>JAVLUX010000011.1:6587500-7787500 GCA_032164185.1 Moxostoma hubbsi | reverse complement strand
TTTGGTGACTACTTCGAAGAGGCTAAAATACAAAATAGTTTTTTTTTTTTTTAAGTCACTTTAGTCACAAAATTCCATTTGTGTTACTTCACAGTTTTGATGACTTTGATGAAAATAGGTTTGTCCTAACTGACTGGTAGTTTATGTCTTTAGGAACATCACTTTTATTTAAATTAATTTAATCAATGTACACACAGATTTAAGAGTATAAATAGTTTTGGCTTTGTTTGAGTTTTACCTGCAAAACAGACATTTCCCGGTGATGAACTGAAGGTGTCAGTTTCACACTATCTTTGGTTTTGTGTTTTTTTTTTTTTTGTCGTCACCAAAATATTAAGAAGTAACTGCAGCCAAAGTTCTGGGTTTGTCAAGAGCCAGACTTTAAAAACACCCACCCACCACTCTGTCTGTTCAGTGTGAAAATTATCCATAATATCCTGTGAAATATGAAAGCATTGATCCTGCATGGTCTGTTTGAAGATAAACTTGCATGGAACAGAACAGATTTTGCTATCTTATAGAAAGACTGGTGTGAAAAGGCAAAAATAGTTTTAATACCTTGTTGGGCAACATTTTTGGAGAGCATTTTTTCGGGTCGTTAAGGCAATCTTAAAGGAATATTGTGGGTTCAATACAAGTTAAGGTCAATCAACAGCATTTGTGGCATAATGCTGATTGCTACAAAACAGAATTTTCTTGACTCATCCCTCCATTTATTTAAAAAAAGCAGAAATCGAATTACAGTGAGGCACTTACAATGGAAGTGCATGTGGCACTTTTTTTTAGGGTTTAAAGGCAGAAATTTGAAGCTTATAATTTAGTAAATTAACTTGCATGAATTATCATGTCAAAACCCATGAATTATTTGAGCTGTAAAATTTTTACAGTCATTTTTAGGTTGTAGGGTCTGTTGACATTACATCGTCATGGCAACGAGGTTGTAAAGTTGGCTATAATGTTAAACAGAAAAAGTTAGTAAGTGATTTGAATGCATTAAATCATGTTTTACACATGTTATATGTCTTGTGGCTATACCTTTAAAAAAATTAATACTTTAATGTTTAAAAATTGGACCCCATTCACTTCCATTGTATGTACCTAACTGGAACCAAGATGTTTGCTTATTTTTAAAGAAAAGGATGGGCTAGTCGAAACAAATTTTTGTGGTTGTCAACATTATGCCACAAATTCTGTAGATTTAGCTTAACTTGTATTGAATCTGGAATATTGTCTTAACATTTTATGGCTCTTTCATAGCTCAAGAGACACTGTAATGGAGATTCCTGTTGTTTTACTGAAGTATCAACTTTTGTCTCAGATGTTTCTCTTTTAATTCCTTCAGAGAAATAAACATATGCAATAATAAAATACTATTGCAATAATTGTTGACATAAACATGATGTGTTCTTGTAAGAATTTAATGAAAAATGTTCATATTGAATTGTGGTCCGATGTACCAAGATGCCATTGTTGCAATCTCTTCTGAAACTCACAGGAGAAATATCTTGAGTTGCAGGAGAGTAAAGCAAAAGCCTCCATTTAATCTCATTGCAGGAGAAACAATTGAGATATTAAGGAGATCTCATTTGGGATGTTTCTGTCCTATGGGTCTAGTCTTCACAATACACAGTGTGTTGACCTTTCAATGATCGCAAGCCCCAGTTACTATTGTTTTTGTTGCTTGCTAAATATAAGCGCTATGTAGTTAACATTTAGCCTACTGGATCTCTATTTCTCAATAGGTACCCACTAGCATTTGTAGCTGCTAAACTGGCACTAGGCATCCCTTTGCAGGATACTGGGATCTGGACCACTTTCATGGAATGTGTCGGGAAATCGGCAGTACCATGAAAAGCTTTGGAGAGGTGTGGGAGTTGCCATGGTGACTAAACACTGATGCTTTCGAACAAAAACTTAAAATAATCCTGGACAATGTCTTTGTGGCAAGTCAGTTCAGATGGTGGCCATATTTGAAATGCTCCTGGGCAGCTGTTACAACATACAAGTTCAGCTCCTATCTACTTGAATGGGAAAGACTGAAATCTCCAAAATGGTTGGTCAAGATTACAATCAAAGAACATGTTTCAAATCAGCAGTAAAGTCTTACAACATTGGTATCATAAATTGTGATTTTTTTTTTTTATTTTGTATTTTTTTTTTACATAAGATTATGTTAAAAAAAAACCGAATATACTGAAAAACTGTATAACTAATGCACATGTACATTCTTGAATTGATTGACAAGCCAATAATGTATCTAAAAGGGGATTGGCTCTTTTACCATTGGGCATTCCAATTACTCCCATTAATTTTAATAGAAATGACTGTCTCTGCTAAATAGTCTCTGTCCTGGACCAAATAATAATTTTGACACTTTATTGCCAAAGTCCTACACTGCATTCCACTTCATCTAAAACATCCTGAGCACTTCCCCTCGGGGGAATTCCCAGCGCCATTTTGGATGTCTGTTCCATTTCGCTAAATGGGCAAGGGAGGTTTCTGCTGACCATCAACCCCTCGATTTTGATCGAGGTAGCGAGCCTACTCCGATGTATGCTTCAGGCAGCTCCATATCCCACAATGCAATTTGATTGTGACATCACAGCACAGATTGCGCTTAAGCTACCCCACCCTCACACAACTCTAATGTATGATGAAATTAAGTCAATTAAGCAGTAAAGAAAAGTTTTGCTGTTTGTTACACAGTCATAGCCTGTGTTCATTGTAATGTTACCATTTTAATTTGTGTAAAAATTAGTTAATCCTTTTCTAACAATTATTTCTAATATATTTAAAAAAATCTTAACAGACATTTATAGATTTATAGATTATAGATTTAAGATTTATAAAGTACATAGCCTCTGAAATTACAACTAAACTTTACCTGAATCTGTTATTGCAACAATATCTGAAAACTGATGCAAATATCGCAAAACAATTCAACAAAATGTGCTCCAAGTGATCACGGGTTAGTTCACCCCAAAATAAAAATTCAGTCATTGTTTACTCACCCCTGTGTTGTTATTAGACAGTATGACTTTCTTTCTTAACACAAAGGGAGAAATTTTGAAAAAAATTTGTGCTCAGTAATGTCATACAATGGCAGTTTATGGTGACCACCTCTTCAAGCTTCAAAAGGACACAAGTATTATTCAGAAGTCTAATAAATTATTCCATGAGACTCACGATTGTTATGAAAGCATATTTTTGAGTGAAACTGAGACTGGACGAGAGCAAGTTCAAACAGCCTTTACTCAAAAATGGGAGTTCCTAGTGAAAACCTGTTTTGTTAATCTATAAATAGGTGCTCCACAGTGATATAAACAACAGAACACAACACAGCTGCATATAAACCAGAAAACGTCTTGATTACTGTCGTAACTTTCATTCCCTGATGGAGGGAACGAGATGTTGTGTCGAAATACCTCTTGAGAGCCCTGAACACCTCTATTCTTTTGAGAAAAGGCCAATGAGAATTGGCGAGTGGAAATTGCATGCCACTCCCCTGGACAGACGGGTATAAAAGGAGAAGGAATGCCCACTCTCATTAAGGTTATGTGCTGAGGAGCCGAGTCAAGGTCAGACGTGAAGGTTCCAGAGGTCTGGGCACGGGTGCCAGATGGTGTCCCATCCCTGAGAAAGAAGGTCCTTCCTCAGCGGAATCTGCCAGGGAGGTGCTGTTGTGAGGAGCATGAGGTCTGCAAACCAAGTCTGAGTGGGCCAATATGGGGCCACGAGGGTGACTCGTTTCTCGTCCTCCCTGACCTTGCACAGGGTCTGTGCAAGTAGGCTTACTTGGGGGGAACGCATATTTGTGCAGCCCCCGGGGCCAGCTGTGTGCCAGTGTATCTGTCCCGATGGGGGCTCCCATCAATGGGAGGATTCCCGGGAAGTGAACAGGTCTAGCTCTTCTTTGCGAATTGACTCCAAATCATTTGGACCACCTGGTGGTGGAGTCTCCACTCTCCGCTGAGCATCGCTTGCCACGACAGTGTTTCCGCTGTAGCGTTGAGGCAGCCCGGGATGTGCATAGCCTGCAGCGACCTCAGCTGCCGCTGACTCTAAAGGAGGAGATGGCTGGCGAGTTGCGACAAGCAAGGAGAGCGTACGCCGCCTTAGCGATTTATGTACGCTACTGTCACTGTGTTATCCGACCGGACCAACACATGCTTGCGCCGGATCAACGGGAATAGCCTCCACAGTGTGAGCAGTACAGCCAGCAACTCTAGGCAGTTGATGTGCCAACCTTGTCACGGTCCTGTCCAGGAAGCAGCGGATGCATGCCCATTGCACACGGCGGCCCAGGCCAACTTGGAGGCATCTGTGGTGACCATGACACGTCTGGACACCTGCTGTAGGGGAACCCCTGCCCGGAAAAACATGAGGTCTGTCCATGGTCTTAATAAGTGGAGGCAGAGTGGCGTGATAGCTATTCGATATGTGCTGTGGCGCCATGCCCATCTCGGGACTTGAGTCTGAAGCCAGTGCTGAAACGGTCTCGTATGCATCAACCTGAGTGGCATGACCACCGCTGAGGAAGCCATATGCCCCAGGAGCCTCTGAAATTGTATCAGTGGAACCGCTGTCCTCCGCCTGAATGACTTCAGGCAGTTCAGCACCGACTGCGTGCGCTTGCTTGTGAGGCACGCTATCATTGAGACAGAGTCTAATTCCATACCAAGAAAAGAGATGATCTAAACTGGGGAGAGCTTGCTCTTTTCCCAATTGACCTGAAGCCTTAGACGGCTGAGGTTCCTGAGCACCAGGTCCCTGTGCACGCACAGCAACTCTCGAGAGTGTGCTAGAATCTGCCAGTCATCGAGGTGGTTGAGTATGTGAATGCCCATTTCCCATAACGGGGCATGAGCTACCTCTGTGACTTTCGTGAAGACTCGAGGGGACAGGGTGAGGCCGAAGGGGAGGACCTTGTACCGATACGCCCGTCTGTCGTCTGTAGAACCCTTCCACCAAACGCTACCTCAGTGTGATCACTGCCCCATGTGAGGCAGCGCCCATGACATTGGAGGTGGAGAGATAATGACTTAATCCAGGAATCGCACAAAGACGGAAGGCATCTTTATAAAGACGCATCTTTAAAAAGACGTACAATGTCAATGTGTGTGCTCTAATAGAGAAAATATACTTTTTAAGCAGAAATATACACAACTTTTTAGCATGAAGCGCTACGGGGCGAAATTTGCACTCGTCGTGCAGAAAGAGAGAAAGCAACTGGAAATGCGCTGTATATCCAACAGCATAAAGAGGTGAATGGAACCGCAGTAGTATTCAACTCACTGAGCGGTACAACCGCTCGGCTCCGAATAAAAAATCTGAATGAGAGTGTGCATTCCTTCTCCTTTTATCACCGTATGTCCAGGGAGTGGCATGCATATTCCACTCACCAATTCTCATTGGCTGTGTTCGGGGCTCTCAAGAGTGACCCCTAGTGTTACTACATTGACACAACATCGAGTGAGAAGGGGAATCGAACTTACTTAATGTCTTTTTTTTTTTATTCGGAGAATAGATGCATTTTTATGCCCAGCCTCATTTGTTTGACCCGAGTACTCAATCAAACAGAGAGATAGAGTTAGCAGGAATGTCTCGTCTCCATTCTGAATCCGTAAGCATTTGTGACCGACCTCCGACTGAAGAGATCAACACCTCAGTGAAAATATTCAGTAGGCGTAATTTTCAATGCCAAAATCATGTAGTTTTTAAATGGCTAGTGAGATGCTGGCTTCAATATACTGTTATGAAAATGTTTTTAGACCAGTGCCAGTTCATAGCAAACAGGGTTTCCCGCCGCAATACCTAAAATAGAAACCAGGTGATCTAATGAATGTACTGTTGCTTACCACAGCTGATTGGGCAAAAACTCTTTCACAGAAAATATACCTTTTTTCATGTCGTTTGCCATCAGGTTAGGACACAGTGTGACTTTAGCTGGCTTCAGCCTACTTTATCTATCTCGTACAGTTTGATTGAGAACTCAAATAAATAAGGCTGGGTATAAAAATTTATATATTCTTCAACTACAAACTCCTCAGACAAATTTATCAATTTCGGTTCTCTTGTTTGTGTGCAGATGTGTTGTGTTCTGTTTTTTTCTATTGCTGTGGAGGACCTGTTTTTAGATAAACAAGTTTTTGCTTATACACCCCATTTCTCGAGTGGTGGCTGTTTGAACTTGTTCTCATGCAGTCTCATGAATGTGCAGAGAACAACGGGCAGTCAACAGTTTCACTAAATAATGTATTAGATTTTGGTGTGATTCTGACCAGTCATATGCTTTCCTAACAATAGTGAGTCTCATGGAATACTTTATTAAACCTCTGAATAATACTTTTGCATGCCTTTGAAGCTTGAAGAGATGGTCACCATAAACTGCCATTGTATGACATCACTGAGCACAACCTTTTTTTGACAATTTCTCCCTGTGTGTTTGGAAAAAGAAAGAAAGTCAAATTCCAAAGCCTAAATTCAAATGGTGTGATTACAACACAGGGGTGAGTAAACAATGAATACATTTTCATTTTGGGGTGTACTAACTCTTTATGATGTTCCAGTGCATGGGTTTTGTCAGTAGTAGGCACTTGCGCAACGTAAGCAGAGACGTACTGTACATCCTAGTCCATGAAACGGGGCGAAGTTAGCAAGGGAAAGGCATACAAATTTGAAGTGGATCTCAGCCCTAGTCTAGTAACTTTATGGAAAAAATAAGTCAATTTTATTTGTATAGCGCCTTTCACAACACACATAGTTTCAAAGCAGCTTTACAGAAAATCAGGCATTAACAGAAGATAAAACTGTAATGTCTATAAGTCGATGAGTCATCATTGTGTTAAGCTTATTTCTATTTTCTTGTTTTAAGCATAAATCTAACACAATTTTGTGAGGGTTATGCTTAAAACAAAAAATAAGCTGTGAAGGTATTAATGGAAAGGAGGAGGCGAGAACCGGCTTGACAATATAAATAATATTTTTAATAAAGAACTTAAACGAAAAGACACAAACACACAAAGGTGTCAGACAGCTGCCCGTAAATGCTCTCTCTCTGTTGCACCACCATCTGCAGTCTGCCATTATCCCTCTCGGAGCCTTGATTAGCCTGATAAGGGTTCATCCTTCGTTCTCTCAGAGATATGATGTACACCCCCCACCCCCTTCCCTGGTGGAGGGCGTGCCTTACGCCCCATCTGTCGGCATGTCATCCCCGCCTTTCTGAATCTGAGAGGGGACAGGGGGAGGGAAATAATAATGATTAGAATAGGGGGTACCCCCTGTAACAGTGCAGTACCCCCAACAAAAAAAACTTTTACAATTTAAAAGAGAGGGAAAAGGCCAACGCGGAGTGGCAGTTGGAGAGAGAGAGAGAGAGAGAGGGAAAAAAAAAGAAAACACTTACTCGCCGGTTCTCTGATATGCCATAGCTTGGTCCTCAGCCACTCCTCCACCCTCTGACGGACGACAGCCATGCCTCCCCAGCGGATCGGAGGCAGTCCTCCGGCCCCTGGCGGACGGAACGCCCCATCGCTTTCTCAGGGAACAGAAGGGGTCTTTCCAGCCCCTCCACGTTCGCAGCCCTCTCTTAACCCCTGCGCATTTAGTGGCTGATAGGGGTCTCCCCCCACCCCTGGCAGTGGCCCTGACTGCTCCATGCAGTCGGCTAGAAGCCCTTTCTCCCTCTCGGAGGCTTGATTAGCCTGATAAGGGGCCGGGTCTGTAGAATTATGACCCGACCCGGCCCTG
Source organism: Moxostoma hubbsi (assembly GCA_032164185.1). Taxonomy (NCBI): domain Eukaryota; kingdom Metazoa; phylum Chordata; class Actinopteri; order Cypriniformes; family Catostomidae; genus Moxostoma; species Moxostoma hubbsi. The sequence goes on along the minus strand of JAVLUX010000011.1, from coordinate 7,779,748 downwards.
CCCTCCGCCCTGTCACATAAGCTTAATTCAAGATTTATTATCTGAAAATAAGGCTTGATATGGTACACATTTTTGCTTCTCAAATTGATCTTGTTTTAAGGACATTTCAATATTTTAATTGGAAAGCTAAATACTGAGTACTGATAATTCAGTACCATTGATTTAAAAATCACAAAAACACAAGCATAGAATGCATCCTCTAATTCTTGCTTCCTCCTCTCACAGGTCATTGCAGTTGGCCGCACCTTTGAGGAGAGCATCCAGAAGGTTTTGCTGATGTGCCACCACTCAGTGGATAGCTTTATACCTCATCTGCCTCTGAAGAGAGGCTGACCATTTTTTGGTCTGTGTCTACACATTTTTTTATCCTGTTTCAGCTAGAATTTTAGATATATTTGTATAGAGGTCAAATTGTGAGAAATGACATTTTCCTTGATCTTTATGTGATAAAAAATTCTGTAACTTTTAAAACATAAAACGTCCTTCTAAAATTAACATTTAATGAAGCTAAGCTGCAGAAATGTCAGAAACCTGAAAATGTATAAAATTACTTCCAAAATGTTGAGGTCATATGTGGGAAGTGGAATAGATATGATTATAACAATATAGATACTATACAAATATATATATATATATATATATATATATATATATATATATATTATTGTACACCCCCTGGTCCTCTTTATTATAATATTGTATAGGATACTGTACCTTTATATCAAATAATTTTTATGACATTTCCACAGCCTTTCCATTAGTTTGAGTTTACTAGGTATGGCTTTTAAAAAAATAATTCTGATTTATATAGAATGTCTAATGAATCATTCAGACCAATTTCTTCTTCAGTTCCACTAATATATTTTAAATGAACCATCTCAAAAAGAACAATTTGCTTACAAATCAGAAATATCTATAGCTTGCATGTAAGTTTTACCCTACACATCTTTAGCCGATATGAAATGAGTAGAGAATAAATTACTATGTTCAGACATGGAACTCTGAAGGGTGCAAACTGACATGTATTTTTTTACTTGTTATCTGTTAGCTAATCAGTTCACTCACATGTGATATTTCATACCATCTGGCTCACATGGTGTAAGCTGATATGTCCTGTGACGTGTAATTGTGTAGCCTGTCAACTTGAATATTCTCTCTTTGCCTAACATTATATTTTCAGTTTGCAAATATGCCAGTTCCACTGCAGTGTGCTGCAATAGTTTTCTCTGAAACCCTCCTCCTCCCCAGCTTCACTTGTCTAGATCTGCTACATGGGGATTGTATTTATGTCTAATTATGGAGCAGTATGACATACATGCTTGATGCAGCATGCCTTGTGTTTTTCTAATGGTGCAGCAGCATGCCCTCATTAACTCAATATGTCTGCATATGTTCTAGTTGTAGCAAGTCTCCATATTTGCTCTGCAGCAGCAGCGTTGCAGATTTAGTCTGCCAAGACCAATACCCTATCAATATTTCATACCCATATTAGCACACTAATCTTTCAGAGAGTTGTCATGTATGGAAAGAAATTGGTACTTTTATTCACCTAAGTGGCAGTCAACTGATCACAATGTATAGTCAGCACATTAATAATGTTAAAAATTACTATTACAATTTGAAAAAAGTACTTACATACTTAGAATACATCAAAGAGGTCTCATCAAAAGCTTTGCAGATCCTTGGAATTCTAGCTGCCAGTTTGTCCAGATACTCAGGGGACATTTCCTGTAGTACTTGTCATAGATGTGGCTATCTTGTCAGGCACTTCTCAAGCACCTTACAGTCTAGCTGATCCCACAAAAGCTCAATGGGGTTAAGATCCATAACACTCTTCCAATTATCTGTTGTCCAATGTCTGTTTCTTTTTGGTTTTCTGTTTAAAAAGTGGCTTTTTCTTTGCAATTCTCCACATAAGGCCTGCACCCCTGAGTCTTTTCTTTACTGCTGTACATGAAACTGGTGTTGAGTGGGTAGAATTCAATGAAGCTGTCAGCTGAGGACATGTGAGGCATCTATTTCTCAAACTAGAGACTCTGATGTAATTATCCTCTTGTTAGTTGTACATATGGCCTTCCACGTCTCGTTCTGTCCTTGTTAGAACCAGTTGTCCTTTGTCTTTGAAGACTGTAGTGTGCACCTTTGTATGAAATCTATGCATTGCATAGCCTTCATTCCTCAAAATAATGATTGACTGATGAGTTTCTAGAGAAAGCCGATTATTTTTTTACCTAATATTGACCTTAAGACATACCAGTCTATTTCAAACTGTGGCAACTCAAAAACAAACACAAAGACAATGTTTAGCATAATTTAACAAACCAAATAGCTTTCAACTGTACTCGATATAATGGAAAGGGATTTTCTAGTACAAAATTAGCAATGTAGCATGATTACTCAAGGATAAGGTGTTGGAGTGATGGCTGCTGGAAATGGGTTCTGTCTAGGTTTGATCCAAAATGACTTTTTTCAAAAAGTGTCAGTGCTGTTTTTTTACATCAGTAATGTCCTGATTATACATTGTGATCAGTTGAATGCCACTTTGGCTTTTTTTTTCACATTTTAGAATAATAGTAAAGTCATCAAATCTATGGAATAACATAAATGGAACTATGGGAATAATGTTGTGACTAAACAAAATCCAAAATAAATAAAAACTGTGTTATTTTAGCATCTTCAGAGTCCACACTTTGCCTAAAATTTGCAGATATGTACTCTTGACATTTTCTCAACTAACTTGAGGTATCACCATGGGATGATTTTTAAACAGTATTGAAGGAGTTCCCCTCTATGTTGGGCACTTATTGGCTGCTTTTTCTTTATTATTTGGTCTAAGTCATCAATTTCAAAAACTTTTTTACCATGAAATAAATTAATATGTTGGCACAATTATATTTTTGTCTACAAAACTAATTTCAAACATTTAAGCATACACCTTCAGATCAAAAGATTTTTAAGATCATGAGAAACATTTCAGTCAAGTGTTTCAAAAGTTTTGACCGTGTGTATGTGTGTATGTATATGTATATATATAATTATATTTATGTACGGATCGTTGAATTATTGAAAAATAATGCACACCCGAGGTGGTAGTGCGGGCACGACGCACAGCCGTGTGAACGTTACACCTCAGGTCCGTACTACGGGCCATAGCCAATTATTCAGATTATACCATGTTTACCATGCATTATGACATCGTTAAGGGTTTTATTGCAAGGAATTTTCTGGTTCTCGTCCATAAAACGGTCTTGTGAATGGAACTACTTTCTTCCGACATGGATTCAACGTCACTTTAGAACTAGCAACAGAGGATATCGAGGCTTGCGCTGCTTTACTGGTGCACTTTCTGGTGTAATGAGGTAGTGTGTTTGTATGTGTGTGTGGGCGGGTTTGAGTTGTTTACAAGGACTTTTTTTCATAACAACTGTTCAACCCTACTGAGATGCAGGTGTGCGCTGACGTGATGGCTTTGTTTTTCACTTGCGAGTAAGTTTGTGTGTAATTCGTGCGTCCACTTGTATGTGAGCGAGCTGAAGAGAGGGGGAGGGCAAGGGTGTTTCCCATAGATATTTCAGATAATATAGAAACTGTTGTATTGATCAAGTGTATCTAGCTTTGAAACGGCTCAAGCCATCATTGCTAGTTCGAAAACGTGTGTGTGTACGTGTGATTAAAAAGAGAGAAACTGAGAGAGATTACGTGTGGAATTAACTGTGTTTAAAGTGGCTCTCATCAGGAATAACATTGCTTCAAATTGCAAGTTTAATTCTCAGCAACAGTGAGTGTCGCCATTTTTGTACAGCTTTTCCATTGCTAAACAACTGTTTACAATACCAGTGAGTCACGGATTGCACTGGCTTTGCTACTAAGCGAGTTTGTATGAGAGTAGGGCTGAAGTCGGCATTATCGACAACGTCGACAATAAGTTTAGTTGCCGCACTAAATGGCGCACGAGAGCAGCATTGTAGCTTGCGTACATTTTCTTTAGCAGCTATACTGCAGAAGAAAATATGAGAATGTTGAATATAATATTTAAAATACAAATATTTGTAAAAATATCTAAAAATCCTTTAAAAAAAGATGCATTCACCTGAGAAGCAGCATATAAGATATTTAGACTTGCTTTTAGAGAATAGTACTTGAATATAAGTATATGTTGTCTTTACTGCACTGCAAGTGAAAAAATACACTTATATACAAAAAAACTTAGATTTAAGATACATTCTCTTAAAGCAAGTCTAAATATTTTAAATGTTGCTTCTCAAGTAAATGTATCTTGGTTTAAGGATTTTTAGACAATTTAAAATAGAAACAAGATAAAAACACTTGATAACAATAGGATTTTATACAATGAATTTCTTTACTGAATTAAACTTAATAAAGTTTTTTTTCCCCTTTAATTCAGTGAATGATTTTAGAGGTATTTTTAAAAGATGATTTAGTTCTCTTTATTGTTAGTAAGCACATGTAATACAACCTTTTACCGAATTTTATAATCATTGAATCGTCGAATAATCGTTCTAATAATCGTTAGATTAATCGATTATCAAAATAATAATTAATTGCAGCTATATGAGAGAGAAAGAGAGAGGGGAAGGTTTGCGTGATGGTTTCCATTATAGCTATGTGAGGCTGATTTGATGTTTTCTCTTTGTTAATCTCCTAGACATTCATTGAAATTGCCTTTCTTAAGAAAAAAAATCAACCTACATTTCTTGGAAAAGGAATGTCATATGGGTGTCAAATGAACATATTGATGCTGGCAGATTTAGTAAGAAAAAATTGACAATCCTCTCATGACATGAGAAATCAAAAACTCTCAAGATTGGTCTTGCAGTTGTCTTAATGGTGTTTGATGTTGGTCTCCAGACACATCATTTCATTCAGACCGGGTTATGCCTCCTATTAAGCAGACAGGCCATTAAGTGCTGTCCAGATCGGCTAGAAGCCCCCAGTCCCCTAGTGATACGGCAACAGCAAGTTACAGTTCATTGGGCTTTGCTCTGTATTCAAGAGGCAATGTAAGCTTACAGCCAACAATCAAGAGACATTATTTCTCATTTAACAATGACCCAACAATTTTTTTTGTATTTATAGTAAGTTCTGTTGGGTAGTTTAGGGACTGCATTGTTTTTGATGTTTTCCAGTAAAATTAAAATAAAAGGATCAACAAGACAAGCAAAACTATGTAAGATAGTAAAAGATCATCCAAAAAATGAAAATGCTGTCATCATTTACTCAACTATGTTGTTCCATACCAGTATGACTTACTGTACTCATTTCAATTTCAGTCTCAAAATCACCATTCACTTTCATTATATGCAAAACAAGAGGCAATGGAAGTGATTGGTGACAGAGGCTGTCAGTTCCTAACATTCCATCTACTTAAGTCTTTTTTTGTTTCTTTTTTTTGTTTGTTTAAAACAACATGAGAGTTTCAGTATCACAGAATTCAGTATCACCTTACTATAATGTTCCATCCATTAACATTAGTTAATGCATTCGATATCTTGAACAAACAAGGAACAATATGCTTTACATTATTTATTAATTTATTAGTTAATACAATACAATTGTTAGTTCATGTTAGTTCACAGTACATTAACAAATGTAACTTCTGTTTTTTTTTTAATTATCAGTATATGTTGAAATTAATATTAACCAATATTAATAAATGCTGTAAAAATATTTTTCATTGTTAGTTAATGTTGTTAACTAATTTTTGTTATTATTATTATTTTTTATTTATTTATTTTTTGGTCATTTACTGTAACTTTTGTTTAGAATTTTGAACCAAACTCTTAAAAGAAAACAAAGAATTCTTTATTGGTAAGTCTTTTTGAGACTATTATTATATTCAGATAATCTTTTTACAGTTTTATGGATGTTAAGATATTTTTACAAATAAATAAAACTACTCAGAAAATGATTTCAGGTGTTGATTTTGTCGTTTTTTTTTTTTTGTTTTTTTTTGTGACTGTTGATCAGATCCAAAATATCACAGCCGTCGACAAATGGCTATTGCACAAACTAAGGCACATTTCTGAAATGGAGCAGCACCTGGGTCAGTGTAAGAGTTGAGAGAGCTTCATAGATGCATTCAAACTCTCATGACTGAATTTGTCTTTAAAGCCCTATGCGGACAGGATTAGTTTTATATGGGGATGTGGGGTAATGTAATAATTACCAGAGCTTCTCAGTAATTTTAATCATATGTGTTTCGTTCATGTCAATAATTTTTCTGGATTTCCGGAAATTAAAATTTGTTTTTTGTACTATAAAATGGCCTGTAAAAATAACCCCAGCTAATATTAATCCTGTACGATTTGACATTAGGTAGAAATACACACCACTTGACCACAAAACTTGTAGCTGAAATGAGCAAATTAGCTAAAATCACCACTAGATGGTGACGTGGATATGTTTTTGAGTAATATTTTGTGAATTAATTCTCTCTTGAAAATACAAAGTAGCCTTTTAGTGCTGGTCAGATGACCTGTATTAACAGTACAAGTGGGGTAAATCTTTCAAACTCTCTTTTAAAAAGCACCCCAGGTGGATACGCCCAAAGTGTTCAGAGCTGTATTTAAGACAAAGCGTGGCTACTTTTAAAGGGATTGTTCGCCACAAAATAAAAATTCTCTCATCATTTACTCATGCCATCCCAGATGTGTGACTTACTTTCTTCTGCTAATCACAAACTTGGATTTTTAGAAGAATATTTCACCCTGGTGGCCAGAATTGTGAAGCTGCAAAAAAGGACATGAATGCAGCATAAGTGTTCCATACATACAACTCCTGTGGTTAAATCTCATCATTTACTCATGCCATCCCAGATGTGTGACTTACTTTCTTCTGCTAATCACAAACTTGGATTTTTAGAAGAATATTTCACCCTGGTGGCCAGAATTGTGAAGCTGCAAAAAAGGACATGAATGCAGCATAAGTGTTCCATACATACAACTCCTGTGGTTAAATCCATGTCTTCAAATGTGATATTATAGGTGTGGGTGAGAAACAGATCAATATTTAAGACCTTTTTTTTTTTTTTTTACTGAAAATGATCTTCCCTGCTCTGTAGGTGGCAATATGCACAAAGAATGCTACTGGCCAAAAACAAAAGAAGAATGTGAAAGTGGAGATTAATGGTAAAATAATATTGAATATAGAATATTCAACATTATAGAAATCAAATATAAGATAGCCTTGATTTGCTTAATTTTTTTTTTAATCAGTACATAATTCCAATACTTCCAATACTTGTATTATTTTATAGATTTGATGACTAAAATATGTAAAATAGTAATAATTAAGAATGAGTTGATGTGTCCAAGCTTTTGACTGGTAGTGTACAGTAGTATGTCCATGCATTTAAAACATGAATGTGAAGGGGAAAAATCCTCCAGTTTTTGTTTAATTTCCATTTGATCTCTGTCCAAATGTTGTATTGAGTTGAAAATAGTCTTTAGCAAGGATGGTGGTTGGAGACTTTTTGGGAGTTTGTATTTCCGCCCATCTTCACAAAAGCTTGAACTATCTGATGATCAAAGGCCGACGGATTGATTTTTATCTTAAAAAATACTTTCCCTCTGATGATTTTGCATATATTTACCAAAAACAATATTTACCCAAGCAGTAAAGAACGATACTTCTATTAGTAAGATTCGCAGACTGAGTGAAATTTAAGATGACATTTATTTGATGAATATGAAATAGAAATGTAATGTCTATCTTTGGCGTAAGCCCGGTCTGGCGGTCTGGAAGTCTCGGAACTGTCATATCCTGCCGGAGGCAGGGGCGAGGAGCCTACCCCTGTGCAGGACAGGACTCAACTGGTTGTGGTGGGGTGGTGGAGGTTGCCGTGTTAGCACACTAAAACAGAAATGTAATAGGTTGTGAGCAGATTTATAAAGCGAAGGCTGACACGTGATTGGCTAGGAATTACCCAGCTAATGGTGCGATGATATACAGCTGCTAGTCTTCCCGCTAGAACTACGTTGCACTTACATTTAGATAACATTCTTGTAATTTCAGTAACTTAATTGACTAGGGCAAGTGCATTTGTGTAATGTTGACTTCCTTAAAGGAATAGTTCCATTTGTTAATTTTTGTATTTGGACGTGGAAGTGAAAGTTGTAAACAAGTCAAATGGGCTACTTTAAAGATAATTTTATGATGCTTTTTGAACTTTTTGGAGATAGACAGATGTCTCAATGAACTGTCATTGAATAGCATAAGCATATTCTTTTTTTTTTCCATCCCCTTTTCTCCCCAATTTGGAATGCCCAATTCCCAAAGTCCTCATGGTGGCGTAGTGACTCAATCCAGGAAGTGGAAGACGAATCTCAGTTGCCTCCGTGTCTGAGACCGTTGTCCACGCATCTTATCATGTGGCTTGTTGAGCACGTTACTGCAGATACCTAGCACGTGTGGAGGCTTCACGCTATTCTCCGCGGCATCCATGCACAACTCACAACGCATCCCACCTAAAGCGAGAACCACATAATGGCGACCACAAGCAGGTTAACCTAATGATACTCTACCCAACTTAGCAACCAGGCCAATTGGTTGCTTAGGAAGCCTGTCTGGAGTCAGTCAGCATGCTAAGCTGTGTAAAGATTCTTAAAAAAATCGGGTTGGGTTCCACGAAAAATAACAGCATATGTATTGCTGTTAATGCTGTTTCAGCACTACAATGCAGAGTGATCTACTCCTGAAGGCCAGTTTTTCGGACCGACAAGTTGGCAAGGCCCTAGTCATCTCTGAGGGAGAGGCCAGGGCGCCAAGGCTTAGCCACAACATCCAACCTTGAGTCAAACAGGTGTGAACCTCTTGCCACAAATATCATCTTCCCTTTATAATTGAGATGCTGTGGTCATAATAACATTTGCTTCATAGTATATGGCTTTCTTATTTATTCTCATATTGATACATTGCTGCAGAATACCTCATAGTCACAAACTATTTGTATTGCACTTACCACGGTCAGGTCAGAGTCACTCAGTGTTTTGATTGTTGAAGTTCTGGACAATTTTTTGTTCTTGCTCCCTGTCAAGATTTTTCTACAGTAGCATAATTTGTCATTTTATAATTGTAGAACACAAGGGAAACCTCTGGAAAGCAGTCATTTATAAAACCAACTACCTATAAAACCATGAAATAAAACATTCACACTATACTGTAGATTGCAACAGTGACTGCCTACTATTTAGCTGTGCAGACAATGCAGTTTGATGAATAGAGGTATGATGTGCGTTCTTTTGGGCTCGTTGAAGACCAGTCGCACTACTCTGCATTCTGGATCAATTACAGAGGTTTGACTGTACATGTAGGAAGGCCTGCCAGAGGTCCACTGCAGTAGTCCAGCCTGGATAGCACAATCGAATTAGATAGCACTATTGAAACTGTTGCACTCTATTGAAACGGGTGCAATTTATTGGGACTGTTGCACTCAGATGAAACTTTTACACTCTTTTGGAATGTTGCACTATATTGGACTTTTTCAGCTTATGAACACAATAGTTCTGTCCCTCTCAACAGGAGCATGACCTGGATTTTATGGATCCTGGTATCATGTTTGTGGGCTGTGGTCCTTATCACATTGGTGAGCCGAGTCAGGATTGTTCAGCAGTATATGTCCTATCATTGCCTTTCTTTTCATCTTAACCATCCTCTGATTTTTATTTCAAACCAACCCATTCATGTATTGCTTTCATTAGTTTTAATGAGCAATTAGTGAAGGAGTGGGTCAGGGCAGCGTTCCGCTCTACTCCCCCACAGGCAGCAGTGTGGAGTTTGACTGGTGTGCTGTGTCAAGCATCCGTGCCCTTAGACAGATGGGCAAGCATACAGTGGTAGTGAACCATAACCCAGAGACGGTCAGTGCGGACTTTAATGAGTGTGACCGTCTGTACATCGATGAGTTGACCCGGGAGTGCATCCTGGACATCACACAGCAGGAGGTGAGAGGTCAAAGTTCAACCCATACACCTGGTGCCTTTGGGTGACTGAAAGTTATTATTTTACTTTCACGTTTGACAAGGGCAACTTAATGCTATGCTGATAGTGGTCCACTTTCTGAAAATGTATCCTATTAGAAAATGGTTGGTTGTTGCTAGGGCTGGGAATTGCCACAGACCTCCCAATTCAATATTACAGCATTTACTTGTGATTCGATATGCATTTTTAAAGTATTACGATTCTGTAAGTATTGGGATTTGATATTTTGAAATATTAAGCTGTGATAACTCCTTTTTGTCAGAAAGAAATATCTGTTGAAGAACAGTTTGAAATGACAATTATTTCACTCTGTAATGCATCATTTGCAGGTAAAAGATAGGGATGTGCAAAACTACCAATTTAAACTACCAGTTGATCAGTTGGTCTGAGCTAATAGTCGACTAGTCAGTGTTAAGGAACTCATGTATAAGACCATATGTTACCCAAACGGATGTATTTCATAGGGACATTCATTCATTCATTCATCTTCAACCGCTTATCCTGTACAGGGTCACGGGGGGCTGGAGCCTATCCCAGCTAACATTGGGCGAAAGGCGGGGTACACCCTGGACAGGTCGCCAGTCCATCGCAGGGCCACACATATACAGACACACACTCATACTCACATCCACACCTAGGGCAATTTTTGGAGACACCAATTAACCTAGCCTGCATGTCTTTTGGATGGTGGGAGGAAGCCGGAGCACCCGGAGAGAACCCACGCAGACACGGGGAGAACATGCAAACTCCACACAGAAAGGCCGGGGCAACCGGGGTTTGAACCCATGACCTTCATAGGGACATGTGGATGCTAAACAAGTCATGTCAAGTAATTTTTATTTGTATTGCACCTTTCACAACACACATCGTTTCAAAGCAGCTTTACAGAAAATCATGCATTAAAATAAAATGAAACTGTAATATATATAATGTCTTAGAGTCCTCATTGTGTAGTTTGATAAAATACAATTGTGAATTGTGTTTAAAAATAAGTAATTAAATAATAATTGTATTTATAACCCCAGTGTGCATGCCGAAGGCGACTGTGGCAAGGAACGCAAAACTCCATAAGATGTTGTTGGAGAAAGCAGGCTCAATGTGTGGGCCAGTTCCCCTCTGGCTAACATCATTAATATAATTCCAATATTAACTATGTATAGTGCAAGTCATGGTGTAAACTAATTAAGTGTTAAGGGTCAGTGTTTAAACAAAGATTTTGTATGAACTAAAAGTTTAATGTCTAATGTCTTTGAAGTCCATCCTGGATTAACTGCAGAAGTTCATAGATGCAATTGTCCTTGTTAGTTGGCTGATGAAGGGTTTTGTTGGCAATTAATTGACAGTCTATGTATTCCATTTCAAGAGTGTAGTCCATCATTAGACAGAGGTGATGTAGGCAGAGATCAGTTAGGTGCATCACAATTCAACCTGGATGGTAATTTCAGTGAAGTCTATCCTAAATCCAAGGTTCAGGCAATGGCATATGAAGGAACCCATGTCTTATGGTTGGAGTTGGCATCATTTCATCCTCTGAAGTCCACCGTAGTAGACTGAAGTGATGTTTGGCTGGCACCGGCTGCTATTAGTCATCATCACTCAGCGATGGAGTCCAACACAAAGCAGGAATGGAGCTAGATCCAGCCGGTTCTGGTGACCTCAGTATAGGAGTCCCGAGGTTGAGACAGGGAAACAAATAGAATAATATTAGCATAGATGCCATTCAATTTATTGCAGAGTTATAGATATAGAAGGTCACTTAAGTACTGCGGAGCTAGACTATTCAAAGCTTTGTATGTAGTTAACAGAATTTTAAAATTAATATGAAATTTAACATGTAGCCAATGTAACGACGATTAAATGGGGCCAATATGATCATATTTCTTGGTTCTAGTCAGCACTCTGGCTGCTGCATTTTTAACCAACTGAAGTTTATTTACTGATCTTGATGGACATCCTCCCAGTAATGCATTACGATAATCTAGTCTTGAGGTCATGAATGCATGAATTAGTTTTTTGGCATCAGCGACAGAAAGCATGTGTCGTAAATTTAGCAGTATTTCTTAGGTGGAAGAATTCTGTTCTACAAACAGATTTTCTACAAAACATTTCAAAGGACAGATTGGTATAAAATATAACACATAAGTTCTTCGCTGTTGAAGACGATGTAACAGTACATTAATCGAGAGTCAAATTATATTTTAGCGGCTGGTTTGACAATTCCTCATTTACATAGACAAGTTGGTAGCGGTCTGTAAACAGGACCTAAACCATGCTAATGCAACTCCACAAATGCCAACATTATTCTCTAGCCTATTGAAGAGAATGTCATGAGCTTTCGTGTTGAATGCATCACTAAGATCTAAAAGCACTAGAAGTGAAATACAGCTGCGATCAGATGATAAGTGTAAATAATTTGTAACTATAAGTGCACTCTCTGTACTGTGATGAGGCCTAAATCCTGACTGAAATTGTTCATATATACTATTTCTCTGTAGAAATTATCATATTTGGGAGGATACTAAATGATCTAGTATTTTCGACATAAACGGGAGATTTGAAATCAGTCTATAATTAGCCAGGTCTCCAGGGTCAAGCTGTGGCTTCTTAATAAATGGTTTGATAACTGCCATTTTAAAGTTTCTTGTGACATGTTCTAAGGACAGAGAGGAGTTAATAATATAAGAAGAGGTTCTGAGATTATAGGGAATACCTCTTTTAAGAGTTTGGTTGGTATTGGATCTAACAAACATGTGACTTTTGATGTTTCAATAAGTTTTGTTAGCTCTTCATGACCTATGAGAGCGAAGGATTGAAATGCACGTGAGTAAAATTATGAGACACTATTCTGAGGTACTGAAAGAGACCTTTCTCAGGGTAAATAACGGATATTCAACAAATAAATAGGCAAAAAAATTATAACCTTGTATTCCACAAAACTATTCAAGTAAAAAAAGTAAGAAACATGAAAATCTCAAATACAGAGTGCCACAAAATGGCTTTTGCACATCTACAACACAAAATAATGTGCTCCAGTGCACTTATGTGCATATTGTGGGGGCACAAAATGTGGTTCAAGGCATCCAATAGTTTACAGCTGAATAGTTATTAAAGCAGTGTCAAAAAGAATGTGCAGAATGACTCCTGACAAATACTCTCCACAACACATCACAAATGAAGCAGTGGATTATGCATCATAACAGATTATTTTGAAGTCCAACAGAGAACAAGCAGCACTTTGATGGCTGTAGCAGTGATGCGTTACAGGACTAAATGTAAAAATAAAAGAGATGAAATTTCTCAGAGAGAAAACCTGTTAGTGTGAAACTCTGAACAATATAGCTTCCTATATTTTTCTATCAATCATTGTATAAGCATTAATCTAAACATTGAATTTTAATTTGTTAAATTGAAAATGGATTTTTCCTTTAGGGAGACAATTTTAAATTCTATGTCTCAAGAATCGCGATAGTAACACAATAGTTTTTTTCCCCCACCCCTAGTTGTTGCTGTGATTGGATGAGCAACACTCAAAGCCGTAAAATAGCCAATACCTGTGACCACACATCTGTTGAAGTCTTTATTCCTGTAAATGTTTTAGATGCTCAGAAATTACACATATTGAAGTATCTAAGCAGACCTTTTGGTGAACACATCCCTCATAGAGGTGCAACTGATGTCTACACTGAAAATGCAAAATGTGACCTCTTCAACAGCCATTGACTTTTCCATTCAGACACATTATAATTTGGTGGTGATTAAAGCAATGGTTCATCAAGTGTTTGCTGTTTTGCAGGGGATGTTGTGCTCCGAGGTTGTAATAATTCCCCCCAAAAAGTGTGCCGATTTATTAACATCACATTAGTGTGCTCAGATAAATCTGAAGGGAGCAGCAAAGCTGGCGTATGAATGTTGAAGTGGGCATACACGCGGTTGCAATAGGAATACAATACATGGGATCAAAAGGTATATGACAGTTCTTAGAATGAAAAAGTTTGCCGTGTCATGTTTAACGGTCTGCTCTTGGGACCAGAACTCATCTCAAAAACATAGAGAGAGAGAGAGAGAGAGAGAGAGAGAGAGAGAGAGAGAGAGAGAGTGAGAGAGAGAGACATTATGATAATTATGACAGAGTATAGTTTAAATAATGCCTACAAAGAAAGAAACAGAAAATCATTGTGAATTCATCCAATGCATGTGCAATGATTATAGTAATTTATGACTACACAGTGCTTACTTTGATCACAACATTCTGTGCCTAAAACAAACCTTCTTACAGATTATACTATATCTTGAAGCTAGCTTTCATAAACAACATAATTTCTAGCATTTGTCATATAACATTTGTAGTATGTACTGTATTGTACCATATCACATTTTTCATATATAGCATTGACTTTGATGCACAGACTTTAAGTTGGAGTTTTTAAGAATAACTACATCACTTGTCATTTCACCATACCATGGAGACCTAATTGGTAGGAAAAATTAGGTTTTAAAGTTATATTTTGGGTTATTAACAACTTAATGTCTATAACCACTTGGCCAGCGTTTGTGGCATGGTGTTGATTACCACAGAAATGCATTGTAGTTATACATTTAAAATGGAAGCAGAAATATGAAGCTTTACAGCACACACATCTTTCAGTGTAAAATGTTTAGATAAGCTGTAATGTCTAAATTCTCTTTTTGAGGTGGGACTACTTTTCTTGGTAGATGAACTTCTGGTTATATGCTTCTGAAATATTTCCTGGAGATGGTGCTTTATGGACAGTTATATCACATCCCTTCCTGGTATCACTTATACTAAGTAAAATAAATAAGGAAACAGTTTGATAGCATTGTATCTGTGGGTGGGCAGATCTGCAACAACCTGGCCATGCCCCTTCACCTGAACGGAGTGAAGATTCTTGGAACCAGCCCCCTTCAGATCAATTGTGCAGAAGAAAGATCTGTATTTGCCTCCATTCTGGTCGAGCTGAGTGTAGGTCAGGCAACGTGGAGGGCTCTCAGCTCTTTGGTAAGGCAAGTTCCAATTCAGTCTCTTAGACTTAAAAAACACTGAATTTGCAGTTTCTTTCAGTGGAGATGAAAAAACTATTAACAGATTAAATGTTTTTAATCGAACCACTGTAAAATCAGGATTAAAGTGCTGGTATTTACTAAAGTTTGTTGATATAGGTCAGTTGAGTAATATGAATGAGATGTAATGGTTTACACCTTCTATGTTACTTATTAATTTTCTTAATAAATAATTTAGTACCATGTTTATCACAAGCTTTAAGAAATCGTTCACTTGCTTGTGTATAGACGTACTGTATATTCCTTTATTGTTACCAAAATGTGTTAATTTTTTAACCGTACAATACTGCCTTATAAAGGCAAAACACAACAACTACACCAACACTGACACTAGTTTAATTTTGTATTTTTTTTTTTTTAAATGTCCAGCCAAATGCATTATACATACACACATGGTGATGCACTGATTAAATATGTACATATCTGAAACAAACCCGTCTGTCACAGGATATATCATAGTCTAAGAGACCCAATCTTTGTCATAACAAATTTTTTTTGACAAAATGTGGAATTAATACATTTTGCCTTTGCATGGTAGAATAGATCAGTGAATAATCAGGATAAAAGGGTTGGTGTGTGCTAGAGCTTGTTGATTTAGGTCAGTTGAGTAATGTACTGAGTTGATGTACTGGTGAACACGTACTTACTTATTCATTTTCTCGTTTAATTAATCATTCATTAATCCATTCATTCCAAGCTTTCAAGAAATTGGCCACTCGCTGCTCACCATGAGGATGTTTTCCAAATATAGTTACATTTCTCGAATTTTCACCTTTACACATGCTGGCTTCACCCTAAATACTCCAGAGGTGTGAGAGTGCTTTCAAACAGCAAACAGAAGTGCTGAAACATGTTGTCTAGAAGCATGCTTGCTCAGCCGTTAGCTGCATCCAGCTTTCTTGCCGCTGGCTATGGAAGCGAAGAGCTCAAGTCAGTGTGATGAAGGGGGGAGAGAGAGGGCATTCTGCCCCATGGCGCTGCCCACTCACCCTCCGATGGCTCGCTGTCTCACTGCTGTGGGTACATATAGCATTTAAATAGTCTCCCTCTTGTTTAAACAAGCCCGGAAAGCAGTAGAGATCAGCAGAAACTTTTGGGAATCTGTGGTTCGCCAAGTGTGCTGTTTTTGTGCTCAGAAAAGGTTAGGAGAGAGGAAACGGTTGCTTCCTTAAGCTACACAGCATTTTCCTCCTTAGTTAAAATCAACATGAAATCCAAATTTACCCTGCAGTGTAGGAACGATCTTAAAAGTGGGGTATAGGGACACATTAAAAATCTTTTTAGCATGCATCCTGAATATTCATCAGATGAATTAATGTTCACCCAGTAGTCATAAATGATTTGCTGAAAATCCTGAAATTATATGGCTGGCTACTTGTTTTTTTTTTCTTTGTACTTTGAATGTTGCCTGATTGATTATTGCCCAAAAACCTTTCAGGATCCAGTCAAATGCTGATGGATAAATTCACATGTAAATGTAAATTAAGACTTGATCTCATTCACTTATGCCATAATCAAATATCATATCAGATTACAGAAGTAAAATGGCTTGCAAACTGCATTTTACAATAATGCTAATATTTGCGATTTTACTCTAAGGGGAGAAATTCTAAGTGGGTTTATCTGATTCTCCATGAATCAGAAGAGAGCACATTTGAGTATCAATTTGTCAAATATACAGCATTTACAGGTACTCTGAGTGTAATACATGCAATAATTCTGCTTGCTAATAACAGTTTACTGTGGTAGAGCTGCAGGAGGGTTGTTCGATCTATATTCAAGTATTTCGCTCTGTGAACTGAGTAAAGTGAATAGATGTGGCCAGCGGTAATTGCCTGGCCTTGTGCCCACAGTGTGTGAATCAAACAGAGAAAAGAGCACAGAACATCCTGACCTTATCTAAAGCACTTTGAGAAACACATCTAAAGCAGACTAGGAAAGTGTTTCCAAACCTTTGTTGTCCTACAGTATGTAGTCCCACAGCCCCATCAATAAGTCTCAAAATCCCCTTCGACTTCAAACCAGAAATGTATTGTTTTTCATGGATTATAGTGTATAGTGTCATTTAGCATTATCATTACTATTATTAAAATCCAATCACAGTGATTCACTCTTCTCAAACCAAACCAGTTATGTGAGCGCAGCGTAGTTCTAGCGGGAAGACTAGCAGCTGTACACCATCACACCATTAGCTGGGTAATTCCTAGCCAATCGCAGGTAAGCCATTGCTTTATAAGTCTGCTCACAATCTATCACATTGCTGTTTCAGTGTGCTAACACGGCAACCAACCACCACCCCACCACCACCAGTTGAGCCCCGTCCCGCACGTGGGTAGGCTCCTCAGCAGGATATGATGGTTCCTAGTACAACTCCCTCGGACTGCCAGACGGGGCCTACGCCAAAGAGAGACATTACTTTTCTGTTCTACATTCATCAAATAAATGGCATCTTAAACCTCACTCAAGCCTGTGTGTCTTCCCGATAGAAATAGTAATTCTGTACACTCAGTGAACACTTTATGCAGCCTCAGCTGTTATTGAGGTAAATCATAAATTATTGAGGTTTATTTTCCATTGAACCCTATTGTTCTTAATAAGCCCACTGAGCAAATAACCATTTGAACCTCATATAAAAAAATTGTTAACTGAATTCCTTGTCAACTCTAAATACAAAATAAATGTTTCATTGCATGGAGAAAGTGAATAGGCACAGTAAAAATTACAAGGACTCTCCAAATATATTTAAAGCTTGCAGTGAGTTTTGTGAGGGTATGCTTGAGGTCTAAATCTAAAAATCAATAAAAATTGAGGTATTTATTTTAAAAGCGTAATGGTCTAATTACTTGTTCTTATAAGCCCACTTTATTGGGAGGCTGCTAATGTATCTGTAAGAAAACATGTAAAAGTTAGATCACTTCCCCTAACCTTGAATCTTTCTCTTTTGGAAGTGACTCATGTTACACTACACATATTTTTGTCCAATCAAATGCTGTCTAGAATGAGAATGTCCCTCCCCTTAATACTTGCAACCGACTAGCAAGTAATAAGTTGTGGTTCAAGGCTATGGCATAACTGAAGTATTATTGACTGTTAAAAAAAAAAAAAGGGGGAAGAGCAATTAGGTGTATGATATAATTGGTATTTTGTCAACACAGCACAGAAAGCTGTGCTCGTCATTTCATGGGGTCTTTCTAAATACACATGTACCTCTCTTTTTCAGGGCGATGCTGTGTCTTTTGCCAGTAAACTTGGGTACCCCTGCACCTATCCTACATTCTTAGGTGAGTACATGGGGTATAGTGAATTAAGGAAATAAGCATAGTATGGCAATCAGTTTTACAACTGATTCCCCATGTGGTGCTGTACATCTCATTGGCAGAGAATGCTGGGAAAATATGTTTTCATACAAAGTGCTTAACTTAATAGTTCTCCTATATTCATTAGAATATTCCATTAAACACAAATAAAATTGGACATGTAGACAACCACTGATTGTCAAGAGCAGATAAATTCCACTCCAGGCTTCTCAAGTATGGCCTGTAAAACACTGGGTAAAATGCAATTCGCCAGCACACTAAGAGGCTCAGATTTGCAGACTTGAAGAGCTAATTTGCACATAATCAGACAGCAGGCATCTGTTTTTAGAATTCTGATAGTGGGGAAATTAGGTCCCTTTTAAACCGTGTACACAGTTTGCTTTGTACCAAGAGGCCACACTAAGATTCAGATTAAATTCTGCCATTCCACCATTACCCAGTGCACAGCTCAATCATAAAAGCACTTTCGGCAGATGGAGTATTTTTCTATTTGTTCTCATTAGATGTTGCCTCAACGGTTACTGTCTGTTTTGACACAATGTAGAGCCAAAATTCAGAGACTTCACTAAGTGGGAAGCTGTACAGTTAAACTTTATGTTTATCAAGTGGAAAACACAGAGCTCAAATTTAATGTGTTATGTTTGATACCAGATTCATAACAATTGAAATACAGCTGAATGAAAGTAGAGTAAAGTGGTTTAGCACATCCATTTATTTCTGCTACATATTCAAGTTTGTTCTTACAGAGCTGAAAACTTCTTTATGAAATCTCTTTTTATTATTCCTACATCTAATTTGTCATTTATCTGACACTTCTATCCAAAGTGAATAAGAGTACACTCATTACAGAATCAGTTGGTGCCATTGTGCCTGACTTTAGGACATAATGGTGATAGTTCATCATGCAGCCTATACTGTTGGTAAGTTGTAGGTTTTAACCTATAAATAGCGATGCCCCGATCTATTTCCTGCCAATATTTATCAGCCAATTATTGAACAAATCAAAATGTATGTATAATTATTTAGCTACAAACTTTGTAAAACTGAATTAAAATGCAAAATCGAGTAATAATAATAGCCACAATATGTAGAAGGATTGGCACTTCTAAGAATTGTAATATTTTATTCTTTCTCATTGTCACATTAATGTGGAAAAACTGCTATAAATAGACGTGACAGTTGTGAAAGCACACTTACCAACAGTATAGGCTACATGATGTGGGGAACCATCTAAAACACTTTGAAACCAGCAGACCTTGACTTCTGAGACATCGGTATAATATCCATTAATGCTGCATGACTGATTGAATTAAGATTGAAATCGCATTATGGCGATAAGTGTGATTACTAAACCTTAAAAGGCTATTTTTCTAAATATTGTTTACATTCAGTGCTTCAGTCTGCACTGTGAGCAAACGGCACTCTCTAGTGGTCTTGACAGCATTATCATTATACCAATATAATACAGAATTTAAAAGGGGGGTTGATTATATATATATTTTTTTGGTTAAATATTTTTATTTTTCTATGATATGGTTGACGTATCCATGGAATTGCCAAACATATACATAATATGCATTTTTAATATTCTAATCTATCATATAGGGTACTGTGCAAAAGTCTTAGGAACATACAATGTTTCACAAAAGCATTTGTCTTAAGATGGTTATTTATTTCTTCAGCTTTAGTGTGTCAATAGGAAATATAAATGTTAGACTCCCAAACATTACTTTTACAAATAGAAAAGATTAGACTAGAAGAACAGGGAGCCCTGCAACAGATGTCATGGCCCCCAGCAAAGCCCCCCACTGAACATCGTGTCAGTCTGAGATTACATAAAGAAACAGAAGCAATTGAGACAGCCAAAATAGATAGAAGAACTGTGGCAATTCTCCAAGAAGCTTGGTACATCCTATCTACCAACAACCAAGAAAAACTATACAGGAATACCTAGGAGAATTGGTGCTGTTTTAAAGGCAAAGGTGGTCACTGAATATTGATTTAGCTTTTGTATGTTTACTGGAATTTGTATGACATTAAGTGATACTAAATGAAAACTATTTATGTGATTTATTTTTGAAGACATCACACTTTGCAACATTTTTCACAAGTGCCTAAAACTTTTGCACAGTACTGTATTTGTAAAATGTGCATTCTGTTGTTTTGAACTGCAAAAACAGAAGCACAATGCTTTAGAAGTACAAAAATATTTTTTTTTCTTATTAATCATCATGTTATCGTATTTATTTATTATATTTTGTATAACATATTTATCTTCTATTTATCTTTTATTGTGGTTATCTTTAAAATATCTGTCTGTCATGTGTTCAATAGACCCAATCCATGTTCAATAGATAAAATGTATTGTTAGAACAGTTAAAAAAAAAGCTTTTGTACAAAAATGTGGTTTTAGGATTCTTATGTTAAACAGTGATCTGATGACAAAATTTTGTGAGTTGCAAACTTCCAATATCGACCTATAGTTTTTGTTAAAATCGGTATCGGCTAAAAATGTTCATATCGGTGCATCCCTACCTATAAACTTTTAGATACAAGACTAGATCTTTATCTGTTAGAGGTAGGAAGTATGACCACAATAGTATCCCTGGGTAATTTTATATCACAACAATGGTATGCCATATATCACAATTTATTTTAGCTGGAAATTCATAAAATATTTTATATTTTGACAACCATGTGGTATCCCTATTTTTGATGATGCAGTGAATTAAGTACTCCACAAATGAAAGGTGCTTCATATTTTTTTGGTTTTTAATGGATGCAAAAAAAAAAAAAAGATAAGATAGTTTATATTAAGTAAAAAGTAAGTCTGTGAAACTCATTTTATAAAATAGTTCTGATTGGATTGAATATTAATGTGGTGAGTTATTCAGCACCGTAAACAACTAAACTCAATGTCTTATATTTCTTAATCAAAACTCCTACAGCAGTCTTGTCTTGATTTTCACTGCTCACGCTGTGTTTCTGCATGTTTTTCTTTGTTTTTACATTTAAATAGTCCTGCCCACTAATAACAGTGCACATAAATCTACTGGTTGAAACATCTCTACAGTTGCACACATGAATAACTTAATACTGCCCAATCCTGTACCCACTCTACATCTCACACTCAAGTGTTTACACTCAAGCTCCAGTTATATTGAAAGTGGCGGTCAGATTTGCTTTTACAGTTTTCAAGAAAATCAAATGGGTAAAAACATATTCCTTTTGAACATTTGTGCATTTACTGCCTTGTGTGACTCAGCTGAGAGCTTGAGAGATGTTTTTTTTATATATATTTTTTTTATCTCTGCTCTGTTTTGCTGAGAGTTTTTGGTACCAGCTGTGTTTTAGCATCAGAAGTGTAGCAGGATCTCCACTGCCTGCAGAGCTGGTGCTTAAACTCATGCCTCAGGCTCAGATTCTTAGGAACTGCTGCTCTGACAAAGAACCTGACAGAAACACTGGCAGTTCATCTGGACCGTAGAACACTTTATACTGCAGAGACACAGAGAGCTGTTGCAGTATATTTCCCACTTGTCTCTGTGTTCATTCTGTTTCGATGTATTAGTGGAATGAAGAGATATTGCTGACTCGATTAAAGTAATTTATTGTTTATGCTCTGCTGGCCAATGCACACTAGAGTTTATGCTGCAATCGAGAACTGGTCACTGTCTGTGATATTTTAGTGTATTGTCAATATGTAGCAGATAACCGATCAGATGTAGTTTCAGTACCTTTACCATCTGGTAAATGCACCAAATGATAGCTGTAGGGCAGAAGCCTGCAAAACCACCCAGAAATTCTCTTTTTGTCTCTTATTTTTTTTCTCTCACTATGAAACCCTGAATTCTTGAGTAAAAGCTGACCTAAATATATTCCTCCAGTTTTATTTTTCTATCTCCTTATTCATCGCTTTGACTCTAAAACCATCAAATTCATGTTTTTTTGTCCCATCTCATTTCCTGATGGGCTCATTTAAAAACAATTCACACAATTGGATTATGTGTCAGAGTGATGAATGACTTCATGAGAATCTGTTTCTGTTCCCCTTCTGTCACTCACTCGACGTTGTGTCGAATGAAGTGGCACAAGGGGTCTTCCTGGGATGCCAAACGTACCTCTGAACCTGAGAAAAGGCCAATGTCAAGTTGGCAGACAGAATTTGCATACCCCGCCCCAGACATATGGGTATAAAGGGAAGCGGGGCAGTGAGTGCCAGTCAGAATTTTTCTTCTGAACCAAACGGTTGTGCAACAGCATGCTGAAGTTCACCACTGTTTCACTCACCTCTGTCAGCGAGAAGCATTGCTGTTAGATCTATGGCTTGTTTCCAGCTGGCATTCCCTCTCTCTCAGCACGCTGTGCAGTCTACACCCCTGGGTGCTTCGACAGCGCTTTTCACTGTTTAAAGAGTGTTCTCTTTCTAAAAGAGTTTTGATTTCTCTAAAAGAGTTTTCCACTCAAAAGAGCAATACACAGCGGTGTTGAACGTCCTTTTCAGGACGCGTCTTTTTCAAGATGCCTTTCCAGTGTTGTTCCTGGATGCGGTTGATTTCTCTCCAAGACCGACGGCCACAGACGCTGCCTCGTGTGCCTGGGCAGCGATCACACTGAGGTGGCATTCGTGGATGGCTCATGTACTCATTACGAGAACATGACCATGGCAGCGTTGCAGTCGCAGCTCTCCTTCCTCAAGGTGAATGCCACTTCAGTCGCCCACCGCGTCACTCCTTTTTCCGACGGGATTGAGGATGACCCGGCTGGCGATGAAGGCGATATGGGGATAACTCACAGCCAGCTGGCATTCTCCCTTGAGCCCCTGGACTTGGATGGTGACAACGGTGCTGCATTGGAGAGCATCCAGGCGTCTGATGCGGAAGACTCGACTGGGCCGCCGCCTTCGGGCCAGCCTGCCCAGTCTGAGGCGGACGCGCAGATGGCCGACATGCTTGCCATGAGCATGGGCTTGGACTGGAACCCTCCTTCCTCCCCATAGCTCGGCTCTGGGTGCCGCTCACAGCCACACCCCCCCAGTACCGTTCTTCCCAGAAGTGCATGACGAGCTGACGTGATCATGGAGGGCACCTTTTACTGCCCGTAACAGACCCCTCCGCTCGTCCGCTCTCACTACCCTGGATGGCGGGGCGGTCCACGGGTACACGGAAGTCCCAAAGTTGAATAGAGTGGTTGCGCCCGGTACTCCCCTCTAGAGCCTGTAGGATGACGTCATCATTGAACGCCAAAGCCTACAGCGCCACTGGACAGGCGCCTCCACCCTGCAAGCCATGGCTCTCCTGCAGGTCCATCAAGCCAAGGCACTTAAAGATCTGCACCTGGGTAGTCCCGACCCCGACGTGCTGCAGGAACTGCGCTCTGCCACCGACCTCACGTCACAGCGCAGTCACTCAGGCAGGTGATGGCCACCCTCGTGGTCTAGGAGTGCCACCTCTGGCTGAACATGGTCGAGATGTGCGACGTTGACAAGTCGGCCTCTTCGGCGACACCGTCAATGACTTCGCCCAGCAGTCCTTGGCGGTGAAGAAGCAGACATAGGCGATTTCTCACATCAACCAGCGCGCCCTGCCTGCTCGCCGAGGGCAACCCCTGCGACCAAACAACAAGCATCTCCACCCCAACCTGGGCCCAGCTCTCAGCCCCAGCGTTGAGCACCTCGCAGGTGGCATACGCCCCCCTTCCCACCCCTTCCAGTACCAGGAAAGCTCTGAAGCGCTCCTGAGACAGGCAACCCTGGCAGTCAGATGTTCGCTCCAGAGCTGGTACCAAGAGCACTCTGTCCCCCAAAGTAGGGCCGGGAGGAGAATCCAAGTTTTCATTACTTTCATTTGCCACACCTCCTTCGGGCTGCGGTACCAACATTCTCAATAAAAGAATGATTTCCTCACTCCCTGGATCATCCAGACGGTGCGCGCCTTTCTTACGGCACCCCGGCCCCAAAACTCTACAGTCCTGGCTCCCCGGACGCAGTTCCCTTGCCTCCGGCCCCGTGACTGCTCAGCCCCGGCAGGCCAGCACTGACGAGTTCTGAAGACGATAGTCTCTAACCCACCCCCTGCCGGTGCTTTGAGACTTTTCTCAGCACCCAAGCCTCAGGATGCTCTTCTGCCTCCTGACATGCTATTAACTGACCCCCCCCCCCCCCCCCCCCCCACCACGAAGCCCTGCCCGGTACATCAAAAGCGATAGTCCCGTTAGTGCCCGTCGCGCGGAGCTTGGATGCGTGGATTTCACTTCCCAATCCATCGCGCTGGCTGGCCAGGACCTACGTGATTCAGTTTGCCCGGCTCCCGCCTCGTTTCAGCGGTGTTCACTCCACTTCTGTGCGCAGTGAGAAAGCCAGCGCCTTACGAGCAGAAATCACGACCCTGATCCTCAAGGATGCGATAGGGCCCATCCCTCCAGCTGAGATGGAGAAGGGTTTCTACAGCCCTTACTTCATCGTACCCAAAAAAAGCGGCGGGTTGCGACCAATCTTGGACCTGCGAGTTCTCAACCGGGCCTTACTCAGACTCCTGTTCAAAATGCTCACGCAGAAACAGATTCTTACCTGCATTCGACAGCTCGATTGGTTCACGGCAGTGGACCTGAAGGACGCGTACTTCCACGTCTCCATTCTGCCTCGACACCGACCCTTCTTACGAAGCTATTTGGCTTCGCCAGTTGGAGATCACTACAGATAATGTTAAAGAGGTGTGTGAACTTAAATTTTTTTTAACAGACATTGTTAACAGACATTGTAATGTGCTCTGGCCACCTCCCTGCTCATTGTGGTGACAAGGTTAATAGTTGATTAGTGTTACTGAATGTCTGAGTGGTGTCTGGAGAATAGCGTAGGATTTAAAGTACATTTTTGGGGTAGACCTGACATGTTAAAGAGAGATGAACTCTATACCTCCAGGTAAGGTGCTGGTCTCCTGTCTAGTAATATGGCTCATAGTCTTAATAGTGATAGTATTTGACTAACTGGGGCCCAGGTCAGGAAGCAGGCAAACTGGTTAATCCGAACGTCTGCTAGCTGCCTTGAGACGTCACAAAGGTCACATAAACTACAACACATAGATCAAATCAAATCCCTTTGTGAAAGTCTTTGCTATGGTTCCAAGCAACATAGCAGTATGACAATTACAATAAACATCTGATTTACACATAACAGTTTACACATCTTGTTACACAACACAATATACACCTACACAAAATAAGATAAATCGAGACTGTGTCACCTAGATATCATATAGAGACTGTGTCTGTTCCCCGAACTACCAAACACCAAATTTAGAAAAAGGTATATCTTGAAAAGGAAAATATATAATTATTTTAAGATAAACATCATATAAAGGTAGGGCTACTAAACATTAGATCTCTTTCTACCAAAGCACTAATTGTAAATTAAATGATTAGAAATAGCTTTAATTATTAATAACTCCAACATTCACATAGATAATGAAAATTACACATTGGGATTAGCATTTATCAATATCCTCAACTCTCTTGGAGTCAGACAAAATGTAAAAGGACCAACTCATCACCATAATCATTCAATAGATTTAATTCCACATATGGAGTTGATGTTGATACTGTAGAAATTCTACAGCAGAGCGATGACATCTCTGATCATTACTTAATCTCTTTTTTGATGCAGCTAATGTCACTCAGTCTACACCACACTATTGTACAGGTAGAACTATTCTTTCGGCTAGTAAAGATAGCTTCACTAATAATCTTCCAGAATTGTGTCACATACCCAGTAAGCAAAAAGTCTAGAAGAACTTGATATAATGACAGAAAATATAAATACAGTCTTCTCTAGCACTCTTGATAGTGTCACCCTCCTTCGATTAAAGAAAATTAAAGAAAAAAGCCTCGCACTATACTACAAAATTACACTCATGCTCT
Organism: Moxostoma hubbsi; assembly: GCA_032164185.1. Classification (NCBI taxonomy): domain Eukaryota; kingdom Metazoa; phylum Chordata; class Actinopteri; order Cypriniformes; family Catostomidae; genus Moxostoma; species Moxostoma hubbsi. Next base: position 7,753,439 of record JAVLUX010000011.1, on the reverse strand, counting down.
CAAGAGAGCAGCTTGGAAAATTGAGCACAAGTGGAAGAATACCAATTTAGAGGTATTTCGCGGTACATGGAAGGATAGTGTCTGTTGAAACAGACAGGCACTAAAAGCTGCCAGGTCAGCATATGTTAGCAAACTCATAGAAAATAAAAACAACAATCCTAGGTGTTTATTCAGTACTGTAGCAAAACAGGGTAAAGGGAAACGTTTTTCAGCGGAATAAAGTATCGATTGAACCAGATATTCTGTTGCAGCACAATAGTAATGACTTCATGAATTTCTTTACCGGAAAAGAGTGTCTCGTAATTTTCCTCACAAGCAACTTCAATCCTTCTCTGTCATACGTCATGAAGAGCTATCACAACTTATTAAAAAATTAAAAGCCAAAGCATGACTGTTAGAATCAATATCAACTAAGCTCTTAAAAGAGGTATTCCCTGTAATCTTAGAAACTCTTCTTAATATTATTAACTCCTCGTTATCCTTAGGGCATGTCCCAAGAACCTTTAAAATGGCAGTTATCATGATCGTGGAAAATTTGCTAATTACAGACCGATTTAAAATCTACCATTTATGTCAAAAATAATTTAAAAGTAGTGTCCTCCCAACTATGTTAGACACCAAGATATAAACACCAAGAAATGGTGTTTATATTAACAATCAGGATTTAGGCCCCATGACAGTACAGAGACTGCATTTATCAGATTTATCAAATTACTTGCTCTTATCATCTGATTGCAGGTGCATTTCTCTTCTAGTGCTTTTAAATCTTAGTGCTGCCTTCGACACGATAGTTCACGACATTATTTTGAATAAGCTGGAGAATTTTTAATCATGCATTAGCATGATTTAGGTCCTATTTATCAGACTGCTACCGCTTTGTATGTGTAAATGAGGAATTGTCAAATCAAACAAAAGTTAAGAATGGAGTGCCACAGGGATCAGTTTTGGGCCTCTGCTTTTCTCCTTATACATGCTTCCCCTGCGAGATATTATCAGGAATCATGGAATAAGTTTCCACTGTTATGTCGATGATACTCAATTTTATATTTCTTCTAAACGAAACAGAAATTCACAAGTCTCCAAATAAGCGGAGTGTATCAATGAAATCAAAGATAGGATGGCTAGAACTTTCCTTCTACTCAACTCTGACAAAACAGAGGTACTAATTATTGGATCAAAAAACTCAAAAAAAAAAAAAATAAGTCGCTAAAATATAATTTGACTCTCGATGGAAGTACGGTTACGTCATCTTCTACAGCGAATAATTTGGGTGTTATATTTGATCTGTCCTTTGTAGAACAGCATTTTTCCACCTCAGAAATATTGCTAAGTTAAGACACATGCTCTCTGTTGCTGATGCCGAAAAACTAATGAATGCGTTCATGACCTCAAGACTAGATTATTGTAATGCATTACTGGGTGGATGTCCAGCAAGTTCATTAAATAAACTTCAATTAGTTCAAAATGCAGCTGCCAGAGTGCTGACTACAACCAAGAAATATGATCATATTAGCCCAATATTATTGTTGTTACATTGGCTACCTGTTAAATGTTATATTAATTTAAAAATTCTGTTAACTAGATACAAAGCTTTGAATGGTTTAGCTCCACAGTACTTAAGTGACCTTCTGACATGCTATATTCCATCATGTTCATTACAATCACAAAATTCTGGCTTGTTAACAAATCCAAGAATATCAAAATCCACAAAAGGAGATAGATCCTTTTCATATTTGGCTCCTAAACTAGTCTAACCCTAACCTAACCCTCCCTAACACTGTTTGGGATGCAGACGCACTCACTCAGTTTAACTCTAGACTAAAGACTCATCTATTTAGCAAGGAAAACACCTAATTTATCCATTAACTTACAAGTAGGCTGCTTTAATTAGGTCTTTAATAACATCTATTATTTGACTTCCTCTCAATCAACTATTAGGTGCAGACTAGGCAGGGCTCTGGCTAATGCGATATTGTTGATTGTGGCTGCTGTAGCTGGCATATCATTACTGATTTTGCTCTAAATCTTGCATATGAACATATCTTGGATATCATTTATTAAAGTGTTTTTTTTTTTTTTATCTTACTCGCTCTTGTCCTTGGCATTCATGTCATGGAAATCCAAATTCTGACATCATGACTTACAGTCTTAAACTGCCATCCGTGTTAGACATATGAACACTGTCATGTACTCTGAATCCTCCAGTGGCCGTGGTATATCCATCGCTCACCACGGAATCTCCAGTCTGTCTAACAATTCCATCTATCTGGACAAAAAGACGGTGCTGTAAAACTTATGTTGCATCGGCAAGGTGCTCAAACTCACTTTCACTGAGGCATTTAAATAAAGATGATCACTACTCCACATTCATCAGGATTTGGCACTATTGAACTGTTGCTTTCTAACGGTCAGAGTGTCAATTATTAATGAATACATCACTGATAAAAAAAACTGTACTTGCTACTGCTAACTGAAACTTGGCAAACACCTAATGACTTTCTATAACTAAATTTGCTTACTCCCCACGGATACAAATATTTGTCTAAACCCTGACATCACAGAAAGGGGGGCGGACTAGCTGTTGTTTGTCAAGATGGCATGATGTCATGTCTTTTGAATATCTGGCTCTCAAAATTGTTGGTGAAAATTCTCTCATTGTGTTATTGGTTTATCAACCTCCAACGTGTCAGCCTTACTTTTTCTCTGAACATAGTGAAATACTCTCTTGTGCTATGTCTCCCTGTGTTATAATGCTTGGTGATTTCAATATCCATGTTGATACTGACTGTTCAAATACGACTGAAATCATGAATGTTCTTGAATGCTTCAATGTAACACAGAATGTGAATTGTTCTACCCATACCCATGGTCATATACTTAGTTTGTACATCAGATCTTGATAATGTGTCTACAACTGGTACAAAAATTTGCATCTCGGATCACAAACTTATAGAATTTTCATTGAATTTGCCTCGCTATAAGTCATACAAGAAAACTGGTATCTTATTGCAACCTAAAAGCAGTCGACCCCTCATCATTCTCCACCTCTGTCTGTGCACCCTTACATCCGCTCAAATTATAATTCAGCTATCTCAGCTGCTGAAGAGCAGGCCCCCATTAAGACAAAGCTGGTGCTCTCTTCTCACTCATCGCCTTGATTTACTCCTGAACTGCGGGAGTGAGTCGTCGTCTTGAAACAGGCCTCAATGTTCATTCCTTAGCTCTTTCAGAACATCAGCTAAAGTACAGAGTATCACTCAACACTGCACATTCAATGTACTTCTCCTCTATCATCCAAAAAGCAAGTGATGAACTTTGTGACTCATTTCTGCACTTATTTCAAGAAAATTGTTTCCATTTACCAAACATTCACGTCAACAATTTCTGATGATCCTCTGCACTAATGTCTGCCTGAACACACTATCCACCCTGTCTTCTCCTCCACACCCACTAGCCAATCATCAATTAGTGATCTAATTTTACATTCCAACTCATCATCCTGTCAGTTGGACCCTGCCTCTACCTTCCTTCTTAAACACTGTGAGTCAGTCATTTCAGCACCTATTTTGCATATGATAAATACAGCTCTTGTATCTGCCATTGTTTCTACTGATCTCAAAATTGCCGCTGTTACACCATTCCTAAAAGGTCCCAACTTAGATCCATCTTCCCTCTGCAACTATCGTTCTATTTCTAACCTGCCTTTTATATCTAAACTTCTGTAAAATGTTGTAGCCTCCCAGTTAACATCTTATTACATCTTATTTTAGTTATTATTACATCTTGCAGGTAATAATCTCTATGACCCTTTCCAATTTGGTTTTTGCCTATTTCATAGCACTGAAACTGCTCTCTTGAAGGTTATTAATGATGATTTCCTATCTGCTGACTCTGGATTTCTCAGTATTCTGATCTTGCTTGAACTGAGCTCTGCTTTTGGGAATTGGGAAGTGATATTTGCATGCCCCTCCCCCAGACATATGGATATAAAGGAGGGGGACTTGCACACCGCTCATTCAGGTTTTGTGCTGAGGAGCCGAGAATAAGGTTCCGGCTATTTCAGCGGGTAGTTCAGTGTTGTGCCAGTAGGGACACTACATCTTGTTCCCTCCATCAGAGAATTGAGGTTACCAGTCATTCCCTGTCTGTCACTCACTCGACGGTGTATAGATGTAGTGACACTAGGGGTCCCCTACAAAAACGCCACAACTAGCTGAACTCTGTTACATGGATCGGTGGTGCAAGACGGGCAGACTGCTGGATGCCAGTGTCCACGTCGGGGGGGGTGTCACTCCCAAGGGGAAGACACTGCGGAGACCACACCACACCCAGAGAGAGGGGGGGGGGGGGATATTAAGTGGAATATGTCACATGGTCTTGCTGAGTCTAGTCTAGTCATATGTCATGTGGAGAAGTCCCATGGTAGGTTCTGTCCATTGGGGGAGGAGGCTCTACGAGCATGGAGCCTGGAAGATGCAGTTTGCCAACAGGGAAACGTTTTTCAGCGGAATATATGCTGCAAGGAGTTGCCCATGGGGAACCAGTGCATGCGGAGCACCTGTCCCAGTACGGGGCTTAGTTAGCACATGCACTGTGCTGGCATTGAGTTTCTGCCACAGGGGAAGGAGGAAATCAACCAATGAACACATTTTTGAACACTTCTGGGAATCAACAATGCACATCTTCAGCTCAGGAGAGGTGAAAGTTGATAGGCGCAAGCGATATACCCGGCCGGTTGACCCGGATTACCCTTTCGAGTCTACCCTAAAAAACGGGACGAGACTGGCTCAACCCGGAGATTGTATAATCTTGCAAAGGTGTTGGCTCTAGCCCAGCCTGCTGCTCTGCAAATGTCAGCTAGAGAGACGTCAATTGTCAGAGCCCAGGAGGCCACCACACTCCTGGTGGAATGAGCTTGTAGGCAACAGCTATGGTGTCGATGATCCAGTGGGTGATCCTCTGTTTGGAGACAGCGCTTCCTTTCCGCTGTCCACCAAAGCAGACAAAGAGCTGCTCAGAGATCCTAAAGCTCTGTGTGTGATCCAAATTGATGCATAAAGCGTGCACCAGACACAGCAACGCTAAGGCTGGGTCTGTCTCCTCCTTGGGCTGCGCTTGCAAGTTTACCACTTGGTCACTGAACGGGGTCATGGGAACCATGGGCACATAGCCTGGTGGTGGCCTCAGGATCACGTGAGAGCAGCCCGGACCAAACTCTCCACTCTCCTTTACGGGTGACCTGTCATGACAGCGCATCCGCCGTGGTGTTGAGGTCCCCCAGGATGTGAGTGGCTCTCAGCAACTTGAGGTGCTGCTGACTCCAGAGGAGGAGATGGCGGGCGAGTTGCTAGGGGATCGTACCCGCCTTGGCGGTTGATATATGCTACCATCTCGACAACTGTAACTGCCTCTTTATTGGCCTACCACCTAAAACTATTGCCAATTACAATACATCTAAAAAATTGCAGCTAGAGTTCTCACTAACACCAGGCGTTCTGAACACATTACTCCCATCTTGTTTAGTCTACACTGGCTCCCTGTCTCATGCCATATTAAGTTTAATTTTAAAATTCTTCTCCTGACATACAAAGCTCTCAATGATCTGGTACCTTGTTATATGCGATCTGTTGCATCAATACACACCAGCATGCACTATTCATTCTTCTGATTCCAAATTGTTGTTTATCCCCAGATTTCGTCAATCCACTTTGGGTGGGAGATCCCTCAGTGTTGCACTTAAACCAAAATCTTATGGAGTTTTGTGTTCCTTGCCACGGTCGCCTTCAACTTGCTCACATGTATTTTAATACAATTATTATTTAATTATTTTAAATAATTACATAATTTACAATAAAATACATAATTTACAATTATATTTAATCAATCTACACAACGATCATTCTAAGACTTTATAGATATTACGGTTTTATTTTTTTCATTTTTTGTTAATGCATGATTTCCTGTAAAGCTGCTTTGAAATTATATTGTGGAAAGTGCTATAAAAATAAAAATTACTTGATTTTCGAGTGAGTGAAGTTGTTTACGCTGTAAATGCTCCATTAGTTTCCAATAGTGTGATGCATTTAGGCAAATAGAGAGCAGCAGTCTCGTTCCAGAAGTAAAAAAATACCATTAATTTTTCAAGGAAAATTTAATTATTAAAGACCCTGTGAATTCTGAAGCTCCCACAGTGGAGGCTAATTGTCTTTGAAGGGAATAGGACACAGGGATGATCACTGCTGAATGGGATGCACCAACTCGGGAATTGGAAGTGTGGAAACTCGCTTTTCTCGATCTGGTGAGTTTATTCATATGTTTAATGCAGCCGTTTTTCTGAGGTTTCTTGTGACATGTGTTTTGTGTATTGTGATTTAAAACAAGGATATGTTTTACTCATTTGGTTCTCATTCATATGCACTGACATGCACAATAGCTCGAGCCTCATCGTTCACAATACCATGATGCGTTGCGTTTATTTGTAGCCTGGTTTTGTAGAAACGGATCAGTTTGATCCTCAAGTCAGTGGACATGAGGTCAGACTTCAGGCAGATCGTAAAAAATGTAAAGTCTTCTACCTTTGTCTTTTTGTCTGATTTTTCAAACTTTTGTTTGTAATGGTATGATTTTTTAATGCTATGATTCACCTCAGAGTTGCTTGATTTGTTTCATGGCTTTGAACTATTTGAAAAACTATGAAAGACCATGGAATCCCTATGGAAAAAAAGAAAATTATGGGAAAAGTACTTCTGGGAACAAAATGGCTGAAAAAGTGGGTGGGTGCTGTCGCACAAAAATAATAGGTGTGCTTTAACCCACTGATGGGGGTAATCAGCCAATCAATAAGAGATGCTGCCTCCCTCCAAAATGTTATCTGCTTTTAGTGCTGTTGGACAGTGTTACTTTGCTTTGCACACGATTTGATCTCATATTTTATAGTAATGTTTTGCTTTATTTCTGTACATCCAATTACTTTGTCATCCAAATATTTTCGAGGGGGCATTCTTGCAGTGACCCTTGCCTGTCACAGCCTCTGGAGCTATACACTTAGAACAGGGTCATCCTGTTACTTACATGATTGCAAGCACCAGAACACAGATTAACTGTACATTGTAAAGATGAAAGGCTGAAATTTAAGATACACATGTTAACAGCTGGGAGGGTTAACATGAGCCACATTCAACAAAAATCTACCAATTTAAAATTTGTATAACCCCCCAAAGTGTCTGTCGTGCTGTCTCGGATAGCCAGTCAACTATCGGAAATTGGATTGAAATTAGAGACAGTTGTTTTTGGGTGGAAAGGTTTCATTCTACACGGCATGGTGCTTACATTTATGCAAGTAACAGGATGACACTTTACTGTGTGTGACTCAGAGTGGGGTGGCTTTTGAGAGATTATTAGACATTCTGAGAAGCATTTCACAAACACATGTTCCTTGTAAATGTACGTATGGCCTTGAAAGACCTTTTGAATCAGCTTTTCAATTTGGTACTTTTGGTTACCTTGTGCCATCTCCTGTATTCTTTGAAAGGTTTTAAGCAATGCTTTATTATTTAATTTCGTGGAAACAGGATCATCCTGTGGTCATCACCAATTTCATCCGAGGTGCCAGAGAGGTCGAGGTGGATGCTGTGGCAAGATGGGCAAGGAGAGAGATCTGCTATCCAGCTAACATTTGAAAGGAACATATCATATTTTAACATGTTCACAAAACAAGGCACCCTGAAGTGTGGCACACAAAAGGCCCTATTTTAACAGCGTTAGTGGGTATGGTGAAATTGCGAGCTCAGAGCGCTAATAGGCTGGGTTAAGTGCAAGTTAATGTTCTTCTCTGGTTAATGCACTGTGTGCGTCCTTTTATATAGTCCATTCACTGTCATTCACCAGTGCTATAAACAAAGACAGAACATTCTTAAGAAGTTGGTAGTGTAAATGGTCTGTATGCAATGAATTAGAAGAATAGAAAATTTACTAACACATTCTTTTGTCTGTTATCTGTGTCCTTGTTGAATGTTTGGCATAGTTCTATGACAGTTGCATGCTCCTTTTATATACATGGAAAATATGGTTCTCATCAGAATTTGGATGTAGGCCAACGCTCTATTAAATGATCTAGAATGTAATTTTTATTAATAATTTTCATCTACAGAAACACATGGCTAGTATTAACAGTGATTTTATCAGCACACACTTCGCTTCTACCGGTCGGTTTGGTTTGGTTTAAAATTAAACCAAAAATATTTCTAAATTCAAATAACACTTCAAATGAAAAAAATTAATAAAATAAAAAATAAAATGGATAAAATTACCAAATCCAAACATTTACCCTCTTCGACGGTCACTTTTACAGTTACTTAAAAACCACTCTATGATAAAATAGATCATAAAATCATACATACAATTGTAAATATAAACAATAACAATAATAATAATTGAAAAATAAACCATGACCTATAGATAGAATACATTTTTGTATCACAAAACAGCAATTGTCAGGGGCATAATTTGATGTAGCCCAATATTTTCAGAGTTTGGACATTAATTTTATTACCATCTGCTGGTGGAATCTCCAAACTGCAAATTCATTAACTGATTTTAGACTATGAGCTGAAAACAGACGTGGTTTTGAAACATCTTAACGCAACAACCTATTTCTCAGGAAAATAGCAAATTATACTTTCTACTAATTCATTAACACACAATACACCCACAGTTTTCACGCATCCACCCACTGATGGCGCAAACCCACCCACTTGCACTTTGCGCTGATCCGATTTTGTGCTTAGAATTGGCACCATCTTGAAAATTGGATAAGACATAACACATGTTCATTGTGCATAGAGCTGTGCTTTGTGTTTCATGAAAATAGAGCCTAAACTGTGTGAAATGATTTAGGGATCTTTATTTAGGAATAATGGTATCTATCCAGCTTTCTCATTATTACTTCAACTTGACTGGGCTGGCCAAGTTTCTAAATACCAAAAATGTATTATTTATATTTAAATTTGGCCAATAACGTGTTGTTAAGTTGCAGAAGTGTGGTAAGATTTTCTTTTCCGCATTAGATTCATTTAATGGGGGTTTTTGGTTGGAGGAGGAAGTTTTGAGTTCTGAAAATTACTACATGTTTTCAAAGTATAATGAACTCTTTTATCTCAGAAGACCAAGGAAAATGATAAAAATAGATTATAAAAAAAAAATAAAAAACATTTTTAAAGTCATTTTTATTTGTATAGCGCCTTTCACAACCCACATCGTTTCAAAGCAGCTTTACAGAAGATCAGGCATTAACAGAAGATAAAACTGTAATGTCTATAATGTCTATGAGTCATCATTGTGTAATTTGATAAAATACAATTGTGAATTGTTTAAAAATAAGAAATTAAATAATAATTGTATTAATAACCCCAGTGAGCAAGCCGAAGGCGACTGTGGCAAGGAACACAAAACTCCATAAGTTGGTTAATGGGAGAAAAAAAAAAAACATAATTCAATTGTAATCTGCCTAAAATGTGAAAAGCAAAATGTGAAAAACTTGATTTTAACTAAACGGTCTTGCCGAATCAAGGATCCAAGCTGCAGTGGATACAAGCTTATATTTGTTGTGCAGTAATTTTTAGGACAATATGCTATACCACAACTAAGATTCTCAAAAGGCTGTTCAGTTTTAAAGCAATATGTCAAAATATGTTATATATGTTTTATATCACATTAAAGTGAGTGAACAACTTCAGCCTCAGTTTATCATAGAGTTCAAAAAAACTTTCTGAGCATCTAAAAAAACTGCTTTAAGTTGTACATTTGATTTGTGTAGATTTGACAGGACATGCATAACCTAGACTGTGATTGATGTATTACCAGAATCCTGTGCAAATGTAAAGACTTTAAGTGAGTTATTGCAAGTATTTATATATTTTTCAATGCATTGATCTTTTCTCTTAGGTGAAGACGGCAACCCAGAATATTGCAAAGGCGTTTGAGATTTCAGGGTCGTTTAACACTCAATTTTTGGTTAAAGGCAACAACGTCATAGTAAGTTATTGGTGATGGAAAAATATGTCAATGACTTCAGAAGATAAATCGAGTTTTTATGACAAGTGAGCCGACAATATTCAGACACATATTTTCATCTAGAATGTAGTATTTACTATTTTTTCTTTATTTATGTTTTTCATTACATGATTGATCATAGAAGGGAAGAAATGAATCATGTTAAGCTCTTTGGTTTTTATTCAGGTTTACACTTGAGTATAAACTTGAAGGGCTAGTTCACCCAAACAACTATATTCTGTCATTATTTACTCACCCTTCCACAAAAGTAGAACATTTTAAAGAAAAACTATGCAGTTTTTACCATACAGTGGCAGTTTGCAGTGATCAGGTGCTGTCAATCAATAAAATGGACTAAAAGCACCATAAAAGCACCATAGTTGTCCATACAACTAATTTGCTATATTCCAAGCCATTCAATAGATTTGAATGAGGAACATAATTGAATTTAAATTGTTATACACTGTAAACACATCTGAATGTTAACACCTTTATATCCACTGATAATCTTTAATGAAGTCTGTGTCCAGATACATTTTAAGATGTGAGCTTCAGGGGAGGGATTATACAAGGGAAGAATATATTTCGTTCTGTTCATCACACAAACCGATTCTATGTCTTTCATAGTGCTTTTTTTATTATTATTCTTTCTGACAGCAATTGTCACTACATGGTGACTCTAAAACTATTGGTATTGGTGTGGACTTCATCGATTCCAGCTTACCCTCCCTAGAAAAAACAATCAATTCAGTTGACTACGTTGGCATCAAGGTGTTAAATTTTAAGTGTGTAATTTTTGCAGCACTAGCATCACCCAAAAACTGCAACTGTTATCAAACAGCGTTTCCAAACAATCCCCCATAAGTTGGACATACAGATATTCCTCACCCAAACTCATGCCATTAATTGAGACAGTGTTGCTGTGTTAGGATAGGTGGGGTGCTCAAACAAGCAGAGCAATGTTTTGATAGTTTGAAACTTTTCAGGGAAATCAACCTACGATTGATTTACTTGTTGTTGAATATGCAAATTAATCTGGGATAGGAGTAAACATTTTAACATAGAAAAAGCTGCATCACCTGTCATGTGCATAAACTTCCATGTAATGCTATTCCTACTGAGACCGCTAGTGGGGAGTAGGACTTAACTATATTATACAGAGTAAGAAAGTAGAATAGAAGAGGAAGAATGAGACCGCATGTACATTTGTTTTGTGTTTTATTAAAAGTATCACATTAATTTTACCTGGCCTTGCTTCCTCTTGATCTCCTGAAAACAAATTGCTGACAAAGCAAACCACTTACTATTGCTGCAAGGATGGCTTAATCGACAGGATGGCTTAAAACAAACTATTTCTTACCTGCTCGTACCTTTGAAATGTGGGAGCTTTCGATGTTGAAGGGAAGAGATGGTCAAAGGCCAGAAAAAGAGCTCTTCTGTTGCATTGTCTGGGCATTGTGGGTCAGAGGATATTTTACATGTTACCACAGACAGGTGATACGATGGCTACTACTGTTACTGCTTTACATACTAATTTTTCGCCCAAGATGAACGTGGTTATGGAATGACACACATTTTGGAAAAGAGTACAATAGGCTGGTGAGTCTATAATTCAGTACATTGCCACATTAAAGGAACTCTCAACTACTTGTGAGTTTGTAAATGCAGAAGACATGATTCGTGACCAGCTGGTGGAAAACGTCACTAATCTGTGCATTTGAGAGAGACTGTTGTTACAAGAAAAGTTAACATTGGCAGATGCTGTTACAGTTGTAGTCTCACACTTGGCTGCTCTGTCAGCAACTTCTGCTGCACAAAACTACAAAAACTGTTGAAAAAAGGACATTTTGCACAGGTTTGTAGAACAACGCAAACACACACAAAATACGTGAAGTAGAAATGCCCGAATATACGCTACTGTTACTCCAAGATACTGATTTAACCACTAAAATCCAGTGTACTGGTGATGTTCAATTTGGCGCAATTCAGAGACCTGTTAAACTGATAGTAGGCACAGGCATTTCAATTTCAGTTCTGCCTAAGAGCACGTATGATGAATATTTCATGGCAGAACCCTTACAGTCACCTGCATTGAGATTAGTCACATACTATCGTACTCCAAATAGTGTGCTCGGCTGCATGCATTCAACAGTAGTAAAAGATGATCGCAAATGTTCTGTGAACTGGAAAAGGGAACTGCATTAATGGGCATGGATCTCATAGTAGCACTCAAATTGCAAATTGAAGGAGATGCAATTCTGCATGTATCTTACCTAGCCCTTCTGAACAGTGCTACAGCTTTCAGCGCAAGCTGATCCGCCCTCAGTAGGGTGCATTACAAACTTTATGTATAAAGTTAAAGTTGCGGATGCTGTTGTACCAGTTTGATTGAAATTAAGGCATCTACCATTCTCAGTAAGAGCTGTGTCTGCTGTACTGGACAGATTAATCTCTGCTGGAGTTATAGAACAGATTGATGCATCTCTCTGGGTTTCACCTATAATGGTGACTGTAAAAAAGACAGGCGGCATAAGAATGTGCGTAGACCTGAGAGAGCTGAATAAAGCTGTGATAATAGACAGCTACCCCTTGCCTCACATGGAGGAATTACTAACTACTTTAGCAGGGTCGACAGTCTTCTCTATGATTGATCTCGAGAGTGCATATCATCAGGTGCCTTTGCACCCAGAGAGCCGCGATCTAGCAGCATTCATTATGCACAAAGGGCTGTTTCGATTTCGCAGAGTACTGTACATTCTATTTTTCAGAAAATGATGGAGTGTATCCTCAAGAGTGTACCAAATGTGCAGAACTACATCAATGGCATTATTTGTTTTGCACGTATGGAAGCCGAACATGAAGCTGCCTTAACACAGTGTTGAAATGACTGAAAGAGGTTGGCCTACGGTTGAATGAACAAAAGTGTCAATTAAGGCAACGCTTACGCTTCCTTGGACACTTAATTACAGCACAAGGTGTTCAGCCTGATATGGAACACTTACTGCCAATTGAACAAGCTCCAGCACCTAAAGATGCAGCAACCCTGCGATCCTTTCTGGGCATGCTCTCTTGATATAGTAAATTTATACCCAATTATGGTACTGTGGTCAAGCTCTTACGTGCATGCCTTCACCAAGATGTGCCATTTCAGTGGACTGCTGAGGCAGAGAAAGTTTTGCTGCTGTGAAGGGATTGTTAGTTGCAAGTCCAGCATTAGCTTTGTACAACCCTGCTTTACCATCCCTTATCTCGACTGATGCTTCGGATTATGGGCTAGATACTGTATTCAACCAAATTCATCTAGAATTTGACAGTGGAGAAAGAGGCTCTAGCTTGTGTATGGGCAGTGGAGGACATAATTGTGGGGGTGCCGGTTTACACTCAGAACCGATCATCAAGCTCTAACCACATTGCCCTGTACAAAGGGTTCTGACAGGGTCAGAATGCACATATTCAGATGGGCTACACGTCTGTTGTCCTTCAATTATGATGTTGTCTATCGTGCATGTTTTTTGAATAATACAGCTGAATGTCTTTCGAGACTGCCCTTGCCAACTGCTTTGGAATTGGACAATGAACCCAAGCTTGTTGCACTACTTTCAGCTGCTCAGACAGCCGTTACTCCTGCTGAGTTTGAGTCTGCTTCCCTGGTATGCTCTGAGCTTTCTGCTTTGCGTGCTCAGATTAAAAAAGGTTGGCCTGCTGTTGCAACCGTACTTCAAATTGCGACATGAACTGTGCTTGACAGACAATTTACTGTTCCAGGGGACATGCCTACTGGTGCCAGTGTTGCTGCATAAAACCATGGTCACACTTGCACATGAGAATCATCAAGGCATAGTGAGGACTAAACAGCACTTGCGGGAGTTGCATTGGTTCCCTTGGATGGATTCCATTGTGCAGGCTCAGATAGCAGCTTGTTCACTGTGCCAAGAGTCGGATACAACTACAAAAATGACTTCTTCGCCATTACAGCCAGTACCGCTTCCTGACGCCCCTTGGCTTAAGTTAGGTTTGGACATAGTAGGACCATTTAAGACTGCAGCATATGATTGTAGATATGCTATTACGCTCATGGACTACTACTCAAAATGGCCTGAGGTTGCATTTACCCCTTCCATTGTTTTTAGCAGGCATGGAAAACCAGAATGACTGGTAACAGATAATGGACCACAACTTACCTCCTCAGTTTTTAGTGCATCCTTGGAAGAACGCAATATCATCCACACCAGAACTTCATTACATCATCCGGAGGCCAATGGAGCTGTGGAAAGATTCAACAAGGTTCTTAAGGACTGTGTACAAATGGCCATGCTGCAAAACAAACCTTGGAAGGAGTCTGTTTTGGACTTCTGCAAACTTCCCACTCTACTCCACATGCAATGAATGGTGTTTCACCATTTGAACTGTAGCATGGCAGAAAGTTGAGAACCAAGCTCACTGTTATTACATCTCCTTTCAGCACCTTTCGAGATGAGGAAGTCAGACAGTGTGTGCCAAACCGTTAGTTAAATAGGAGTACTACAGACTCTCCACATAGGAACATACGTCCAAGTTATTTTACAACAGGAGAATCACTTTATGTTATGGGGGGATGTGGTGTCCTGTTGTTATGTGCTATTCCTACTGAGACCGCAAGAGGGGAGTATGACTTATCTGCATAGAGTAAGAAAGAAAGTAGAGTAGAAGAAGAAGAATGAGACTGCATGCACATGCGTTGTGTGTTAATATGTTTTATTAAAAGTATCACATTAATTTTACCTGGCCTTGCTTCCTCTTGATCTCCTGAAAACATAACACACTAGTTAATACTTATTGATTAAATTAGTTACTCAGCATTAACAGTGATATTTATAGGCTACAACTAAATTATCAGGCCTATGAGGGTGCTGGTTTGTACCACAAGTTCAGGAATCAGAGTTGTTACATGAGTCTAAGACACTTGATGTCTAAATCATGTCTCTCTTCTCCCAAAGTCATTTCCTGTGAAATTATAATGGAGTTACAGCACAATAGCCGCAATGAGAAGCCAATCACAAGGGAATAATCCCTTTCCCCTGCCAATCTCAAAGTTTTAAATAACTTGTTTGGTCCTGAGAGGAATTTTAAACGGCTAACTGGATGTTTCCATTAAGGAGAGACAATTTAAGAGAGATATATATAGGGGTTTATACTCTCTCCCAAGATTAAGGATTAATTCTCTCAATCCCTTAAATGCATCTCTTGTTCTTTCACATTTCTCTCACTGAAGAACCAGTTTTCAGTTGCATGTCTTTGTATGAAAATATTTCTACTGATTCTCCAAGACAGCATCAAGATTAAATGGAAAGCAAGTGGTGACTTTTTCAGGTCACTATGTAGTTGTGTTACTATATGATAATAAAATGCAAAAAACGTCTGAAAATATAAGGAAAGCGAGCACAAAAATAGCACTCTGTTTTTCCCAGATGTAGTTGAAATTTAATCTAATCACAAACGCTGAATTATTAGTTGTGGAGTGGAGTGCCTGTGTTAGATGAGCTTCCAATTCTATTTCTGATCCGTGTTCCAGCATGTTGATATCCGACACACTGACGAAGATCTGTGAAGTTCTTGCTTGTGTCTGCATCTGCTTTTTTAAATTTTTTGATTGGACATTTTTTTTTTTCTTTTAAAGCAGCTCGTAACTGGTTAAGTTAAAAACTCTTGTTGTGATGCAGTGGTTAATTGACAGATTTAATTGACAGGGTTGGTGTTTCACTGGTGTCTGGGACACACACAGGACGGATTAGCATTTAAAACCTCAATTGTGATGTGATCACATGCGTTTTTGACTACATCTGTATGTGGTTCTTGTGATCCGACCACAACTTTTTGGACCCCATTTCGACCTGTATTTAGAGCTGACCATTTGTGATCAGATCACCAAAACTGCATTTTAAAGGGATAGTTCCCCCCAAAATGAAAATTCTCTCATCGTTTATTCTTTTTTATTTCTTATGCAGAATGCTAAAATTAACATTTTAGCTCTGTAGGTCCATTCAATGCACGTGAATGGTGGCCAGAGATACGAAGGTCCAAATATCATATAATATAATATCAAGAAGAGAAATCGACCTTGAAATCATGATCGCCAAGGAGACTATTGTCAAGATTTTTTTGTGATAAAGGAATTACATTTTGATGCCTTTATGTGATATCTGGAACTTTAGAGTTCTGGCCATCGTTCACTTTCATTCAATGGTCCTACAGAGCTGAAATATGCTTCTAAAAATCTTTGTTTGTGATCAGCAAAAGAAAAAGAAAAGAAAGTCATACACATCTGGGAAGGCATGAGGGTGAGTAAATGATAAAATAATTTTCATTTTTGGGTGAAAAATGGAATCTTAGATTCATGATCTCACACGTGTCTCCTCTAGAGTTTCAGAGGAGATCTCAAATATCACAAACTGTGCTCAGATATGACAAGGTACCAAATTCTGCAATCAAAAGTCAGAGATTTCAGTATAAACACAAACATTAATCATAAAACTCTCCCAAGACAAATTTTTCTGAACTATGCTATCCACATTAATTCTATAACTCTATACTCTTACTTGTTGACAGTAATTTTCTCATTTGTCTATTTCTCCCAAGAATTTTTAAGAGAACAAATTTGATTCAGTATAATGTAACTAAAAAGTCTTTTAAGTCTCTTATCCTGTGAGACTAGTCTCTTGAGTCAAATGGTTGTTAAAGAACAATAAAAATAACATAAAAGTAGTCCATATGACTCATGGTGCACTATATTCAAGTATTCTAAAGCCATACAATTATGTGAAAGCTACTCTGCAGATTAAAGCAGAGCTACTTTCCACCAGAAGGCTGTTGTCTGCAAATGAGGGGACTTGGGATACCAACACTGGGACACCAAATAACTTTGCCGGACTTTCAACTTCACTGTACCTTGATGATGGAACGACCTTCCCAAATCCATCCATGAAGAAGACTCCCTCTCTGTCTTAAAAAAAATTACTAAAAATGCACGTAACCCTAAACAAGTACTTTTCTAATGCAATTGAATCTTTGAAATGCAGCACTTTTCGTGTTACTGTCTGATGAATCACTTATGTTCTATCCTTCCTCATTTTGTAATTTGCTTTGGATAATAGCATCTGCTAAATTAATAAATGTAAATGTATGTGAGGGATATGCAGGAATTGTGTCATTTTCTGACAATACCTCTTCGTTAGCTTACGAACACATATTCAAAGTTGTAGCCTTGTGGTGCATCCTGCCAGCTTCAAAGTCTTTGACGCCATTGGCTCTTGCTCATTTCATGACCAATTGCAGCATGCCATGTTTGAATGCGTGCCCTTTCTGTCTTTTTCTCTCTCTGCCTGCTGTCTTTTATACAGACTGCAAACAGTGCTAATATTGCAATGTCTAAGTATTCCACCTCGGCACATTGTCAATGTTTTATGTTCCCCTGCTTTGCCCTGCTTTGGTAACATCTCAGAACACTCTCTCTCTCAGCCTAACAAGTCCCCAGTGTGAAATCTTTACAGTTTTCCTCAGCTTCATGGATGCAGCTGAATACTTGTTATCATTATTTGTGAAGCTCTGTCCTCAAATTAGCCAGAAGCACAACGATATTTTTGAGGAAATATGTCCACCAAGCCCATCCCGATATCTCTCATAAAGCCCAATATAAATTTGCTCACTGACTTTTCTTAACCTTTCTACTGACATTGTGATTTGATTGGCATACAAAAAGTATTCACAACTTTTCTCTTGTAATGTATGCAGTGACCCATTGGGACAGAGAAGGCCTGGTTTCCATAGCAACCACCGGCCTTCCAAGGAAACTCTATAAATTGGTAATAAGGAAGACCTCTCTTTGCTTCTTCCCCTAAGATGTTCTGGGATTCTCCTCAGTGGACAATGTGAATTCTCAGGGAAATCAATGGTAAATAATATATCTGTTATTGTGGTGAGCTTGAAAACCTGTCTAAGAAATGGTGCCCATTTTTGATCAGTAGTAGAACTTAGTAGTGTCCTTCACCTCCACAGTTGATCTTGGCGACTCCGGTGGGATTTCTGCCACATTAATGGCCAACAATACATCAATAACAGCACAAATCAAAGCTGCTTGTGTTTATTACTGCTATGCAGCCTTCTCACACATTTACATGCATAAGTGAGGCTGGCTTATCCAGGGCTGATTAGATAGCTTCAAGGATGAGTTCCCCCTTGTGGCCCACTGCAGCGAAGGCCAAGGTGGCGTGCTAATCTGTGTCCCATTTCCCCTGTGCAGGTAATGGGAGCTGTCTGCCTCTAATTGGAGAGATAAGGACATCACTTCTCAGGGGCAATCTGCTTGCCACTCCACTTGAGAACTGCTTGAATAGAATAAAAGTCAAACTTCTCCCCTTTTGGACTAGTCCAAAAACATTCTGCATTAAGCACTCACCCATTAATTCAGCATGTGCTGTGAGCTGATTTCTAGGTTCCTGCCTGCTTATATTGAGGTTTCATAACCTCACCTTTGTTCAAATTATCTTGTGGTTTTGTGTCCTTGTGAGTTTGATGTGTCTCCTCTACGAAATGATGTTTTTGAATTGAGCTTATGTGGACGGAGTCAGTTTTGCCCATGTTTTGTCCTGTGGGTGGCAGTGGTGCTGCAGTTTTCTCGTTTTGCTTTGCATTAGTTCTCATACACTATAGGTTACTTGCTGTATCAGTTGCTCATTTGAAATCACCATAAGTCATCAAATGCACTTGAAACCATAGACCTTGCACAAGTATTTGTATTTCTTGTCCTAAGGATTCTTTGTGAATTGAGAAATGCTTCTGCACTGATAAGTGTGACTAAGTAAAAAAAAGTTTGTATCATATGGCTTGGCTAAATGAACAGATCCTTATGAGAATCTGTCTTCTGAGGTGCTCAAATGTTGCAAACCATTTCACTTGCACGTTCAGGTGTTGGTTTGGCTATTAGCAATAATTAATAATTATCAAAAATAATTTATATATATTAATTTAATGTCTCAACTGTTTCTCCTAGACAGCAATGAGAATAAATGAAGAGCAAATGGTAGACTTTTGTTTAAATCTTCTGCTTCTCATATGTTTATCATAAGAACAAACATTAATCTCATGCTTCACTAGAGTTTCAGATGAGGCCCTGGCACAAAATGACCAGCTAACATAATTTCACTAATCATATCAGCAGTACATGGGAAAGTGTGAACGAGTACTAGTCAGGTGAAATCACTCTACCATTCTGACTGGATTATAAGAGCAGACTGATTGCTATAAAAGGAGGGAAGATGTGCTTCCAATCATTGTGCTCTTGTTTGCAATGTTACCTCTAAAGAAAGACATGTAGCCATCATCGCTTTTCATCAAAATGGCCTCATATGCAAGGAAATTGTTGCAAAGAATATTGCACCCGAAAGAACCATTTACCGGATCATCAAGAACTTCAAGGAGAGAGGTTCAGCTGCAGAAAAGAATGCTTCAGGACGTCCTAGAGTGTCCAGCAAGTGCCAGGACCATCTCCTCCTGAGGAGTCAGTTACGGAATCGTGTCACCACCAGTGCAGAGCTTGCTCAATATTGGCAGCAGGTTGGTGTGAGTGCATCTGCACCCACAGTGAGGCGAAGACTTTTGGATAATGGCCTGGTGTCAAGAAGGGCAGCAAAGAAGCCACTTCTCTCCAAGAAAAATATCAAGGACAGACTGAAATTTTGCAGGAAGTACAAGGATTGAACAAAAGAAGACTGGTGCAAAGTTATTTAGTGGTGATCCGTGCATTTTCCAGCATGATGGAGCACCATGTCATAAGTCAAGAGTGATAATGAAATGGCTCAGAGATCATTACATTTTGAAATTTTGGATCTGTGGCCAGATCATAATCCCATAGAGAACCTGTGGTCAATCCTTAAAAGGGAAGTGGACAAGCAGAAGCCCACAAATTGTGATCAACTCTGAGCACTAATAATCTTAATAATAATAATATTAAGATTAATAATAATAATATTAATAATATTAATATTAATCTTGTTTTCAAGATGGCGCCGAGTATGGCTGCTGCATCGCGAGCTCCGTCAAAACAATGCAGTTTATTGTTTGTTTTGTTTACAGTTCTGTGTTTTTTTGTCTTGGATGTTGTCTGCCTTATTGTGTACGACAGACAAACGCTTTTGGACATTGGTTCGGCAATCACACACTGAAAACCGGACTTCACATTCCTCAATGCCGACCCGCGGTTTACAAACACGCCAGCGGAGCCCTTTGTTTGGGCTGCCCGGCCGCGGAAATGCAGAAGGAAAAGAGGAAAAAGAGCCGGCGTTCTCATCAGATTAAGACGTCGCGCAAATCGCCCCCCGCTACCCAGTATACTACTGGCAAATGTTCAGTCTCTGGACAACAAGCTCTGCGAGCTGAGAGCGCGGATCTCCTCCCTGGCCTTCTGACCCTGTCTTGCGGCCCTCTCCTTGGCCTCCTGACCCTGTCCCGTGGCCCTCTCCTTGGCCTCCTGACCCTGTCCCAGTCCTGTGGCCCTCTCTTTGGCCTCCTGACCCTATCCTAGCCCTGTGGCCATCCCCTAGACCTCCTGACCCTATCCTAGCCCTGTGGCCATTCCCCAGACCCCTTGACCCTGTCCTAGCCTTGTGGCCATCCCCTAGACCTCCTGACCCTGACCTGGCCCTGTGGCCATCCCCTAGACCCCCTGACCCGGTCCCTGCCCTATGGCCGCCTCCCTGGCCACCTGACCCTCGGCCATCTCCCTGGCCTCCTGACCCTGTCCCTGCCCTATCTGTCTCCTGGCCACCCCCCTGTTCTGTCATAGTCTTGTCCCTCTGTGCCCCTCGTGTCCCCTTGAATTGCCTATTTGCCCCTGGTGCCCCCCTGGACTATCTGTTTACCTTGTGCTCTATGGACAATTTTTTTTTTTTTTTTTTTTTTTTTGTTTGTTTTGGAGCGTCTGTAATCCGCTCCTTAAAGGGGGGACTCTGTCATGTTCTCTGTTGTCTTTTGTTTTTGTGCTTTTATGTTGAAGTTTCCTATTTAGTTCCTGTTTGGTTTTGGTAGTCCTTTGTAGTTGTCATGTTCTCTGTTGTCTTTTGTTTTGTGCTTTTATGTTTAAGTTTCCTGTTTAGTTCCTGTTTCCAGTTTGGTTTTTGTAGTCCTTTTGTAGTTCTGTTTTTTTGATTGGTTTTCCCCTCATTGGTTCCATTTCCCTGATTGTTTTCCCAGGTGTTCCTTGTTTCCCCTTGTGTATTTAAGCCCTTGTTTCCCTCCTGTCCATTTGTCAGTTATTTCATGTTTTTGTTTAGCCTTACATTCCTCGTGGATTTTGTTATTCCTGGTGTTCTTGTTCTTGGCTACAATAAAAGCTGCACATAGATCCTCTTCCGTTTCAGTTCGTTACACTCGTCACTGTCATTACTGCAATGTTGCTTGGAACTGCACACAAGAATTTCACCTGCTGTTGCACTCGTGTACACAATAGTGTGACAATAAAGTGATTTGATTTGATTTGATTTAGATAATAATGCAAGAATGGATCACCATCAGTCAAGATTTGGCCCAGAATCTGATATCCAGCATGCCTGAGCGAATTGCAGAGGTTATGAAGAACAAGGGTTGACACTGTAAATATTGACTTTTTGCATATATTGAATGTTTTTTGGCAATAAAAGCCTTTCAAACTCATGAAATGCTTATCATTGTTTTCCAGTGTACCGTAGAAACTTGAAAAAAGAATCTACAAATTCTGAAGCAGCAAACTTTGTAACACACAAAATTTATGTCACTGCCAATACTTTTGGCCAAGGCTGTATATATCAGCACCGACCATTAAAAAGAACATATACTTGTATCAGTCAAAAAAAAAAAAAAAAAAAACTACACAACCACTACTTAATATTTTCAGTACTACCATTATTTTAATATTTTGACTCTTTGCTAGGCTCCCATGTTTTCCTGGCCACGGCTGAGAGATGCTGACCCAGTCCTTCGTTGTGAGATGGCCTCCACTGGAGAGGTTATGAAGCTTCTTCAGCCACACTGATAAACATTACATCAGCTACAGAATATAGGGAGGCCCCAGCTCATATATTCATCACAGCTTGCAGAGAAACAGCCCTACATATTTTCCCATTAGTCTAGAGGCACTCATGGACATACAGTACATCGAGTCCACATCCAAATTTTCCATCCTCTCTCCAAATTCGGAGAAGAAATTTAAAATTTTCCCACATGGTCCGTTTCATCTGCTCTCCCTGGCAATGAGAAAACCATGGAAATATTGCGTGGCAAGATGGCGCCGGTGTATGTGGCATGCCGTCTGACGTCTCTGCTTCTTTGTGCTATATGTGTGTTTTTATCTGTATCAAACTGCTACTCGCTTCTGGTTTATGATCGCCAGTTACTTCTGGATATTCGAGACTCTTTTGTGGCCACATTTAACCCAGAGTCAAAAAGCTCTGTGGCTGGATCACAATCCTGTTCTCCAAAGTCTACATGGGATATTCCAGAATATCTGCACAGTTGGCCTAATGGGGTTCCCCGCAGAAAGCGCCGCAGGAGACGCGGCAAGCGCGGAGGGGTTGCTGTCAAACTGAAAATGACGCTACTCGCCGGCCGCGCGTCCAGCTTCATCTCCATGACGACGTGGAATCTAGGCGTTGGCCGATGTGCTGGTTGGCGTGTGATCGATCCACCTGTTCGCTGGCTTCGGACCATTTTCCCGTATTCTACGTCGACGATCCCCTGTTACCCTCCTATCCGTGTTCGTCGTGGTGGAGCTACTCTAGAGAATATTCTTTTTTTGAATAGAGACCTCTCTCCCGCGATCTCTGACTCGGTTTCACCTTCCAGGATGGCTCTGATTAATGCTCGGTCGCTAGTCAATAAGACGTTCATTTTAAATGACTTTTTCACTACCCACGCACTGGATTTTATGTGCATCACAGAAACTTGGATGAAGGTTGGTGATTTAAGTCCTTTTGCTGAGTTGATTCCGGAAGACTGCATATTCTTTAACTCTCCCCGCTCTTCTGGGCGCGGAGGTGGTCTAGCGGTAATTTTAAAAAATCGTTTTAGTAGCTACTGTCACTCTGTCCCGTCTACATTCTACAGTAGCTTTGAAGTACAGCTGTTGCGACTGGAATTTGACGATCCTGTTTTGTTAGCGCTGGTGTATCGCCCCCCTCACTTAGTGAAAGATTTTATAAGTGAATTTACTGCTTTTATGGGCGAATGTGTTACTAATTACAGCAATATTCTTCTATTTGGGGATTTTAATATTCATGTGTGCTGTCAGTCAAAGCCTCTAACAATGGAGTTTTTAAATCTCATTGACTCATTTAACATGGTTCAGTGGGTGAAAGATCCTACACATATTCATGGACATACTCTGGACCTGGTACTCTCTCATGGCGTTTGTATTAGTGATGTTCAGGTTTTTAACACTCTGATCTCTGATCACATGCCTGTACTGTTTTCTATGTCCCTTCCTTCTATAAGATCGCACATTTCATCTATTGCACAATGGACTCGTTCCTTTTCTCCCTGTTTCCATGAGGAATTCACTAACTCTTTTAATGAGGTGTGTCTGTCTCTGTCCCTGGAGTCACCCTTACCTGACTTGGATGCTGAAGAACATCTTAGCCTGTTTAACACTGTATGCTCTGAGGTTTTTAATACCACTGCTCCTTTAAAAGCTAAGAAGTCAAATCCTAAGACTGAACCATGGCACAATGATACCATCCGCTCTCTGAGGCGAACGTGTAGAAGAGCAGAACGTAAATGGAAAAGTGATAAATTACAAATCTCTTATGAAATGCTGAAAAACTCTCTCAGTGCTTTTCAGAAAGCTATGATATCTGCTAAGTCAAAGTATTTTTCTAATTTAATTTTAAAAAATCATCATAGTTCAAAAGCTTTATTTTCTGTGTTAAAGTCTGCTCTCAATCCTCCTATAGTTGTGATTTCAAATCCTTCAGTGTCATTATGTGAAAGTTTCTCAAGGTTTTTCTGTGAGAAGATCACCTCTCTAAGATCTCAATTGCAATCATCTGCTTATGTCTTGCCTGAACTGGGCTGTTCATCACCCACATGGAGTGTGTTTGACCCTGTTTCTCTTCTATCTCTCAGAGAAATTGTTGATCATTTGAAACCTTCCTTCTGCTCTCTTGATGTTCTCTCTCCGCGTATCTTGAAACAAACTTTTGATCCAGTTGGAACATGTTTGGTGTCTCTTATGAATAAATTCTTGAGCACGGGGACTATCCCTGATACACTAAAACAAGCTACTGTTACACCTCTGCTCAAGAAACCTTCACTCGATGTTAGGGATTTTAATAATTTTCGACCTATTTCTACCCTTCCTTTTATTACAAAAGTATTGGAGAAAACGGTTCTCAATCAACTCCAATCTTATCTTAGTGCAAAACAAATTTTTGAAACTTTCCAGTCTGGTTTTAAGCCTCTGCACAGCACAGAGTCTGCTCTTTTAAGGGTTTCTAATGATATACTGTTAGCAACCGATGCTGGTGACTCTGTGATCCTAATACTGTTAGACTTAACCTCGGCCTTTGATACAGTTGATCATAAAACTCTTTTATTCCGACTAGAATACTCTGTGGGCATCCAGGGAATTGTCCTCAGCTGGTTTAGATCTTATCTAACAAATAGAAGTTTCTCTGTTAAAATAGGTAATTTTTCTTCCTCACCAGCTCAACTCTCCTGTGGAGTGCCGCAGGGGTCTATTCTCGCACCCATTCTTTTTTCAATATATTTACTTCCTCTGGGTTCCATCTTCAGAAAGCATGGCGTATCATTTCACTGCTATGCAGATGATACACAAATTTATTTCCCTCTGAAGCGCAACAAAGATACTGCTCTAAAATCTCTTTTTGCATGCATAGAGGAAGTAAAAATGTGGTTTTCTCAAAATTTCTTATTTATGAATGAATCTAAGACCGAGGTTATAGTCTTTGGCCCCCATGACAATTATAATAGCAGCAAAATTGATCTGGACTATCTTGATCAAAAGTCATCTTGCATTAAGAACCTAGGTGTTCTCTGGGATCAAAACCTGAAATTTGAAAAACAAATCAATGCGGTGATTAGCTCTTGTTTTTTTCAGTTACGTCTTCTCTCAAAAATTAAATCCTCCCTTTCTGAGAAAACACTAGAGATTGCAATCCATGCGCTCATTACATCGCGGTTGGACTACTGCAACTCTCTCTACTTTGGCATACCCAAACAGTCTATTGCGCGTCTCCAATTAGTACAAAACGCTGCTGCAAAGTTCCTCAAAAGAAAACGCAAATTTGATCATGTTTCACCTATCTTAAAATCTCTGCATTGGCTACCTGTGCATTTTAGAATTGAGTTTAAAATTCTTTTATTTGTTTTTAAATCCGTAAATAACCTGGCACCGAGCTATTTGTCTGAGCTACTCTGTCCACACAACCCCAAACCAAACCTGAGGTCTGGTGATCAGAGACTTCTGTCTGTCCCCAGATCTCGGTTAAAGAATAGAGGGGATAGAGCCTTTGCTGTTGCTGGCCCTAGGCTGTGGAACAGCCTTCCGGTTTACATCAGAGCTGCTCAATCTGTAACTGTTTTTAAATCCTCTCTTAAAACCTATTTTTTTTCTTTAGCTTTTAATTCATTGTGAGCTTCTGTCTTGAATATGTGGTTTGTCCTTGTTCTTTATCTTGTGTATTGTTCAGCACTTTGGTCAGCCCTGCTTGCTGTTTTTAAATGTGCTATATAAATAAATACAAACTTGAAACTTGAAATCTGCCTGGAGGACAGTGTAGCAGACAAAGTTTACTGCTCAGTGCTCAGTTTCAGTGACTGATTTTCAGTATTAGAAATATACAATATACAAAGGACATTATTCCACTTCAGTTGATGATGGCCCCATTCTGTCTGTTATTTTCATACAGTTATTGCAATATCACACCATTCTACCTCCATAAAGGAAGATATTTAATATGTTTGATTTATTTCACTTTGGCTTTAAATA
Source organism: Moxostoma hubbsi (assembly GCA_032164185.1). Lineage (NCBI taxonomy): Eukaryota > Metazoa > Chordata > Actinopteri > Cypriniformes > Catostomidae > Moxostoma > Moxostoma hubbsi. The sequence continues at coordinate 7,727,377 of JAVLUX010000011.1, read as the reverse complement.
TTGAACTAATGGAGACAAATGAATAATTTATCCAGGAGAATCTGCAACCTGCAATGAATATTCGCAGATGTGCTCACAATCATGAAGATCAAGATTTTCTTTCTGTATCTTGATTTTCATAGTTCTCTATTTCCATCCGCAGGTGGCTTGCTTTGGACCAAACATCTACTCTGCCTTCCTGAGGGCCATACTCTCCATGGGATTCAAGCTCCCCCGGAAAGGAATTCTCATTGGAATACAAGTGAGGGAGATTTTTTTTTCTTCCTTTTCCTAAAGGATGAACCTCAAAGGATGAAGCTCTCACAAACAAAAATTTCCCTTCCTGTTCAAATTTACTCTGTAGTTTTTATCTGAAATTTTTGCTAATTGGATTTCTGCAGTTAATGCAGAGGCAATTGCGATTTGTCCTTCACCACCCAGATTAAGGCGGGTCACTACGCCACCACGAGGACTTTGGAAATGCATTGGAAATTGGGCATTCCAAATTGGGGAGAAAAGGGGAAAAAAGAAAACAATGAAAAATTACATTCACTCCAGGTGGCGCTCGGCCGCACAGAAAACAAATCCTCCACTCATCCGCTTTTAACTACCAGAAAGTTTTACATATCATTGGAGACAGTTTTTCTCTAGAATAGTTATTTTTAATAAAAACTGATAATTGCAAGAATTCATACCTATGAATGGAAATAAGCTTCAGCAGTCTCTATCAAATTTTTTTTAAAATTCTCATCCAGTAATAATAAATGACTCTGATTGTTGCATCCTAGCCATCGCTGAAAAAGTAACAAGTATCATGTGACAGCCCCTTCTATGCTCTGTTTTGGTAGCTTTCAGGACCTCTGGACAATAATTTGGACATGATTAATGATACTGATAAACTTTAATAAAGACGGACTATTCCATCATCATTTCCTAACCCTTGTCGTTTAAAATCATTCTTGCTTTTTGAGGGATGAAAGGATCGTGCTTGTGGCTGTCCGAGCTCTGAAAGCACACATAAAAGCACCATTAAAGTGCTTTAAAAATGCATCGATCTCAAGCCTACTGCTTGTTGATTTCAAAATAACTGAAATCTAATTTTTTTTCCCATTCTGATGGTTGATAGGAACATTAACTGAAGATCTGCATGATTTTATACATTGCACTGCTGCCACAAGATTGGCTGATTAGATAATCTCATGAATAAATAGGTGTACAGGTTTGGGATGCACCGATACCACTTTTTCTCTTCTGATTCCGGAAATCTCAGTATCTGCCGATACAATCCCGATTTGATACCAGTATTGTTTTTTGCATAATCAGTTTAGAATATCTTCACATTATTGTGTGGAACTAATTGAGTGTGCTCTTTAATATGTAAAGGAGCACAAACCTTTAACTACATATTATTTAATATAAATGTGTAACTTATTAAGAAAAAACGTTATTGTTAAATAGTATACTGGATAATGTAGCAGCAAAATTCATTTCAAGTCATCAGTAGAAATTAAGCCTTTTTTTTGTGCAAATTTTTTTTCAACTAGAATCTGGACTTTTTAAATTTTCATTCACACAGTTATTTTTTTGGAACCCATTCAACTTAAATATTTGTATAATTTGTAAAGAAAGGATAATAATAATAATAATAATAATATATCTAAATCGTGCACCTTTATCATTAAAACCATCTGGCTTTTATTTTAACATTCTGAACTCTCCAATAAGTCATGTATGTGTCTGTTTGTAGGCAAGGTCACAGTAGTTTAATTAGCTTATTATTCAAATTCTTGTAAAATGCACCTCCGGTGCCAATCTAAATGCATATTATAAGTGAACCGAACTATTTAGCATCTACATCTGAGATGTTGTTCGTGAGTAGAGCTCAAATATTGCACACGCGAAGGCTAAAAATAGCTGCGAGTGCCAGCGGTTTGCATGCTTAAGTTTGTGTGTGTCAACAGAGCAGCGCCATTCACTAACACGCTGGCGCTGCACTTGCATACAATATATTTACTTATTAAACACCGCTTTTGTGATTCACAGAGCTATCACACATCTTCAAGTGGCTTCAGTAACGGGCCCAATACCGATCCAGGTATCGGATTGGTGCATCACTAGTATAGGTGTTCCTAATAAAGTGCTAGGTGAGTGTACATCTATGAAAATATCTTTGTGTTCTGCAGAAGAAAGTAAGTCATATGAGTTTGAGATGGCATAAGGGTGAGTATATGATGAGAAAATTTTATTTTTTGGGTAAACTATTCCTTTAAAGAAAGTTCTTAGAGCAATAAGCTGAAGACACACAGACACTAACAACAAATAGCCAGTCAATTCAATTCTTGCTATTGTGGACAGAAACAGAAACATAAAATAATTCCTAAACTTTTAAAACACAAAGCATTTCCAGTAGTTGTCTTGATATTTTCCCTCACATGGTTTTATGTAGGCAAAGTGTGTTTTTGTGTTGTAGTTTCCTTTTGTGTAACTGTGTGATATTCACATATCATATTGAGCCTGAACTATGACAGTAAAATTCAGAGCTTTTGTTTTATGTAGCCTCATCATCATTGGCATGCCATTTTTCATTTCCTTCTGCACTCTCTCAGTTGTTTACCATTCATGCTCACTCTAAGTGTGGAAATCAAGTATCTTGGCATAGGGTCATTGGTGGTATTCAGGCAGCGTTGTGTTCTAATGGAGACTTGGGAACGAATGAAAGCAACCTGATTTCTTTACGAACTACCTGCCTGATGGCCATACCCAGGGACTGCAGATCTGACATGCTTTTTAAAGTCTGATTACTTGCCTGAGGTTAAGTTTCCATGAACACAGAGCTGTGCTATTGATCTGAAAGTGCTTAGAGGAAGAATTTTCCTCAAGAAATAGAAATATTCCGTGTCCATCCACACACTGTCTGAGCTTAGGCTTTGATCTTTTTTCTTCTTGCATCCCCCCCACCCCTACATCTCTCCTTTCTTATCTTTATTGTATTTATTTTGTGGTTTCCAGCATTTATTCAGGCCTAACTTCCTGTCCTCACCAGCTTCATGAGGAAGGCTTCATGGTGAGTCATTATTATCCTGGGTGATGCAGCTTAAAAAAAAATAGCCCTTACACAACCTAGGCCATTAGTTGAGTCAAATTCGACTAGTCGTGACATCTTTGCACTAAATGATTAAATGATTATGAGTACTAGTATTTATGTTATATTTAAATTCTAATTTGCATATATTACAGGTTACACAAACACACACACACACACACACATATAGTACTAATATATATATATATATTATATATATATATATTAGTACTATATGTGTGTGTATATATATTAGGACTGTCGATTTAACACGTTAATAACATGCAATTAACTGTACAAAAAAAGTACAATCTTTTTTACGCATTTAATCGCAATGCTTTCCTGAGAAATTCCTGAGAAATGCAAGCTTGTAGTACCACCTGTTTACTCCAGAGGGCAGTAAGTGAAATTTCAGCTGTGTGAGCAACACACAGTTTATTACAGTGAACAAAACTTTAACAACCCTTCAGTGGACACACTTGAAGGAGCGCAAATGCGAACTAAGGGATCTTAATATGTGTTTAAAGATTGAGTATTAAACTATATTTAACTTGACACGGTGACCTAAACATTTTATTTTTATGACGCAACATACCCGAGACGCGACACAAGCATGTCTGACTCAGGTCGTATGGTCTTTACCTCACAAATATTTAATTACCAACAAGGTTAAAGAGGTGTCCTTTAAACTGATACACCGTTTTTACCCAGTCAATATTTATTTAAGAAACATGCTCCCTGAAATAGATCCACTTTGCCTCTTCTGTAATGCTGTAGATGAATCTGCCCCTCACCTTTTTTGGGAATGTGTCCACGCTGTAGTACTTTGGAGAAAATTTTGTTTGTACGTACCTCTATTTTAACTAGTTTTTCTTTGCTTTATAAAGATGCTTTATTTGGTTTTCACTGTTTTGTTAAGTTAATATTTTCTGATTAATTTGTTTATTTTTCTTGCCAATTTGTTTATACATAAGTGTACATTTATGTCTATAAAGCCCCTATTTGCACTTTTTTTTTGTAAAGACTTGAAATATTATTTAACCTTTTAAATAGCCCGGCGGGTCTATTGCGCAATAACTTCGCGATATGCAAAAACTCAAAAATTAAAAGATAAACATATCTTACATCGTTGGAAAGCTGAGACTCTTGTGATTCGAACGATGTAAACCATTTTAATATACACTTAACACAGCGGGTACAATCGGTGTATTTCTCAGACCACTTACAGCAAAATAAACAAATACAAAATGGTAGAAACTCGCATATAAAGCTCATCTTACTCTACTGATCCACTTCATTCCATCAAAAATGGTTTAGTTACACTGTAAAGGGTCCATACAATCCAATTCAGCGAAGTATTTGGTCCATAACACATTTATATATCAATAAACACCCACGTAGTATAGACGTAGCATTTCGAGCTAACCGACAGAGCTAACACAACTTCGACGCATTCTTTGATGAAGCTACCTTGAACATGTAAACATTACAGATATTTTTATGTCAAAATGTCCGCTGACCCCTGAACTTTAGATGGACAGGTCATTTGAGCCAGTCGGTGCATGATAGAGGTGTGACCAGGTATCAATATCCTTGAAGCCTATACATACACTTAGATAAACATGTGTAAAACACTCATTTTCTAATGTATTGTTATCAAATTTTAAATTGGGTTTGGTAAGGCTTCATGCTGTGATCTAATTGTGTTTTCCAGCTAATACCTCCCAGCTGTAGTTATCTGCAGGCATCTTTTTACAAAAAAAAATGTAGGCGGAATTTTATTTCCCCTTTTTGAGTGTGTTCAAAGTTCTATTACTCAATACAAGTAAGACTTACAGTGATTCTGACTATTTACAAACCTCAAAGTCTCCCCTTTCAAAAGAGACCAAAAGCATGCATATAATCCAAAGGGTTCAAGAACAGCATGCATTTTAATTTGGGTAGGCCTTTTTTAGGCGTTTTTGGAAAATATTGCAGGATGTTTAAAAGGTTAAATACTCTTTGTACCTCCAACAACTCCAAAGCATTGAAAACCATTGCACTATGTAATGAATATAATTATTGCATTATTGTCAAATATATCAGTAGTATTGTGCACTATGTATACCCCTGGCTTGTTTCTAAAAAAAAAAAAAAAAATGTCTGACGCAGGTGTACATTGACGGGTCCTTAAACAAGCCCTCATAATAAATCTCCAACTGATTTACAAATTCACTTGTGAAATGGATTGCCATTGAACGGTATGCCAATTATTGTCTTATGATCAATAATATGGTAGTAAACAATACATTGTATTCTAAAGCCACTTTTTGAATGGTCTTATCAATGATTAACTCTTCTGCCGCAAGAATGTAATGTATTTTAATTATATATAGTAATGCTATATATATATATATTCTTTTTTAATATTTAAAGATAATTATTTCATCATTATATATTGAATTATTGTTATATGAGGGGCTTTCTCAGCAAATATTTGTATATGTGATTAATCGCGATTAATTGATCGGGACACCATGTAATTAATTCGATTAAAAAATGTAATCGATTGACAGCCCTAATATATATATATATATATATATATATATATATATATATATATATATATTTACCGCCAAACTGCCAAAACAGTGCCGACCCACCAAGGTATGGACTTGTGGTATATGGCATCAAGACCCTGGCAGCAGATCCTTCAAGTCCTGGAAGTTGCTTCTGTAAATTGGACTTGTTGGTCCAGCATATCCCAAAAATGTATGCTGTATGAATTTGGAGGCCAGGGCAACACCTTGAACTCTTCATTAGTTCCTTAAACCATTCCTGAACAATGTGTGCAGTGCGGCAGGGCTCATTATCCTGCTAAAAGAGGCCACTGCTATCAGGGAATATCATTGCCATGAAGGGGTGTACCTGGTCTGCAAAGATGTTTAGGTAGGTGGCACATGTCAAATTGACATCCACATGAGTGGCTGGACCTAGGGTTTCCCAATAGAAGATTGCCTGGAGCATCACACTCCCTCCACTGGCTTGTAGTCTTCCCACAGTGCATCCTGGTGCCATCACTTCCCCAGGTAAACGGTGCACATGTACACGGCCGTCCACGATATGTAAAAGAAAACGGGACTCATCGGAACAGACAACATTTTCCACTGCTCAAAGTTCCAGTTCAGACTGTCGCGTGCCCATTGTGGACGGTGGACAGGGGTCATCATGTGCACTCTGAATGCTCTATGGCTATGCAGCCCCATACACAGCAGGGTGCGTAGCACTGTGTTGTGACACATTCTTCCCGTAACATCATTAAAATGTTCTGTGACTTGTACCACAGTAGACATTTGGTCGCTCACCACTCACCACTGCTGACCAGAAGGACTCCACAAGCCTTGCCGTTTCAGAGATTTTCTGACCCAGTCTTCTGGACATAACAATTTGGCCTTGGTCGAAGTCACACAGGTCTGTACTGCTGCCCATTTCTCCTGTATCCAGCATGTTCACCATGTTGACCATGTTGATCAATGTTATTCACTTCATCTGTAAGTGGTCATAATGTTTTGACTCATCAGTGTGTGTGTATATATATATATATATATATATATATATATATATATATATATATATATATATATATATATATATATATATATATATATGGATTAGCTTTGGTAGATATCTCACTTGTTAGTTGTTTCACTTTCTTAGTTAAATTATATTTTGCATGAATAAAGAACAAATTTGCTCGTAATCCTTTTGTTGGCATGGGTTTAGCTTTATGCCACAGAGGGTACATCTGCTTGGCTCAATGCTAATGATGTTCCAACAATCCCTGTTACCTGGCCAAGCCATGAAGGCAACAACACGTCCTTACCCAACATTAGCAGGTGAAAACTTCATTATTCATTGCATTTTTATGTTTATTTTTTAAATGGATATTTCTGTTGTAGGTGCCACAATATTAGAAGTTTTCAAGTTTATAACACATAGTATACACTACTCACAGTAACAGTGTTGGGAAGCTACATTAAAGCTACTCATAATTTAAAGTTAAACAACAGTAAAAAAAAGTTAGCTAATTACAAAATTATCTCACTAATATATATCAGATTGACAGAATATTGCAATGTAGAATTTTATATGCTATACCACTACTTTTTGGAAAAAAAAAAAAAAATAGCTACATTGGAAAAGCTATACTATTTAGAAATCAGCTGAGCTATGGTCAAGCTTCTGAATAATGCAGTTAGTAGCCTAACTACTTAATTAGATATTCTCCGAATTGTCATGGTCCTGGACCGTGACATCATCATTCTATGTCTGTCTTGTGTTTTGTTGTCTGTCTATGCGCACATCTTATGTTTCATGTCCGGAGCATTGTGTCTGGGTCCTGACTTCCCTGTCTGGTTCAGTTTCGGTCTGTGTTGGGATCCAGACAATTGTGCTCCATGTTCTGTTTGTTATTGACGTGAGAGCATTACGCTTATGTCATCTTGGTGGCATGCACTCACATCAATAGTATATGTCTGTCTCTCACAAACATGGGTATGCCTCGTTGCTTTCATGTTGTGCTGCACTCCTGGGACACGAGCTGTCTTCACGTTGTGCTGAGGTTCGTCCACTTCGGTCTGAGGTGCCGGGTTTGTGTGTGGCCGAACTCTCACACAGGTTGTTCATTCTCGTTTTGTCACCTGTTGCGTGCCGTTTGCCTCGTGATGTATGCTCAGGCTTTGTCTAGTGTGTGAATGTATGGCATTGCTTTGTTTGCCATTGCTTCGCATTCTCTCATCATGTCTGTCAGTTGGCATGAACGTATATTGCCTTATTGTCTTGGCGATGTGCACTCATGCCATTCGGGTGTTTGTGTCTTATGAGAGCACATGGCTTTGATTTGTTTCTGTATTGCTGCATCTCTCTCATGCTTGTGTTATACCACACCTCCTTGTTTGCCTAATATTAGTTCAGTAGTCACACCTGCCATGTCTATTAACATTTTGATTTCTCTCCCTATTTTAGTTTCCTTGTTTGTGCTGTCCAGTGCTAGTTCGTCTACTCGGTCCGGTCGGGCCTGTGACCAGTTATGTCTGTCCCAGCCCAGCTTCAGTGGGCTGTCATGCTAAGTTACTTGAAGCATGTGAACATACCCTTAACAAGGGATGTTTACTGAAATATAATTGATTATATTTATATATTTATCCTCCCCTACATTATTTGCGACATGGCTCCACAATTGAATCCATCTGGTATCTGGTTTTAGTATTTAAATTGCTAATTAATATTTTGCATATTTGTTTAAAGTTAAAAAATACACAAGTTGAAAATTGAACACAAACACTTCTAGGCACACAAGATTGGCTTCATGCATTTTTGCATTCAGAAATGTGCAAAACCACAATTACAATAAGTACACATCAATACACATTAAGAATGTTTGCATGCATGCAATGCAATACTTATCTGCCTTTACGTACTTAAAAAGTATGTTTGTGGTCTAATTTATAGTATATATCTCCAAGTAGATTTTTCATTGAAGGACACATTGACCTAGTGGTTTCTATAAGACAACTTCCTGATTCGCAGGATGGCAGTTGATTACGGAGTGCCCCTTATCACAAACTTCCAGGACAGCCCAACTCTTAAATCCATCATGACTCATTGTTGTTCTTGTGTTAAATACTGTATCTGTTTCAACAGGTATTTAAGCTATTTGCAGAGGCCATTAAGTATTGCAGCGATAGATGCCACCAGTCTATTCCAATAGCATGTGCATGAGCCCAGACTGTCCGAAAGCTCTACTGCATGGTTAACTTGCAACCAATAAAGTAGGGACTCAAAATCAAGATACCTGATAGTATGTGCTATTGTTCATCAGGGGCCAGCTGAACAGTTACAACAAATAAGGGTTGTTATTTTTATTTTTTTTTGCAACCAAAAAAAGAGTTTTAACTATATGGTTATTGGCACAGTAATACAGTTATTGATCGATTCTTGTCCACTTATAATGACTTTCTGTATTCCGGTGTACGTACCTTTCATTTATGTTTCAAAAGAGACAATTTTACTTGGCTTGTTTGATGTCATCACCTAGGCTACAATTTCTTACATGTATTCACATTTGTGTACATCACAGTAGGTCTGTGTTTTCAAAGGTTTCTACGCTATAGTTAAAACATGAATTTCTGATTTCTCTATGAAGAAAATACGATTTTTACTTCTTGAACCTTACTGCTATGCTCTTTTAATGAATGAGGAGGGGCAACATGAAACTATTTAGCTAGTCAGTAGTTTTAGATGCATGCTTTAAAGGACCAGTTAAATTGTGTGTAGCGCTTCTCTGTTTAACTATTAAAGAGAAAAACATTCCAGCTCTTTTTAACACTCAGCACTGTTTGTTCAATGTACCAAACAGAAAGATATTACTGCTCTTACCACACAATAGCAAAAATTTGTGTGATTACAAGAAAAAGAAATTTGTCTATGAATGTGTCCATGTTTCTGTGTGCATCCACCAGAGTTAGGAGTGAAGAAATGCCTTGACTTTATTCATTTACATTTATGCATTTGGCAGACACTTTTATCCTAAGTGACTTACAGTGCCCTTATTACAGGGACAATCCCCCCGGAGCAACCTGGAGTTAAGTGCCTTGCTCAAGCACACATTGGTGGTGGCTGTGGGGATCGAACTTTCAACCTTCTGCTTACCAGTTCTGTGCCTTAGCCTACTACACCACCACCAATCCATTTTATTTGTTATTAAATAAAAATGAGCAAAAACATTTTAATATGTTGCAAAAACAAATATTTTATGCTTAAACATGTTTAGTGAGATGGGTTAGGCTATCCAATAACAGACTCAAAATATTTATGCAGAATTTTTCCTTTTATAATGTTGGAAAAAATCTAGTTAAATCTAAGCAGGTTTGCTGGTTTAAGCTGGTCTAGCTGATCTAACAGCCTGACCAAGATTGTATTCAGCTGGCTGGCTTGCTGGTCTCCCAGGATTTGGATTAGGCTAGTTTAAGCAGTTTTTTTTCAATGGGGTATGCTGCCTTTGAAATGCTTTCTCTTAGTGGAAACATGCCAGCAACAGTTATATCGGGTTCAAATTACTATTTCAAGGTTGTTATTTTATAACAGCCCCCTTATCGATGGAATGAAAACAAATGTCATCATCCATTCGCATTGGCCTTTGAGTGATCAAACTAATGTAATTTGCTTATTTAGCTGCTTGGGAGATTCCTCATTCAGGTTTATTAGTCTGAAAGTAATATAAATATATCAGGCACTTGGCCACCTATTAGCATTAGATTGCTTGCCTGCATTATGTTTATTGCTTAAGCATTACTTATAAATGAACTCTAATTGGAAAAAGCTAATATTATGACCAAACAGCCCACTAGAGTGTTGCCCATTATGTAGTGGTCTAGATATTGATGCCACAATTAAACCTCAACACATCAATTAAACCCAGAGTCTGTGTGGGGGCTAAGTAGGCTACATGTCTCAGCTCATAATGAAGAGAGATTGCAGAAAGGGAGAAGCGGAACTGAAATAGGATAAAACAGTGCTAAAGAACAGTGTTAATTTTTACACTGATTTTAGCTTTAGTAGTAATTTTTATCTTTTGAATTTTATTCATTTTTACTCTTACTACAATGTCATAGAATTTTAGTGAGCCAAAGTAATGTTAAAATAGTCTAATATTTAATAATGTGCAGTATGTTGGAAAAAAAAAAATATAAAACTGTAACAGTCGAATCCTAAACCAAATGTTCAAATATTTTGTATCGGCTTTAGATATTTAAAATATTTGAAATCCTGAAAAAAGTCCCCAATAGCATATGAGTATAGTGAAGTTTTAGCTACTTAATGTTTTGTGAATTCTTCATGCTTTTAGAGATATAATTTTCTGTATTATTAATTTTCAGTGTTTTAGAGACCGGACTGTGCCCCATCTGTCATAATTTTGTATTTAAACCAATTTTTATGATTTAGTTAATATCTTTTAAATTAGTTTTACTTTTTTTGACAGCCTGAAATGTTCAACTTAATTGTAAAATAAATTACATAAAGCAAATTTATTCTTAAACTATTTGTGGTGAGTATTTGAACATTTCAGGTGAAAGGTGACTAACAATTGACTGCTCTCTTCTTAATTATAAAAATGCTGTCTGCCATATAATTCAGTCAGAGGCTGAGCTCTGAGGCTCAAAGGCTAACAGAAGGAAATGGATTTAAGAAAAGGAATTTAACTAGGATAAGGATTTAACTAAATGTCGTACAGGGGTGGAAAGAGTACTGAAAAATCATACTCAAGTAGTAGTACTGTTACTTCCCATAAAATATAGAGTGAGTAGAGTAAAAGTAGCTGTTCTAAAAACTACTCAAGTATGAGTAAAAGAGTAGCTCATTTAAAAGTACTCATGAGTAGTGAGTATTGAGTACTGAGTTGCAAAACATTTATCCCATTATAATGAACACTGTATGCCAACATTTAAAATACATCACTAATCTATGATAAACACTACATGAATCTGATTCCATAAAATAAAAGGTTTTAACTATACGGTTATTGGCACAGTTATTGATTGATTGATTGTCCACTTATCATGACTGTCTGTATTCCGGTGTACATGATAACAGAAATGAAAAGATTAAAAAGTTATTTTCAATACACTGATCACCATTTTAAATCATAATGTATGAAACAATTACATTAAAATCAGTTCATGTGTAGGGTCTAAATTTCCCTTAATGCCGACAAAGCGTTATTGTTGTGCATAAAACATGTTCAAACAATGCAAGGATTGCAAAAAATGCAAAATAAGCAGGATCACTTGGCACGTCATGTCCTGCACAATAGAGGAGGTAGAGCAGGCATGGGAAAAGTTGTTTGGTACATCACATTTAAAAAGGAATAATTCACCCAAAAATGCTAATTCTCTCATCATTTACTCACCCTCATGCCATCCTGGATGTGTATGACTTTCTTTCTTCTGCAGAACACAAGTTAAGATTAGAATATCTCAGCTCTTTTGGTCCATACAATGAAAGTGAATCAGTGCTAAAATATTGAAGCTCCACAAATCAAATCAGCATAAAAGTAGTCTAATCCATGTGCCTCTAGTGGTTTAATCCATGTCTTCAGAAGCGATATGATAGATGAGGTGAGAAACAGATCAATATTTAATTCCTCTTTTACTAATTCTCCTCCATGGTCAGTCAATCTCCACTTTAAATGTAATTTTCTTCTTCTGTTTTTGGTGATTCACATTCTTTATGCATATCGCCAGCTACTGGGCAGAGAGAAACATTTCTAGCAAAAATTGACTTAGATATTGATCTGTTTAATTCTGAAGACATGGATTAAACCAGTGGAGTTGTCTGTATTACTTTTATGCTGCTTTTATGTGCTTTTTGGAGCGTCAAAATTATAGCACCTCTTCACTTACTGTGAATGGATCTACAGAGCTGAAATATTCTTCTAATCTTAATTTGTGTTCTGAAGAAAGAAAGTCAGAGACAGATGGCATGAGTGTGAGTGAATGGATTTTCATTTTTGTGTGAATTATTTCTTTAAGTAGCACATGGGGGATCACATTGTCCTCCTTTTGAGATACACATTTCAACATTGATTTAGTTCTTGTATCTTTTAAGCCCAGAAATAGTTGTGTTCTCATGCATGATGCACAATTTTCTGAAGTTTGTGCCTGGTGGAATGTTCTGCTGAAGTATTGCTCAACAAATGTATTTATTAGACTTTATAAAGGCTAAGCATAAATTATAAATTATTCTATCATCTCTACTTTCCTGGTAATTTATTTTACCAATTAACACACTCTCTACATCAGGGGTCAGTATTATTAAAAAACAATTTCAAAAAATATTATTATTAAAAATGTCACAGATTTATTCTATTACATTCATACTTTTAAAGCTACTAAAATTATTCTACCAAAATTAGTGAGTAGTGGGGCTTAGTGAAGCGTCCACTGACATCCTAGCATTCTAATGCACCTCACACATTCACTTAATACACTTTCCTATGGTTCTGGTATATCTGTTTAAACAGTCACAATTGAGTCCATTAGATTGATGGCAATCACAGATCTGACACATGGGCATTGGAAGCACAAAGCAAGCAGATGGCACCTTATGCCAGCTAGATGAGGGGGCACCCATGTGGCAGTGATAGAGTTCATATATAAACCATTTCATATAGGCTAATGGACATTAATTTACAGCAGGGCATTTTAAAGCATTATGCTGAATATACCCGATTGACCCTCTGCTATTTTGCAGCTGTTGGATCAATACCTCTCAAATCTAGGATAAGCCATGTTCCAGCCATTAAAATAGACAAAATACACATGCCTGTTATTGTTTATTAATATATAATTGTAATATATATAATGTATAATCTTTATTAATGTACAAAGGACACAATGGTGGTGGCTGTGGGGATCGAACCGGCAACATTCTGCTTACCAGTTCTGTGCTTTAGCCCACTACGCCACCTGCCAACTCATGATGGATCTGTGTAATTGATTCAAGTGACGAGCAGGTTTAATCCCAAGCAATCAACCATCCTGGAGCCCCATTCTGAAATATTTCTAAAATTATTGTTGTAGCCAAGCACATTAAAATTTTTTATTGAAATAAAAATAATGAATGCATTAATGAAATAAAAATAATGAATGCATGTTTTCCAATTTTTCCACAACATAATGATAAAAAAAGCAATATTACATATATTTTTACAAAACATTTTTTTTAATGAGAGGGTGTGCAAAACCTACATGTACTACTTCACTCAATAACATTTTGGAATTCAGTTGTTATTTATTAGTATTATAATCCATTATAGTAACTAATAACTAATAACTAGTATTATTATTAGTTTGAGGATTTGTTGTATACAATAGTAATAGTAATACATGTCTTATTTACTTCATCTGGAGCTTATATTCTGACACTGCAGTGTATTTTTCATCATGTTGCACAAGGCTGTATTTTCTGTAGGCTAAGCATCATGGCAACATTTATAACAGTATTGTAACAGTTAATATACAAAGCACAGTGACCCCTCAGCACATTAGAGCAGAAGAAAAAAAAATATTTATCAAGTGCTAAAAATTTGCTTGGTGCAGAACAATCTGGAATAATGTTAAACATTGTAACGGTCACCTCTTTGCAACCTGAACTTGTTCAGAACATTAAATCTTTGTGACACCTGCGCTAAAAACAGTCTAGACACAACATAACAAATGAAACAGGCAGCATGTCTTGACATGTGTTTTTGAAAAATAAAGTTCTTTTTAACTTGACACAGTGTCTGAAAATGTGCCGGTCCTGCATGAGACCCTGAAGAAACAGCAAGACACGGTGCAGCAGTCAAGGATGTTTGACCAGCACGTATTTAGATAGGAAAACAATGGAAAAACAGAGCAGATGAACACAACGGCCCCTAACTCATCAGATTGTGCGTGTCTGTGATTGAGAGTGTGTGGTTGAAACTATATAGGAAGACCTATATATTTTTTCTTAAATTACAAACCTGAACCCAAATTCCTACTTGGAACAACTCATCAGACCTCTAACATAAACTGTTCTGAGAACAATAGCGTATTTGAGCGTGCAAGCAGAACAACGTCAACCCTCTAGTGGTTTTTGCAGAGCTTTCCTACCTGGACAGGGGAATCTCCCGACATCCGGGGCCCCACGCAATTGTGTAGTTTGCATGGTGGTTAAAACCTCTACTGGCGATGAGTGCTCAGAAAATGCAGTACATTTGCTGTTCAATCATTAATGCAGGTAGACTTCCACAAGATCTCCCTCAGGCTAATTCCTTACATGCTCTGGGTTCGAGAACAGATCAAATAATTAAAATTAGCCTAAACTCTATTTCTTCGCTCTGTTTATCTTGTGAAGTGTTTGAAGTGTCTGGCTATGTTCTTTAAGCAACTGGAGGTTAATTTATTTTAGTCAATGGCTCTGATTAGGGGCTCTACAGATGGCAGGACTGCACTGATAGCATCCCTTTTTCACAGACCTGTCTACTTCCATTAAGAATAAAGAACAGAACCAAGTGTCTTGTCATTAGGGCCCGTGAGGAATGGACTACACACTTTAAAACTCATGCAACTTTCACTACCTCAGCCTTAACTTAATAGACCTATCCACTTTCAACACAACCTAGGGAGAACTCTCAACATTAGTAAAAATTGGCCTATAAACAGAGCCTAGGAGAGGATAATATTGCATTTACCAGATTCTGGTCATAGCCAGTACTTTTAGGAGTTTATGAAATATGTTATCGAATAATCAGTTTCTGTATATCAACTCTATTCTAAATGCTAGCTCTAAAACACAGTGAGCTGCCTTGCTCCCTACAGCAGGGATCTAGAGGTCTGCACAGGCATTAAGTTGAAGCCCAAACAGGGCACATACCTGTGTGATCCAACCCAAGCAATAGTCAAATTTTAATCCTGAACCCCAAATCGCTCACTGTATTTACACTTTCTTCTCCAAACAAGTACATTTGTTACAATAGGCTTAAATGTTATATAAGAATGGAAGGCAAGATTCTTATCATTATTGTGACAGTTTACTGTACATTCAGAGTATTAAGGCACAGCAGCCCCTCGGCA
The DNA here is from genome assembly GCA_032164185.1 of Moxostoma hubbsi. Lineage (NCBI taxonomy): Eukaryota > Metazoa > Chordata > Actinopteri > Cypriniformes > Catostomidae > Moxostoma > Moxostoma hubbsi. The sequence goes on along the minus strand of JAVLUX010000011.1, from coordinate 7,711,678 downwards.
CAGAAGAGCAAAAGAAAAAAGCATTGACTTACCATTTATCAAGTGCTGAAACTTTGCTGGGTGAAAAACAATCTGGAATAATTTGTAACAGCGTAACAGTCACATAAAGTCCTCTCTGAAACCTGAACTTCTTCAGAACATATCATCTTTGCGACACCTGCGCTAAATAAAGCATGATACAGTGGAACGGGTGAAACAGAATGCAAGTGTCTCGATATGTTTTAAAAGATTTATTAAAATATGTATTTTTTAAGTTGACGCGGTGTCAAAAAAATTGGTGATTCTGCACGAGATGCTGAAAAAACAGTGAGACGTAATGGTCAAAGCAAAACTACTGAAAAGCAGCACAGACATAAGCAAACACACATTCGTGTGAACACCCCCTGACTTACTGGTATAACTACTGGTATAATTCAAGTTATACAGTTTGTCAATTGAGCTCGGGTGGGGTAGCAGGCCTCTGTTAGCATTGTCAGTGTCATAAAACCTGATTAAAAAACAAACAAACATATAAATCATTCAAAAAAAAATACTGATATAAAATTCTCTATTAAGATACGGCATATCCGCATGCCATACAAAAAGCACTCTGATCAGGAGTCTCATCTCTCAATTGATTGCAACTGAGTTTAGCGTTAACACGACGTGATACTCTCAAGAGCATAAATATACCTAGTAAACACAAATGTAGAATGATATAATATTTTTGTTTAAATGACAACTATTTTGACATTTAATGAAGTACAAGTAGGCCTATATTTATTATCAGCATTACTCTCATTACATCTTGGACTGGACACATAGTTAGCTACCATAGAATCTGTCCAACATTAGGTATCATAGGAGGCAGCATAATTAAGTTGCCAACCTTTTTGAACAGCCTTTGCGTTGTAAGCGCACCTTTGATGCCTTAAAAAAGCTCACTTGGTTTTAGCACAGAGCAGCTGTGTACATTTTTTTCTAGTAAATATATAGAAAAAAGGTACACAGTGTGTGCCTATGGCTGTTCTTCAGCAGCTAAATTGCTGTAGAATGGTTGTATAGAGTAATAACTTGTGGTCCCTTGGGGGCACTTGGCACATTGTTGCTGACAACAGTGTCAAAACAGATCCTTAACCCACTTCATATTAATACCACTCAAAAATGAAACGAGAACAGAGGCGAAAAATATTGGAGAACATAATTACCATGAAACATTAAGGGGTGCGTGATATTCTCCTGGTCATGTGAGCCCTCTCAGAGGATTCCAGTGTGCCTTGATATTCTGTGTTCAGTGAGAACTTTTAATTATACATGAATGAGTTTTACTGCTGCCTCTCAGCGAAGACCTCTGAGATTAGTGCGCTGTATGCCGAGCTACCAGGGGTCATGATTAGCTGGTCACACAAGGCTGAATGTTTGATTGAATTTAGCTGGTAAAATTAAATGTTGAAATGTGATAGGATAGAGATTACTGCATAAGAAACTTATATAAAGCCTTTGGTAGATTGGAATGGAATCAGAGCTGCTTCTAACCCTTTGCAGGGCGGCAGTATTTTATATTGTAAAAAGCAGAGTAACAATGATTAAATAACATAAAAGTAAATGTCATAAAAGAGGCATAAAGCATAGACACGTCGGTGTAAGTAAAATATAATGGCATGAGCAAATGGATTACTTTGGTTCCAGTGTGTTTATAATTGCACAAATCCCTTACAGTTTAGCTAAGGATCTGTTTACAGAGGATATGTGAAACATGTGACAAAAATTGATTGTTGTCAGAATATCAATACTGTATTGTGAGGTTAAACATTGTGATATACTTGATTTTTTTTTCCTGCCACCTGTAATCTTTAGGTTCAAAAGGAATGAACAACATCATGTAAAGTGTGTCAGTGTGGCATTCAGTGGCACCCCAAGATATTTCAGGCAAAGGACACATATTACAAAGAGACTGCCTCTATGACTGTTATATAATAAACTATGTGTGTGATTAATTGTGGTTCAACTGAACAAGCATATGTAGACTTCACCTCAGGGAGGAGGTAAGGCAAGGTATACATTTTCAACTCTATTTGACATTCTATGATTACTGCCATACATGGACCACATAATTGTGATTTTTTTCAATCACTTCACATTCATTAATTTCATAATTCACTGACTTTATTCATGTTGAGGCTTTTCATTATTTCAGTCATCTAGAAAGGCAGCCATTTTCATAGGACGTCCTGGTTTACAATCCATGAGGTTTTCTGTGTCATTGCACATTTCCATAATCAGTATCTGTGTGTTCAACATTTCTATGACTAAATCAGACTTTAGTTACAACGGTTTTAAAGCTAAACCAATGTGATGTGACTGAGATGGTGACTGAAGACAGTCCCAAAATGGCTCTGTTCCTGCCTACAGTATAGTACAGTAACCAATTTTGAATGCTCAACATAGATACTTTACTGTACATCCAGGGCCACAGACTGCGCCTAAAATGGTCGCATTTGCGACTAAAAATATTAATTTGCGAGTGATATTTGTGCTGAGATCGCCACTGGCGACAATATAAATTTACAAGTTATGATTTAAAATTTTGCATGAAATGTCTTTTTACTTAAATCACATCATTTGTTGTGTTGACATAATAAAATGAGATGCTGCACATGAAAGTTACAGTTAAAAAACAAAAACTGTTTCACAGAGTTCAAATTCATCCAGAGCACCAAAATATGCACAGGGAAAGCGATAATCAGCTTTCCATGTAAGAAAAACATGTAAAAATTAAAAATATCAGACTTTTTCAAAGAATCCTCATCTCAGTCGAGCACAAACGTTGATGGCACACATGCTAATATAAAAAGCAGGCTCCAGTTGTGCCAGCATGAGAGAGATAGAAAACGACAGATACACAGAGGATCATCTTTCCGTGTCAATCAATGAACACCCAAGTAAAAGTGCAGAAAGTTTTTTTTTTTAAACATCTTGGATTCAAGAGTTTGCATGGCTCAGGTATGATCATTGCACACAGAAAATATTTTGTGACTTTTGTTCCAAAGCTGGCAGAGAAATTGCCAGAACGGCCATTTCAAGAAAGAGACTGTTAGAAAACACGGCGATAGTCAAAAGAATAAAAATGCTCATGACCATGTAATCAAAGAGCAAAGAGTGCTCCAAAAAAAAACAGAGTTAGCACCTGCAGTGTCTCTTGCATGCAAACTACATGACGAGAAAGAATGGAATGAACTAAAAATAAAATTCAACCACCTATATCAGGGGTCAGGAACCATTTTCAATAAGGAGACAATTTAAAAAGTTTTGGTTGATGCATTTTTTCACCGTTCCATACCACAAATGAATAATTTACTATTTTCAAAAACAAGGTTTTTCAATCAAATAAAATGTTTATATTGCCCCTATACTACTCAAACACAAACAAATATGCCAAAAATAATAAGTAACATGTTGCAATATGGAATTGAATACATGTGTTTGTGCGGGTCTCCATAAAATTACTTAATTTTACAATTGTTCATGAAAAAGGTTTCTTCCCTTTTGGGCTGGGCGATATGTACAAAATATTTCAATGATAATCGCATTTAAAATATCACGATATCTGATTATATGGCCAACCCTGGGCTGGATTGGTAATCTGGCATACCAGGCATTTTCCCAGTGGGCCAACACACTTTGGGGCCGATCAGGGGTGGACTGGCCATCAGGAGAACCGGACGGGCCGGCCGTGAAATGAGATGCAATAAGTTGATATGAGCGCCGCGTTATGCAGAATGGGCCACAACATGGTGGCGCTATATGCCTAAGGGGGTAGATGAGCAAAATTACTCATGCATGAAATACATTTAGACCAAGAGCTCACAAACTGGATTGAGCCTCGTCGCATTTTGCAGGTGGCTGGTGCTATATCACACCCTGGGTGCACATAAAAAATAACCAACTTAGAAAATCATTAGATATACTGAAATGAGGCCCAGAACTCTATGCGTGTGTGTGTCTTGGAAAAGCGCTTTCATTGCACGCGTGAACAGCGGAGCAAAGTTCGCACACATATCAAATATTCCGTACCTATTTTTCTTCAAAAGAAAAATACTAATTTAATTGAGTTATATTGTAATATATAACTCCTAGAAATCTTACAGGTCACCATCCACAGTGGCTGGTACATCAGCAAAATACTCAGCATGAAAAATCTGCATTTGACAGGTGTTAGTTTCAAACCTTGTTCACCAGGAGTAGGCTATATGACACATTCAGGAGAAAGGAAATCAAATCAAGCTTTGCAATCAAACCCACACTTTCTGCAGGAAAATTATCTCTAGAAAGTTTTAAATGATCATGTGTTGTTGAATGGTGAGACACCCGGCGAGCCACTTGATTTTGAACAAAGAGCCACTTGTGGCTCACGAGCCATAGGTTCCCGACCCCTGGCCTATATGATTGCTTGTGAAGAGCTGCCTTCAGAATGGACTGGATGTGTGCAAGACGTATAACAATGACATAGCATGTGCTGAGTTTATAGGATGCATTGCAAATGAGATAAAAAACAAGCACTGACAGACGCTCAGACAACTACTGTATTAGGTCTATTATCACTGACTGTGGCACAGACCATTCTAGGAAGGACAATCTTATTGCATTCTGCAGGCACATTTCTGCTGGTGTAGCAGTGAGTGTTTAGTTGAGCTTGAACACAGCAATGCACATGTAGTAAAATAGATAAAATAAAATAATTGTTTGGTGATGCTAAACATATGCCTTTGGAGCATATGGGGCCAGCATTAACATGGGTGCCTCAGGTGGAGTAGGTGCACTCCTAAGAGGAGAAATAGGAGAACACATCGTTTCCTTTCACTGTATGCCACACATTCTCCATCTTTTGTCATGATTCATGGCCAGACAACATCCAAACTTTTGGAGAAAATGAAAATGACAAGCTGCTAAAATGGTATCAAGGCATCTTGCTGAAAAATGGATGTGACATCAGTGCTGTACAGGCAGAATGGAGATAGCTGAAAACTCTTGAAAAAGGACAGTTTTCAGATTAAAACTATTGCCGTTTGTGGGAAGTCCTACTGACAAAAGAGCCCTATGGCTTAGATTTCCAGAATGTTTTGCATCTAGCTGAGATATTGCTTTCGGCATTTCAGCTGCTCAGTGTGAACGTGGCTTTTCAGCTCAAAAGAGGATACAATCAAAGTATGCTATTCACTCCATGTGTCAACCTTGGAAGATTGAAGGGCCCATCATTTGAACAGTTTGATCCTGAACCATGTGTCAAACGCTGGTTTTCTGAAAAAAAGAGGAGGAGGAGGCCAAAATAAACTCGATGGCTAAGTAATGCTGACATAATTTTGGTCAGTGACACTGGCTCGGATTCTGTGTAAATAACAATTCTTTGTGACTGTATATAGTTCTCAAGTTGAAAAAAGAAGTTCAGTTCCCACTTTAAGTGAACTTCAGTCCCGAACACATCCACAAGATGGATGACATTTCTGACGCTGTAAAAAGATGACTGAAAGTAAGCGTTTTAAAGTGTTTAAACTTAAGTTCTTTCTTATGTGGCACTTAAAAAATGTTTTTTATTTTCTTATAGGAGCCAATGGGTCCTTAATTTATTTATTTATTTATTGATTTATTTTTTGTCTGGAGCCCTTGACATCTATACACAACATATATGCTACTTGACTAACAATTGATTCCAAGTATGTTTGCAGGTAGCTTGTACTGTAGCTAAGCTAATGACGCAATTTATATGCATAAAAATACACAGCACAAACAAACATTGCATGAAATAGTCTTTGTAATTTTATTGAACTGTTATATAAATACTGTTGAATTGTATTTGGTATTGAATTATATTTCCAATTGAAGTTTCTCTCAGCTGGTTTATGTTGGTTTTTGTTTGTTGGTATATTTGATTTTCATAGATTATTCATTTAATTTGATTGTGAAAAATGACTTAAATGTTGGTCTGTTCATCACACAAAGGGATTACATGTCTTCAGAAGACTTGGAATATGATGTACAAGTTGGATGGGTTACTTTAATAACCCTTTTGCTTTTTTAAACTTTAAAGGCAGGACTGCCGAAAAACAAACCAAGAAGTCTGTAATTGCCATTTTTAACCCTCCTCTAGAATGGATGAGTGACGTTGCAATGCCCCTCACTCGCTTCCTCACCGCAGGTGGGAACAAATTGAGCTGAAGCTCATTAAGGAAAGTGTCGTGACTGACTGTCTAACCTTCAACAGTCTCACGGAGGGTCTCAGTGGCCGGTCGGCTGAAGTCATCGCAGTCCCTGTGCTGATGGAGTGTGCAGACTCAGCCATCCTGAATAATGCCTGGGTTGAAGTAGGCCTGCTGTTTGTTGAAGAAAGTAAAAAAAGGCCCACTAATTGACATTGGTTTCTCATGCTGTGCTTATGAATTATCCATTGTGAGGCGTGGAGCATGCCATCCTGTGAGGTGAGCTCAGGAGTGGCTAACAGATAAATGATGTTTGATTTAAAGTGCTATTTCATTTGTTTGTTGATTATGTTCCTGAATTTCTCATGTCAGCTGGAATGGAGATGTTTAAGTAGGTAGGTGTCAAATTTCATAAGGGAAATTAAAGGGTATGTCTTACATGTACATGTATGGAACTGTTGAGCTATTGTGTCTATCTATACAAAATTTCAGAGGACTGAGAACCAATTAATATCACATACGCTGCATCAGGAACCATGTGCTGTCACAGTTATTTGCCGGCTAAACAGTATGTTCTTTTAGGTATGCATGAGAGTAGTATGAACAGATTTCAGACATACTTCATCCGGGGATGTGAGCATTGTCTCGTGACCTGAATATATGACGTAAGAACAACAACCGAGAAAACTGTCTGCTCTGGTTTTGTTAAACAAGCACAATTTAAGCACAAGGAACAATTATCTTGTTATATATAGCACTTACAGTTGAGAAGGGCCATCAGACTCTCGATTCACCACCATTCTTTTAAATCCAAAGTTTTAAAGGTGACGTCACTTCAGCTCCCGAGGGATTATGGGATCTTTAAGTGTGTCCAGTCGATCCGCTCTTCAGAATCTCAGTGGAAAATAGTAGGTCATACTGGTACTTCTCACTCAGTGCTTCATGAATACTGTGGATTTAGACACACTACATGCCATTGGCATTCTGTTTTTGGCATACTTTATAGTTGGGAAGTATGGATATTCAGTCGCAGCAATAGTTTTTATTTTTAAATAATTTTATATTGTATTAAATACCACATATTAAATAATTTTGATGATTTAAAAAAAAAACTATAAATTATGGAACATTGTGAGCAAATAGAGCACAGTCTGAAAGTCTGAAACAATATAAAATGTTACTGTTTTTGTCACGAACGCTGGTGAAGATTCCTCAATCGGCCACCGGAGGTCTCTCTTGCCTGAGTATTAACATTGGACTACATTTCCCAAGTTCCAGCATACCTGGACTGATTACGGCACACCTGTTCTACATTACTCAGACTATTTAGGCCCTGTGTGTTCCTTCACTCATTGTGAAGTGTTGTTTGGCCTGGCTACATTTCTGAGCATTATCATTGTTGTGCTACCCGTGTTTGACTCTACCTTTGGATTACTTCTTTACGATTGTTTGCTGCCTGCCTACTATTGACTTTGCCTGGACTATTTCTATTGCTGTTTGCTGCCTGCCCCAATCCTCTTCCTGTTTAACCTCGTTACTGCTCTGCCTTTGATATTGTTATATTGATATTGCCATGATTATTCGACCCTTCGTCTGTTCTCTGAATTTGCTGTGTTTAATAAACCGCATGGATCCCTCTCAACCAGAGTCCTTGTCACAGTTTTAGAATTTCTTAGTATTCTTCTGTATGTCCTTCCGCTTCCAAGATAACCTTGTGTGCTTCAATGACAGCAAGGAAATCTGACCTTTTGTTCAAACATAAGCAATTTCCTATTCATTTTGTCATAACAGTTCTGTTTTTCAAACTTTGAATCCCAGATTTTCAGTGTGGTCTTAGAGTTTTGGAACCCACTATATGTATATTTTGTCAATGGAATATTATCTTTGGTTTAAGTAGGAGACACTATCATATTTGGATTAAACAAAATTGGCCACCTCCTCACAAACAGTTTCTCTTTTTACATCACACATGCATTGATCTGGCTAGACTTCCATGCAGAGGGATAGGAAATTCCCTTTTTATGCTGTGCTGCATAATTTTTTATCTGACAGTTTCCTTTAAACACATGGGTATAGGAATGGGCTAATAATGAGATCCTTTAATAATTTTGAAAGATTTTTATTTCCTTTACTTGTCCCAATTAAGCATCTCATCTTATTTCACAGAAAGTAGTAGCAAAATTATTCCACTGTAATCAAATGCTCAAAGTAAATTATACTGCTATAAATGTAATAGAAAGGTGAACTTTAAAAAAAAAAAAGAAAAAAAAATACTTTTTTTTTTTTTTTTTTTTTACATTTCCATTCAAAGCACATTGCAGGCAATGTGTTTGTAATTTGTCTTCAATATGAGCAATCAGTGTGGAATATGGACATCAAGCACATTTTACCCTGTGCATTTATTACCCACAATAGGTGCTTATGTAGACAAACAAGGAAGGAATCGCTGTATACAAGCATGTTCAAATCACTTGAGAAGCCAATGTGTTTCATATAAAGGCAATCCATTATGTCTATTACTGTAATTTAAATGATCACACACCTTAGTTTCATACTTGCCACTTTCTAATTCACTTTCCATTCTGACAGTTCTCTTATCTGGTATTACTGCTCACAATTACTCTTTTTTTTGAAGAATTTAAAACCCCAATTAGTCATACTTTGTCTAAGAAAACCAGAAACTATTTTCCTTCGGCTTTACTAACCCAAAATGAGCCCCTCTGAATTTCATATAATAAAACTGTAGCATGTTGTATGTCTGTCTTTTGAAAACGTAAGTAATTAGACATTACTGAGAGAAGTGTTTAGTATTTTTACGACATGAAGACATTTAGTTACTCTGTTAAACTTAAATTTGTGCTTTATATATTTTTTTTCACAATGCATAGGGCCCTGCTTTAAGTATAGCTTTACTGTTTGGATTCAAATCATTGGAAATGATTGTGGAACAATAAGCTCCAATGCTATTAGCCAAACCCAATATAATTTATAATGATTTTAACAAGCCTTTTGAGTGCCCTGTCAGTGTTTTTGTAAGCCCTAAAACGATCCCCCACCCCTTAAACTCTTAAACTCTGCGGAGTAAGAAGGCGCTATATGGTGAGCCATTTTAACACTTAAAACACTTAAGTTCCTGGATACATTAGATATTCATATGTGGTATAAATTGAAAGCTTCAATCTGAGAACATTTAGTTACGTGAAATAACAAAATAAGGCCTGAAAACATTTGTGTCGTAAATTGGCCCCATCTAGAGGAAACTTTATAGAAATTTATAATGAATTGAAAAGTCCTTCACGTAGCACTTGAATAGTCAATTCATAGATCAAATGAAAGCTCTCATTCTCCGGAAGGTAACTTTACAGTTTATTTTGTCATAATACCACAGTTTTAATTATTTTCAAAAATATCACAAAGTGAAATTTTATTTCGGTAAGGCATAAAATGTAAACATCCCTTTTCTGTACTGACCACTGATCTGTTAGAACCAAATAACATCCAACTTTATATCAAATCTTACCTTGTGTTATTAGCTTTAAAATGAGTTAAACAAATTGCTTGTTAGTTAGCTGGCATGGATGAATAATCCAATGTTGTGTCAATTTGAACAAATTATGGAGCCTGGTACAAAAAGTATGAGAAACAAATCATCAGCAAAATTGGTTTCCATCTATATAAGATGTTACACATCATTGTAAAGCTGAGATTCCCTGCTTTCCAATGACAACTAAGAAGACAAGATATTCAACAAAACAGTACTTAAAAAAAAAAAAAAAAAACAAGAAGAATTTTTGTCTATGGGTGAGGGCTAAAATGCATAAGAGCACCACCTACATTTCAGATCTGTATAATGTGATGGAAGGTGATAGAGTAAAAGTTATTTTTTTCTAGTACTTTATCTAGATTGCTGCCATCAAGTGGAATAAAATAAGACTTTTTGCGTAAAATAAAGGACACAGAACTGAAATTACATGCTTATGAAATTTAGACATAAAAACAAAAAAAAAGTTTATCATACAATTTGAAAAATATACAATGTTATTTATTAATTATTGCAATAATTTCTTAAACTATTGGAGGTTAAGTGTAAAATTAGACAATTTTATGAAATTAGTCCACTGTATGTGTGAACATGAAACTTTTAAATTGGAGTGTGAAAAATGTCAGATGGTAGCCCAAAAATCCTGCAAAGTTTTAAGGCTTTAATGTGTGCCGGATTCCTGTAGCTCAACTGGTAGAGCAGGGCGCTAGTAGCGCCAATGTCATGGATTCGATTCAGAGAGAACACATAAACTGATAACAATGTATATCTTAAATGCAGAGTGAGTCGCTTTGTAGAAAAGCATCTGCCAAATGCATAAATGTAAATGTGTTGCTATATTTCGGTATCATGCAAATATCACTCTTACTGGCAGCAAAGATCACTGCCAGCAAGAGCTGTTGTGTTTCTCCTGGAAGAGAACATAAGGGTTACACTATATGTAGGCAGAGCATAAGGGATCTGTTCTTCCCCCTCTCACCTGTTCCTCTCTGAGGGCTGTTTTCCTGCAACTATGGCACTTGATGAACTGTGCCAGCTAACAGACCAGGGTGGATAATCAATATCAGAGAGACTACATTCTCAAGAGCTGTTTCCTAATACCAGTCAGGTGAGAGACCCCCATGCCTCCAGACATACACCTCTGTGCTCTGTAGCTTCCTGATATTTTTTTTATAACTGTCTTATACACATAGAGATTTTTCTTTATTACACTTGCAATACCTTGTAACTGGGGGCCCCCAGTTTTAAAATGTATCACTGAAAACACTATGTTGGTCAAGTAGTAACCTGCATGTTGGAAATGTTCTGTCACTCTCAATTTCTATTGTGGTTACAGCCCTGAAATTGTAAAATAAATGATTATTACAAAACGAACAAATATTTTGACCAAATTATTATTTTGGAAGCGAAATGCCTTCTGAAATCATCACATACAGCTGAAGGACGAGAGAAAAGATGATTAGAAATGAATTCCAATAAATACTGAAAAGTATCAGTCTATTTTTGTACCCAAATTTATGTATTCTGAGTATGTTTATGCTTTATAGTATTGCACCATTATCTAAGCAACATTCTACTGTCAAACTCTATTTGAAAACAATTGATTTTCGAGTCCCTTATGTGCTTCATGAGGAGCACTGAGAGCCGATTAATTATATAAAAAAGCTTGAAGTACCACCTTCATGTTTTCAGCAGGAGGCAGTAAGCAAATTCAGTTGTACAGACGCGCAGCTGTACGGGCAACACACCACAGTTACTGACAGCAGACAGCACAAGATGTGGACGTGTTCTTGCGTCCAAACGCAGCTAGATGAAGCACAACTCCGAATGAAGTAGTCTTGAGACTTATTTTTTGTGATTTAAACTACATTTAACTTGACACAGTGTCAAAAGTTGTGTTAATGACACAACGCATCCAAAGGCTTCCAAAGCGTGAGTCCACCTCAGACAGATTGACAAATTCAATTGCACGATGGATTGCTGTGGATTGTCAATGATAAGCTTATGTTCAATGATATGGAAATAAACAATATATTGCCTTTTTAGTCACTTTTTGTAATGAATCAATGCATTACATATCTGCCACGTTAATGTATTTTAATTAACAGAAGTATTACATTTATTGTATATAATATAATCATCATTATTTAAATATGACCATTTATATTTGTTTAATCATTTATTTGAATCAAATGTTGACGTGATAAAATTAATTAATCAGCATATCATGTTATTAACTCGATTACAATTTTTAATCGATTGACAGCCCTATAATATATATGTACTATAGTGTATATACAGACCAGAGTTGATTGTTGACTAATAATGTAAATATATCCATGACTGCTGTCTTCCAGGCACCACAAGTTTCCTTTCTCATAATCCAAAAGTATTTAAAGTTTATCGTATTCTGCTAATTTCACGTGAATACAAAATAATTGACTTGATATTTCATGTTTTAAAATATTTTTGACAAACTACATTGTGCATACAGTAATGTCATAATTTGCATTTATTCATTTTGCTTGACACATTCAGAGTGACAGGGAATCAAGATACTTGAAGGCTGATTACTTATCCTCTGTGACTCAGTTAAAACACCAGCCCATATCAAATTCTCTTTGCCACATTTTTCTTTGCTATTGTCTTTTTTTTTTGTCAGTTGCATGTATTTTCTGTTCCTTCAAAATTAATAAATAACTAAATTAATAAGGATTTTCATCTCTTTTAAATAAACACATACTGCCCTTCACATCTTAATTTGAAATTCAATTTAAAAAATTGGTCATATGACCAATGTGCAATAGCATCACTTTCTTTGTAGAGTTGCTCAGAGTCTTTTCTTTGTGCCATATTCATAATGATTTTGCTGCTGAAATCAAATTAAGCAATAATGTGAATATTGTGATGGTTTTAATGCACATTTTTGGTCATTAAGTTTAAGACTGTGTCATTAGACTAATTCCTTCCTTGCATGGCGATTTGTGAGTAAGAGAGCATTAAGACAAATGATTTACTATAATATCTCTGATGTAAACTTAAGAACATAAAAATAAAATAATAATAATAGATTCCAAAATGTACGATTCATTTTCGTCAAACAAAAATGTTTCCACAGGTCCTCACTTCACATTATTCATGCAATACAATAAAATAGATTTTTTTAAATATGCAGTATGTAGTTAAATATTGTTCATGTTTATTCATTGTTATATTGATGCATAATAAATAAATATTATGCTTTCTTGTGTTATTTTAGTGTAAAAATGTAGAAAACATGCCTTGATTTGTAAAAACTAGATTCTTACTGCGATTCTTCTTTACTTATATATATACACACACACACACACACACACACACACACACACACATACATACATACATATATATATATATATATATATATATATATATATATATATATATATACACACACACTACTGTTCAAAGGTTTGGGGTCACTTGCCTGAAATGTTTCCCATGATCTTAAAAATCTTTTAATCTGAAGACGCATGCTTAAATGTATTAAATTAGTTTTGTAGACAAAAATATAATTGTGCCAACATAATAATTTATTTCATTACAAAACAAAAATGTTACTAAAAAAAAAAAGTTTTTGAAATGGATGACTTCGGCTGAATAATTAAGAAAAGAAGCCACTAAGTACCCAACATAGATGGTAACTAATTCAATACTGTTTAAAAAGCATCCCAGGGTGATACCTCAAGGAGTTGGTTGAGAAACTGCCAAGGGTACATGGATGCAAAATCTAGGCAAAGTGTGGACTCTCTTTGATTTATTTGGGATTTTTTTTGTCACAACATAATTCCCATATTCCATTTCTATTATTCCATATTTTTGATGACTTTACTATTATTCTAAAATGTGATAAAATAATAATAATAAAGAATAAGTGACCCTAAACTTTTGAACGGTAGTGTATACGCAAGCGCACACACGCACGCCGAAACACACACACGCACAAACACAAATTCAGTAGGCCTATATGCTGTCATGGTAAGCAAAAAAGTTTCTTTGCACAGAAAAATATTCAGATGTACTAGCCAATCAGTCAGGCTTGGCATCATACTATTGTGAGGTGAGGTTTTGTAATCTGTTAAGTGAAGCTTAATAAAATGCATGAGTAAAGAAAGGTGCTTGTGCCAGGCCTGTTGTTGATGGTTTTGTATATCCCTCTAAAGCCACTCAAGCAGGGCTGAGGGTAGGCTCACTTTCAATATTTATGAAATTGTGTCTGTGTGAAATTGTTTTTTGCCTAATGGATCCTTGCATGACTGCCCTCTTTAAAAGACACTGGAGTCACAAGAAAGAGGAGATGAAGAGAGCAACACAGTTGAAGAGAGGGATGATAGAAGAGGTATGGAGTCATGGAGAAACAATAGGGCCTTCAAACCTGTAATCTGCAGCAACAAAGTTATCAGAAGTCCTTTATCTAGGTGAATTCTGTTGAGATGACTGACAGCAACCATTGGCAATGAAATGTAGGCATGTACTAAAAAAAACAAAACAATAAAAAACAAAAATAAATACATCATTTTCTTAATTTGTATTTTTTTCAGTAATAATTTTGAATGATTTTTTGAAACACGATAAATGAACTTGAGAATTAAAATTAGTATAAGTATTAATCTAACAGAATACACAATTGTAGAACAATAAACAATACAAAACAAAATCTTATCTTGATTCTGGAGTCAATTTATACTTTAATAATGTTTATATAGAGTATATGCTAGAACACAGGGCAAATATACAAAAAAAAATTACTTAAGTTGTGTGTCTAGCAATGCAACAAATTGGAAAGAAGCTTAAACTTATGCAATGACACAATGCTACCAATGGGAGGGAAGACATTAGAACAAAGGTGATCCATCTGATTTTTCTCAGTCTAGATGCCTGAATATAAAAAAAAAAAAAATTACGCATGGAAAAAGTTTGAATCATGCATTTATAATTGTTTTGTTCATGAAGGGCCCGTGGTGAGAGGGGGCAAAAAGAAACCATAAAAATGACAGCAGGTCAGAGGAGTGATAAAAAATGACCAAGGCCCCTCAGGAAGGGGGCCCGGCACTGGGGCCTGCAAGATCCAATTTATGCGACTGTCCCTTCCAGAATGTACATTTTTAGTAGAGAGAAAAAAAACAAATACTTTCCAAATACAATGGTTTTACCAACTATACATCACATTTGTGACTAAATCTTCAAAAGCCATTTTCATAGCAAGTCAGGGAATCCAGCAGTAAGAACGCCTATTAGCGATCACTGTAAAATGCAGTGAACGGGGGATTAAAACTGTAAATTACAAGAGAAAAAAAATAAAGTAAAAAGTGAGCAAACAAATCAGGAATTTGCTTAATACAAATATATTGAAGCCATGTAAGAATATTGGCATGTATATGAGCCCTGAATTGTTTCACCCAAGTGTACAATCTGCAAATTTTTCAGCTTTCAAAAATGTCCCTTGACTTTTTCACTCAGTCATTTGCTTCAAGTTGCAAATCTGTAAGTTGCACAATGAAGTCACCAAGAACACTGACTATAATTTCCTTTGCAGGGGGACAGTTTTGAGAAGAAAAGCAGTGTTCCTGCATGGAGGGCAGCAGAGGTTTACCAGGGAGCTCTTGTAACAGTGATATGGATGCCGGGGAAATTAATACGTAAAAGCTGCCTGGACAGAATGGCATGCACTGTATTACCGTGGTACATTAAGCAATAATTGGAAGGACCTCCTGATTATGAAGTCGGCCCATTTGGCTGGGGTGCCACATCTCCCCTCTTTCACAGATGGTTAGGTTAGATTAAGTGGGGGAAAATCAAATGTACGAGCCCTATCTGATCGGGCAATTCTGGAGCATCTTACTCAGCGGCTTTGGTAATTTAAGAGGAGGACGGGGCTCCATGGATCCATATGTCTGCCTGTGACATTTGCCAGACTATCTAGTCTAATTAGCTTTCATGGCCCATACGCACAGGGCATGTTCGGCAAGATTCCCATGGATCGATGTGCTTCCAATCGCACCGAGACATCAACCTATCCCATGAGCCTTTTAAAGTGAAGGCTAGTAAAAAATATAGAATGTGTTCAAGGAAACTCTTTTATTCAGGGAACATAATACAATATTTGCAATTTACATGTTGCTTTCAAAAATGTCAATTTTGGCAAAATTCATGGCTACTTTTAAATGCCCATCAATGGAGAAAGATTTTTTTTTGTCCCCATGATTGTTCAACTAAATTGCATCAACCTGCAAGGGCTAACTAAACCATGCAAACCATCCAAACCTCGATCCCTTAGGCCTGCCATTGGTCACTCAAACATATAGTCCCGCCCCAAACATTCGTTATTGGTTAATCCAACGTTGCTACTTCAGGCTGGTCAAGACGCTTAAACACACCAATGTTCTGATAAAGAAACAGTACTTACTTTTATTTTAGAGCAATGAATTTAAGAATGGCTTGCTTAGTTGTGTCATGTTGAGGTTGTGGTGGTTGTAGATTGGTTGCATGCTTGTGACAAGAACTTTTTATAATTAATTTTTATGAATTGTTGTTCCAAAGTGTCATACGGCTGCCAAGTACCAAAGACTGAAGATGAAATGCTGTAATGCAGTATGTGGTCTACCCAAGAGTCCATGGCCCACAATGTTTGCTCCGGTGCTCCATGTTCAATGGGAAGTACAGCAGAAGGAATCTCTTCATTATACAATCACTTAAAGGAGAGAAATGCCTCCAGAGAAGGAGTGGAGGGAATGAGAGAGTGAAGCTGACAGACTCATCCCTCTCTGTCTCTCTCGATCCATCCTGGTGGCTCATGACAGCTGTCAGCCAAGCAGAACACCTACTTCAGTCAGGTAAATCATATTCCCAGCCTGCAACCCGGTTGAGGTGGTGTGGGAAGAGAGTATGTTGGATGGGGAAAAGTGAAGGATTGAAAAGGTGATGTTATTTGATTTTGCTTATATATATATATATATATATATATAGGAATCTATAAGATGACCAGGGAGAACATGAAGGTTTGCTATAGAGAGAATTTTAAAGATTGGACTGAAAGATATTAAGTGCCTTAACCTGGTTGCCATCACCAAATCATCACCAGATTTCTAGAAATTAGAAAGCTACATATGCTTGTATTAATCAGAATTTTGGGTCATGCAAATATCTTATTTGGAATTTCCAATGTAAGTGAATATTCCTTTATGTCTGTTCATGTCCAAATAAATGTAATTCTTGGTGATATTAGAAACAGTTGTGAAAAGTCAACTACAGAGTTAGGAGGAGACTTGTTTTTGTAATAAAATTGAAAGTATTAATTGAAGTTGTCATTGATAAAAAGCCTCATGACATACAATTTGCAATAAATTGCACTCGTGTGGTAGGTATTGTTAAGGATGTGAACAAGAAATAATGAGTTGATAAAATTTAAATCTAAAGAGTGGCAAGAGTGAGCATTTCTTGAAGTGTATAACAGGACAAGAATGTGCATGTCTTTGTTTATTCAGATTATGCTCGTTACATGTATACAGCAATATTCCAATAGCTGTTAAAAAAAAAAAGAAATCCAATATTCCAATAGTTGTTCAAAATAAAAAGAAATCCGTAGGACAACAATGGAAATGTTATGCAAAATGTTAGCCGCATTCAGTTTCATTGCATTTTTTGTCACTTACAGTGAAAGTGACTGAGGCAAACATTCAGCCTAATATTTACTTTTTGTTCCACAAAAGAAAGAAAGTCCAACAGTTTTGTGAGAAAATTACAGAATTTTCATTTTTGGGCGAACTATCCCTTTTACTAGGATATGGACTTGGATTTATAATTGGATCGGAAAATGATGCGTATGTAAACATGGTCCCTGAAAGAGAAGAAAAATAATGCTTTCCTTAAGACTTTCCACAATTTCCATTTGTTAACATTAGACATTGGACATCCCCACTTGAGATCTAGGCAGCAACAGTGGGTAATTCTCCATAATGGGAAGGCAGGCTCAAGGTTGTTAGCAGTAATGGGAACATGGTATGTGCTCCAGGTCAGCACTCTCTGATGTCCCCTTCTTTTTCAGCACACACACTCAACTTCAGAATAAAGCCTGAAAAATAGCTGATGGATACAATTGGCAATGGCACCTAGCTTATAATTTACATCATCCTCTTAACAACAAACTGTAAAAGCAACATTGTATTTTTTTGTATCAAGTGGGCAATTCATAAGTTACATTGTAGAACAGTAAAGTGCACAGACCTTAGCAGGGACAGGGGCAGAAGGATGCATTCATGGTCCTTGAATAACATATAACATGTGAGTAAGGGCAGCTGGTAGCGTTTCTGTTGCCCCACTAGGAAGAAAGCTGAGAAGATCATCGGGGTCTCTCTTCCCTCCATCATAGACATTTACAAAAAAAAACACACACCCCTCACACAAACTCTTCACCCTCCTGCCATCTGGCAAAATGTACCAAAGCATTTGGGTCCTCATGGCCAGACTGTGTAACAGCTTCTTCCCCCAAGCCATCAGACTCCTCAATACTCAGACACTGGACTGACACACACACACAGGGTACATTCATTCAGTAATGCCACGTTTTCATCAGAGTACCCAGTTAAAGGGATCTGCAGTTCGGAGTGAGTATAGGGCATAGGGAGGATCACTTGCGATTGGAATCCGACCCCGATCTGCTGTAGCATGCACTCTTAAAGGCACCTCCACTTAATTTTCTTCAATACACCTGCAATTTACAAAGAAATCTCATATAACACATTATTACTGTTATTGTGAGATTATGACGAGATCTTAATTTTGTATTATTTAAATATATTTAATAGCCTGCACCCCTGCTGCCCCCGTTCTATGCAAATCAGTGCTGTAGAATATGTTACTGTAAAATGTTGATTTGTTCTACAAAGAAGCACATAATAAGCATGATCTCTTCCTCAAGGTAGAGCTCACAATGAGACATGTGAATGGTGTCCTTTATTTGTTGAGGACTTATCCATTTGTCATAACACAGATTAGATTTTCAAGGTTGCTTACAGCATCTGAACTGAAAGCTGTCCCATTGATGTATCCTTTTTTAGTACATGCTTTTGACAATTGGAGTTTGCTGAAGGCTTTTAGTGAAAATGTAATGTCCTCTGTCTTTCTGAGACAGTTAAGGGCAATAGAAAACGTTGTTCTCAACCAATTGTAATTCCATAAATTTAAGCATTTACGAGTGAAGCAGGATATTCAGCATGATATTCAGAATGTAGGATGTTGCTTGATTTCATCCATCTGAAATGGATTGGATGGTAAAAGTGGGCGGGTATATACCAGAATAAAGCTAGGTGGTTGGAGAGAAGAGGATGAAAAGTATAAGGGGTTCAAGATGTCAGCCGAAAATGACTCATTTCAGAGGCAGCGCAAATAGTACTTTGATAAAACATTACAAAGATAAACAATATTTTTGCTTGGAATAACATGCACCAATGAATCGTGCATGAAATTACATATTTTCAACAACAAACAACTGGTTAACTAAATGTTTTTAAGGAAGCCATGTATATTAAGGCTAGTTCAGGGCTCATCTGACCCTGATTGCATTTCTTGGGGGGGGTTGGGGGCGCATCTACATAAGATGCAAGACACAATGGCTGTTCACAACAAAAGAGTTTTAGCAGCCAACCAGACTTTATCGTTTTTTTTTTTTAATGCAAACAGGCACTAGATGCACGTCTTTGACCGTTGCACCACATCTGAATTTTTTTTTTTTTGCATCTTCAGAACTATGCAGAGTACTGGATTTGCATTTTTTTTAGATGTGTCAGGTTAAAAAGAACCTGGTGTGGGATTCCTTCCGTTCTGTCTAGCTGTTTTTGAACACAATCAGGGGCCATCCCTTACTGTGTTCAAAAACAGCTAGATGGAATGGAATGAATCAAAATGCAGGGGCTCGAATTCTGGGATTTTTTTTCCCTTGACACAATTACTTAAATACACTTTGTGAATGGCGGGATGCTCAAAAACAGCATGAGATATGATGCAATGGCTGCATGTGTACAGTATGGCTGTAGGAGAGCTGCTTTAAAGGGGATGAATTCAAATACACAGCTTTTTAGGAGCAAAGGGTTTTACCATGCAAGCAGTCAAACAGCTAAAGCATAGTACACTATCAACAGCATTAAAAAAAATATACAAACTATAAATAAATAAAGTCAACATAATCACCTAGTTTGTAGTTGGGCATCAAAATAAGATGTTAGGCAGAATGTTAGTTTCAGACACCATTGACTTTTATTGTATTGACAAAAGATGAAATTAAATGAATGGTAACTGAGACTAACATACTGCATAACATCTCCTTTTGCACTCCACTGTAGAGAGAAAGTCTAGGTTTGGAAGAACACAGGTAAGTAAATTATGACATTTTCATTTTTGAGCAAAATATTCCTGTAAGAAAGTAAATAGGGTCAATTTTGATATAATGTTGATTATTCTTTTTCCAAGATGAATGTTTTGATTGTCCCACTCTGTCCTCCAGACCTGTACCTTGCTCGTGGATAGACCGGTTGGCATAGGTGGTGCTGCCTGCGGTCCTCTGCCTGGCATATATTCCTGGCACTGGGATGTGCGGCGCAGACCCCCTCCTGAACGTCACATGTCACAAGCATGTTGCCAGTGATGGGCTTCCGCAACCCTGCTGAGCACAGCAAGTGCGATCACATCACCCCCCTGCTTGAATCTTTCTCGTTCCTTACACACACCTGCTGTCAGCCAGTCCGTGAGCAGGACAGCCACCACAACAAACAAAATTGCCCGTACACACACCAGCCTACGCACCCACTCAATCACACACATGTGATCACACATTCATTTAGTGTGCATTCAGAGAAGAACAAGCACAGAGATTTGTGGTTTCTCACAGCTTGCTTTTCAATGATTACTTTAAAAGTAACTTTAGCAGTTCAATGCACTTGAGTGGCTACATGGGAACAATACATCATACTCTCTCTGAGTGGATGGTTGATGGATAATTTGCTGGAATTACCAGGCACAAGGAGCGACTGTGAAACAGCTGCATAGAAAGGGATTTTATGACAACCAGATGCTTTATTGTTCTCTGATAAATTTCTGATCAGGATTACTGGAGAGAGATGGATCTGCTACAGAAGTACAAAGTGCTGGGCAGAGTCTGATATCTCTCTGATTTGGATTCTGATACAGAAATCCCAGGCCAGTGTGAATGCTAAGATCCTAAACTGATCTAGAGCAGTGGTTCTCAACCTTTTTGACTCCAAGGACCCCACTGTCCAAGATAATATTTGAAGGCCCCATAGCCCGAAACTACACGTGTCTGATTAAAATAATTAATCATGGAATCACTACATGATTGTAGAAGTTTCAGAAAGAGTCTGTTTATAAAGTGTAGGCATACTTCTTAAAGCATTTTAATTTAATTTTATTATTTTGTCATCTTGAGGCCCCCTAGTGGGTCCCGGCCCCCTGGTTGAGAACCACTGATCTAGAGGATACAACAGTATGTATATAAGGATATGAGTCTTTATGCTCATTTACACAAAAAAATATTATTTCTATTCCACAGAACACAAAACACATTAGTCCACCCAAATCACAATTTTGTCATCATTTACTTACTATTTCAATTCCTTATATCACACAGGACACTCAATTTAAATGAGCAGTTCACCCAAAACCCTTTGTTTCTTCATAATTTAGTGACTATTTTTATTTCATACAACACACAAGAGACACAATTTTAAAGGAACAGTACACCCACATCACAATTTTGTCATAATTTCCTCACCCTCAAGTCATTCTGACCTAGTATTATTGTAATTTCTTTTGCCAAGGAGATGCCAAGCTGAAAATGAAAGCTGCTCTTTTCCATTTAGCTAAAATGGATGGTGATTTATTCAGAAAATTATGACAGGAAAGCACTGTAAAAGTATCACAAATGTAGTCCAGACAACTCATGCTATATTTTCCATGTCTTCTTAATCCATATGATAGCTTTTATTGAAATTTAAGCCTTTATTCACTGATAACTTACTGAACAACCTGGAATATAGTGCATATATATAGTACTATGAACTACATTATGGTACATTTTTATTTATTTATTTTTCCTGCTTTAAGCTTGACATTACAACCTTCTACTTTCCCTGTGTGTAAAAGAGCTCCATCTGCATTTTGAAAGAAGAAAATAATACTGGGTTTGAACAACATTTCATTTTAGGGTGAACCGTTACTTCAATGAGAATGCTTTATGTGTGTGATAGAGGCTTTGTCTTTTTCTTTTGCTATAATTTAGTTATTTCGGTTCTTGTGAAAAGAGACATCATTGCTGTGCTCGCAGTGTGACTATTGCAGCAGCAGAGGGAGCTGTTGGGGCTTATAGGTCTGAAAAATGTATTTTGTCATCCCGGTCAACCTTCCTCAGTCACCTTTTCAAAAGCATCCACATGATATCATGCGAGTCAGTTAGGGTGTTTTAAGTTATGTACCCCTTTGGCTCTCTTAAAACATTTAAAAGCTGTGGATAAAAGCAGTGCAGCTGCAACATTAGGATGTTTTAATGCTAAGACTTCAAGGCTTTGAAAAGTTAATGAGAAATGTATGTCAACAGCAATTTAAAGCAAAATGACGACTAGATCTCCTAGTCTTGTTTTCTGAGAATTCTTGTATAAGTGCATATAAAAGTCTGTCGTCATTCATATGTACTGGTACAGATGCATGCCAAATGACAAAAAAGTTCTTGATTTCATGCAACAAAGAATAGGTCTGAAGCTATAGTTTTACACTTGTTAGATTATGTTATTGTGCACAAATGCCCTTTGTGAATAATTACATACTCTTTAGATTTAGGTGAACTATTCCACCAAGACTTCATCTACAGTATGTGCAAACATAAATGTGCATACAGTATGTTTTATGACTTTATTATTGATTTATTGAATGCTAAGACTCATTTGGAGAGGAGAAACAGATTCGTCAGACTCTTTAGTACAGCTGCTGTTCAGGACTTTCTTCTAGCTCAGCAAGACTGGCCTTTGACAAACTTCAAGGATCTCCCTGCCATTAGTGTACATAAAATCATTTAATCTAAACCAGTACTGCACTCCCTCTAAATTAGGCTCTTTATTAGCGCTGAAACATTTATTATTGATCCAGACAGGAGGAGGTATTCCCAATTAAAGGCTCCTGGATCTGGACAGTGTTGTTGGGAACATGGGATGACATGGTAAGAGATTTGTTCAGATATGTTCACGATGAATCCACAGATCATTCTCTTTGTGAATATAGAGCATCTTTGTATGTGTTTTTTGGGCTAAACACATTCATGTTTGAAGGGTGCACATAGGCCCAAGTAAGAGGGTAATCTTGTTCACAGGATCGTTGATCTCTAAATTATAAATAGTTAATTAAATACAAATTGGATTTAAGATGATAATAATACAAGAAACAATAAAATTTACCTTCTGGAATTGAAGGAATAAAATATAATATATTTAGTCAACCTAATGACGTTTCAAACCTGTATTCTGCTATTTTTGTGGTAGGGGTGGGGTGGCATGATTTGGGCCACCTTTCTCCCATCGCGATCGAGCCAGGGGCAGGGCTGCACAATTTGGGGCACCTTTCTCTCATTGCGATCTTGTGAGCCCTGCATGGGGCGACCAAGCAGGTAACCTGTCGTGCCGCTCCAGAGAGCGTTGCTGCCCTAGGCGGCTGCCTATATTGCCTATGCCAGGATCCGCTACTGCGTAGAACACAAGAGAAATTTTGAAGAAGTTCTTTAAGCAGATCTTTTCCATGCAACAACAGCTTGCCATTGGATTCAGATCAAAAAGACCTCTCTTTGACATCCTGTTCCATTGGTTCTTGAGTGTCGTAACCAAACGCGATGAGTCCATTGGAATATGCCAAATGAAGAATGAGACTTTGAGTTAAATTTAAGTTTGCTGTTCAACTGTTCTTGACTACTTCAATGGTGATGCTTTGATGATGAATTGGTGAATCTATTTTTTAACCGGTTCATTCAAACAATTTTAAACTAACCAATTCACTGAAATTTATACCACTTTGTACATTGACACCTGTGGTCACTATACACTGCGGTTCATTAAATGTTATCCTTTTGTGTTCCACAAAAAGTCATTCAGTTTTGGAGTGAGATGTGGTGGGCTGAGCAACATGCAGACAGTCAGTTCTTGTATGGGACAGCCCATGTTGGAAGGCTTCAGCCATTATATCAAATCCATAACAGTCAATTGAGATGAAGATCTTGACACTGATGAGTCTTTATCAATATGAAACCTTGCATGATAACATCGGCACACATTTAGATTCCGGTGACGTGCCTGTCCCACACAGGGCACCATCTGATAAAATAAATCGTCTTGGATCATACTTCATCAATCACAAACAATGGCCTTTATTAAATCTGGCTCTTTCCCTCTGATCTCTCCTTCCCCTTTAACACACAGGTATGTCAGGGGGTGGAGAGCATTGTCTTCGAGTGTTGTTGTGGTATCAATGCCAGCATGCATCAGTCACGGTAATGACAACAATAATGATTGAATCAGTTTGTAATTATGGATATGCGCTGCTTGTCTTCATATTTCAACATGGATAAATGCTTGAAGGAACAGCGTGAGCAAGGTCGTGCTGTGCCTTATCGTCTCCAAAAAAAGGCTCCATGCAGAACAAATAGTCTTAATTAGAGGAAGGTGACAGTGGCAAGCGTCTTTCTATGGAACCTCATTTGGGATCACAGTGCTTTACTCATGCTTGCTCATTTAGAATAACCTGATAAAAAGAGCTCTCAGGTATTTCACTCAAACAAAATGCTTTGGTCCACAAATGCACAAAAATCTCAATGGAGCAGAACAGCAGGTATTGCGACGACTTCAGCTATTTCTGTCTTGGTTTATTTATCTATTTTTTTCAGGGTTCTGACTCGGTTAGGGCTTTGGAGTGAAATCAACACATTCTGAACTCTTCAGGTCAGGTTTTGAGTTAAGCCAATGTAATGCCCACAACTATATGCAATCAGCAAACAAGTGTTTAATCTAAATGCTAGAATAGCACTGTTACAAAACCTAGTGGGCTGCCAACCAAGACAGCATTTTAAGTCATCCTGCCTTGAAGTCTGTTTTAAAAATTCACATCCTCACTAATACGTTTTCATTTTTAAAAAAAAAATCACAATTTTAAAATTGTCTGATATTTCTCAATTTCCCATGAATGTGGGAACCCTGAGTAATACAGAAACATCATCGAAATTAAAGATTAAAGTTAAGAAAAATAAATAAGCTGAACACTTAGTCTGAAATAATATACAAAACAATGCTTAAATGGAGACTAGATTTTAAGTGATGTGAGCTAAATTAATTGCAAAAGTAAATTAATTTAGAACAAACCTCTAACTAGAATTTTAATCAATACAATGCTGCCTTGGAAGCACTGTAATACAGTCAGCAAGAGTTTGCTATGCCACAAGGTAATAAATGTTTCCGGTCTGGTCCAATAGGTCAAATATGACCCACCCTGAATTAAGAGCTATTTAGAGTTCACAAATGTACCAATTCTTTGACCTCCGGTAGACATAATTGATTTGCATTTTGATTTATTTCTCTTCAATTCATTCAATTACTTTTATGATCAGGCTGACTTATGTTTCTAAACACGTAGCACATAAGCAACATCTCACTCTGTTGCCGGGAGCGACACATTAAAAGCACACCACAATAGATATTTACTCACAGACAGCCAAGATGACTTTTATTCACAACAGCAGTTGCTGGCATGACTGCTCCAGAAGGGATTTCATTCTCGTAGAGTTATGGTGTGAAATCAGATTGCAAGCATCTGTTGCTTAAACATCTGCGCTTATAGAGAAACTACTAAACTTTGAACACTGCAGTTGAACCTTCATATCACACTACACTCAACATAAAAACCATTTAGAAAGCTTAATTTAAATAAACAGAGCTCTCTGAAGACTCTGTGTCAGAAGAGAGAAGCAGATTAGATGAAGGGAAATCCTTACACTGTGTCAACACAATTTAAGGTGCTGTATGCTATTTTTTATTTTTAATGGAATGCACATTGCATTTGTTCACTTTCTCAAACTCTTGCATTTTTTCTTTCATGTCCTTGAAATGCACTGTACACATCGAAATCATCAGGCAGAGTTCAATATTGCATTCAAAAACAAGTACAGTATGGTGTATAAAATTTGAACTCACAGCAGTCTTGACATGTTTTTGACATGTCATCTTTTAAATTGTATTTTTTTAATGCAATACTTGTGGTGCGAAAAGCTAAACAATCTGTGCAATGCGACAATTGCCAAAGACGCTTGTCTGACGGATGTGTACATACAATAGATCAAGAAATAAAATGGTACAGATGCAAGTATGCATTCTTTGTGAATGGCTTTTAAAAGGTTAGTTCACCCAAAAAGGAAAATTCTCTAATTTACTCAAACTCATGCCATCCCAGATATGTATGACTTTTTCTTCTGCTGAACAAAAAAGAAGACTTTAGAAGAATATTTCAACTCTGTAGGTCCATATAAGGCAAGTGAATGGTGGTCAGGCCTTTGAAGCTCCAAAAAGCAGATAAAGTCAAAATAAACAATCCATTAGATTCAAGTGGTTTAATCAATGTCTTCTGAAGCGATCCAGTTGGTTTTGGTTGAGACCAAACTATACCTCCTTTTTCACTGTACATCTTGACAGCTGTCACCTTGGTGATTGTGATGTCAACCTCGATTACACTTCCTATAACGCCATCTAGCACTCTGCACATATGTCCAGCTCTAGGAAGCGTAATAGAGCTTGAAATCATGTTCGTGCCTCGAGACTGCAATGGCAAGTTGTACAGTGAAAAAGGAGTTATATTTTGGTCTGTTCTCACTCAATACCAACTGGATTGCTTCAGAAGGCATTGATTAAACCACGGGAGTCTTATGGATTATGTTTATGCTGACTTTCTGCTTTTTGGAGCTTCAAAGGCTTGACCACCATTCACTTGCATTGTATGGACCTACAAGGCTAAGATATTCTTCTAAAAAATCTTTGATTATGTTCAGCAGAATAAAGGTCATATACATCTTAGGTGGGATGAGGGTGTGTATTATGAGAAGAGAATTTTCATATTTGGGTGAACTATCCCTTTAAGAGTGTTCAGTGGAGCGATGTAGGTACCAGTCTCTAAATGAGCATGTCAAAACGAGCATAGACAGCATATACAGTATGTGACTCTCTAATTTCTGAGATTTTAATTAACTTAAAAACAAACAAACTCTATAATATTTTTCTTAGAATGTTTTGGAGGAACAAGGGGAAAAGAAGTTCAAATAACCAACACTGTTGTCTCACACAGTAAGGTATGCATTCATAACACGTTTTCTGTCCAGTGCAAAATAGCACATTCACATCTTTCTCTAACTCATTTTGCTATAGGGTGTACAAACCTATATTCTCAGGTGTGAAAACAGTACAAGTGTGGATAGCACTTTCAAAGGTGTTCGTAGAGGGAAAAAACATTATCATGTGAGCCAGTTCAAACTTTTAATAATCTGCCAACAATGCAAGAGAAATTCAGGGAAAACGGGAAAAGTGAACATAAACTATTCTGGAACTTTGAATAGTAAGAAAAAACAAGAAACTGTCTAACTAATACCTGCTTACATCAAAATTTTTCAGTATCTCCCACCGTCATCTCCCACCGTCTGTAAATATTCTATGGCTGCGCTTGTCTCCGAAGATTCGTAACTTGTTTCAAGCACATTAAAGCCACTCTCATCTCTTTAACAGGCAGACACCAACACTTTCATCTCCAATGCAAAGCTGTTCATTTTTTACATGAGAGGTTCAATGAGTTACATGGGTGACATCAGATTGTAAATCTCAGAGAGGGATGTCACAGGTTAGAGAAGGTTCTGAAAGCAGAGTAAATACTATCATTTCTGGAGGAGTCAGCAGGGAAAGAGAAACGAACATTAGAAGAGTGCCTGATTAAGGGCCAGTCCTGTAAAGTTGAGGACACCAGATCTGCAACTCTGTAGCTGTTTTTGGTCTAACATCAGAATCTTGAGCTTGATCAAAATTATTTTTAGTGGTGCTTATATACATTTTAATCTTAAAATACAGTTTTTAAAATAACCATTCCTCTTTAAGCTGAAAACAATTCACATCGCAACTCTCTTTTGGCGCCCATTTTCAGACATTACACATGGAGATCACACGTGCCCTTAAAGGAATAGTTCACCCAAAAATTACAATTTGCTGATAATTTACTCACCCTCAGGCCATCCAAGATGTATCTGAGTTTCTTTCTTCATCAAAACAGCATTTTAAGTGTTTCACATTTCAGTAATCACTTACCGATTTTAACTAAAGAAAAGTCAACCTACTGTTTCCAGTTTCACTGTGACATCAATCTGGTCAGGAAGATGTCAGGAAGAAGGACAACTTTTGTGACCATTAACTTTTATTTAATTGTCTATACTATGACAGTGATGCCATTCTGCCTTACATCTCCTTGTCTTCCATGTAAGAAATACATTCATATGGAACCATATGAGACTTTGGCTGATTTTCCACCATCAGGCTAATCAGTTCTAGTCACAAAACCGTGCCATTCCATGCCGATCTGCGCCAGTTAGCATGGTTATGGTTTATTTTTCCACTGTGATTCTGTGAAAATAAGAGAATGTACTGTACGTAACAGATCTGTCTATTGGCGATGGTGTAAGAGGAAAATATTTATATATAATAGAAAATATAAGAGTGTGTGCACTATGGGGGATGACCACATGTTGGGGAATCAACCCACTGAAGCTGAATATTAATTGTTTTAGCCACTTCAGGACTCTGGTTAGACAGTTTTATGAAGGATGAGTCTACCACTGCATTTCACAGGCACTCATGTGTGTTTTTATTCCCACATGGATGTCATACTCCATCAATAGCAACAACAGTTTCTGTTACAAATAAAGGAATACATGATCATAAGTATAAGTCTCTGTATTTGTACACTAAACACTTAAATAATCAACATATTTACAATAATAAACAAGAATGTTCCTTGAGGACTGTATTTACATGATTATGAAATAATCTTAATATGCTATTAAAATAAAAAAACCCCACTAATGATCACAGTGCTCATATGCCTGAACAGATGTTGCTGATTAGCTAGCCACCTGAAACGATATGGATTCTTAAATAATACCAATTTCTAAGAATGTACAAGTTTCAAGGCATGTACTACTAATAATAACTCAAATGATAAAGTTAAAGTATAATGTATAAATAGACAAATTGTATACTTACATTGTTTTTGACTGCTGTGTCAGAAGTTAAATGGAATGAATGCGTATCAACAGTTTTCCTAAGCAGTCACTGCGCGGCGGCATGATGATTCTAGTTGCCAGTTGTCCGTTTCTGGTTTTCGAGTCGCACTCAAGACGAAAACTATCAAAATGAGCGATTCAGACGTTGAGCAACAACTGTTTCAGTTTTTTTTTTTTTTTTTTTTTGAGTAAAAATTATTTTGTGCTGTTGTTGGTTATTATTAAAGTAGTTAATGATATCAACATAACTAACCTCGGCCCATCGCTTCATGACATCTACACACTCAGGTGAGGCACTGTCATTAAAAAACAGTTATCTTGACTCTGTAAAGTATCAGCACTATACTGCCACATGTTTTTTTTATTATATTTACAAATATAATATCAAAAAAACCTTGCATTACCACTAAGAATATAGGCGATGCCAGTGATAACACCGGAGACCGAAAATTGATAACAGTCGAATCATGGAATACTTCCGCGTTCAGGAAAAAGGGATAACCAGAGATTATTTATCATAGATGGGCCGCTTTTCTTAAAATGAAATGGAAAAATTGGAATGCTCAACCAAGAAGATCCGAGCGCCCTATCAAACTCAAATCACTCAAATCACTTTATTGTCACTCTAGATTGCGCATGTGCAATAGCTATGCAAGCCGTGAAAATTGCGTTTTTTTAGCATAATATGAGGTAAAGAATCACAATAAATGACATAATTATTGTCAGATTTTATTGCTGATTTGAATATGTTCTTTGACCTTAATCTTGACCAACTGTTTTGAGATTTTGGTCTTTCTCCATTCAAGTAAATAGGAGCTGCACTGGCATGACTGGAAATAGCTTCCCAAGAGATTCCAAAGTCGACTTGCTAGAAAGACTCCGGTATAACTAAACCCAGACTCAATTATTTTACGCTCGCATCTTGCGCTAGATTATACGTAACTGGCCAATTCAGATACCCGGCTACGTTACGTAATGTAGCTTGGCAACCTCCAAACCGGGAAGAATTCACAACACCACATATTCCAGGATTTAGGACCTGGATTATTAACAAAATAGTATATAAATATTATACTGTATGAAAAATGTATATGACAATATATAAATATTGAGCTTTAATGAGCTGGTAATCTACTTCCCTGAAGAAAAATATAATGTTGGCTATAAAAATAAATGTAGGCTTCTACAGGTATACTAGTTAAATCATCCTCATAAAACGAATGAAGATGCACTAAACATACACTATTTGTTTATGTACTTTTATTAACGTCACCCAAATGTAATTACATTTGGCAAGCTAGAAACTACACATGCTCAAATGACCTTGTCATTAGCAAATTGACAATCGCAAGTTGCCACATATTAAAGCCATTCCGGTTGAGCACGGTTAGCGGACCGTGTCAAGAATTACGGGCTGAGAATGGTTTATAATCGTAGCATGTTGAATCATGTTCATGCAGAAATGCTACTGTAACCATTCCACATCGTACTCAGAACCGTTTGGCCCAGAGATGGAAAAGTGGCTTTTGAAATCAGAGAAAGATGAAAGAATTTTTATTTTTGTGTGAACTATGATTTACACTCAAGTTACTCCAGGCTGACTGTAACTACAATATGTAGCCTATGTAAAAGTGCTTTGAATAAAAGCATCTGCTAAATTACTGCTTGCTATTTATTTTACATTATTTTTAAAATTGCCTATATGTAAGAGTTAACAGTTGAAATCAAAAAATATATATATGACCCACATACAAACACTGGAGGTTGTTTTTATATAAAAAGTAGTGAATTAATTGCAAAAACTGGTGATAAAAGACACCTTAACTGAGGAATTAATGGAATGTAAGATAATGTAAAAATAGCAGAAAGAAATTGGATATGCATTATGCAAGTGTGAATGCGTTAATATGCTAAATGTAATTTGTAGCATATTCCGTTAGATTACTCAAGGTCAGTAATGTATTCTAAATACTTTGGATTACTTCTTCAGCACTGGTAGATTTTTTCACTTGTTTTGACTATAAAAACTCTGCCAGTACAGTGAGACAAAATACACATGTTAAAAAAACATTCTCTGAAAAAACTAAATATCATATGAAGTGTTGTTTCTAAAACAAAATAAATCAAATTGTTTTGATTTAAGGCTTTTTAGATATTTTTACAAGAAAACAATACAAAAATTATTATCAAGAAATTATGATCCAGCGTGAAAAATATGATTGTGTCTGGTAACGTGTGCATGTAAAATGGCTAGAAATAGCATTTTAGCTTAGCGTAAAGTTGACAATTAACACAAGGTTTATTTCTATTTCTTCTGCTCCAAACTTACTTCAAACTTACTTCTCTGTCTGCTCATATGAATATAACACGTCATAAGAAAGTGTTTCACCACTGTTCAAATGCACTTTGTATCGCATCATTTATATGTAGAAATGATTTCCATCTGAAAGGACTAAATATTAAATTAAACAAATGACAATGAAATGCAAAGTAATCTCTTCAGTAATCAAAATAATTTTGAATGTAACTTAATTCTCATTACCAATTGTTTAAATTGTAACTGCAGTGTAATACAGTCACTTATATTTAGAATTTTAAATACGTAATCACGTTACATGTGGCATGAGTTGGCGGAACCCCCCCGGTCAACAACTTTGGGGGCATTCTCATTTAGAATCTTTAATCTTTGGAAAAAACTCTTTAATCTTCTTTTTTTTTGTACATTTGTACTACTGGCTGAATCATTCAGACAGTTTCAGAGTCCTGGTTTGATGTTCAGCCACCAACAGTTGAGACAATTAGTAAAAAAAAAAACCTCTCTAAGCAAAGTATATAAACAGAGATGGATTATTAGTCTCCGAAAGCTAAAACGAACACTACACGGATACACAAACCTGAAAATTAATAGGTAATATGTTGTCATAGCACTGTTTACAGTTGATTTGCAATGATGAGAGGTTTGTAATTATATAGTATGTGGTTTAGCACAGCAACACTGATGTCAATATTAGTTCCAAATGCCTCTAAAATTCACCTGAGGAAATACTCTCTCCACGTCCAAATAGGTTTGTAGGTCTGAATATCAGATTTTAAAAAATTGTTGCCATGGTAATAAGGTAAGACAGGGACAAAGTCCACTGAAATGCACACAAGCTCAATAATACAAATTTATTTTAATGTGATTATTTTTACAGAAGTTGCATAGTTGTTTTTGTTAATGAGAGAAAACAATGTTTGTAAAAAGCCAAAATATATATATTTTTTAAGTATTTTAAAGCAGAATTCCCATACAAAATCAAAGCCGGTGTTGGGCCTTGTGTACTCAGATAGGATGCAAAGTCAGGCCTAAATACAGTCATAAAGCCTGACTCAAACGATGGATGAACACATTCTACCCACATCCTCACGTGGCTAAAGTAAGAGGTTTCTGTCTGGGCAGAGACAGATTATTATAATGTATTATTCTTGTGTATCAAGGCTATTGCTTGTAGTGTTTATGGACTGCAGAGTCCGCGCATTGCTGCTAATAATACTCAAGGTAATAATGTAACTTACTGTTACCACGAATGTGATTTGCTGTGTTGTTGTCCAACCACTTTTGACTGTTTGTGCATTTCCACCATCGCGGGTGAGACCGGCACACTGAGTTTAGCCATTAAAGAACCAACGACAGCAGTGGACGTGTTACGAGCCATTCGTCGCTAAAACTTGCTCTGTTCTCTCTCTCTCTCGTACTTACCGCACACACACACACACACACAACACCCCTCACAAACATACCCACACACACATTTGGAGAGCAGATAACTTGGCGATAGAGCCCAGCGTTGTCCCTAAGTTATCGTACAAGCAGAAACACACGTTTTATGGCCAGAGGCCCTCAACCAGTCTCTCCGACCACATTTGCGGCCACGTTCTCTGGCCGGAAACCTTGCATGACATAATCTCTGCAACAGCCACGTCTGCCATGTTGTGCCCTCCTTCTTTACTTATATGAATGACACCTCAGCAGCAAGTTTGACTTCATTACCTACTTTAAGGCTATGACAGTAAGTCTCACTCTAACTTATGATGTCAGCCTCTCCTGGGCAGAGTCAGGGACAATGTTTTATTCATATCCATGTAGCATTCAGCCACATTGTAGGAGAGTTCTCTAGTAAACACAGATTTAATGGGCCAGGGTCGTTTTTCGCTGTCTGGCAGAAGCAGCAGCACTAGAGAAAACCATGTATAAGAAATGAGGAACAATGCTAGTCTGGGCTTGAGAAGTAGAGACAGGTAACAAGAGGTGACTACAGGAATGTGCTGAAAGAGCCTTACAATGTTATACTATGTTCTCTCTCTGCACTAAATGCAGTCCGATTATACTGCAGACTATTGTTGAGAAGATGTGGAAAGTAATATGTAAAGAGATTTTTGTTATGGTAGTTGATGATTATTATGCTTGTAGTTTTGTTTTTATGACCTCATACTAATTGAGAGATTACATATAATATTTGTATTTTGAAAAATGTATCTGCTGCATGGCAGGAGATTTTAAAATGCATTAGTGAACTAGTGATGGCAAAAGGCGATTGAGTGATCATCTACCCAAGACTCAAAATTGACTCAAGATAAAATACTTGTACACTCTCTGGATGTCATACAGTGGAAAATGTCAATTTCCATAGTTAACGTGACCTGCAATGGCACCTTTGTGTGTATTAATGCATCCACTTAAAATGAGCCCTTGTGGTTGAAAAGTAAAAATGACTGAGAAAACTCAACTTAGTTCTAAAAACGGTCTAGTGTCATTTGTTTCCAGATGCCAACCCGCCGAGTCTGCCCGCCATCAGAGCGAGGAAACGGCTTCCCATCATCACCCAAGCATTAAGGAACCAAGTCGGAGTCAAACGACGGACGAACACGCATTCTACCCACGTCCTCACATGGCTCATGATGACTTTTGGGGTCATGGTAACCCAAGAGGGTACAAACTTTAAAAATACTTCAGAAACTTATAATCATTCTATTATCAACTTTTAACATTAATATTGTAGAGGAAAGCATCCACTTTTTTGCCGTATGACATGTTTTCCACGCTGAGAGGTAAACGGTGTGCACTACCCGCTCCTCATTTTTCAAGAGACTAAAGTAAATCACATTGACTCATGGAATTCAGCGCTCATGAGGTCTGAAAAATAAACAGTTGAGGATATGCATTCAGTGAGTGAAATCTGAATAAATGGCACCAGTAAAGGAAGAAAATGTTGATTACAACGAGCTATTACTCTGAACAAGTGATCCAAACACATTTCTTCCGTTTGCCCTCATAAGTGTGAAAGCGTGCTATTAAACACCAGTGCTTTCACTCTCCCCACCGGCAGACGCAAACTGCTAAAGGGGTGAGTAGGCAGAGGGTTGGGCAGTGCATCACCGGGAGCAGGCACCATACATCAGAGGAGCATAACCTGTCAAGGCGTGAATGGGTTTTGTCATGAATGAATAACTACTGCAAATGTAGCGGCAAGGAGGAGAGCTTTACGCTACTAAGCCTTTTCATCTTCTCTGATCCCGGCTTCAGGCCAGACGGAAAATAAAAAGAATCCTCCACAAACACAGAATTTCTTTTCCAAATGGAAATGTGCCAAGCAGAGAGATTTTTTTCTCTCTCATTTTTTTCTGTTCTTCTGAGACAAGGGACAGAGAGCCTGTGAAAATGTTAAGTCTATTTTAACTGACAGTATGGTCTGCATGTGTATGAGCGAGAGATTGTGATTTTGAGTGCTCGGATGTGTGCGTTGCAGTGTGACAGCCATCCCCTCTGGGCAAGTATAGCTGACTACAGTCATGATCGTAACAGAAACATCTATTGGGTGTTGGTCCATTGTAGAGCTTGTATTATTATGGTTTTATGCCATAGTCTATTTGCGGCTTTCCTTCCTAAAGAGGAATGCCACTCCAGCCACACCCCCGTGTCGCTCCTTCTTCTCACGGGATTGAGGACGACCCGGCTAGCGATGGAGGAGATTTGGGGATGGCAGCGGGCTCGGTTTCGCCAGATAGATCCCCATGAACCACCCGCCCCCGGCACGCTCGTTGACTTCCGTCCGGGCATGCTGAGATGGATCGGAGAGCATCAGAGAGTGTCCCAGTGTCTGACACAGAAGACTCGACTGGACTGTCACCTTCGGGTCGACACGCCCAGTCAGAGGCTGATGCCCAGATGGCCGACATGCTTGCCCGGGCCACCGTGAGTGTGAAGTTGGTCTGGAACCCCCTGTCCTCCCTGCAGCCCCCAAGGCTAGACTTGGGTAGCCCTGACCCCGACGTGTTTCAGGAACTGCGCTCTGCGACCAACCTCGCCCTCAGGGCCACAAAGGTCACAGCGCGGACACTCGAGTAGGTGATGGCCACCCTCGTGCTCCAGGAACGTCACCTGTGGCTGAACCTGATCGAGATGCGGGAGGTAGACAAAGCCCGCTTTGTCTCATTTCTCTCATCCCCTGTCTTCTATTCGGCGACAGTCAACGACTTCGCCCAGTAGTTCTCTGCTGTGGAGAAACAGATGGAGGCCATTTCCCACATCATGCCCCACCACTGTTCCAGCACGGGCCATGCTCCGTCAGCTCGCCAAGGGTAATTCCAGTGGAGGAATTCCCTGACCAGACCCACTATGGGTACAAATTACTCTGTACTGGAATAGGTGCTTCACAGTATGGGTCTTTGTGGATTAATACCCCTATGTATATTGTCCGCAGTACGGTCCCCCCAGCCTGGGCAGGTGGTTGTCTATGCAGGGTCTTTTCCCCCTGAAAGAATAGGAGTTGGAAAAGAACGCCTTCCCCGATGCGGGTTAAAGCATTAAAATGGCCCCAGCCGCTTTAACTCTATGCGAGAAACATAGAGAGAGAAAAGGCGTGGCTGGTGCGGCCTGCTCCCATGCTTGGCACGTCGCTTTGTTCACCACCTTCAGGATGCCGGGAACCTAAAAAGTTTATGATGTTTTTCTATGGGGCGTTGGGGAAGAGTACGTGCAGTCTGACCAGAGTGTTGCTTTGGCAAACAACAGCCTGCCCGCACCTGCGTCAGCAGCCCACGTACACAGTTCAGCGCATAGCATGATTGAACAGGGACCCCTAGTGTCACTTCATTTGACACAACTACGAGTGAGCGACAGACGGGGAACGTCTAGGTTACTGTTGTAACCTCCGTTCCCTGATGGAGGGAACGAGACGTGTGTCCCCCCAGGCCACGACGCTGAACCGAGACACTGTAATGGCCGAACCTTATTCACAGCTCCTCAGTACAATGAACAGATGCACGATTCCCTCCTTTTATACCTGTATGTCCGGGGGAGGGACATTTAAATTCTGTCTGCCAAATTCTCATTAGCCTTTTCTCAAGTTCAGAGGTAACCGAGGCTTTCAAGAAAGTCCCCTAGTATCGCTTCATTCGACACAACGTCTCGTTCCATCCATCAGGGAACGGAGGTTACAACAGTAACCTAGACGTTTTATACCTCTGTTCAAATGACCTCCGAACATGAATATAGTCTCAGAGCTGGGATCAAACTTCACATCACAAAACAACATAATCAAGTCATGCGGTGCCATCTTTAAATCAACTGTGAAGTGCTGCAGGAATCACAGAAAAGACAACAGTGTTGATCAGCCACCATATTATTCACCCAAAGCGCTTATGAGGAATGTATGATTTGACATTCAGCTGTTTTGTAAGGAGGGGACAGAAGGTAACTGGAACCCATCAATTACATACTTTACTGTATGTCAAGTTGAGGAGATACGATTTAAATTGTAATGTGAAAAACATCATCTAAAATTGCTGCACTGCTCAACATGTGCCAGAAGAGCTAAAAGCTAGAGGGCACCCCGCAATCAAACATCACTACATGGAGACTATTTCATAACATGCAGCATTTTCAATCATGTAATTTCATTCTTAATTCAATCGTGCAACCTTAATGGTTACCATATGGATGTCTCGGAGGTCTACAGGCTTGGAGTGTTTTGGATGATTTTATCCTCATCATGAACAGTAAGTGCTACTTTTACATCTGTCAAGTTAGCAACGCCAATTTTCCCCCATCAGTGTGAAAATTACAAAGAATAATAATTAAATATTACATGTTCTGAGGATTGCCAACCCTTCTAAATTACTGTATGTGCCTATTATTATTTCAAGATTGAGTATTTAAATTCACAGCTTTTAAAGAGTGTTTGGCCACCAAAAAACTGTAAAATTATAGCATTTTATCTCTGTGCCTGATTTAGAATGGGCAGAACACTAGATCTAACAACTGTATATAAAGTTAACCTTTATTGTAATTCTTTTCTAAACAATGCTGACAAGTGACCATGGTAGAAGTGGGATAATCCACAGCTAGGTGTGCATGAAACAAATTTAATATAATGACATAAGGCGAAGAACCAGCTGACATGAAGCAGAGGCTGAAGCTGAGGCTGCAGTGGGCACAGGCTCACCAAAACTAGACAGTTAAAGACTGGGAAAACATAGCCTGGTCTGACAAGTCTCGATTTCTGCTGAGGTACACAGATGGAATGCCAACTGCAGCCTCAGCTTTCTGTTCTTGTCTGACAGAAGTGGAACCTGACATAGGCTTCTGCTTTTGTGCCCATCCACCTCAAGGTTTGACATGTGGTGCATTCTGAGATGCTATTCTGCTCATTTCAATTGTACAGAGTGGTTATCTGAGTTACCGTAGCCTATATATATGTGTATATATACATAACCTGTTTACATAAGCACGACCCTAATTTTCACCCCAGTCAAGAAAAAATGTCTATGCTAATGTGGTGAATAACGTCAATTAAATGAATAATGGTCAATTAAACAGTTTAGTGGTCCTTACATATTTGACCACAGAATGCTGTGACTGACCAATCATTGTAGTTAAAGATAAAGGACTTACTTTCCATATTAAAGACAAATGGGTGCTTTACTAATGATTACAGCAGTGTACTCCTTGCAGTGGCCAGGTAGGGAAGCAGTGGATTAAACAGTCCTTACTGTGAAAGGAGGAGAAAGAGAGAGAGGAAGGACAGATTCCTCACCACATTGCATGTATTTTCCTCACTCCCAAAATATCTCCTGCTGCTACACCATCTGCCTTGGCACTCCTAAACATGGCAGCTGGCATGCAATACCACCAATATCAAAATGGCAACAATGGGCTCAATATAAAAATGTAGTCAAATTATAACAGTTTAGAGGGATTTTTAACTTATGGTCTGTTTCATGTCCATCCCAGGCCTTCAAGCCAACCCGCTAATTCCACACAAAAAATTAGGTGTGGTTGTTTGATTCTGGGGATGGGGAAAACATTAGCTTTGTAGGCTGATGCTCAAGGAGGGAATTCTAACTTTTAATTGTGTCTGCTGTAGAGGTCCGGCTGTCCTCTCAGTATTTCACCCAACTGAGCAAAGAATCTCAATAACAGGAACATATCATGTTTCCAGTAGAAGTTAATTTATAAAGTACTCTTATTGATCTGTGTGTGTGCGTACATGACCTAACCTTTGAAAATAATTTTGCACTGTTATGGTGTGTGGAAATACAACCCTGCTGAAACAAACATCTTAACAAGTTTAAGCTGGTCTAGCTGTTCAGTCAGATGGTCTCCAAGCTGATCAATAGCCATAACCCCATTAAAACAAGAAAAATAGACCAGCACATCTTTAAATGTTGCATTGCATCTCACATTTGAGCAGTGTCTGGCGATGTTAGACACGAACACCGGTTGCCCCGATGTCCATGTGCCGCAAAAGTCTGTTTTTTTTAACAAAAATAGCACCTTTTTGGATCTGGAGTGGCTGCTGCGTGCTACCGCAAAGCCATCTTGTATCTTCAGACATCTCCCTGTTTTCCAGCATCTCGTGCATGAGCATTTAAAACTGTGTCAGGTTAAGCAAACACCTGCATTCTGTTCCATGTGTTGTGCTCCATCCAAGGCAAAAATGTATTCGGTCCGACTCTGAATGACCCTGGAATCCAGGACAGTGCTGTAACTGCCTACTTTGGAGACCCACCGTCCCTCCTTTAAGGCCTAGTTAACAGATAACGGGGCTCTTGTCTGTCTCTTAACTAGATGCTCAATTATTCCTTCATAAACTTCATATGTTCCCAAGTAAATTTTTATGAGAGCCATAAATCATGCACCTACAAACCCTTCCACTGTCAGCAGCGCAAGTTAAAGCAGCAGCAACAGGGATCCATAAAAGCTCTTCGGGCTTGTGTGATTACTGTTGGTACAAATGTAAGTTTCATTGGATTTAATGGCCATTTCCCTGGAGTGTTAATTTCAGCCTATACATAAATCTCCCAGAAGACCAGCTCGTGGAAAGCTCCCGAGGACCCTGCAAGATTGTTATATTGATGCAAAAGTATGACAATATGACAACATACTGTAACAACATTATGGTGTGTTGTTGTATTTATCACTGCAAGACTTAAATGTGATACAATCTGCATTACGTCAGTGAAACTGCGATTTAAAACCATGCAATCACATCCACATGCGTTTGAACAGCTCACCTCTTGTTTCCCATCTCTCGGCAGAATTTAACAATGGTAATTAGTTCATTAATCACATTAATGGAACAACCCCCCCCCCCCCCCCCCCCCCCCCCCAAAAAAAAAATATCCTTTACTCTGTGCACAGAAGTGGGTGGCATTCTTCAGCTCAGTGAAGGGGAGGTGGGACACTCAATCTATCAATTACCTTATCAAGGCTTCTTCTTGTTCCACCAGCGCTACACCAGGGACATTTCCCACAGGACAAGTTTTCTGAAAGTATTTCATTAAACAGCAATCAGACAGCACTCTGCAACAAGGAACAGAAAATAAATTGCAATTACTTAAAATATTAAAGGTGCATTGTTAGAACATATTAAAAATGTATAAGCAGTCTTCTGCTTGAGAAATTTACAGACTGAACAGGGAACTGCTTGCCAAGAATGAAATGTAAATTAGTTTAATAAACTTCTCTCTCGTTATAAACTGCTATTTTTATTAGTATCTTTTGGATTCTTGGCTCTGTCATTTGAGGAAGAACTACCAAAATTGTTTCCAAACACTCAATCTCTAGCATGCGAATGTCTTTGAACCACCTGAACACAACCCATTGAGCTGCCTATGTAGACAGAATTTGAAAGGTTAATTCACCCCCCAATTTTTTTATTTTTTTTTCAGAATGTATTTACCCTTATATTAATCCAAACCCATATGACTTAATATGAATGTGAGTAAATGATTGAACTATCAATTTAACACACAAATCTAAAAAAGTTCAAAAAGTTGGCAGCATTAGTATGCAGCATTCTAATATACAGAGGGCAACATTGCCAGAATCCTTCATGGAGAAGGCAACAACAGAATGAATTGCGAATAGCTCTGTGAAAAAAATTCCACCATCATCCATGAAGCCGCTATCACAAACTGAGATCAATGCTGACTACAAAAAAACATATTTCATTGACCACAAAAATAGCTATTAAAACATTATCATCTATTGAAAAATGGACGGTTTCACCCAATATTTTTGTCTGCAGTTTATGTTTAAGCTTATAAGAGTTTCAATTGTTTGCTTAGCAACATGCTAGGGCAAACTCAATTGAAATCAATTATGTGATAATTCTTCCATGTGCAAAGGCGCGGGAACACATTTTTGGAAAGGGGTGCTGCAGTTTAGGCAGACGATATACACATCATGCACATGCAACGATGGCATGTCTATTACCACACACACACACACACACACACAACGGAACATTTTAACCAGCAATTATGTCATTCAATAAGCCAGTCAATGCATTTACATTCTACCACGTTCAAAACTATTGTCATGCCAGTGTGAATGATAAATAACATAAAACACAATATAATTGTTCAGAAAAAATAACTTTCAATTGAACCCATATTCTAAAACATGAAGCTATTAAGAAAGGTCCTACCTGTTACTTGAAGACACCAAATGTGGCCTTGCACTCAAGGGGTGTTGCTAATAAATGTCTTGATGAGATTTTCAATATACAAGGTGTCAGTAATCTACGTGTGTATGTGCATTAATGTAACATTTGTGAGTCTTTGCTGGCTCATGCCATTAAATTTGTAAATGATTTTAATTTCAAAGAATGAGCTTACTCATACACAAGATTGAGGATTCATTTGTTTTTATTCCTACAAACTGTAGCCTACTATTACACAACAATATTTATTATTAAGCACAGTAATTATACAATAACACAAATTAAACCTAATTTATTCTCAAATTACTGTTCCATTGTTAAAATCACTTTTTTATTTGCTTTTGTGGAAATAAAATAAAAAAGGGAAAATAACAGGTTCACTATCCATCACAAGGCCTCTCTTCAGTTTGACAAGACCCTACTCAAAAGCATGACAAATCTCTCTGAATCTGAATACTGTAATCGACTTCCCCGATTAAAAAGTTTTGTAGAAAAATAATTTATTGAGCTGCTAGATAAACCGTCATCATAAAAACTAGATACTAAACATATACAAAAAATTGTATTAATTTCACTCAAATCATTTTGCCACCTACATAAAACAACCAAGTTAACACTTTTTTTTTTTTATATTTTTGAAATTTCCATTTCAGTTAAGATACTGCCTTTGAAGACAGCTGCCTATGTCATCAGTAGACAGCAAGCCAGCTCTCTTGATTTTGGAACAGATCACATGTGTACAGCCACTGAGACTTGTCATCATGTTATGTAAAAAGGTATGTTGCTCAGGCACTTTGTGTGTGTGAGGGAAAAATCAGATGAGCAGCAGAATGAGGAAATGGGCAGCACTGATGGGCTCTCTTTCCACCTCATTTCCCATAACTAGCATGCTAGGGATGGTCATGCAGAAAGAAAGGACCAAACAGAATCTTTAATCTGGAGGATTCCACCCTCGCAGACGATTTGAGCATTAACAGGTGTGTTCTTAAACAAGTATTCTGCCTAGCAAATGCAACACTCTCGGTCCAAACTTAGCACCAAAAACCATTTAAAGGAATAGTTCAACCTAATATGAAAATACTATCATCATTTACATACTCTCATGGGGCAGTCAAGCTCCAAAAAAAAAACCACCATAAAAGCTCAATAATAGTAGTCCATATGAAATATTTGCTTTATTTAAATTCTTCTGAAGCCATATTTTAGCTTTGTGTGCTGAACAGACCAAAATTTAAGTCATCATTGACAATCTTTCCTTTAGAAGACTTGAAACATAATGCATGAGTCGTATGGACTACTCTTTTTTTTTTCTTCTCATTTTGGAGCTTTACAATGGGGATCCCCATTCAATTTCATTAAATGAGAAAAGTGGCCTGTTACACTATTGAACATTTCACCATTTGTGGAAGAAAGACAGTTAAAGGGAACA
The DNA here is from genome assembly GCA_032164185.1 of Moxostoma hubbsi. NCBI lineage: Eukaryota > Metazoa > Chordata > Actinopteri > Cypriniformes > Catostomidae > Moxostoma > Moxostoma hubbsi. Next base: position 7,669,164 of record JAVLUX010000011.1, on the reverse strand, counting down.
GATATCTTCCCTGTATCGACAGTTTACCTTGATTGCATTTTCTTCATGTATTGAAATGCCGACAAACACAATTCATCTCCCTGTCAATACGCACTGAATTGATGCGCACGTTGATACTTGCAGAACGTCCGTGTCTGTGTTTGTGCCGTCTCTGGTTCTCTGTACTGTGTCAGTCACCTGTACACTACACAAGAAGAGTAATTGCTTGTCAGGGCTGTCAGCTCAGCTCTTGGTGAATCTACCTACGCTTACTGACACCAAAAGATATTTAAACATGAAGTGAATTTCATTCCCTTTTCAGTGCAGTGCTCCTGAGAGACTTTACTCACAGACCAGTTAGGCACACTGAATCTGTTTGTGGCAAATTGTTTATCTAATCTGAAGAAAAACGTAAAATTGTTAAGAGTGAATTTACTTCAAATGCATAGAGACTTCACCTTCATTGTCTGCATTCTTGTGAAAACAAAGCTAAATCGAATAAATCCCAGCAGCTACCCTGCATTATTTGTTCAGTTTCATAGTTTTGTTTTTCTGTTACACACATAGACATAAAAACCAAGTCCCACGAGAAGTCCTAATCCCAGAGTTTCTGTATCAGATGAAATATTCTTACTGGTGAGGTTACATTCAGCCCCACGGATTGTTTAGTAAAACAGGCCTCATGCTCCCCATGGTAAATAACAGAGACTGACCATGCTCAAGGAGTAGATCATAAGATATGATTTTGCAATGTGCCGAAACGAAGAAGTATGTTATTATGTCCTTCTAATAAAGACTCTCTTTGCACTAATTTTAGGGTCTCACGAAAACCTGTCCAGGTCTCATTTCACCTAAAAAACAACACTTCATAATCATAATGCATGAACTAACAATGAACAATATATTTTTACAGAATTTATCAATCTTGGTAAATGTAAATTTATATAAAAAAAATAAAATTAAATTTAACATTTAATTAATGTTAACATACAAAACTTTTAATGTTTACAATATATTAACATCAACCAAAGATTAATTAGTTTTGAAAAGAATTGTTCATTGTGAAAGGCAACGCCGTCTCCAACCAGCCCACTGGTTCGTTGATGCTGTTTCCTTAGCCTATCACATCCAGGCCATGCCCGACCCTTGCGGGTTTGAGCACACTCTACTAGAAGTGTGGCATCCTCCTGGGCACTAAGCCATGGCACCTCCCTAGCAGACATCTGCAGAGCAGCGAGCTGGGAAACACCCAATACGTTTCCCCCGGGCAGCCCTGCTGCCCAGGCCGCCGTGCTTGTAGAGTCCCCCTCATTAGGCTGGACCTACTGCGCCATATCCCATGTCCGGCTTCACAACCCTCGTGGTGTATTTGCCACGCAATACCTCCCCCTGAAACTGGGCAGGGCGTGGCCTCCGCAGGGTCTTTCCCTCCTGAAAGAATAGGAAATTTGCGGACCGGACATCTACCTTGCCTCCGGCCTCGCCTACAGCCCCGGCAGCACTGACGAGTTCTGAAGACGCCTCCTTGGGCCTCTTCCTCAGTCTCTTAAGAGCAGGGTAAGGGCTTCGAGTCTCTCTCAGCACCCTAGCATTGGGACATCTTTCTGCTCCCGACATGTTATCTCCTGCTACCGCCTTCCCCAACTTAAGATAGGCCCCAGCCACTTTACGTTCTTTGTGAGAGACATAGTGAGAGAGAAGGCCGCGGCTGCTCGGCTTGCTCCCATGCTAGGCATGTAACAGCCCACCCCCTACGGTTTGTATGCAAAAAGAAAGAGTTGGGGGCATTGGGTAGGGCTACGTGTAGCTGGGACAGGTGCCTCTAGCACACAATAGCCTGCTCTGCACCTGTTTCAACAGTCACGTAACACGGTCAGTGCATGGCTCTTTTTTTATGGACCCCTTGTGTCACTTCATTTGACACAACGTCGAGTGAGTGACAGAAGGAGAACGTCATGATTACTGTCGTAACCTCCGTTCCCCGAGGGAGGGAACGAAACGTTGTGTCCCTCCTGCCACAGCACTAGACCTTGCACTGTAAATGGCTGTGCTTCATTTTCGGCTCCTCAGTGCAAAATCCTGACTGGCATTCACTGCCCCGCTTCCCTTTATACCCGTATGTCCGGGGCGGGGCATGCAAATTCTGTCTGACAACTTGACATTGGCCTTTTTTCAGGTTCAGATGTACGTTTCGGCGTACAAGGAAGACCCCTTGTATCACTTAATTCGACACACGTCTCGTTCCCTCCCTCGGGGAATGCATGTCGTTTTGTCTACAAAACTAATTTCAAACATTTAAGCATACGCCTTCAGATTAAAAGGTTTTTAAGATCATGAGAAACATTCATGTCTTGACAGTTTTTTTGAGATTCACCCTATATGAGCAACAAAAAAATAAAGGAAGATATTTCAATACAAATGGGGAGATGTCAAGTGCAGATGAAAGGAAAAAAAGGAATATTACATCTTATTTTAGATGTTTTATTAAACATTTATTATTTCAGAAACTTTGCTGAAAAGGCCCTCTTTTCTAGATACATGGGAATATTTTCTTATATAACACGGTCGGTTAGACGGTTTATAGCTCTGAAATGTAAAAACAGCAGCCAATATTTGCAATGCTCTTTTTACAGACTAACAGCAATATTGAAGTCAATTTCACCATCACCTCGGGCATATCATCGTCACACTGAGCCTAACTTTTTGGCACTTTTTAAATGGCAGCTTCTCTGGAGAAATCCACGTAGTTATGATACTACTTTTATTTTAAGACAGATCAGGTTTATTTGACAATATCATTCAGCAGACCAGACACAAATGTTTGTCAACAGACCAATAACTCCTTATATTCATGGTTTCAATTCTTTCTGCTCTTGTTGTTCATACAATGCAAGTTAATGGTGATTGAGGCTGTCAGTACACAACATTCACCACAATGTCAAGCCTTAGTCACCATTCACTTTCATTGTACGAACAAAAAGACCCCTTCCAGACCCCACGCACACCCTTATCATCATCTAAAGCCTCTTGAGTGCCACCACTATGCTGTCTCCCCACTCCATTAAAATTGGGCTTAATAACTATCTGTACATGATAGGGGAACAGAGACAATGTCGTTAGCATGAATGAATGCACATGCACAGCTTCCTTTAATTCTTGAGGTTTAATAGGTGGATAGAGCTCAGATGAGTCAATCAAGTGAAAATGAGCAGAGGGAGAAAGTAGGAAGGTGTCCACATAGACCCAGTGTGAGCAGTGATTCCTATTGGTGAGAAAACAGCACAGTGGTGCAGATTGAAACCATGAAGAAGATCGTCTAGGTTACGGATGTAACCTCCATTCCCTGATGGAGGGAACGAGACGTTGTGTCGAAGAAGCAACACTAGGGGTCTCTCTTGAGCGCCGAATATGCCTCTGATCTATGAAAAAAGGCCAATGAGATGTTGGCAGCCAGTATTTGCATACCCCACCCCCAGACATATGGGTATAAAAGTGAGGAAATACGCTGAGTTCATTCAGGATTTTTCTGACGAGCCGGAAATGGTCCAGCCACTACAGTGGCTTGGCTCAGCGATGTGGCCGGGAGCACACAATGTCTCATTCCCTCCATCAGGGAACGGAGGTTAGATCCGTAACCTAGACGTTCTCAGTCTGTCGCTCACTTTGACGTTGTGTCGAAGAAGCGACACTAGGGGTCCAATTTAAATCACGCCATGCGCTGAGCCGTGTACGTGTTCTGCTGACACAGGAGAGGGCAGGTATTCTACGTACAAAGGCGACCAGCTGTGTCAGACTGCACGTACCCTTCCCCAATGCCCCACAAAAGTCGTCGGAATTCTTCTGGTTACCCTAGGCAGGGGAACAAGGCGACGCTTGCCAACCTGGGAACGGGCCAAGCCTGGCTGGGCCTCTTTTCTCTCTATGTTTCTCTGCATAGAGCAAGAATGGCCAGGGTCCTTACATGCATCGAGGGAAGGGGGTCTTACCCAGTTTTCTATTCTTTCAGGGGGAAAAGACCCTGCGGAGGGCACACCTCCCTGAAAGGGGAGGTAAAGGTGGTGAATAGATCACATGGGTTTTTAGGCGGCATGTGGAGATGGCGCAGTGGTAGATCCAACCTCACTAGGAGGGGGGAGTTGCTACAACACGGCGACCGGAGGGCAGCTGGAACTGCCTAAGGGAGACGCGGGTCCACTCGTAAGGGGACCGTACCGCAGAAAATACACACAGGGGAAATCCGCATAGGAGTCCTGTCCTGCGAAGCACCTATTCCTGTACAGGGTAGATTAAGTACCCACAGTGGATTGGGTCGGCGAGTTCCTCCGCTGAACTGCGGACCCAAAGGGCTAGGGAGGAATCGTCCAGGGATCCGAATAAGTGGAATCTCCTAGGAGAGAAAGCGCACAGTTTTACCTCAGCCGAGGGAAAGGGCGCTAGGCACAAGTGATCCACCCGGCCAGACCGTCAGCATGTTACCGAGTTCTACCGGCTCGGACCTGAGAAAACACGGGACGATACTGACTCAACCCGGAGATTGTAAAATCTCACGAAGGTATTAGGTGCTGCCCAACCCGCTGCTCTACATATGTCTGCTAGGGAAGTACCCCTGGCCAGTACGCAACACTCCTTGTCGAGTGTGCTCGGACCCATGGGGCACAGCCTGGGTGTAATAGGCCAATAAAATGGCGTCAACTACCCAGTGGGAAAGCCTCTGTTTGGATACAGCATTTCCTTTCCGCTGTCCACCAAAGCAGACAAAGAGCTGCTCAGAACATCTAAAAGCTCTGCGTGCGGTCCAAGTAGGTACGCAAAGCACGTACCGGACACAGCAATGAAGGGGCTGGGTCTGCCTCCTCCCGGGGCAGCGCTTGCAGGTTCACCTCCTGGTCTCTAATGGGCATGGTAGGAACCTTGGGCACATAGCCCAGTTGCAGTCTTAGGATCCCAAACATGTCTGCCGGACCAAAATCCAGGCAAGTGTCGCTAATAAATAACACTTGCAGGTCCTTGACCCTCTTAATGGAGGTGCGGATGCCAGAGCGTGCCCCGTCCCTGAGAAAGAAGGTCTTTCCTCAGGGGAATTTGCCAGGGAGGGGCTGTCGCGAGGAGTACGAGGTCCGTGTACCAAGCCCGGGTGGGCCAATAGGGAGCCACTAGAGTGACTTGTTGTCCTCTCTGACCTTGCACAGCACCTGTGCAAGAAGGCTCACTGGGGGAAATGCATACTTGCCCAGCCCCGCAGGCCAGCTGCATGCCAATGCATCTGCCCTGAGGGGAGCCTCTGTTCAGACGTACCAGAGCGGACAGTGGGAGGTCTCTCGGGAGGCAAACAGGTCAACCTGAGCCTTGCCGAACCGTTCCCAAATCAGCTGGATCGACTGGGGGTGAAGCCTCCACTCTCCACGCGTTGTCGTGACAGCGCATCCGCTACCACATTGAGGTTGCCGGGGATGTGAGTGGCACGCTGCAACTTGAGTCGCTGCTGGCTCCAAAGCAGGAGACGATGGGCGAGTCGTAACATGTGGCGGGAGTGTACGCTGCCTTGGAGGATTATGTACGCTACCAGGTTGGTGCTGTCTGACCTGACTAGGACATGTTTATCCCGAACTAACGGGAGGAACTTCCGCAGGGCAAAGAAAACAGTGAGCAACTCTAGACAGTTGATGTGCCAATGCAGCGGGGCCCCTTTTCAACGGCCTGCGGCTGTGTGCTCACTGCACACAGTGCCCCAACCCAATCTGAAAGTGTCGGTCATGACCAGGACGCGTTGGGACACCTGCTGCAAGGGTACTCCTGCCCGTAAAAAGCAGAGGTCTGTCCAGGGTTTGAATGTTTGGTGGTGCTCTACACGATGACGTCAGCTCATAAAAATGGGACCGGGTATGGGGCAAGGCTGTGAGCGGCACCCAGACCCCAGGAACCAGTCATCCAACCGCGATGGCTGTGGGGAGGATGGAGTGTTCCAGTTCAAGGCCACGCTGGTGGCGGCCCGGGAAAGCATGTCGGTCATCTGGGTGTCAGCTTCAGCCTGGGCATGCTGGCCCGAAGTTGGCAGCGCAGGGGAGTCATCCGCATCAGACACCGTGCTCTCCGATTCAGCGGCGAGATCATCCACTTCGAGCTCCAGAAGATAGGCAGGCTGTAAGGCGAGCCACTGTTGCCTCGAGCACGGACGGGAGTCAACGAGCGTGCTGGGGGACGGGTGGTCCGAGGGGGTGTACAGGCGGAGCTGCACCCGCTGCCATCCCCAGATTGCCTCCATCGCCAGCCGTCCTCAATCCCGTGGGAAGAAGGAGCAATGCGGTGGGCGGCTGGAGTGGCGTGATTTCTATTTAAAGCAAGCCGTGACCGCAACGTTGCCATGGTCATGCCCTCGCAATGAGAGCATGAGCCATCCACAAACGCTGCCTCGGTGTGATCGCTGCCCAGATACATGAGACACGTGTGGCCGTCTGAAGCGGAGAGAACTCTACCGCATCCAGGAACTACACAGGGGCGGAAGGGCATCTTTAAAAATAAGCGTCCTGAAAAGGACGTTCAACAACGCTGTGTATAATGCTCTTTTAGAGGAAAATACTCTTTTAATCAAAGAAATCACTCTTTTAATTTCTATGTGATGTCGAAGTGCCCATCGGCAAACTGCACTGCCATGCAGAGAAGGAGAAAGCCACTGTAGTGCACCGTAGATCCAACAGCAAACAGAGCGTCAGAGGAAGAAAACAGGAATGGGTGTGTGACTCGCAGCAGACTGCATGCTCTACCATCGGCTCAGAAGAAAATTTCTGAATGAACTTCTGAATGAATGTGTATTTCCCCGCTTTTATACCCATATGTTCGGGGGTGGGGTATGCAAATACTGGCTGCCAACTTCTCATTGGCCTTTTTTCATAGATCAGAGGCATATTCGTCACTCAAGTGAGACCCCTAGTGTCACTTCTTCGACACAACATCGACGTGAACGACAGATGGGGAACAGTACTTCACACAGTAAATTCCAGTTCTTAACCCTTCACTGATGCAATATGCATGAATTATTTGAACTGGATTCAGTGTAAAATAGAGGTGAATGTACTGTATTAAAATTGGGGTCATTAGGCAGATGATAGGGAAGATGAGAGGATTTTATATGAGCATTATATGACTCAATCATGAAGAATGAGTGGCGCATGATGAGGAGTCCCACAATGAATGTGTGAGCACAGATCCACACACTCCATCTGGAGACTCACTATAAGATGCTTTATGGCAAGTTTTTTTTTTTATTATTTTTTTTTAATGGAAACAACAGTCTGTTTTTACTATAATGGACCTGTCCCAATGCCATCCTCAGCCTGTGTGGTCCTCCCCAGTGTCCACAAAATAAATAAATAAATAAATAAATAAATAATGGACATCATAATGTAAATGCTGTCAATACAAGCTTAAAGGAATAGTTCACTCAAAAATAAAAAATTTCTCATGCCATTCAAGACTGAATTCATGATTTAATTTCTTCTTCTTTTCAGATCTTCATGTCCATTAGTTTAGCTGGTAGAGCATGGCACTGGTCATGCCTGGTTCTTGGGTTTGATTCCCAGGTAACACACAAACTGATAACATTTATACATTAAAGAGCACTTTAAGTCACTTTGGATAAAAGTGTCTGTCAATTGCATATATGGAAATGGAAATACAATGCCAGTGAATGGTGACCAAAATGTTAAAGTCCAAAAAAGCACATTAAGGCAGCATAAAGGTAATCCATAAAATTCCAGTGGTTTAATCCATGTCTTCTGAAGCAACTTTACCCAAATCGATTTTGGGTAAAACTCAGTAGACTTCCTATACTATAAAGCTTGACATCAGCAGTCTCCTTGGCAATCGTGATTTCAAGCTCAAATATACTTCCTTACAGTGCCATTTAGCGCCCTGCGCATGAGTCAAGAGCTTGAAGTCAAGATTGGTCTGTTCTACCCAAAACCGATTGGAAAACTTAAGGGTTATTGCAACATCTGCCTTCTATTATAAAATCCATTTCATATAAACAAAAAGAGCACATAATAAATTCATAGAGTTAATGGACTGTATACAATTATTTAAAATAATAGAAATATGGGCAAGCTCCTTTTGTATGCTTAAGAAGTGTTATTCTCATCAGGATTTGGATATACTCCAATAAATTATAAGGAATGCAAGTATTTTTAATCATTTTCATCTACTGACACAAAGCATGGCTAGTATTAATAATGATAGTAGTGGCACGCACTTCACTTCTACCAGTCGATTTTTAACAATGAAATTAATTTATTTAAACATGAAAAAATTCAACCAAAAATATTTCTAAATTCAAATTACACCAAACAAAATATAAATAAAATCTAAATAATGAAATTGTCAAAAAAAAAAAATCTTATTTCACTGGCACCTTTTACAATGACTTAAAATCACTGTCAACAGGTGGAAAAGCACCAATACAAATTAGATCAGATGTAAATATAAGAAATTAGATGTAAATATAAACAAAAATAATAATTGTTTAACGCAAATCTCATAAATCTGTGTTACATAAAATGGCTACAACTCTGATTGTCAGAGACATAATTTGATGTTGCACTATATTTTCAGAGTTCGGAAAAGAACTCCATTACCACCTGCTGGTGGATTCTCAAATCTACAAATGCAGGAACTTGAAAATGGCAAATTGCGCTTAGCGCCATTTAAAAAACATATAATACACCCTCAGTTTGCACGCATACACTCACCGATAGCGCAAACAATCCCACCCACGCTCATTTGCGATATGTGCTGGCAAAGAAATTGCGCTTAGAATTCACGCTTTCAAGCAGCGCATGGTAGTTGACCATAGTGTTGGGATTTGCGCACTCACAAAAATAGATCCCAAAGTCATACACATCTGGTATGACATAAGGGTAAGTAAATGATAAGAGAACTTCCATTTTTTGGGGAACTATTCCTTTAACTTTTGTTGAACCTTGAACCCGGTGAAATGTGTAATTTTAGCAACACTAGCACACCAAATGGAATGCAAAAACAATGGCTGTTTTCAAACAAGATTCCCAAACATGCCCCTTTCTGCCTCTTGTCGATAAACACATAATCCTGTCCCAAATTCATGCTATTGGTAGAGCCAATGTCAGCTGTTTGCTTTGTGGGACTCAAACAACACAAGCAATGTTTTGAAAATGACAGAGTCACAGTGTGTATGATATTTGGGGAAATAATTTAAGGAATAATGTTAAATGACATTTGAAAATGCTCAACAAGAACTTTAAAACAAAACAGACATTACAGCATAATTTTCTGTAAAGCTGCTTTGAAAAAGGGTGTATTGTAAACTGCTGTACAAAAAAAGAAATAAGAAAATTTTTGACTTGAATCAATCTACAAATGACTAAAAGTTGTCTCTGTGTATAGGCCTTTATCACAGTCCGCATGTCGTCACATCAAGCTCCAAACAGTAGCGTAACCAAACATCCACCCATCGATCTGTCTATGGACGATCGCAGTTTTTCTAAACAAATTTAGCCAACTTGGATGCACTTGGCATTAAACATCAGACATTTAATTGTTTGTTTGGATTAACTCAGTACTTCACCATTTGTTATCTAGCACTTTAATGTGTAATAGTATCTTAGCGAGGCGATTATCAGCACAAACTTTGCCCAGTTCACGAGGAGCTGCGTGTGCTGTTCAGCATACTCAGAGGATGAAAGTGCTCAACTCAAGTCCGAAGAGACTTTTAATGTCATTGATTTCACTATTCCAAATATAATACAGTTGTAGACACAGACATTTTCATCTTTATATTTTTATTTACATTGCATTCGGTCGTGATTCATAAGTGGACGCTTCCCCAATAATCATACTCAAATCACAAGGATATAACCAGTGTCGCCGCTGGCCACTGGTTATATCCTTATGGGGGGGGGGGTGGTTCATATGATATGAGCGTGATGCGATCGTCTGAGTGGGGGGCACATCTGTCTTCCGCTACTGCTTTCAGGCAAGTAACTAATGTGCAGGTAAGGGCAGCCGGTGGACTTTCTGGGAGTCGGTGCCCTTCGCAGACTGTGTAGTCTGCTTATAAGGAGCGGCGGTACTGGATATAACATTCTGTAACCGGACTCTGGGGTTTCTTTATTTGAACATTTTAAAATGGAACTTATGTCATACAAGGAGGTTACAATAAGTACATGAAAGCAATGTTATCATTATCATCGCAAATACATCATTGAAACAGACTGGAACTGATGATGTTTTACGCTACTTTAAGCGAAGCATCCGCTCTGCTCACTTGAAAGTTTTGGCCTTCCATCCGCACTGAGACTGCGTTTTTGTCAGCGAAAACATTTGAAAACATTTTCCCAAAGTGGGTACATTTTTAAATGCCATCTTCACATTGTATTGTGGACTGGTAAAACGTATATATCAGCAAGACCACCTCAAGTTCACAGTTCGGGACTGGGTCAAACATTGTACCTTCTTTTCCCATTTTGCCACTTGTTATGCTAAAGATTGTAGATGAAAATTGGGTGGAAACACTGCAATGACAGACAGCTTAACTGAAGCTTTCTTCCCGTCTACCAACTTATAAGAGTTGTAACCATGGGACCCCCTTCAGAACCCAGGGCAAACATTTGTAGAGTAATAGATTTGCTTGAAAATACAAAAAAAAAAAAAAAAAAAAATAGCTCAAATTGAACACAGATTTTACAAAGGCAGGCCAGCATATTAAAGACAAAAGCAATAAAGTGTTTCTTTAGATATAATAATAATATAATAATATGAAAGCAAGGATCTTTGTTCATTTGGCATCTCTTACCTGTTCTTTCTCTTTTGGCCTTGTTGATTGAGAGTGACCGCCTTCTTCCATACTTACAATATTATGAAGGATTTGTCATTTCTGCAAGCACTGCCTGGGCTTCTCTTTGTTTCTTGTGGTGAGTGTGCAGCGATAATTTAGCAATAGAGGGGCATGTGACACAATAACTCTCTCTCAGTGCACAGATGAAAACCTGGAGGTGAGCTACCATTACCCTAGGAAGAAAGACTGTTTTGATGTCTACTGAGAGAGAGAGAGAGAGAGAGAGAGAGAGAGAGAGAGAGAGAGAGAGAGAGAGAGTTATAATTTTACATTCATCTTTATTATAACAGTTAATTCACAAAAATAACCAAAAATAGTTACAAAAAAATCTCAATTATATATGCTACCTCATTAATCACCCAAATCTCCATACATTTAGGTAAACACTCCACCAATTTATAGTAAGCATGCTCCACTTTAAGTCTAGAAGCTACAAACCCCAAAAACATTGGCACTGCGCTTAATGAATGATCCTGCCCCAGTAGTATATTTTTCCTTGTTTTACAATTTTACAAATTTGGTGCCATGACGATGTAATGTCAACAAACCCTAAAATGACCATAAAAAATGCAATTTAAACAACTTTTATAATACATGAGTTTTAACAGTAGAATGTAAGTGTTTTTATAAAATACAGTAAGCTAATAACCTTCACACTTCTGCGTCGAAACCCTCCAAAAATTGGCCACATTCATGTCCATTGTAAGTGCCTTACTGTAATCTCGAATTTAGCTTTATTTAAAGAAATGCTTGGATGAGTCAAAATACATTTTTGTGGTTATAAATGAATGCCACAAAATCTGCAGATTAACCTTAACTTATATTGAACCCAGAATATTCCTTTAAGCACTGACTTGATTACAAACTAATTTTCTAAGCCCTTAGTGTGAACTTTATGTCCTAATTTAAGTGAGACTCACAGTTCAGACCTCACTAGAGATCTGCATTCCCAAGGGACCCGATTAGATTTCTAGCAACATGAGATTAAAATTTCGAAGGCGGGAGCGGATGGTACCAGAGATTCTTTTAATTACTGAAATAACAACCTCTACGGTTCTATCATAGGTGAGATCATAACCAAAGACTTTCTATCAAGTCAGTCCACTGTCAGCCATCTTTGGAACGCACTCAGGATGCTATTTCCTGTCATGACAGTGCAGCTCTTATCTACTTGAATGGAGAAAGACCAAAATCTCAAAAACGGTTTATCAAATGATCAAAGAGCATGTTTCAAATCAGCAATAATATCTGACAATACAGGAATCATAAATTGTCCTTCTTTACCTCATATTAAGCTAAAAAAAAAACACAATTTTCCTGGATTGTATAGCTAATGCATTTTAGCATTCTAGAGTTGATTGATAGGTGATGTCTGTATATAAAAGGATATTGGCTCTTTAAACTGTAAGGCGGGACTGCCTCTCTACATCATACCATGGGGCACTCAGATCTCCTTGGTTGAGCGTCCAATTTCTCCCATTCGTTTTAATAGAAGTAGTGCATTGTGGCCAGACAATAGTAATTCACCATTTGCGGATTCTATCTTTTTGGGAGAAACTTTAATTCCATGGCACCACACAGTGGACATTATAATTCAGATCTGCTGCAATAAGTGTAAGAAACCACATCAAATCATTTTGCAAATCGTTTGGGCTGCTTAAAACAGTGGGGAAAAAGCTAATAAAGTCTTGCTGAAAAGTCCTTAAAATTTGTGTGTATATATATATATATATATATATATATATATATAAGCATATAAAGCAAAGGTGCAACAATAAAGGGTCAGCAAAAGGTGAAAGTTCGTCAGGTAAATTAACGACTACTTTTTGTGACCAGGTAAAATTGTTATCACATTGCTTCATTTTCCATGGCCATTTAAAGTAATAGTAATAGTAAATTGAAGACACACGTGGCATCAAATATTTTATTTTAGAACATGGCCATTCAAAACAATTTTTGAAATGTTTTATTTATTTATATATAATTATGTGTGTATATTATATATACACATATAATAGAGTGTATTTTTTTACTGTATTAAAGTTTGCATTCATTTTAACACTGTTTTGAACCCTATTAATATGGAAATACAGAATATGGTCACCCTATCTATTTCTCAAACTAGAGACTATTTTATCCTCTTGATTGGTTGTACATCTGGCCTTCCTCATCTCTTTCTGTCTTTGATGAATTTAGTGTACACATTTGTATGAAATATATATATATTTTTTGGCAATTTCAACCATTGTATAGCCTTCATTCCTTCAAAACAATGACTGACTTACGAGTTCCTAGAGAAAGCCATTTCTTTTTTTTGCCATTTCTGAACTAATATTGACCTTAAGACATGCCAGTCTATTGCATATTGTGGCAACTCAAAAACAAACACAAAGACAATGTTAAGCTTCATATAACGAACCAAATAGCTTTCAACTGTGTTTAATATAATGGCAAGTGATTTCCATCTGAAAAAGCAAAATCTGTACAAACTTTTGGCACACACACACACAAATATTTGTATATAAGCCAATATAAACCAAAAAATATATTTATATTGTGTGTGTGTGTGTGTGTGTGTGAGTGTGAATACTGATATATACAGTATACAAAGTTTCATATATACAGGTGCTGGTCATATAATTAGAATATCATCAAAAAGTTGATTTATTTCAGTAATTCCATTCAAAAAGTGAAACTTGGATATTATATTCATTCATTAAACACAGACTGATATATTTCAAATGTTTATTTCATTTAATTGTGATGATTAAAACTGACAACTAATGAAAATCCCAAATTCAGTATCTCTGAAAATTAGAATATTACTTAAGACCAATACAAAAAAAGGATTTTTAGAAATGTTGGCCAACTGAAAAGTATGAACATGAAAAGTATGAGCATATACAGTACTCAATAGTTAGTTGGGGCTCCTTTTGCCTGAATTACTGCAGCGATGCGGCATGGGATGGAGTCGATCAGTCTGTGGCACTGCGCAGGTGTTATGAGAGTCCAGGTTGCTCTGATAGTGGCCTTCAGCTCTTCTGCATTGTTGAGTCTGGCGTATCGCATCTTCCTCTTCACATTACCCCATAGATTTTCTATAGGGTTAAGGTCAGGTGAGTTTGCTGGACAATTAAGAACAGGGATACCATGGTCCTTAAACCAGGTACTGGTAGCTTTGGCACTGTGTGCAGGTGCCAAGTCCTGTTGGAAAATTAAATCTGCATCTCCATAAAATTGGTCAGCAGCAGGAAGCATGAAGTGCTCTAAAACTTCCTGGTAGACAGCTGTGTTGACCTTGGATCTCAGAAAACACAGTGGACCAACACCAGCAGATGACATGGCACCCCAAACCATCACTGACTGTGGAAACTTTACACTGGACTTCAAGCAACGTGGATTCTGTGCCTCTCCTCTCTTCCTCCAGACTCTGGGACCTTGATTTCCAAAGGAAATGCAAAATTTACTTTCATCAGAGAACATAACTTTGGACCACTCAGCAGCAGTCCAGTCCTTTTTGTCTTTAGCCCAGGCGAGACGCTTCTGACGCTGTGTCTTGTTCAAGAGTGGCTTGACACAAGGAATGCGAAGCTGAAACCCATGTCTTGCATACGTCTGTGCGTGGTGGTTCTTGAAGCGCTGACTCCAGTTGCAGTGTACTCTTTGTGAATCTCCCCCACATTTTTAATGGGTTTTGTTTCACAATCCTCTCCAGAGTGCGGTTATCCCTATTGCTTGTACACTTTTTTTCTACCACATCTTTTTCTTCCCTTCGCCTCTCTATTAATGTGCTTGGACACAGAGCTCTGTGAACAGCCAGCCTCTTTAGCAATGACCTTTTGTGTCTTGCCCTCCTTGTGCAAGATGTCAATGGTTGTCTTTTGGACAACTGTCAAGTCAGCAGTCTTCCCCATGATTGTGTAGCCTACAGAACTAGACTGAGAGACCATTTAAAGGCCTTTGCAGGTGTTTTGAGTTAATTAGCTGATTAGAGTGTGGCACCAGGTGTCTTCAATATTGAACCTTTTCACAATATTCTAATTTTCTGAGATACTGATTTGGGGGTTTTCATTAGTTGTCAGTTATAATCATCAAATTTAAAAGGAATGAATGCTTGAAATATATCAGTCTGTGTGGAATGAATGTATACATTATACAAGTTTCACTTTTTGAATGGAATTACTGAAATATATCCACTTTTTGATGATATTCTAATTATATGACCAGCACCTGTGTGTGTATATATATATATATATATATATATATATAAAATTTAGTATCAGATGTTATGCTGTATGAGATTAACAGATAAACACACACGAAACAGACATTAGTCTCTCTATGTCTATCTCTGTGTGGAGCAGTCATTAGTATGGAGGCAAGAGAAGTTACACACCTTACAATACATCAGTAAAATGATGCAGCTCATCAGAGCTAATTCCACTAATGAGTATCCTAATTCATGATTGTATCACACATACTCTGACTAATGAGTGTAATTGCTTGCAGAGGAAGACAATCAAAGTGGAGCAAAGGTTTGCACAGCACAACTTCATTTGCACATTACAGCAGAAATTAATTCACAGTACAAAACCAACGGCAACCATCTATTGATGCGGCCCTGCACCAATCAAAATGCATGATGTCTGTGCTTCCATCTGCCTATCTTGTGCCATGGCAAATATGGGTTCTTGTGCCGAACCATGACACATGCATTAGACCTGGTAATCCAGATTTTTTTCTTTGTGAGTGCTCTGAGACTGACATATACATCCCTAGAGCAAACTGAGACATTCTTCATTCTCGACATATTTCAGTGTGCACTATATAACAAGCTTCTAGCGACAAGCAATTTGTATGTCCACACTAAATGTGGAACTGCTACACTACGTGACAGTCAAAGCCCATCAAAACATATTTGATTTGTATACTGTAATACTGTTATGAGGAGTGGGACTTCAGACAATTTAGATTCCTGAGTGGGTGAGGCTACCAAGTGCAATGCTGGAAAAATAGAAAACAAGAGGTCAAAATAATATCCTGGGACTTGTTTCTCATCGCTGCCATGGCTTGCAAAAAACATGAAATTTTCATTTTTTGGGGGGCCTTTATCTGCTTAATTAGAGAGATTACAGTGTGAGATGACAGGAAACTAAAGGGGAGAAGAGAGCTGGGAACCGAACTTGGGTCACCCACGAAGCATCCCCATCACAGACTGCTAGGCTACGCTCTGACACCATTTTCCTTTTTGAATGCAAAGATGTCTGGGAGATTGTGCTTGTCAGTGATTTGGTTAAAAGGGGTCAATGTCAGGGTACCAGAACATTCGGTAGCAACATGTCGGCTTCCTGTGTGATCATGTTTGACTAAGGTCCATAAGTAGTTAACAACTAAATAAGACAGGGTGTTCTTCAAGAAAGGATTACTGTAAGGGGTCATTCCCCTTACATAATGCACATTAGAGCTTCAATATATATATGTATGTGTGTGTGTGTGTGTGTGTATATACTACTAAATAAAATAAACACATACTGTGTATTATTCATTATACATTTTGTAGTAGGCCTACTATTGAAAAAGTTGTGAAGTTTTTAATTTGCTGCTTGGGTTGAGGTACATGTACAGTATATATAAAGAAATATTGGAATAGAGGGTGGAGGAGTGCTGATGATTATTGCAGTGCTTTGAAGAGTAGGGTATGATATAAATATGCTGCCAATACAAGGACAAACCCATGTTCTCTCCCTCTCTCAGAGACAGACTTTGTCCGTAACGAAGCACACAGCATCAATTATGTCAGATAAATTAAAGTGCGATCAAAGGACGTAACACTCTTCAGGATTACTTCCCTCAAATTAACCCTAAACATTTTAAAATGCCAATTACAGACCATCCAAGAGTGTTTACCTAGAAGGAAAAGAGCAAGTGGTACATACTGTACAGTAGCCATTTTTTAGAGTGCACTATGTCCCGAAGACATGTCATCAGTCTATCGGCTTGGATTAACATGTCATCACCTTTGATTTATCTGCAGATGAGAAAAGCAATAACATTTCATACCCCTCATTTGTGTGGGATCATATTGTGTTTCTTTGACATTTTAACATATTAGCATTATCACAAAGAAAGTATGAAGCCTGAGGGAGCCTTACTTTGGTTGGATTTTTGTTTCTATGTGTCTAGAACACTTCCTGGCTCAACCAGCTGAAAGTTTGTTATTTCAGACAGCAAAACTAAGAGGGTACAGACACTCTACAGAGAGCAAATTTCACAATATTATCTGCTTTTCCAGCTGCTCAAAACACCTGATTGAAAATAAATGCTAATATATATAATAAAATGCTGAACTGTGGGCCTCATCTGATCTTTCTATTCATGGAGTTCTGATGAGAGTCCATATACAACAAGGCAATGGTAACATGCTAATTTTGTTGACTTATTTTGGAGAAATCATTTGATACTCTTACTATGAGGAGCAACTCAAAATTATACAGGGCGGCAACCAATGCCCACACTATAAACCCCAACAGTACCACATATTAATAAAAAAAGAACCTGTTACTCAAAACGTGTTAAAAAGTTATATTAACTTATTTTTTTTAGTTAGTTTAACATCTAATATATATTTAAGTTAGCACAAAAGTTGTTTCAACTAAAAGACAGGTTTCAAGTTTAGTTAACTTTAAATAATTGATTCACTAATAATACAAATTTCAATTTGAACGAACGCCCCCTTCTGGCGGTTTTTGCCTGTTTGTGACATCATCACCGAACGTTTTTGAGATCAAGATGGTCGCTTCACTTCGGACCAACTGGATTAAAATGTAAGTTATTTTCAATTCTTTCAGAACATAAGCTATTTCAGAAAACACCCATGTATATTACTGTTAACGCCACTAGAATAACCATATATTACATATAAGTACCTTTGAGTACTTAAAAGTCTACACACGTTCATAGTTTAGGTTATCAAAATAATCTTTGTATTAAATCTTTTAATCTTTCTATTTAAACAAGTTAATTAGCATTTAATGGCATTTAATTCGTATTTATAGTACGAAACAAATATACAAAATTATCTCAAGAGCAATTTTTGTCTCTTCATGATATTTAAAATGAAGCGCAGGCTTAATTAAGCAGGTCATTGGTGGATTGACAGTCACAAGGTAGTAATTTGCAGTACATTTAATGCTATTGCTTTTATGTCTGGAGTTGATTTCCGCTCAGATTTGAATGAGATGGATGTCGTTTGTTGTTTGTTGCACAGTTACTGAAGTAAGACATTATTATACTTGTAACTGAATTAGCATATTTATAGCATGAAACAAATATTCAAAATTATCTGAAGAGCATGTTTGTTTCTCATCGGGATATTTCAAATTATGCAGCGCGGCTTTAAGTCATTGGTGGATTGACCATCATAATGTAAAATTTCTACATTTCATTTTATTATTAATTAAGTTTCCCTTGTTTTATCATGAATGCTTGTTTAAGTGTAGCAATCATGTGAATCTTTGAATTACATAATTGTAAGCAATTGTTGTGTTATTGAAGTGCTGAATTTATGCTAGATTTTTTTCTTTCTTTGTCTCTCTTTTCTCCCAGTACATTGAATGCCTATATGTCCTGACTCATGTCTGGACTTGTTTCCCGCTCAGATTTGAAAGAGTTGGATGCCATTTGTTGTTTGTACAGTTACCGAGGTTAGAAACGATTATAAATGAAACTGTCATTAGCATGTTGAAAGTACCAAATATATAGCAAAAATTATCTTAAGAGCATATTTGTGTCTTGTCAGGATATTTCAAATTACGCAGTGCGGGCTTAATTAAGCAGGTTGACTGTCATAAGGTACAATTTCTACATTTCGTTTTGTCATAATTTTTTTAGTATTACTTTTTTAGTGTAGTAAGCACACAAGTCTTTAAATTATGTAATTTTTTAGCAGTTGTGTTATTGAGCTGCTGACCTTGTGCTTTTTTTTACTCATTGAATGCTTATAGGACTTGTTTCATGCGAGGTGAATGTTATTTGTTGTTTGAACTGTTATCAAGGTAAGAAACAATTATAAACACTAGTAATTCTACACACCAGGTTCAGCCTTGGGAGCATAAAGTTCTCACCTGTCCCATTTGTTCTATGAAGCAGCCATTCTCAGACACCGCTCTCTTCAGACACTTGACGGGACATTTAAAAAACCTTGAGGTGGTTGAATGTCCTTTCATGGATTGCCTTTTTAGAACAAATGTTCATTCCTCATTCAATGCCAATAAGTGTAAGACCCACAAATTTGACACTTTCTCAGATTATAAAGATGGTCTAGTTTACATTAGAGAATCGGATTTACCGTAACAATCTTTAGCTGTAGGACATGTCTCATGTCTCGGACTCAGCTTCACAGGAAATCATTGAACAAATGATTCAGATATTTTCTTTATAAAAAACAATTGTAAAAGAGACACTACAAGGCACTCTTCAGAAACATGACATTGTTGTTTCTAGTTCTGTTCTTGATGAACTAGTGGAGGCTGTTATGGAGTGCAATGTTCTAGTTAATGCCACATCTTCAGGCTTTGATTTGTCCACTGCAAAGCGCAGAAAGACATTCATTGAGAAACATTATCTTTTGGTAATGCCTATACAGTATGACTTGAGACTCTCAGGAAAAACAATAGTGTATGTGCCTGTTCTTAAAATGATTCAAGAGCTTTTCAAAAACACAGACATTCTACAGGAGTCTGTTAGTGTGCCTGCTCAATACAGCTCCTGCGCTGATGGTTCATATTTCCAAAACAATACATTGCTTTCATCAAGAGAGTTTAGACTACCACTCCAACTATATATTGATGATCTAGAAATAGCAAACCCACTTGGAACATTCAAAAAAATTCACAAACTTTGCACTGTTTACTGGGTCCTTGCCAACCTTCCTAGTAAGTATCGCTCAGCCTTGCACACAATTCAGTTAGCTCTGTTGTGCAAAGTGGTGGACCTTAGGAAGCATGGCTTTAAGGCCATCTTTTCACCACTGTTAAAAGACCTACATATTCTTGAGGAAAATGGCATTTTCCTCAAGAGTCATTAGGACAGAATGTCTGAGGCACTGTATTTTGTGTGTCTGCTGACAATCTTGCAGCACATGGTTTAGCTGGATTAACCGAGTCTTTCAGAGCAGAGTATGTTTGCAGGTTCTGTTTAGCCACTAGAAATGAGATGCAGCTTAAAAGTGTAATGCAGTGGGATTTTCCCATGAGGACAAAGACAGTCATGACATTCATGTGCATGATGTTTTACGGAGTTCAACAAGCAGTGAGTTTGGTGTGAAAGGTAACTGTGTTCTGTGTGAATCACCCCATCACAGGCTTCCCTCCAGATATCCTCCATGAACTTTTGGAAGGTATTGTACCAGTTAAGTTGTGCATTTTCCTTCAAGAGTTGGTTCAAGAGTTGGTTCGTCTGAAGTATTTCACTTTACAGTTCTTAAACCACAAGATTGAATCATTTCCATACGAACGCACAGTCAAAACTGACAAACCACACCCCATACCCAGAAATGTTGCCACAAAAAGAACTGTTGGAGGAAATGGGCATGAGAATGCTACTTTGCTTAGACATCCTTTGATGGTGGGCAACAAAGTTCCAGAAGGAGATAAGACATGGGCTGTCTTAATGGATTTAAAAGAGATTGTTGAGTTGTCAATATCCCCTGCATTTACAGATGAAACAATACAGCATTTACAGTGTAAGATTGGTGACCACAGACAGGTTTTATCCAAGGTTTTCCCTGAATTGCATTTCCGGCCTAAACATCACTATGTTGAGCACTATCCAAACCTTATAAGATGTTTTGGGCCCTTAGTGCATCTCTGGACAATGTGGTTTGAGGGTAAACATAGATTCTTCAAAAGAGTAGTACATGATACCCAGAACTTCAAGAACATTACACTGACACTCGTTAATAGACAGCAGCACATGATGGCATATCATCTCAGTGCACCATCATATTTCAAGCCACACACACAAGCATCAAGTGTCACATCAGTGTTAGTCTCAACACTTCCGGAGAGTGCAAAAGCATTCATTCAAAGACAGACAACCAGTAGCACAATATACTGTAGATGGCACTGACTATGTCACTGGAATGTTTGTATCTGCAGGAGCTTGTGTTGGACTGCCTTATTTCTGTTTTAAACTAATGATATTATACTAAGGAATAACATAAATGGAACTAAACTCAACACAATCCAAAATAAATCAAAACTGTGCTTAATTTTAGCATCTTCAAAGTAGTCACCTTTTGCCAAGAATTTGCAGACATTTACTCCAACCAACTTCTTGAGGTATCACCCTATTCCCATCTATGTTGGGCACTTATTGACTGCTTTGCTTTATTATTTGGTCCAAGTCAAACTTTTTAAAATTAATATGCTGGCACAATTATATTTTTATCTACAAAACTATTTTTTATTTAAGCATTCGCTTTCAGACCAAAAGATTTTTAAGATCACGAGAAACATTTACAAAACCTTTGACCAGTAGTGTGTGTGTGTGTGTGTATGTATGTATATATATATATATATATATATATATATATATATATATATATATATATATATATATATATATATATATATATATAATGTTCTTGTTGTTCTTATTTGTATGTAGTCAATAAGTAGCCGGCATACTGCTGTTGTGTTTGTATAACTTCTTCATATGATTTGTTTATAATTAAAGTTCTGCGTTTGGATCCTAACTATCTTGCCTCTTCCCTACACAAACCTTGAAAGTATGTTAAACACTAAAACTGTTTGAAAAACAATCTACCCATGGATGCAGTTTACTGTAAAAGTAGTTCAATTCTGCAGGAAAACTGCAGACTTCGCAATTCTGAGCATATACTGTAAGTCCTCCATTAAAAAAGTTTCAGCAGGCCTCTCTGATACCCAGATACTTTATAAGTGAGAACTGAGACCCGCATGATATTTTCAACAAATGCTTTTGAAAATGTGTCGTATAAGTATGAATGTGTAGTTGTGAATAAACAACCTGTATTTACAATCAGAGAAAATTAATTTAATAAAATAACAAATGTCAACAAATACAAATCTAATAGTTTTGACCATTGTACTGTAAATGTATTATCAGTGTAGTATGCAGCAGATAATTTCTGTAGTACAGTTAATTGAACACAGTTATAAATTCATTACAAAGTGTGGAGCTAAGCCTGTCTTCAACTATACTAATGAGCTGCGAGGCTCCTGCTCGCTGTGAGATGCATGATTGTGTGTTTATTCTGTCTGCTGGCATATTTATGTTAAAATGCTGTGTGAATGTACAGTATGTGTGAAACATCATTAGAGCTACTGGCTTCACTGAAGTAGGGGCAATTGCAAATTATGGAAATAAAAATGTTTATGTATATCAATTGGATGGTGTAGAAGCCCTGATTGATTTTCTGAAAGGCACTGTGGCGGAATGATTGGCCCCTCCGGGTCATCATCCTTGCCCTGCCTTTTAGGCCCACCCTTCAGCCAGGTGCACGATAGGAGTTGGTGAGAGGTGCATAATTAATAAGCCTCCTTTAGTCAGCGGTGAATGAAGTGCCCCT
Organism: Moxostoma hubbsi; assembly: GCA_032164185.1. NCBI lineage: Eukaryota > Metazoa > Chordata > Actinopteri > Cypriniformes > Catostomidae > Moxostoma > Moxostoma hubbsi. The sequence continues at coordinate 7,646,710 of JAVLUX010000011.1, read as the reverse complement.
GATGGGAATAATGCTTCATCACCGCTGTTTTTAAAATGCAGAGCGCACCTCTTCTCAGGGATCCGGCTTCAAATCTCCACGTGTGCACACACTGGCATCCTCACACGCCCAGGACCAAAGCTGGGAAAGTTCAGAGCTGGATGAGACCGTGTGCTGCCGGACCCATTCCTCTGACTCCCGGACGCGTTGGGGTGAACCGTTCACGTCACCATCGACAGGCTTTCCAGGCCTCATGCTTGCCATGGGCCTGGGAAGGCAGGCCGCCAGTGATGCTGCCGCCCCTTGTGCCGTGGACCTTTGAGGGGAGCGTGAGCAGCCGACTGACCCAGCCCATGCCTGGGCTATAATATTGACTAATATATATATATATACTACCCCACCCTTTCACGGAGCCCTATTCACTGCCAGGATGCTAGATTCCCCCTTTATTATGACCCCCCGGACACTTTATTAAACATTCTGGACATTTTTACGTTTATTATTATTTCCATTAAATGCCTCTCCAAGGCTTGACGCCACACCCACTATGTCTGTCTCTTGCTCGCCCTGCCACAACATATATGTACCGTGAATGGGGTTGTATCTACAGTAGTTGCTAAACATCATTTCACATAAGAGTAGCATTAAGTCACCGCTACCAAGGTTAAGGATAGGGGCAAGGTTGCTGCAGGACTCCAAATAAACAAAGTCTTGAAGAATGGCATTTAGACACAATGGTGTCCACTGATGTTGCAGTGGTTGGCAAAGGCTTTGCTTGGTTGTTGTTTTTAATGGTGGCTACAATGTTTTCTTCACCACGGATGAGCAAAATGAAACTTAATGTATGATCTCCTAAAAACAAAAATATGTCTTCTATTTGCAAAGTTATATTATAATATCTGGAATATATCATGAAAGGAAAGTTTGGTTAGTTTAACTTAAGCAACAAAGGTGACACAAACCCTCCTTTTCCAGGTTATATAAAAAAGTTGCACAATATGAGATAATAATATGCAGGGAAATTAATTAACTTATGTCATGCTTGATTTCTTTTTCAGATTTTTGGCTAATTTGTCACTGAGTGCCTGACAGGGCATAGAGGCTGAGCAGAATGGAATTTAATTAGTCACTGACATCAAACATCCAATGGCTAAGTTACATGAACACACATGCAAGTATGAAGTCAACATAGTGGTTGAATGTTATGAGTGGGGAGACATGCTAATGACGTGCATTAGCAGCTTGCTTTGACTCTGGGCCTCATCATAATGACTCTGGTTAAGCTGAACGTCTGCTAGCTGCATTGAGATGTCACACAGGTCACATAAACTACAACACATAGTGACTGTATCACCCAGAAATCTCATAGAGACTGTGTCTGTTCCCCAAACTACCAAACACAATACCCTCACTAAATAATTTAGAAAAAAATTTGATTAAGGTAAAACTTGAACAATCAAATTAAAAATAAACATCATAGATCTCTTTCTACTAAAGCACTAATTGTTAATGAAATTATTACAGATCATAGATTGGATGCGCTCCGTTTTAGTGAAACCTGGCTTAAACCGGATGAATATATTAGTTTAAATGAATCTGCTCCCCCAGTTTATTGCTATAAACATGAGCCTCATCTGAAGGGTTGAGGAGGAGGTGTTGCTACAATTTACTGTGAAGTTTTTGGTGTTACTCAGAGGACAGGATATAAATGTAAGTCTTTTGAACTAATAATGCTTAATGTGACACCGTCAGGTATAAATAAAAAACTCTGTCATCTTTTGTCCTTGCTACAATGTATAGATCACCCGGGCCTTATTCTGATTTCCTTGGTGAATCCGCTAATTATTTATCAGCTCTTGTAGTTACTGTAGATAGGGCTATAATTGTTGGTGACTTCAACATTCACATAGATAATGAAAATGTTAAATTGGGATTAGCATTTATCGATATTCTCAACTCTCTTGGAGTCAGACAAAATATAACAGGATCAATTCATCGCCATAATCATACACTAGATTTAATTCTGTCATATGGAGTTGATGTTGATAATATAGAAATTCTGCAGCAGAGCGATGACGTCTCTTGTATGCTGCAATCAGCTAATGTTACTCAATCAACACCACGCTAGAACTATTCTTTCGAATACTAAAGATAGCTTCACTAATAATCTTCCAGATCTATCTCATTCACTCAAACTCCAAAGCCCAGAAGAACTTGATGAAATAACAAAAAATATAAATGCAGTCTTCTCTAGCACTCTTGATATTGTTGCCCCAATTTGATTAAGAAAATTAAAGAAATAAGCCCTGCACCATGGTGCAATGATCACACTCATGCTCTCAAGAGAACAGCTCGGAAAATGGAGCACATGTGGAAAAATACTAAATTAGAAATATTTCATGGTGCATGGAAGGATTGTGTCTGTAGATACAGACAGACACTAAAAGTTGCCGGGTCAGCATATTTTAGTAAACTCGTAGACAATAACCACAACAATCTTAGATGTTTATTCAGTACAGTGGCTAAATTGGTTAGGAATAAAGCCTCAACATAACCAGATATTACGTCGCTGAACAAGAGTAATGACTTCATGAATTTCTTTACAGATAAAATTGAAATAATCAGAAATAAAATTGGAATTATGCAATCATCTGTCATAGCAAACAGTGTCTAATAATTTTCCTCACGTGCAACTTCAATCCTTCTCTGTCATAGGCCATGAAGAGCTAACAAAACTTATCAAAACATCAAAAGCCACAACATGTTTGTTAGATCCTATACCAACTAAGCTCTTAAAAGAGGTATCTCCTGTAATTTCAGAACCTCTCCTTAATATTATTAACTCCTTGCTATGCTTAGGACATGTCCCAAGAAACTTTAAAATGGCAGTCATTAAACCACTTATTAAGAAGCCACTACAAGTATGTTAGGAGGAAAAACAGTGAGGCTCAAAAGCTGAAGAACACCATCCCAACTGTGAAGCATGGGGGTGGTGGCATCATGTTGTGGGGGTACTTTGCTGCAGGAGGGACTGGTGCACTTCAAAAAATAGATGGCATCATGAGGAAGGAAAATATATGGAATATTGAAGCAACATCTCAAGACATCAGCCAGGAAGTTAAAGCTCATCACAAATGGGTCTTCCAAATGGACAATGACCCCAAGCATACCTCCAAAGTTGTGGCAAAATGGCTTAAGGACAACAAAGTAAAGGTATTTGTGTGGCCATCACAAATCCCTGACCTCAATCTGATATAAAATTTGTGTGCAGAACTGTAAAAGCATGTGCAAGCAAGGAGGCCTACAAATCTGATTCAGTTACGCCAGTTCTGTCTGGAGGAACAGGCCAGAATTCTAACAACTTATTGTGAGACGCTTGAGGAAGGCTACCCAAAATGATTGACCCAAGTTAAAAAATGTAAAGGCAATGCTACCAAATACTAACAACGTACATGTAAAATTCTGATCCACTGGGAATGTGGTGAAAGCTGAAATAAATAATTCTGACATTACACATTCTTAAATAAAGTAGTGATCCTAAATGACCCAAGACAAGTGATGTTTATTGTTTCGGGCTACATGAAGTGGTATAGTTGAAGAAATTTACTGCGATAAACCCTTTGGCTTTTAGTGTCATGAAAAAAAAATTGGAATTTTTTTTTACCAATTATAACTATAACTATATTATAGTGTTTTCACGCCAGAACAACTGAAAATCACTTTGTTCTGGTTTTCGGTTACATTCTGCTAAAAATGTTGTACATTTTCAGTTTTCTTTTTCATTTCTTGAACCGTTTTTATTCCCTGGTTTAAATGTACAGTTAGGGCTGGCCATTTGTTCCTGATTAAATCGAATTTGCATTTGAATATTTTTTTTTTAGAGATTTAGCTAAAAATATTGCAAAAGCTAAAGTTAGATATATTAAGGATGGTTGGGGAGAACAGTCAGACTATTTAGCAGAGACAGGCCACTTCTATTAAAATGAATGGGGGAAATTGGAATGCCCAGCCATGGAGCTCTAAGCACCCAATGGTCAACGGATGTAGAAATGAAGTCCTGCCTTTCAGGTAAAAGAGCCAATCACCTTTTAGATACAGACATCACGTCAATCAACTTGATAACATGCATGTGCACTAGCTATACAGTGTAAGCTGGGAACATTTTTTTTTTTTACCGTAATATGAGGTAAAGAAGCAAGATTTATGATTTCAGTATTGTTAAATGCTGATTTGAAATATGTCCTTTGATCATAATCTTGACCAACCGTTTTTGAGATTTTTGTCTTTCCCATTGAAGTAGATAGGTTCTGCACTGTCATGACTGGAAATAGCCTCCTGAGAGTGTTCCAAAGATGGCCGACAGTGGGCTGACTTGCAAGAAAGACTTCGGTACAGTTTATAAAATATGCATTCCTCACTGTATTACAGCCGAAAACAACTTGCTTCACAATTCGCTTTTGGTGCCCCTCAGCGGACATTTCACCCGGAGAATGGATCTCACACATATGGATATGCCCAACAACACATGTTTCAGTGTTTCACAGATCGATAAGCACGGACTGGTTTTAGCTAAAGAAAAGTCAACCTACTGTTTCCGAGTTCACTGTGAGATCAGAATTTGCAGCACATATGTGTGGAAGAGAAGGTGTGTTGGAGAGAGAAAGAAGTGTTTTGTACTCAAGGGTATTTATTTTGCCTTTTGCATTTGCTGTTATGTTCGGGCATTTATCAATAGCTGTAAAGACATTATTAGTGGAGTTCCTAACTGAATATATTTCCCCATGCCTGGCATTTTTCATTGTATACATTTCCATTCATAGCTTGTTCTCGTGGGATATCTGTCAAAAGAACACATTCTCTGGAATGACAACTACATTGAAAACCAACACCAAGCTCAGCAGATGATCTCTATGTGGAGTGTGGAAAGATGATGAAGAGGAAGATGACACTGACCCAGGATGACTGCAAGACCCCTGGGCATCTCTTTTGGCTCTTGGAGTGTCTCATCACCCACCTACAGCATGAAAGGTGTGACTCATGCCCTATGAGAAATGTGTTTGTTGGCACTAGTGGTAAGGAAGGCCAAGTTCTGAGTTGTTTGCTTGCCAAGCGCCGGGGGAGCTGTTTGGCTTTACACTAGGGATGGATTTGGGAGCCATAATTCTACATACAAATTGGATGAGGGCGGAGAATTCTTTACTGATTATTATTTTTTTTAAATCACTGATCTTAATCTTTGCAATCAGAAAACATGCTGACTTTAAAACTATAAATTGAATTTCTGTTTGAAAATAATTTAGTTTCCACACTAATTGCTTGGTCCACATTTTAATTCCACCCAGTTCTCCTGCAAGTCTCTTTTTTACATTCTTTTTGTAATACATCATGGGATATTTGCATCATTAGTGTATAAACCACAGTAAATACTAGCAGCAGCTGTTTACCACTGTAGCTTGGAGTCAGGAGGTGAAGAAGCAAGCTTCACAGTGTTTTGAAGTGTTTGTCCCTTTGAAGTGTTTTGTTACACCAAAATGTTACACAGCACATTCTAGACATTTTTCTTGGTCTTTCATCTCAACCCTTATAAACTACATTACAGTATATCTGATATAAATTTACTGACAAACAGCAATTATATACATACTGTATACTGTATTCCACTACAGTTACAATTTAAATAATTGGTATTTAGAATACCAACTTGAGTTAATTGCCTTGCTCAAGGACACAATGGTGGTGGCTATGGGGATCGAACCACCAACCTTCTGATTAAGAGTTATGTGCTTTAGCCCACTAATCAACCACATATATGTATGTGGCAGTGAGGGCATGGTCAAGTGGCTGTCCAGAGAGAGAGAGAGAAAGCGGTTCTTGTGAGTGGAGCAACTCACCTTCCTCCTTTCCCATAGCCCCCTTACACTAGTGCCGAAACCCAGGATCAAAGTACGCCCCATTGAGTCCTCCCAGTTAACCGAGGTCCTCCAGTCCCTCATCAGTTTGCACCAGATGAACCAATAATCCCTGCTTGAGCTACGCCAAGACCAGGACAGACGGTTTGAGATCCTGCGGGATCAAGCAGAGGACTGCCACGTGATCCGGAGCCTCCTTGGCCAAGAGAGAGCCCCGGCCACAACCCAGGACAACTGCAGCCAGCTGCCCCCCCCACAACGCTTCTGAAGATGGGGCAGAAAATGATGCAGAGGCCTTCCTCGACCTGTTTGAAAAAACAGCGGAGATCTGGGGCTGGCTGCGTTTGACCAGTGGGCGGCCAGGCTCCTCCCATTACTGTCCGGGGAAGCCCAGCTTGCTGCCCAACAGTTGCCGGCTTTCTCCCAACAGCTCCGAGACGTGGGATCGTCGGGGGAGTGATCGACCAAGTTGTAGTGGAGCAGCTGGTTCGTCGACTGCCAAAGGGTGCCACCGCCCGCCATCGCTGGAGGAAGCTGTCCAGCTTGTGGAGGACCATTTGGTGGCGTATCCGAAGGAGGAAGAGCCTTCTTCTCTATCTCTCTCTCTCTCTGTTCAAATCTGACAGGCCCCATTTCCAGTAGCCATCACTCCAACACCTTATCCTTGAGTAATCATGCTAAACTGCTAATTTGCTACTAGAAAATCACTTGCCATTATATTTGTATGTAATTCATAATTGTGAATGATAAAACATTAATGGAGCAGTTTTCAGTGAATCAGGATTAAGACAAAGAGCAAATGTGTGTATATTGTAAAGGAAATTTCAATAGTGGTATCTGGCAGGCTTTTAAAGCTTTTTGTCGAAGAAAATTATCTATATAAAAAAAACATAAATTAGAGCATTATCACCCAGATCACAGGGGCCAGTGGCATAAACATAGCCATTAACTTAAGACTGTGTGTAACAATTAGTTTGACTTTTTTAAGGCACCATAGAAAGCCTGTTGCATAAAACAAGATCACAGCTGTTTGTATTAAGACAGTCTAATTTGCATTCTATTGTGGGAAATGTAAGACAATGAACAGCTTTAAAAAATGGCTGACAGTGGATGCTCAATACAGTTTTCATTCACTGAAAATATTTGCTTATTAGAGAACTACAGTGCTTCAAAATTGATTCTAATGAACAAATGTAGTGATTTTAACCCAAATAATAAAAACACATGACATTTTTGTTCAAGTCCTCTACAAAGTCTCAATTCAAGCCACTTTCAGCCCTCCACTGAAGAACCCACTGGCTCTGCAGGCAGTTATTTTCCATGGCAACATGGAATGAAAACAAAAGTTTGCCTAGGGGCCAGCTGTCTTACAGTTTGGTCTTAAAAAATACAGATTTAAGTTTTTATGCAACTGACATATATATATATATATATTTTTTTTTTTAACATCTTTGGACTTGACAGCAGTGGTCAACATGAACTGTTTTTGTGTGGAAAAGTGAAGCATTACGATTCTTGTGTCTTGTGTTAAGATTCTACTGAAAGGAAAAAAAAACTATGAGGCATAACTTGAGGACAGCAAATCATTTTGTGTATTTACTTTTTCTAGCCAGCTGACACGGTCATGTAATTTTACAGATACATCAGTGATGAAAAAGATATTCAAATTATATTTGTTTTTTCTTTGATGCAGCACAAAAAAAGAAACAAAAGATGACTGTACAGGCATATTGCTACAATGCAGACAAAGTGGTTGTCTTGTACTGTGTGAGCTAAAAAAAAAAAAAATCTTTTAAAACCAAAAATTATCAAATTTTGGTCGCATTTTAAAAACTTTATATGCATTTAAAGCCTTTATTCAGAAAATTATAATTGTATTGCCTTTACTGTTTTAAAGAACAGAGAACCATTATTTGTGACCTCAACACTTGTGACCACCCATCCCCAAAATGTTTGGTCCCCCCAATGTTGAAGACATGGTTACGGCCTTGCACGCAATTCCAAATATTTGAAGCCACTTAACGTTACTACTCAAATCTTAAAAACATGACACTGTATCACAGAAATGCAGGAGGTGAAAGCATTTCACCAGATTTTGAAACGAGAAACATGGTAAACCATCAAAAAGATGCTGACACTGCAGTGCTTTTTTAGTGTTCCATCAAAATAAAAGCTCCAGGTGAAGTAAATATGTTAGAAATGTATTACTATTGTATGAAACAAATCCTTAAAATAATAATAATAATTATTATAATATTATTATAATAAACTTGATTGGACCACAATAAATAATTCAACTGTGTCCAAAATATAAGTGAGTGTAGTTGTAGTTTTTGCACACATTATTCATATACAAAATATGTTTTGTAAAAATATACAGTATGCAGGCAGATATTGATTTTTTTTTCTATTGGTGGATATACATTATATTATAAATTAAATATTATTATTCCTTCTATTCATTTAGTGAAAAATATTGGAGGACACCCATTCATTATTTTTAGATTTAATGATCAAGATAAATTTTGAATATTGTAAACTGGCCAAAAATATTTTTTGGTGTAAGGCTGAATTCACCAATGGTACCAAAACCCAGCCAAACAAAGCACATTTTTATGTCTGCACCAAAAGCTCTAGTATGTGGGCACTCTTTTTGAAGAATGGAACTATCAATCTAAAGCTCATACTCACATGCCCATGGGAGAATCTCAGCTCATTCAGAAAGAGCCATGTTTAAGCTTCTTCGAAAAAGACAAAGATCGATGAGGACACAAACATGTGGAGATCATTTCACTTCAGATTGGCAGAGCAGAGGCAGTAATTACCAAGACAAACATGCAAACACATGTCCCACCACGGCATTGCTTCCTGATTGCTAATTGTGATTATAAGCAGCACCTGAGGATGGAGCTGACCTGCAGAACGACCCTGTTGTGAGAGAGGAATAATTGGGGACATTTTCTTCATTTTAGCTGTTCAGCTAAATGAGGCTATGTGATTACAAAAAAAAGAGACAAGAACATTTCTAAGGATGTTCCCTGTCAAAAAGCTACACTTTGATGCTGTGCTGATTTTAGCGCTTTGTGACCAGCTGTGAATATGTGTGCAACACATCAATGAAATTGACTAGAATTTATAGCCTCTGCTGGTGACTAGGGTTGCAGTGGTATACCGGTTTCACAGTGTACCACGGTTTGAAATTTGACGGTTATCATACCACGTACATTTGCTTATCTACGGTATTGAGAAAAAAATGCAACCGGACGGAGAATCTCACATGCGCATCTCCTTTCCTCCTTGTCTGCCTGTCAGACTTGTCAACTTGCGACATGCACGCACGCGCGTGCGCAGTGGAGAAAATGTCAGAGAGAAGCGAGGCTACGGGGTCTGACGTGAGTTTGTGTGTGAGTTAAAGCAATGTTTCTCTACTAGTCTATTTGGACTGGGTCGTGGACAGCAGGGAAAGAACAATGCCATGGTTCTCCCATTGAAGATATTTCGGCGGCCGCCCAAGTGATCGACTATTTAAGACTGCCGACGTAGATTTAATGATAATCTCGCAAACAGCTAAAGCAGACATGGGCAACATACGCCCCGCGGCTCATTTATCGTAAAAGCGCTTTTATTTTTCTTTGGATATTTCAGTTAACTTGCACTGGGACCAACGCACCTCCACACGCATTTAACTTGCCAGATAAGAGACAAAACACCCCAGTATGAGATTTATACTTGCGCAAATTGGAAATATTTCACCTAATGTAATACTTATGTTGTGCAATCTGGCAACCATGCACGTAAGTGTGCCATTTCTATCTGGCTTTCCCCTTTGAACACATTTGAGTAGCCTTTCCTCCGTGTAATATGTGTATAAATATGTAATATTAGGTAACAAATGGGATAATAATGGTCTCATATATGTAAATATGTTCTTCAATTTTTAAAAGGTGGAGAGAAAACTTCCTGTAGATTTTGACATCAACAACAAAAATAATGTCACTTGATGCATGTCCTTGTACTGGAAAACCATGAACAAATCTAGGCAACATAAAAGGAAATGCAACCCAGGATACATTAAATACAGGTTATGTTTAATCTATGGCAGGTCGACACTTGATGTCCAATGTAAAATCTGCGTCCTGAAGCAAAACCAGTTGAGAAGCACTGAGTTAAAAGGTACAGACAGGAGCATTATTTGTTAACTGTTAATAATCAGAGGACATTACTTCAAATCCAGTTGAGAAGCACTGAGTTAAAGCTACAGACAGGAGCAGTATATGTTAACTGTTAATAATCATAGGACATTACTTCAAAAGCTCACACAGCTGATGTTATTTTTCATTTAGTAGTTAATTTAACATGCTATGCTAACATGCTTTAGTTATATAACATGTTATAGTTACATGCTATTTTTATCATGTTTATAATTCGGTTTATAATTATAATTCTGTTAGCTTTCTTATTCAATTTATTTTATTTATTTTCAAAAGGGAGAATTTTTTTACACATACATAAATGGTTTCAAGTTTCAATTATAATAAAGTGTTTGCTCAAAAATAAATAAATAAATAAAATAACCCTTCTGTTTTCACTGATAATACTAATTGTGTAATACCGTGATACTGTGAAACGTGATATTTTCTGAGATCATACCGTGAAAATCTCATACCGTTGCAACCCTACTGGTGATATCAATTGGATGCACCTGTAGAAGGGCTATAAATAGATGCATCACAGGTGCATCGTCAGATCTTTTGTCTTCAGATCACTCTGTGTGTGTTGTGCTTCTCCAGCTGTCAGAACTTTCTTTCCTCTGTTAGGAGTTAGAATTTGTTAGGCAGTGCGCAGACAACCTTTTCTCTTTTCCAAGAATGAGTGTGAAGAAAAGCAAGCAGTGTGTGTTCCCGTGTTTACGCTCTATGGTTGAAATGGACACGCACCAGTTTTGTTTTGTGTGTTTGGGGGAAGAGCATGCTGGTCTTGTATTGCGGCGGGTGCGAGCATTGCAATCTGTTTACAGTCAAAAATGCTTTGCCCTCGTCTCGCTTACTTCCAAGAGCCAGCACCCACTCTTTCATCGTGGGGCTCTCGCATTGATCTGGCTGAGGAGCGAGAGACGGATCTATCCCTATCGCTTGCTCTCTCCCCAGATCCAGCTGATCCTTCTCGTGAGCCTGAAGCACGCTTCGGCACCTCTTCGGTTCACAAGGGGGACGCTGAATCTCTTGAGTCTGCGGACTTTGAGCACCCACCTCTGAACATTCCACGCACAATAATAAAGCGGCTGAGGAATTACTCGAGGTGGTTACTCGGACTGTGACCAGTCTACAGATAGACTGGCCATGTGAATAAGAGACCCCAAAACGCTCCAAACTAGAAGACAGATTTCTGTCTGGTGGCCAAAAAAAAAAAAGAAAAAAAAAAGGGGAACGCTATATCAATCCCTTCCTTTCTTTGATGTCCTCCATGATGAGCTTTCTCGTTCATGGAGGAATCTTTATACTTCCTGTGTCTTCGTGCCCTCGACATCAACATATTCGACTATTGTAGGGGCTGAGACATGGGGTATTCGTTGATGCCACCAGTAGAAGAGACACTTGCTGGCTATCTCTCGCCTGGCTCGGCATCATCGCTAAAGAGACCCACTCTCTCCACAAAGCCGTGCAGGACCACCTCCACGCTTGTGGGGAAGGCTTATCAGGCAGCAGGTTAGGCTGGTGCTGCCCTGCACACTATGATATTCACACACATATTCACAGCTGGTCACACCTAAAGCTGTTCCCAAAGCTCTAAAATCAGCACAGCATCAAAGTGTAGCTTTTATCAGGGAACAGGGGTTACAGTTAAGTAACCCAAGACGTTTCCGTCTTTAAAGGGAATGAATTGAGTCATGAGAAGCAACTGTCAATTTAGAACTGCTGCTTTTTGTTTTTGCTGTCTTCAATCACACAGAGTGTTCATTGCCCAGTTTGCTGTTGCATCTTGCCATTTGTGTGATGAATAAATTAGATGACCATCATTCGCTATTCAGGCTAATGAGACATTGTGCTTAATTGAGTCTCTCTCTCCCTCTGCACTGATATACCCCTTTTTTCTGCAGTCTCCTGAAAGTGTAAGTGTGTGTGCAGGAGGAAATTGGTGTCTCAAACTGAGTTCAAATATGTTGGCCTCCCTACTGCACAGCATGCCTAAAGCTGTATGTCAAATGAGCTGACCGAATTCTCAGTATTCATGATAGAGTAGGCATGTTACTTAAGCTGAAGTCTTCTAGAAATCATAGCTGATTGGTCTATGATCAGTGAACATTCTGTTTAGACACAATGCAAGTTTCCTGAATTGCAAATCACATTGAAATTTTATTCTCTGTGGCAACTAATATTTCAGGCAGGGCTGGACTGGCAATCTGGCATACCGGCATTTTCCCAGTGGACCGACGCACTTTGGGGCCAATCAAAAGTAACAGTCAGTATCTGATATGTCGCAGTATCAAAACTGCGACTTGTCAGTGAAGCGCACTTTTTGCCAGTCCTGTCTGGTCCAGCGAAGGAGGGTTTGTGCCCATAGTTGATGTTGTTGCTGGTTAAGTCTGGTAAGGACCTGCCTTACAACAGGTCTACAAGCCCTCCATCAAGCCTCTCTCAGCCAATTGCGGACTGTCTGAGCACTGATGGAGGTATTGTGCATTTCTGGTGTAACTCGGGCAGTTGTTGCCATCCTGTTCCTGTCCCGCAGGAGTAATATTCTGATGAACAATCCTGTGCAGGTGTTGTTACATGTGGTCTGCTACTGCAAAGACGATCAGCTGTCCTTCCTGTATCTGTGTAGCACTGTCTTAGGCATCTCACAGTACGGACATTGCAATTTATTGCCCTGGCCACATCTGCAGTCCTCATGCCTCCATGCAGCATGCTTAAGACACGTTCACGCAGATGAGCATCTTTCTTTAGGTGTTTTAACGACCAAATCACAGGTGCATGATCATTAATTGTTTATGGTTCATTGATCAAACATGGAAAACATTGTTTAAACCCTTTACAATAAAGATATGAAAAATTATTTGGATTATTACAAGATTATCTTTAAAATACAGTGTTCTGAAAAAGGGACGTTTCTTTTTTGCTGAGTTTATATATATATATATATATATATATATATATATATATATATATATATATATATATATATATATATATATTATTTGAAATTATCAAGTGATCCAAAATAAGTCTGTCAGAGTGACACAAATGATGCACATTACTGCTTAATCTGGGATAATTTCTGCAGAACAATAAAGCCTATCATGTGTAGTCTAGTCACAAAGGGTGTTTATTGTGTTTGAACTGATTTTGGAGAAAGGCATAATTAGCTTTACTCGAAGATCTTGCTGCACATGCTCTGTAGCACTGTATTTTTAAATGCATAAGGATATGTTTGCATGTATGGTTAGGTCACTGGTGAGGTTGTGTAAAAAGCCCTAATGTCGCGATGGTTTAGCCATGTATTATGCTAACTAGCCTACGAACTGATGGAACATGCTCCTTCATTTGCGAATCCTTTGACATTAGAAACATTTTAAAAACACATTATATGCATGCTCACCTGTTGTGAATCTGGCAAAACAATTGCTTTAGAAAACATATGCAATTATTAGCGAATGATAATTAGTGACATTGCATTCTTTGTCCGAGGCTCACCAGGATGCTTTACTTACAGTACATCAGAAATGAATCAAGATAAACACCTTCCTTTGATGCATTCGCCAGTTTTGAGTGTGAGATTATAAGCTTTCTTGCATTATTGAGCCAACAGAACATCTTGTGAGAATTTAATGTGAGCTTGTATTACTGTATATCAGCTCAAGTAATGAATGAGGTTTCATTCCATTTTTATAGATTAGCACAGCATCTATCAAACCCACAGCAGGCATGAAAATATCCAATATGAAAGAATGCTAAAGTGTTTGGTGGCAATCATTCTGTTAGATTCTAAATTATATTTTGTATTTGGACTCAGTCAATGAGATTGCTCGGGAGATTGGCCCATAGGTTACCTGTAGGCTGAGGCATATCAATGGGCATGTTGAGAGAAAATGAAAGACTCTTGCTGGGTGGATTTTGCGGCTCATTTATCCTCTGCAGTGGAATGTAATATGCATTCTATAATGAAAGCTCTCAAGGGAACTCTTCCTCTGCTTAGTGGTCTATACCGGGCCCACTCAATCACAAACGCAGTTCGTGCTGCTGTACTGGAAAATGTCTCTGCCGCCTTGCACCATACACTTTACCTTTTCTTGACAAATGACGAAGCACAAAATGTTTCTCTGCTTGTAAAACAGATTGATCCAACTCAGAATTTTGATTGTATAAGCAGCGTTCAAAGCCGTTGTTGGGGGGGTGGAGCACTGAGGAGGGACGGCTGGGGGAGAATGATCACAATCAGCCGGGACAGGGATAAAGAGGAGCCAGAGCTGCAGGTCGAGAGAGATGCACAAAGCCTGCCTGTGTGTCTTGGTGTATGCGTAGCTGGTTGAAATCAGTGCATGTTTTAATGTGGTGCTGAAAAGCAAAGTTTTTGTTATGCAGTGTTATATGTCCATTAAATGTCTTACATGGAGTGTACACCCTACTACTGTTTCCTCCTTCTTAAGAAAAGCAGAGGTTTTCCACAATCACTTCATGATAATACATCAGTTAACTGTTGTGTAAGCTACACTACATGGCCAAAGTATGTAGACACCTGAACATTACACCAATAACCAATGTGCTTGTTGAACATTTAATTTTGAAAACAAAGGCATAAATCCCCTGAAATAACTGCTTATACTGTTCTTGGAAAGCTAATTCCACTATATGGAACATGGCTAATGGGATTTGCTCCCATTTATTCTCAAGTGCATCAGCGAGGTCAGGCACAAATTTTGGGTGATCGGATCTGCATCACAGCCAGTGTTTTAATTTATCCCAAAGATGTTCAGTGGTGTTTAAGACTGGACTTTATGCAGGCCAGTCAAGATCTTCCACACCAGACTCAGTAAATCATGACTTTATGGGCCTTGCTTTGTGCACAGGGGCATTGACATGGTAATATAGAAAAGGATCCACCCCCAAGCTGTTGCCACAAAGTTTGAAGTACATGATTTCCAATAAAGTCACTGTATGCTTTGTTCTCACAGAAACTAAGAGAATTCCCAGACCCATTAATTAGTAGCGGGGTGTCCACATACTTACGGCCATTTAGTGTATGTACAGTATGAAATATAACAATATTACCAATGTAACAACTGGTCAAATTAAATATTTGTCTTCTGTTTTCAGTTAACTGCTAACTGATTAACCTGCTATGATAAAATTATATCCTACATTCCCTGCCCTTTGCAAGCTTATCAATTATCCAAGTAGGCTAACATATTCACCACAACAAAAAAAATCTCTCTGCCGCAAACATCATGCAAAATCACGGCTCAAATGTTTGCCAGAAGTTTTCTGCGCTTCACTGGTAGAACCTACAGCAAACCTTTGGCGACAGTAAAGAGATTGCCGCTAAACTCATTTGCATATACAGATTAATGAGTGGTGAATTTGTGGCAAGTTTACTAAATATCTATCTTAACTAGATATTTTGTACAGGAAAACGTCTCGGTTACTGTTGTAACCTCTGTTCCCTGAGGGAGGGAACGAGACGTAGTGTCAAAGGAAGTGACACAAGGGGTCTTCTCGGATGCCGAATCGTACCTCTGAACCTGAGAAAAGGCCAATGTCAAGTTGGCAGACAGAATTTGCATGCCCCGCCCCGGACATACGGGTATAAGGGGAACCGGGGCAGCGAATGCCAGTCAGGATTTTGCACTGAGGAGCCGAAGGAAGAAGCACGGCCATTTACAGTGCTAGGTCTAGTGCCGTGGCAGGAGGGACACTACGTCTCGTTCCCTCCCTCGGGGAACGGAGGTTACAACAGTAACCGAGACGTTCCCCTTCTGTCACTCTCTCGACGTAGTGTCGAAGGAAGTGACACAAGGGGTCCATATAAAAACGCCACACACTGACCGTGTGACATGACTGTCGGAGCAGGGGCAAAGCAGGCTTATTGCGTGTTAGAGGCACCTGAACCGAATGCACGTCGCCCTCCCCAACGCCCCCTCAAAGAGTTTTAGCATATCCACCTTAGGTTTTCCCGCACCCCTGGGGGAAAAAGGTATTACATGCTAGCATGGGAGCAAGCCCAACAGCCGCGGCCTTCTCTCTCACTATGTCTCTCACATAGGACGTAGAGCGGCTGGGGCCCAACCTATGTCGGGGAAGGCGGTCATTCCCCGGGGGGGAGCAGGAGAGCCTGGGCGGTGCTGAGAGAAGACTCGAAGCATTAACCCTGCTCCACGCACCCGGCAGGGGGCGGCTTAGAGACTGAGGAAGAGGCCTAAGGAGGCGTCTTCAAAACTCATCGGCGCCGGTGTGCCGGGCGCTGAGGCAGAACCGGAGGCAAGGTAGCTGTCCGGCCTGCAGATTTCCTATTCTTTTAGGAGGGGAAGACCCTGCAGAGGTCATACCCTGCCCAGTCAGGGGGAGGTAATGTATGGCAAATACACCACGTGGGTTGTGAAGCCGGACGTGGGAGATGGCGTGGTGGTAGGTCCAGCCTAATGAAGGGGGGACTCTACAGACACGGGGCCGAGGCAGCGGGGCTGCCTGAGGGAAACACGGGTCCACCGAGAGGGGGACCGTACCATGGAGAATACATCACGGGGAGTTAGCCTGAAGAGGGAACTATGCCCGTGGAGCCCGACCCCAGTACAGAGCCCTAAGACTCGTACTGGGTCTGGCCGCGAGTTGCTCTGCTGAATTCGCGGGCCAGAAGGCTAAGGAGGAAAAAGCATCCAGGCAGCGACACTCAGTGGCTGACCTGGGATAGAAGGCGCACTGGATCACATTGGTGAAGGGCGCAAGATGCAAGCGGAACACCCGGTCGGTTGTGCCGCGTTACCGAGTTCTACCGGCTCGGACCTGACAAAACACGGGACGAGACCGACTCAACCCTTAGATTGTAAAATCTGGCAAAGGTATTGGGTGTTGCCCAGCCCACTGCTCTGCAGATGTCTGCTAGGGAGGTGCCGTGGCTTAGTGCCCACGAGGACGCCACACTTCTAGTGGAGTGTGCTCGGACCTGCAGGGGGGCGGACACGCCCTGGGCGTGATAGGCTAAGGCAATAGCATCAACGACCCAGTGGGCTAGCCTCTGTTTGGAGACTGCGTTCCCTTTCCGCCATCCGCCAAAGCAGACAAAGAGCTGCTCAGAGTATCTAAAGCTCTGCGTGTGGTCCACATAGGTACGCAAAGCACGCACCGGACACAGCAACGAAAGGGCGGGGTCTGCCTCCTCCCGAGGCAGTGCTTGCAGGTTCACGACCTGGTCCCTGAAAGGGGTCGTGGGAACCTTGGGCACGTAGCCCGGTCGGGGTCTCAGGATAACGTGAGAAAGTGCCGTCCGAACTCCAGGCAAGAGTCGCTGACAGAGAACGCTTGCAGGTCTCCTACCCTCTTGATTGAGGCTAACGCGATCAGGAGGGCCATCTTCAAGGAGAGGGCCTTGAGCTCGACTGAATCAAGCGGCTCAAATGGGGGTCTCTGAAGGCCCGAGATGACCACTGAGAGATCCCAAGAGGGAAACAGGTTAGGCCGGGGAGGATGTAGTCTCCGGGCGCCTTTCAGGAACCTGATAATCAAGTCGTGCTTACCAAGGGACTTGCCATCTACTGCGTCGTGGTGGGCTGCGATAGCAGCTACATACACCTTCAAGGTGGAGGGGGACAGCCTTCCCTCCAGTCTCTCCTGCAGGAATAGAAGCACTGACCGAACTGCGCATCTCTGTGGGTCTTCAGCCCGGGAAGAACACCAATTCGCGAACAAACGCCACTTTAGTGCGTAGAGTTACCTGGTTGAGGGAGCTCTGGCTTGATTGATCGTATCTACGACAGCAGGTGGTAGATTTACTAGATCTTCCGCGTCCCGTCCAGGGGCCAGACATGGAGATTCCAGAGGTCTGGGCGCGGATGCCAGAGGGTGCCCCGTCCCTGAGAAAGAAGGTCTTTCCTCAGGGGGATTTTCCAGGGAGGGGCTGTCGTGAGGAGCATGAGTTCCGAAAACCAGGTGCGGATGGGCCAGTAGGGGGCCGCCAAGGCGACCTGCTCCTCGTCCTGCCTGATCATGCACAGCACCGATGCAAGAAGGCTTACTGGGGGAAATGCGTACTTGCGCAGCCCCCGGGGCCAGCTGTGTGCCAGCGCATCTGTCCCGAGGGGAGCGTCCGTCAGGGAATACCAGAGCGGGCAATGGGAGTTGTCCTGGGAGGCAAAGAGGTCTACCTGTGCCTTGCCGAATCTGTCCCAAATGAGCTGGACCACCTGGGGGTGGAGCCTCCACTCTCCGCTGGGCGAAACCTGTCGCGACAGCGCGTCCGCTGTCGTGTTGCGGTTGCAAGGGATGTGAGTGGCGAGCAGCGACCTGAGTCGCGGCTGACTCCAGAGGAGGAGATGGCGGGCGAGTTGTGACATATGATGAGAGCGCACGCCGCCCTGGCGATTTATGTACGCTACCGTCACGGTGCTGTCTGAACGAATCAGAACATGCTTGCCTCGGATAAGTGGTATAAACCTCCGTAGAGCAAGAATAACAGCCATCAACTCTAGGCAATTGATGTGCCAACGCTGCTGGGGACCTTTCCAGGTGCCCGCAGCAGCGTGCCCGTTGCACACGGCGCCCCAACCCAGTCGAGAGGCGTCTGTGGTTACCACGACGCGTCTGGACACCTGCTGCAAGGGAACGCCGGCCCGCAGGAAGCAGAGGTCTGTCCACAGGTTGAAAGTCTGACGGCAGGCGGGGGTGATTGCCACACGATGCGTGCCGTGGCGCCATGCCCATCTCGGGACTCGAGTCTGTAGCCAGTGCTGTAGTGGTCTCATATGCATCAACCCGAGCGGCGCGACCGCGGCTGAGGATGCCATATGCCCCAGGAGCCTCTGGAATTGTTTTAGAGGGACCACTGTGCCAAGCTTGAAACGAGCGAGGCACCTGAGCACTGACTGAGTGCGCTCGTTGGTGAGACGCGCTGTCATTGAGGCCGAGTCTAACTCCATACCGAGAAAAGAGATGCTCTGAACCGGGGTGAGCTTGCTCTTTTCCCAGTTGCCCTGAAGCCCTAGACGGCTGAGGTGCCTGAGCACCTGGTCCCTGTGAGCGCATAGTAACTCTTGAGAGTGGGCCAGAATAAGCCAGTCGTGTCGTCGAGGTAGTTGAGTATGCGGATGCCCACTTCCTTTAGGGGGGCAAGAGCGGCCTCTGCGACCTTGGTGAAGACGCGAGGGGACAGGGACAGGCCGAAGGGGATGACCTTGTACTGATACGCCTGGCCGTCGAACGCGAACCGTAAGAAGGGTCGGTGTCGTGGCAAAATAGAGATGTGGAAGTACGCATCCTTCAGGTCTACCGCCATGAACCAATCTAGCTGTCGAACGCAGGTGAGAATCTGCTTCTGCGTGAGCATTTTGAACGGGAGTCTGAGCAGGGCCCGGTTGAGAACTCGCAAGTCCAAGATTGGTCGCAACCCGCCGCTTTTTTTGGGTACGATGAAGTAAGGGCTGTAGAGACCCTTCTTCATCTCGGCTGGAGGGACGGGCTCTATCGCACCCTTGAGGAGCAGTGTAAAAATCTCTGCTCGTATGGCACTGGCTTGTTGGCCGCGCACTAGAGTGGAGCGAATACTGCTGAAACGAGGCGGGAGCCGGGCGAACTGAATCGCGTAGCCGAGTCGGATGGTCCTGGCCAACCAGCGCGACGGGTTGGGATGCGATAACCACGTGTCCAAACTCCGTGCGAGGGGGACTAAGGGGACGATCGCTTTTGACGTACCGGGCGGGGCTTCGCGGCGGGGGGGAGCAGGTAATAATGTGTCGGGAGGCAAAAGTGCGTCCTGAGGCTGAGGTGCTGAGAAAAGACTCAAAGCACTTACCTTGCTCCGCACACCCGGCAGGGGGCAGGTTAGAGACTGAGGAAGAGGTCCAGAGAGGGCGTCTTCGAAACTCGTCAGCACTGGCCTGCCGGGGTTGGACAGTTGCGGGGCCCGGAGGCGAGAGAGCTGCGTCCGGGGAACCGGGACTGGAGAACTGCAAGGCCGGGGTGCCATGAGAACGGCGCACACCGGCTGAATGACCCAGGGAGTGAGGGAATCGCTCTGTAGGTACCGTAGCCCGAAGGCGGTGTGGCAGGTGAAAACAAGGATTCTCTTCCCGGCCCCTCCACTGGGGGACAGAGTGGTCTTGAAACCATCTCCGGAGCGAACATCCAACTGCCTGGGGTGTCCATCTCAGGAGCGCTTCGGAGCATTTCTGGTCCGAGAGGGGGTCCTGGAGACGGTGGGCGTACGCCGCCTGCGAGGTGCTCGACGCTGGGGCTGAGAGCTGGGCCCAGGTTGCGGAGCTACCTGTTGTTGCTTTCTCGTCGCAGGGGGGGACGCCCTCGGCGAGCAGGCGGGGCGTGGGCGCGCTGACTGGGTGGCGCCGCGGCATGATGTGAGAAACTGTCCCCGTCTGCTTCCTCACCACCGAGAACTGCTGGGCAAAGTCGTCGATGGTGTCACCGAAGAGTCCGAGCTGGGAGGCGGGGGCGTTGAGAAATCGTGACTTGTCAACGTCATGCATCTCGACCGTGTTCAGCCAGAGGTGGCGCTCCTGGACCACGAGTGTGGCCATCGTCCACCCGAGTGCCTGCGCCGTGACATTCGTAGCTCTGAGAGCGAGGTTGGAGCAGAGCGCAGTTACTGTAGCACATCGGGGTTGGAACTACCCAGGTGCAGGTCTTGCAGGGCGGAGGCGGCCTGTCCAGTGGTGCTGTAGACTTATGAGGTCAGTGATGACGTCATTCTACGGCTCTGGAGAGTAGTACCGTTCAGTCCCGCCAGGTGGCGGTGTTCCGCCATCCAGGGTAGTGAGAGCGGACAAGCGGAGGGCGGTTCCGACCGCGTTGGCTCATCATGCACTTCCGGGAACAACGGAACCAAGGGGGGGGCGTGGCTATAAGCGGCGCCGTTACCCGAGGAACCGGTCGAGTAGCCGAGAGGGGGGCGGAGATCTCCAGTCCAGCCTGGCACTCGCGGTGGCCCGGGAAAGCATAGCGGACATCTGAAAATCAGCCTCAGACTGGGCGAGCAGACCCGGAGGTGGCAGCCCAGGCGAGCCATCACCATCAGACGCCGCTGTGACGCTCTCCGATGCAGCGGCGATGTCATCATCCAATTCCGGGAGCTCAAGGGAAAATGCCGGCTGGCGGGGAAGCGAGCCGCACTCTTCCCGAGCTCGGACGGAAGCAAACAAGCGTGCTGGGGGGCGGGTGGTTCGTGGGGATTTACCCGGCGAAACCGAGCCCGTGGTCATCCCCAAATCGCCTTCATCGCCAGCCGGTCGACCTCAATCCCGTGGGAAGAAGGAACGACGTGGGGGGAGGCTGAAGTGGCTTTCTCTCATGACAAAAGAAAGCGCGATCGCAATGTTGCCATGGTTATGTTCTCGCACTGAGAACATGAACCATTCATAAAACGCTGCCTGCGTGTGATCGCAGCCCAGGCACACGAGACAGCTTTTTATGATCGTCAGAAGTGGAGAGAAATCAACCGCATCCAGGAACTACACAGAGGCGGAAAGACATCTTTAAAAAGACGCGTCCTGAAAAGGACGTTCAACACCTGCTGTGTATTGCTCTTTTATGAGTGGGAACTCAAACTCTTTTAGAGAAAATATACTCTTTTAGGAGGAACACTCTTCCAAACAGAAAGAAGCGCTGTCGAAGCGCCCAGGGGCGTGGACTGCACAGCGTGCAGAGAGAGAGACGCCAGCTGGAAAATGCGCCGTGCGGATCCAACAGCAATGCTTCCCGCTGATAGAGGTGAGTGAAACAGGTGTGTGTTTCAGACTGGCATTCGCTGCCCCGGTTCCCCTTATACCCGTATGTCCGGGGCGGGGCATGCAAATTCTGTCTGCCAACTTGACATTGGCCTTTTCTCAGGTTCAGAGGTACGATTCGGCGTCCGAGAAGACCCCTTGTGTCACTTCCTTCGACACTAGTCGAGAGAGTGACAGAAGGGGAACATTTAATTTCATACTATATGATAAATAGATATGGTAATACTGTATTTACAACATGATTTTACTTGATGACCTACAACAGGAATTATTAACAGACACTTAAATTTAGGCATGGCAAATAATACACATGGAGAACAGGAGCTGTGTCCCAAATTATGCATTTTTCACTCGGCCATCTTGTGAATACATTTTTGTTGTGGAGTACTGTCAACAATGGAACACTAATGTTTTGTTGTTGTTGTTTTTTTGTACATGGATGCACTAGGAGTTTTATAATTGATGATAGTGATGTTACAAATGTATAATAGATTTAGCACGTTAGCCAATTTAAGTCCAACACTTATATCTCAAAATATGTATATATTCACACAGTCTGGAGTTATGGTAAAGCATTAATTACAATTGTTTTGTCAGGCAAGTATTGCAGCCAGGTAACTGTCCCTTCCGCTGTGTAGGGGCGCTACAGCTGAGACCATGAAGGCTTAATCTGAAAACGTGGAAGCTGACTTGCTGCCTAATCAGTTGGTTTAACTGACAGCATTTCTGAATGAATGGAACGCTTAAGGAAACCGGTCTCTTTGAAAAGCACTGTATTTTCATTCTACCACTGTACACAGCACTGAAGGCAGCATTTTCCAGTTTTCAGAAGCAGCCGAACTTTCCAATATTCCACACTCCATTATTTTGGTAGAAAAATTACATCCTCCGGTTACTCGTAGGACAAGTCAAGTCAAGTCAAGTCAAGTGGTTTTTATTTGTATACACATCTATTTGTTGCATTTTCAGTGTGAACAAACTATTTGCACTGCTTATTCTACAAATGGTATAGAATAGTGTGATTTGGGATGTAGCTGGATTCCATGGGGGGGACTAAATATTGCATGATATGGGCATTTTACAAGTACTCTTTGCAGATGGCCTCTAAATGTTCTTCAGTAGAAATCTAAAAATGCCATTAAACGTCTGGCAAAGGCTTTTTGTGCGAAAACTCACCAAATGGGATCAAAACAAAGTGGCAGTCAATCACAGCTAGAAAAATAAGGTCATATTAAAATTTAGAGATTCTGATTATATCTCTTTAAAGGAAAATCCATACGGTATGTCATAAAAGAAAGGGGGAGGGCGGGACATTGATGGATTTCATCTATCACACTCAATTATGTGCTTACGAAAAGTGATTTGAAACACAATACTGATAACACCAACTTACAATATTGGATTTCCAGTGACAATGCCATAATATGTCATTGCAAGGAAAAGAACAATATCAATCATACACAACCACTTGTCAGAAATAATCATGCTTTATCATCTAGTATTGTGATTTTCACAGATGTTCTTAAATTTGGACATGGTTGCAATGCAATTTGGGCAGTAGGATTGCAAGAATCTTCATTAGTTGGTGTTCTAATTCAGAGATAAATAAAATCAAACTAAGCTTTGATTGTTCAGAGCACGTGGCCTCGAGCTTCTACTAATAGTTCACTGTGACATTTTGATGCAATATCCCAGCTTTTTGGAGCTCCTGAAAAAGGTTGTAGTATGTGATTTTGAAAACCTGAAAGCATTCACAACCATTATATCTGATTTTGAAAGAGTGGAATTCACAATTATTTCTTTTTTGAAACTCTGTTAAGGACTTGAGAGACTCACTATCCATCAATATATTCAAAATCCTGTAAAAAAAAAAAGTGTCTGATTTTTACATTTAAAAAGCCAAAATCTCTGAGCCATCTTAATGTTATATATAAAGTATTTGAAATGTATTTCCTGATGAAAAAAAATAAAATAAATAAATACACAAAGACTCCCATATCCGGTGTAGTATTTATTTATATTAAATTAAAAATATAGATTCAGGTAACAAAACTGTGAAACAGTATTTAAATGTTTTAGCTTTGGGGAATGAGAAAGCTGTGGTGCAGAGGGTCACTGTGGCCAACGCTGCCAGTGGTTGCTTAGGAAGATTGGCGACTCAACCAATGACTTCTCAACCCTCTCTGTACGCCTGAATCAAAAATGACAATACTTGACTTCAGTTTTGATAAGCTGTCAATCAATAACAATGCAGCCAAATGAACTCTCCTGGCAATTAGTCCACTTGACAGCATGAATAATACACACTGACTTATGAATTTCCTCGAGGAACACCATAGTGGGTAAATTAGTATATGGATTGGGGCTTTTGCTATCATTTTTCACCAGCCTGAGCTCTGGGGCTTACAGAATTGTAATTTTTGGGTGAACTATCCCTTTAACAGTGTGGCCAGTAGCAGTTGTATAATGGGATGGGAATTATAGTATGCACATGAATTCCATACTGAGCACTACTAGACACTATCGATATGACCAGGACTAAAGTCAGAATAGATCCTGGGAGAAACAAATGCTATACACAGCTGCAGATTCCCCACGCTGAATTATGTACATTAAGAGCAAATCGAGGATGTGGAATGGTGGGGGATGGGGTAGAGAGGCTATACCCGATGGAAAGAAAACACTTTCTACCTCTTGAACACGGGCAGAGGTTAAAGAACACAAAATGCATCAAGATGGGCTACATACAGGCACGAAAAAAACACCAAAATACTAAAAGAACCTGCAAGATCTACAAATCAAATATGTGTTGGTTAAATTACAGCTATATACAGCCATCCAATAAGAAATAAGTGGTCACACACACGCAATATAGGTGAACAAAGCCGAAAAAAAAAAAAAAAAAGGTCACTCCAAAAAAAGCAAGAGTTTCCCTGCTATTTACAAATACATATGGCCAATTTGACAGTCTATAAAAATACTTTCCACATTTTCTCATTGACATACAGTAGTAAAATCATAAGGAACAACCATTCCAAATGTCAGTGTCGCAGGAACAGGATTCCTTCCCGTTATTTGTCCTTATGATAGAAAATGACTTTTAACAGTGCTTCAACTACCAATTCTTTCTGACGATATGGACACATGCAAAATCATTTCCGGAGCATTTTAAAAGACATGATTATATAAAAACAGAAAATACTAAAGGGGCACAGCAAATAAGAAGGCCCCAAAAGCAAACCCTGTGCTTGTGTCCATGGTGCTGCAAGACATCTATGACCCTGCCGACTGGATCAGCAAAGGTAGACTGAATATTCATAAATACAACAAAATTAATTTTATCTTGGGTATTACGCAATTTGTGCCCTAACAAACTGTAAGTACACTAGTAGTAATGTGATAACTGAAAAATAATGTAACTTAGTAAAATAATGTATAATGTAAAAAGTAAAAAAAGGTTTATATAAACTAATTGATTAACATATTGTCTCTCAGTACTGTAAAATATATGATCACTGGGTCATGATAACCTGCTGTTCACAAATTTGTTTGCCCATATAATCTTTAAGCTATAAAGGTTAAACTTATTTGGCTTGCTCTCCACGGTGGAGGGACAAGGAAGCAGCTTCAATATTCAATATTTATGAATAAGGTGCAATCAATAATGAGCCTAATTTTCTAAAACAGAAGGACAATGTTTTGCAATACAGCAAATTAAGCATTAGTGTATATGATGCAGGTTTTTGTGCAGAAATACCACACGTAAAAGTTTTGCAAATGTGTTTCAATTATCTGATAAATAACAGCATGTTTTATGACATTAGGAAAAAGAAAAACAATCAATTAATTTGATGCAATGTTAAAAAAAAAAGTGAACAAATAAAGTGAAGCTTTTACCAAATATCTTAATTGCCCTTTACATAAAGCAACATATCTCCAAGCCCATTATAAAATCATGTATATTTACACATACAAGTTCATTTCCACTTTGTTTGTCTCAAGTATTTTTCTAGATTCTGAAAGATTCTAAAAGTGAGTTACACGACAAAACGTTTGTGCTCCATTCATACCTAATCTTGCAGTTTTCCTAGAAAGAGAAAATGTTCATAGTGAGGCCGTACTTAATGAGTCCAGTCTCCTGTAGGCAACTGTAAAAGCATTCACAAATGTCGTCCTCACATGTTATGGATCCTTCTCTCCGTGTGTTTTGTTGTTCCTCATTTTGTAGTTTGATTTAGTAGGTCATCACCCACCCTGCATTCACAGTAGTTTTGCTACATATATAGATTCAGACAGGCCTCTCTGCAAAACTAGTGACACTAACAGTAGCTTAAGCAGAATAGTAATGTCCTTGCCTTTAAGGAAAGGCTGGCTTTCCAGTCTCCATCCCTAATGTGATAATTAAACACTCTTGCAACAGTAGGCAACCCATTGTCGTGGATAATGCAGGTAGTTCTTTGGGGTTTTTGTAACATCAGTCAAAAAACCTTTGTATCTAAGAATTTAATCACTTAGGCATGTCACAAATATAAACAAATGAATAGAAATATAATTTGGCCTTAGTTCTACATACTGTGCTTACTTTATTCCTGTAAAAGCAAAATATTTTTTTTTTCCAAATTCTAAAGAAGCTACATTTTATTATTTCAAGTATTAGATTAATTCTGTAAATATGTCTTACATTACTGTTAAATGTGCATCTAAGAATATTCATATTCAAATATGTACCTTATATTAATATATTATTGAGGAATTTGTACAATCTGAGCATTTCTTTACCTTAAACGATGCCCTAATTGCCTTAAGCTAATTAATTTTTAAGCTAGTGATAAATATTTCAATTAGTAAACATCTGTGTTTGGCAAAGTCACTGCACATCACTAAAATTCCCTGATTTCATTTTCAGTAGAGAGCCAAACATGTAATTTGTCTTATCTGTTATTACATGGGATCAGTAATTCCCACAATGAAAATATCTAATATTTAAAGTGCTCCACGTAACCGTAAACCTTCATGTTCAAAAGCGCGGAAAACAAATGCAAAAAATTATGCATTAAAACATTTTCATATGGCCGTGTTATGTTTGTTATAGTCATGTGAACTATGATTAGAATGAATGAGTAGTCAATCAGTGCTGTTGGTGATTAAAATAAAACTCATGCGGCTCTGCCAGGCTAAGTGCTATGAAAACCATCTCACATCTAACCACCAACATCACACTATTCTTCCTCTTAGGTGAAAAGCATAGTGCCTGGCAGTGTTCAAAACTATACACAAATCTGGCTTTAGAAACTGGGATGGCATGGTTTGAAGATTTTGCGATGTTGCTTTCCAACATTTGAGGAGAATAGCAAGCTTTCTAACTTCTAAAAAGTTACATTATCTTCCAAAACTTGAATCCTTGTTGTAACTTTCATGAGTATTTCGGAGCTCTTCCATACTTCATATAGAAAGTAATTTTAGGAGACAGTACAAATGGAGATGACAGATTTGAGGCAGTCTCCTCTCTGACCTGGGGCAAACATTCCATTCTTACTTTCTCAATTGTTCCTCATGGCATGATGGTATTCCATCTTCTCTATTTCATATATCCCCACTGCACAGCTAGAAATAACAGCCATCTTTATCATTTCATGCCACTGTGAGTTTTAAACATCTCACAGACTTGTTGGTTGGACAATGACATTCGTCTTATTACGTTTATACAGTTAATAACAGTTTTCCGGACATATTTCAAAACTGAAACCAGGCATCATGTGCTGTCAAGTCTTCCCTGCAATCCTTGGCTTCTGTAGTTGTGTAAATATCCATTCGACATGTCTGTCTATATTGATGCTCTTGGTCGCTTGTATTGATTTCAGCTTCTAAAGTTCAAGATAGTCCAAGTTTTCAGTCTGGGATTTTCTTTCACACATTACATGGCAAAATATTACAGAAGTCTACCTTAAAGTGACAACTCTGTGAGCACACTGGTCAATGCTGGCTAGATCGACAATAAAAACAATATTACAGTAGACTGTTGCAAATCTGTTTTTATGAAGTTATTGATTTTGTGATTTTGTTTTACTGCGGTAAAACAAGGTTCTATATATATATATATATATATATATATACACACATACATACACATACATACACATACATACACACACACAAACACACATACACACATACACACAAACACACAGTCGATGAGAATTACTGGTAGCATTTATCAGCATAGAGTGCTTCTATTCATTAAGTTGCCTTTAGACATTGTTTTACTTCAACACTCAGGAGGACTGTTCCCAGTGTCTAGTCTAGTGGGGAATTTCTCCTGTCTTACTTAAAGTATGTATCAAAAAATGCATAGTGAATGGCTCAAAATAAGTGCAATGAAACATAAAAATGCCTTGTTTGAGTAATATGTTACTTGTGCATATACTGTAGAACAGATCAATTGTGAAGATGTTTTGAACTGAATATCACACATTGTGTTGGATGTGCCTAATGAGAAGGTTGGTCTTTATCTTTAAATATCTGTACTGTGATCAACATGTAATATATGCATCACAGGAGCCCAACTGTAGGCTATACCACAGATGATCTTAGTGGGCCCCCTTGTCACAGGGCCTGGGACAATATTACCATTTATTAATATTACCAGTTGCTGGGCATATGGTATGGTAACACATTTGCCTTTTCTTCTTTAATCAAGTGCTAAAATAAACTATATTACATGTAACAATAACCAAAGTCATAAATGACAACAGACAGCAGGTAGCTTCAAATCCCAAAAGAATCACAAGATAAACTGTAAAGATTGCTGTAATTGCACAAAAAAAAGACTCTTCTTTGCCGCTTTGTCTGGATCAACCCATGTTGCGTTTGTGTTTTCATGTCTGAATGTCCACACAGAATTGCATTGGGCTTATACTTAAAAAAAGGTTCCTCTTGTACCGAATCAATGCTTTTTCGAAGTCAGTACTTCCTACCAATGAGGTAAGTGTAACATATACCATAAGATGGGAAGAGAATCGCTTTAGAGCTTTCCAAAATATTAGGGTGGCATAATGGTGCTCAGAGTGAGAAGAGACAAGCAGGTAAGAGCTTTGACTGATGCGGTCATCTGTGACCAATGCCTCTGGAGGAGTAGCTCACTCGAGTGGATCAGTTCC
The DNA here is from genome assembly GCA_032164185.1 of Moxostoma hubbsi. Taxonomy (NCBI): domain Eukaryota; kingdom Metazoa; phylum Chordata; class Actinopteri; order Cypriniformes; family Catostomidae; genus Moxostoma; species Moxostoma hubbsi. The sequence goes on along the minus strand of JAVLUX010000011.1, from coordinate 7,617,725 downwards.
AGGTCATTGGAGGTGTTAAATCCAGTTCAAAGAGAAGAGGAGAGACCGGGATGCTGGTGTGAGAGCCAGGGTGAGAACACAGTATGACTGAGAGGGTGTCTCTCTCTCTCTGTTCCTCTATCTCTTTGTCTCTTACTTCCATTGGCAGCTGTCGCTACACAACAGTGTTCCTCTGGCGGTAGGGAGGCGGTGGCAACACGGTGCCCGTTTTTAGCGCATACTCTGACAGGTACTCCTGGTTCTCAGCCACCGCCGGTCGGATCCGACCGTTCTGTCGATAGAAGAAGCGTGTGCTGCAGTCCTGCAGATATTCAGGGTTGTGGAGAGTCGCTTTGGGGGGAAGACTGTGCTGCCAGTACTCAGGATTGTCAAATGTCTTTTTGGGCTTTTTGTCGGCCATGATGGTCCCAGAGTGAGCCGGATAGAGGGTGTGGGATGGGTGGAGGGTGGGTCCTGGATAGGCAGAGTGGAGGGTATGGCCTGAGAGGGTGGAGATGCTTTGTTGGCCTTGGTATGGAGGCTGTGCTGTGATGTGGGCACTGGGTGCTGCTGGTTTCATGGTTTGGGCAAGGTTCTGGCTGTTGGAAGTTCCAGAATTGGCTGCTACTGCTGCTGCTGCTGCTGTGTGAGCTGTGGGGACTCCATTCTTCCTCAGGAGATCATGACTCTTCTCCCCAGAGTTATGGAAGGTGTTGAGGTAAAGTGGATCATTGACATACTCATCCTCCACTTTTGGCTGTCCATTGGAGGCACTGTGGTAACCTCGTTCTATAGTGTGGACCTCACCATTTCTGCGATGGGTGACGAAGGGATTCTCCTCAACAGGGTTGAGATAATCTGCAAGGGAGAAAAATGGAGAAATGAGGAGTGGATTGCTGTAAGACTCAATGGGATATTTGTGCTCTGGGCTTTACCTTCGTTTAGTACTTGAGTGACAAAGGGGTCGTTCGCATCAAGAACTGTACTGTTTTTTTTATTGTTTTTCTATGTAAACATACACTAGACATACGTCTTTGACAATTGCAGCAATCTGCCTCAATGCTTCCCACATTAATTATACATGCACTTTCATGCACTGTATGTGATTTAAGCTTCTGAGAAAATCAGCACGACAGTAAAAAAATACTGAACTATGATGGTGAACATGTTTTTTTCTCTGTTTTTGTAAAAATTTTACTGAAGACAACCAGAGTGGATTGGTGTAGTAACACTTACAAAGATAGACAAGCAGGTAAAACTGTGAGCTGTTCTTGTCCAATCAATGTCACTTAAATATGCAACTCCAAGAATGTTAATCAAGGGTTTGCAATTATACAGTGTAAAATCTCTAACTCTGCCTATCTAGGATGAAGTAATAATCCAGGGTAAATTATGAACAGTGTGAAATAGAACAAGTTAACCCAGGATTACATTAATATAGGGATAGAATTGACTCTTAGTAAGCAATTGTGAAGTGTGAGAAGCCAAATCGATCTCTATATGTGTTTTCTAAAATCAATCTCCTCTAACACTCCTACTCACTCCAGTTTATTCTTCAGTACCTGAGGGCTTTTTGTCCTGCAGGGCGCTCATGTATCCATCTTGGTCAGTCTCTGCTCTGGCTCCACGTTCAGACAGCATCACAGTTGGATCTGCACTGTACCGCTGGCCACTGCTGTCCTCTCTGGTGCTCACCCTGGGAGAAGCCTTCTTCCTGAGAGTACCATTACAGCGGCTGTCTTCAAATGCCTCTGAGGGCCCTGAGGCCCCCTGCTGGGCCAAAGATGGCTTCTTAGTGGAACAAGCCGGGTTGACTGCAGACACAGCTACGACCCGTGGGATTGTGGCCATCATCTCCTCCATACCAAAACTACCGTCCTGGTAGGCAAACTGATTCTGCAGAAACATAGTTGTGGCCTTAAAGGTACAGTTCATCCAATAATAAAAATTCTGTCATCATTTACTCACCCTCCTTTCCTCACCTCATTGGAAAATGTGAATGGTGATTGAGTATGTCAGTTTCTAACATTCTACCTAACATTGTTTTTTGTGTTCCATGGGAGAAGGATCATATAGAAAGTCATATATGTTTGGAATTACAAGAGTGTGAGCAAACGATGACTGATTTAAAAAAAAAAAAAATTAGGTGAATTATCCCTTTAAGGTTCTCAAGTGCAATCTATTTCTGTATGTTTTATTAAACACTTCAAAAGAGACAAATATTGTATGCTAGTGAGGCTCCAAATATTAATACAGTTAATGAGATTTAATAAAAACTTGGCTACAGTGAATGAACAGACGAGCGTGTAGGAGCTCTCTTAATGCAATTATAAATCTCATAGCAATTAAACTTTTTTTTTCTCGTTGCTAATCCCTAGTCTCTCCCTGTCTATTTCTTTTTGCTTCTCTTTCTCAGTCTTTCAATGAGTTTCCTTCCATAAAAGCACCGTTGTGGTTACAGTAACAATCTCAAATACAATAGTACTGATATGGTAATGATTACCATATTTATGTACCATGGTTTCACTATGATACATACCCCCCCAAAAAACATGGAATTACAAAGGTACATGTCCAAAAAGCATGGTATTACTAAGGTACTATGACCAAAAAACATGGTAATACCATAGTACTTTTTGGTCATATTTTGTTTGCACTGTGATCTTTCTGCAATAAGGACTGGCAGTGCCCTGAATTTAATGTTTGTTTTCTTATTTTTCTATAACCCTGACATTTCCTTTTCTTTTCACTAACCACAAAACACCCCTCTCATCTCATCTCATCTCATCTCTCTCTTTCCATCCTTTCCTCCCCAACACCCACCCACGATGCTCTTTGAGCAGTCTGAAGCTCCTTGCTGTGAATGAAGGGTGCTGCTGGGGAGACTATTAGTCTGTAGAAGAGGAAATATAAAACTGAAGACTGTTGCACTACAAAATATACTTGATGAGTAAATGTATATCACAGTCACAATATACATCACAATTTTTGCTGGAAATTTAATAAAAAAAAAATGAAATTCAATGAATTTTTTTGTTTGTTTATAAAAATAATAATAGATTATACCGAACTATTTATGCCAACATTTCTTTCTTTTTTTTTTTTTTATTTCAGCTTAAAATGAGACTTTATTTATTTTATTTATTTTTATTTATTAACCAATGACACCACTTTATGCCCCTGAAAACAAATATCAAAAGGACTTCTTCATAGTAGAGGTGTGTTCAAGTAATTGTTTTGTGTGAATTGATTTTTTTATCATATTTTTGAATAACTTATCAGACCACACAGCCCTTCTTGCATAAGTTTGAGGCATTTACCAATCCATCATATTATTTATGAGTCTAATAGAGTAGTTGAAAAGGGTTTATGCCAAACCTGATAAATGAGCAGGAGAAAAACTTTCATGTATCCCATTAAGCATTTACACATCAGTGACTAAGGACGATCTGCAACACACATGCACACACAAATGTGCTTTTTCCATTAAACCCAAACATAGATGAATAGAGACAATTTTGAGTTAATATTATGATCCAAAATTTGGGTTATTTGGCAGAGTTTTGTTTTCCCAAAGCTCAGTTTATATGGCAAACTGCAGGCGAAAGATTTCTGTAATGTTCCAAAGAGGCTCTGAAGGATTGATGTCCCTACTTGATATTCATACCATTTACTTGCATTTCTCTCCCAGTTAGACAAAAACAAAATGCAAGTTAGAATGCAAAATGGCACACATGGTTAGCAAACATGGTCAAGGCAAAAAAAGGATATATTTAATCACACTCACACACCCACCCTCCTACACACTCTCACACCTCTACTAAAGCCATTCTGAGTCCCTCGCAAAGACTGATTCAGCCCTGAGATTGTGCCCCTCTATGTTACAATTAAGAGCTGTGAATGGCTGCCAGCTGCATCCTGATTGGTTGTACTTTCACACTGCCATCAGGCACAGAAACTATGTAAAATATCAAAATATTCTTGCTTTTAGAAGTGTGCAGTATACAAAAATTTTATTTCACAGTATGAGTAATTTTATATTCTCTAAGCTACAGTTAAAGGGATAGTTAAAATGAAAATTCTACAACCATTTAACCACCCTCATGTTGTTCCAACATTTTGTGACTTGCTTTATTCTGTGTAACATAAAAGGAAATATTGAGCGGTATGTTAGTCTCAATCATAATTTTCTTTTATAGCATCTTTTTCCAATATAATGAAAGTAAAAGGTGACTGAAGCTGTCATCCTGCCTAAAATGTCCTTTTGTGTTCAATTGAAGCGAGTCAGTCATATAAGTTTGGAACAACATGAAGATAAGTAAATGGTGACTGAACAGTAATTTTTGGGTGAACTATCCCTTTATGAGCCATGAGTGTGTACTGAGCTGTTGTCCTATCTTGGTCCCTCCATGCACACAAACTGTTAATAACACACTCATTGCTGATGAATGCAGAGCAAATACCCACTCTGGAGTTCCTGTCAATGGGTAAATATCAGCTTCACTTGAGTGAGGACCTAGCTATTTACACTGGCATGCTTCTGTAATGAAAAGTCAGCCACGGTGCCAAATATAACCACACATATCTGGGGGGGGGGGGGGTGACTTTTTCCTGCTCAACTAGAGAGCCTTAATACGCATCACACAAGAACAAGACTGCTGGTAATGTTTCAAAAAAGTGATACATTCTGAAATAAGAATGATTCTTACAAGTAAACAAATATTAGTGTCTACAAATAAGATTTTGAATAACATTCAAAGTGTGTAAATTATCATAACCTTCGTGCACTTAAAGGAATAGTTCACACCAAAATGACAATTCTGTCTTAATTTACTCACCCTCATGACTATTACTTACTTTTTTCTGTGGAACACAAAAGGAAGTATTGCACCAAATATTTGGTACTGACAGCCTTACTCATCATTCACTTTCACTGAATCTGGTTTCCATTCAGTTGAACCAGGGTTGGGTTTGAACCAACATGAGGGAGAGTAAATGGTGACAGAATTATTTTTTTTTGGGTGAACTATCCCTTTAATGAACAGGTGGGCATTATTCAATCTGTGAATGAGACTTTAGAAGCTGATTTCATATTTTAAGGGTGGACAGGTTCAGTTTAGGAGAGCTGGCTTAGCATCTGTCAGTGGAGGGCTGTAGGCTGCAATTTTCAAACTGCTAGTGTGGGTGGTACTTAATTGGCTGAGGCCTGGGGGAGCATCCATCCACCCCAAGGTCAAAGTCAGTCAGATGACAGACTCATTAGAAATCTCAATTCAGCCCACAAGCAATAAATAGAGCTTTATTCATAGAACGATAACTGAAAGTGCATTAAAATGTAAAGGACTCCTAAAATATGGAAATATGTGCAAAATGCTCAAAATGGGAATGTTGAGTGTATGCACATGTATGTGTCAATGCATCAATGTCTGTGCGACCTCTTGTCCTTTGGCTGGTTTAGATCATAGAAATTTCAAAATTTGACGACTCATTTGCCAGATTCTATGTGATTTTGTTCTGAAGAGTAACACAAAAGCTGCTTGAATTTCTCCAAACTTTTTACCAAGAGAAACAAATATTCTTTGAAATACTCTAAGGGATTGGTACTCTCAAGAGTTACAATGATGACTAACCAAAGATTTGTGTGTTTTTTAGAATTAAGACGATAGTACAATTTTGTCAATATTATTATTCTAACTTTGTTGTATTATCTTTCTTCCATGAATCACAGAAGAAAACCCATGGCAAGATGTCAAATTTTTCAAAAGTTTTCTTTACAAGGAAAGAGGATTATGTATTTTTTATATTGTGAGTCCATTCAATACAACTGAGAGGTGACCAAAACTCTGAAGGTCCAAAAAGCACATAAAGGCAGTATAAAAGTAATCCATATGACTCCAGTGGTTTAATCCATGTCTTCGAAAGCGATATAATAAGTGTGGTTAAAACAAAAAAACAGATCAATATTTCGGTCTAAAAATCTCCACTTTCACTTCCACATTCTTCTTCTTTTGTTTTTGGTGATTCACATTCTTTGTGCATATTGCCACCTACTGGTTGGGGCTGGTCAAAAGTATAGATTTATAGTAAAAAATATTGATCTGTTTCTCATCTACACCTATCATATCGCTTCTGATGATATGGATTAAACCACTGGAGTTGCATGGATAACTTTTATGCTGCCTTTATGTGCTTTTTGACATTCAGAGTTCTGGTCACCATTCTCTTGTATTGAATGGGCCGACAGAGATAATTTTTTTTTTTTTTTAAATCTTCATTTGTGTTCTGCAGAAGTAAAAAAAAAAAAAAAAACACAGGGTTGGCCATGGTGGTGAGTAAATATGACAATATTTTCACTTTTGACTGTAAAGAATTTCTCTGCATATAACTTCAAAAAAATACACACGTATTTAGCCATCAAAAATTGATAGAGCATGGCACATCAAATTATTAAAACAAAGGTCTGTAAGGTGTAAGTTTTAGAAGACTCACTCTGTTGGGGTCCATGCGTGATATGGTTGTGTATGCCAGTGGAGGGATGCTGAAAGCCTGTGGCACCAGATACTCCTCAGCACCCATTAGATCTTCTAGCTCCTCCTCATCAAGCAGACTCTGAAAGAACTTACTGTCATTGGGGCTGGGCAGTTTCATGCGATCATCCCCCTGGCAAAGACAGGTATTATGTATTAGTTAGTCCAATTAGATTTTTATGGGCCTTGTCATCAAGTCTCATCACAATCATGGTAATTTAAGCCTTGTTCTCCGGCTCTTACCTGGATGACTAGGTAACGTTGTGGGTCTCTTGCCATTCGGCAGAACTCTGCTGCAAGCTCTTTAAACCTGGGTCTGCTGTCTGCATCTATCATCCAGCCTAAAAGGGAACACACATAAAATGGCTTCAGATATGAGCAGCGGGCAATGAAGAACACAATATATTTGAGCCTAAACAATGGAGTGAGCTTTCTGCTATTCTGTAGTCATTTAAAATTTTATGAAGGTTCTAGGTATAGAGGTTAAATATGTACTAATTTTTTCATGAAGAATAAACCAAATTTGATACTGTTGGTGATATGACTGGATTCTTCATCTCATGTGAATGGTCATGATTTTATACATATGTTTCAAAATTACTATTCATTTAATTAGCAATAAAACTTTTTAATGAGGAGAAAAATGAGTGCAGCTTTAAGCAAAAGATATTGTGTCAATTATTACAGACACTCAGTTTAGTAGAAACAGGATCAGAGCATTCTGCTGGATAAAAAGGTGTGTCAATGCATTGCATTAGATTTGATGTCATTGTACTGCCAAAAGAGGTTCTCACGTATGTTGTAACCGAATGTGATACATCATTTTTAATATGCGGAATAGACAATGAGATTTAAGAGCAGCAGTAGAGGGAAAGGTTTGCAGTTAATAACGTCTGAATTTCAGTCTGTTCCTGACAAAAAGCTGTCAAATAACTTCAGAAGACTTGGAATATATTGCATAGGTCATATAAGCTACAGTACTTTTATAGTGCATTTATAGTGCCTAGATATATATTATCTATCTATCTATCTATCTATCTATCTATTTATCTATCTATAAATTCTTATCAAAAATTCTCCTTTTAAGTTCCATGGAAAAAACGAAAATAAAATAATTGCACACAGGTTTGGAATGACGTGAGAGTGAGTAAGCAATGACATAATTTTCCTTTTTGGGTTAACTTCTCCTTAAATGATGGACTTCAGAGGATGAACTGATGCCAACTCCAACTGTAAGACATGGGATACTACATATGCCATTGCCTGAACCTTGGATTTAGGATGGACATCACCGAACCTGAAATGACCTGCCTGTTGAACTGCAATGCACCTCATTGATCTCTGCCTGCATCACCTTGGTCTAATAATGGGCTATACTCTTAAAATGGAATCATAGACTATCAATTAATTGTCAATAAATGCCATCATCAGCCAACTAGCAAAAGGACAATGCATCTATGTGAACTGCTGCAGTTAATCCAGGATGGACTTCAAAGACATTGGTCATTAATCTTACTGTTCAAACAAAATCTATGTTTAAACACTGGCCCTTAACCCTTACTTAGTTGACAAATTTTAAACCATGACTTGCACTGCACATAAATAATTAATATCGGCATTATATTCATGCCGTTTTTCCAGAGGGGAACTGACCCCCACAGTGAGGCTGTGACCCAAGATTATTTTTCTCCATTAACCACCATCATATTGAGTTTTGTGTTCCTTAACACAGTTGCCTTCATCTTGCTCACTGGGGTTCTAAAGACAATTATTTAATTCTTTATTTTTATACATAATTCACAATCATATTTAATTAAACTACACAATGACGACTCTAAGACTTTAAAGTATAAAGCTATAAAGCTGCTTTTAAACAATGTTTGTGATAGCACTATACAAATAACAAGTGAATCAAGAAAAAAAGAATACCACACTACTGCCACCATTGCTCAAATTGAGCACTAAAATATCCTTTCACATACTGTATATGGTTTTAATAGGTGACTGTCTCTGAGGACTGTGTCTCTGTGTGTGTGTGTGTGTGTGTGTGTGTGTGTGTGTGTGTGTGTGTGTGTGTGTGTGTGTGTGTGTGTGTGAGCGCGCGCGCATTACAGGGGACCTACTGGTCTCTGTAACATGGTGAGAGGTGAGTGAGCTGGCTGCCTGCTGTCACTCAGAGAGAAGAGCTGCAGTACCCTAGAGGAGCAACACAGCCCCTGCCTCACTGTCTGCTATACAGCTATAGTGCTGAAAGATTATTTTCTTTCACTGGTGAAAATCACATATTTTATTCTCAGCCACTCTGTCACATTAAATCATTAAATTAGGTTTATGCATTATAAATTGTTTGGTTTTGAAACTGATAGATTCAGTAATTGATGCTTATTGGTCATATGGCTACAGATTTCAACAGAATTTAAATGCATGTCATTTAAAAACTCCTACAAATCCCCCACCCCTTGGAAGTTTATTTTTTTTATTTTTACTATGCTGTCAACTACTCTTCTGTTAAGAGAAATTGGGATTTTACATGGCAACTGTCCGTTCTGCATAACCCGGCGGCTCGTTTTTCTTATCGGGGCACATTCGGCATGTTTTGTGGCCAGTCCAGCCCTGCCAACAATGTTGTACTGTCATCTCTGTTTAACACATTTTAAAATGTTGAAATCCATTACACATAATTCTGCATATTTTCTCCTCAAATTCAGTGTACAAAAAAAAAACAAAAAAACAATACAAATTCCATCTGGGTCCGTTTATATTGTTGTGGCTGTAAAGGACATTCAAAACATATTGCAACTGTAAAGGGTGAAAATCTGAGCAAAGCACTCCTACATTTGACCATGACCATGTAGACATCAATGGTGCAGATGGGAGGCTGAGGAAGCCTCTCTCCTTTCTCCAGCAGGTCAGGGATCTCTCGTGTAGGGATACCGTCATATGGCTTTCCTCCAAATGTCATCAGCTCCCAGATAGTCACTCCTGAAAGAAAGAACCATCATTCAAAAAAGCTTGTTAGAATGTGCTGAGACGGTCATGATTTGTCCAGTTCATACAAAGTCTTGCCACAGGAAAATAATTGGATTAAAATGGATTTTGAAGTTGAAGTGTTTAATTTGTTTTAATACAATACTTTATACTGTACCGGTTTAATATCCAAAAACACCTAAAGTAAGCCATACATAGCTATATTCCACCCAAAAGTATGAATATTGTGCCACTATCTAACAATACTCTGTTTCAGCATCCTGAGTTTGTGGCAGGACCAACTGTTTTCTGACTAATGGCAGATGGGGGATGTGTTCTGCTTGATGATGCTATTGGCGCAGACATGTCATACTGAATAGTTCACCCCCCCCAAAAAAATTATCATAATAACATACATTTTATCTCATGCCATCTCAGATGTGACTGACATTCCTTCTTCTGCAGAACACAAATTAAGATTTTTAGAAGAATAGCTCCCATATATCCTCAGGCCCATATAATACAAGTGAATGGTAGCAAGAACTTTCGATCTTCAAAAATCACATAAAAGTTATCAATAAGACATTGGTGGTTGAATACATGTCTTCAGAGGCAATATAATAGGTGTGGGTGAGAAACAGATACATATTTTAGTCCTTTTTTTTTCTATAAACCGCCACCTTTTAACAGCCCCAACCTGTAGGGGGCAATGCACAAAGAATGCAAAACGGCCAAATACAAAAGAACAATAATGAGAATGTGGAAATTAATTAAATATTGATCTGTTTCTCACCCACACCTATCATACCACTTTAGAAAATACTGAATTTAACCACTGGAGTCTCATGGATTACTTTTATGCTACCTTTATGCGATTTTTGAAGCTTAAAAGTTCTGGCCATCATTTAATTGCATTGCATGGACCTACAGAGCTGAGATTCTAATTTGTGCTCTGCAGAAGAAAGAAAGTTATGCACATCTGGGATGGCATGAGGGTGAGTAAATGATGAGAGAATTTTTGGGTGAACTTTTGAGTAAGATCAATTCATTTTTGCAATAGAATAATCCCATGCATGCAATCTTGATTTTTATTCAAATAAGGGCTCATCTCACCGTAACTCCATACATCGCTCTGGTGGGTAAACTTTCTGTAGTGAATACATTCCAAGGCCATCCACTTTATAGGCATCTGACAGAAAAAAGAAAAGAAAAGTGGAGCACAACTGAGTGGTTTGTGTTTAATAAATGAAATGGTTGGATATACCACACTTAAAAAGTAATGAAGTAAAAAATAATAATGAAAAAAAAAACAACAACAACAAAAAAAACAAAACGGCATTCATCAAGTGAGCAGTGAGCAGATGATTATTGCTTATTTATGAAACTTGATAAAGTATCTTCAAAGGTTACATAGCCGAGACTAAATATTACCACAGTATCATGCATAATTTATTAATGTATCAGGCAAATTAATATTTCAGAAATTTAATAACCAGTGATATTTAATTCTTTTCATCTTCCACTTCCACAAGAAATAAAGTCTTTATATCTCATCAAGCACATTTGTGTGCTTTATGTAATGTTCCAAAGTTAAATACTTAAGGTTAGGTGTTTAGAACAAATCCCTATATGAGCAATTATAATAGTGATGCTTCCCCTTTGCAATGCCAGTGAGTGGTAGCGGAGCACTGGTTTGTGAATGGAGAATGAGGCTGGGAGAAATGAATGGTAAGGACTCACACCTGTGTATAATTTCCCTTAAAGCTGTACTGTGTTTCAGTGAGCGGCGTTGGGGAGATAAAAGGGGAGACAAGAAGCCCAGAGGGGAGAGAGAGCTAAGTTTGATCCTGTGTGCACCATAACTTTGAGTTATTTGGACTGAGAACACAGTCTCCCACTTCCTCATTCCCTGAAGAGTTAAATAACTTGTTAAAGTCAGTAATTATCTTGTCATACAAGTAAGGTTGTGTTTTAAACCCAGGGACAATCAAGGGACATATGTTTAGTGAAACAAACACAAGTGCAATTATTAACAGATGCTATCCAAATGATGAAAGCATGCTCTTTGTCTTCCTGGTGTGCAACACTGACCTTTCCTCCATCTGCATTGTATTCCTTCTCATCTGCATCCAGGAGGCGAGCCAGACCAAAATCAGTGATCTTTATGTGATTGGGTGACTTCACCAAGACGTTCCGAGCAGCCAGATCTCTGTGCACAAGTCTCCTCTCTTCTAAGTACATCATACCCTGCAAAAAACAAAACACTCATATTCAAAAATAAGATATGTCTGATCATGAGTGCCTTAAAATTGCTCAAGAAGCTTAAAGGTATTGTTTACCCAAAATGAAAATTAATTTCCATACAACAACAGTTCATAGTGACCACAGCTTTCAAGCTCCAAAAATGTCAGTTTCTCACACAAAGCTATCATATGGCTTCAGATCACTCGGAATATAGTACATGCATATTTTTGACTACTTTTATAGCTTTTAAAACGTGATTTTGGTCCTTTTTGGAGCCTGAGATCAATGGTGACTATGAACTATTGTTCTAAGAAAAAGAGCTGCATATAGATTCTTCCACATAAAACAATAACAGCAGGGTTTGTAACAACATGTAAAATATTTAAAAAATATATGAGAAGGAACCTGGTAAGAAAGAAAACTTTAGCAGGAAAATCCAACTTTTTGTTTTTTGCTTTGGAAACACTTTCAATGACACTGTGGAGGGATTGGAGTCCTATTATTATTAGTCACACTATTATTAATGGAGATTGTTCACATTGATAAGCGTATCGCGAAACAATAAAAACTCCAGACATCAATTCTCTGGAGGAGCGAACAATGTATGTAATCGATTTAAGTCCAAACTGCGGCATGGAGACCTTTCACAGGTCCGCTCTCCATTCCTGAGAAAACAGCCTCTCTACTCTTCTTTCCAACAGGGCTTTCGAGTGCCAATGAGCTGGTGGCTGGATGAAATTTAAATCTTAATGTGATTGGTGGAGAGGCAAGGACAGCTTGTGGCAAAATGGTTTTACAGAGAATGAGAGAGAGAGAGAAAGCTTACAGAAGTGGGGAAATACAATTTGAGAAGTCCAGTGATGCCTCTACATCTGTCGTCACAGGATGAATCTGGTTTCAAGTGCTTATAATATTGAATAACTATGAGAATACATTCATAGGAGGAAAAGTTGGTGCTTATTACATCACCTTTGAAGCGTCACTTTTTCGTTGCTATGGTGATGACATAGGGTATAATGTCAAAGATATAACTGGGAAATGTCCAACAAAACAGTGACACACAGAAGTATAATGAAGCCATGTTAACAGTCTACACTCACAACTTGTGCATGACTACATTGCATGTTTCCCATTGCACTGAAAGAGACATCCTACAAATTATGTTGAGCTGTATTTTGGTTTCAGCAGCCTGGAGATGGAAAGAGAAATTTGAATTTCAACCACATTAAAAAGGGTTTGGGTTAAGCAGGGAAAGAGGCAGATGCTTTAAACAAGGTATCATCTTTGTAAAATACTGTTTATGAATACTAAAACTCATTTGAGGTCATATTTATTTTAGTGAGTTTTTAATGTATTTTTTTAAATGATATTGTAGAGTTAAATCTTTCCCTCAACATCATTAAAAATAACACTAATGCAGGATATATAAACTCAGTGAAAAAAGAAACAACCTCTCACTTTCAACTGCTTTTTTTCAGCAAACATAACATAAATAATGAAAATATTTGTATGAACATAAAAAGATTCAACAACTAAGACATAAATTGAACAATTTTCACTTGGAATAATGTGTCCTTAAAAAAAGGGGGGGGTCAAAAGTAAGCAGTCAGTATCTGGTGCATTAAGTACTGGAGTGCATCTCCTCCTCATGGACACTGCACCAGATTTGCCCGTTCTTGCTGTGAGATGTTACCATACTCTTCCACCAAGGCACTTGCACGTTCCCAGACATTTCTGGGGGGAAAGGCCCTAGCACTTACCCTCCGATCCAACAGATCCCAGACATGCTCAATGGGATTGAGATCCGGACTCTTCGCTGGCCATGGCAGAACAATGACATTCGTGTCTTGCAGGAAATCACACACAGAACGAGCAGTATGGCTGGTGGCATTGTCAAGCTGGAGGGTCATGTCAGGATGAGTCTGCAGGAAGGGTACCACATGAGGGAGGAGGATGGCTTCCCTGTAACGCACAGCATTGAGATTGCTTGCAATGACAACAAGCTCAGTCCTTCGACGATAAACACGATTCCGACCATCACCAGTGAAGAGCACTTTTTGCCAGTCCTGTCTGGTCCAGCGAAGGTGGGTTTGTGCCCGTAGGCGGCATTGTTGCCAGTGATGTCTGGTAAGGACCTGCCTTACAACAGGTCTACAAGCCCTCCGTCCAGCCTCTCTCAGCCTATTGCGGACTGTCTGAGCACTGATGGAGGGATTGTGCGTTCCTGGTGTAACTCAGGCAGTTGTTGATGTCATCCTGCACCTGTCCCGCATGTGTGATAATCAGATGTACCGATCCTGTGCAGGTGTTGTTACATGTAGTCTGCTGCTGCGAGGATGATCGCTGTCCTTCCTGTCTCCATGTGCACAGTCTTAGGCATCTCACAGTACGGACATTGCAATTTATAGCCCTGGCCACATCTGCAGTCCTCATGCCTCCATGCAGCATGTCTAAGGCATGTTCACACAGATGAGCAGGGACCCTGGGCATATTTATTTTGGTGTTTTTCAGAGTCAGAAGAAAGGGCTCTTTAGTGTCCTAAGTTTTTATAATTGTGACCTTAATTGCCTCCCATCTGTAAGCTGTTAGTGTCTTAATGACCGTTCCACATGTGCATGTTCATTAATTGTTTATGGTTGATTGAACAAGCATGGAAAATCTACATTTTATACATAATATGGCCAGTTGTTATGTCCACTTTTGCTTTGCTAAAGAAAATAATTCCAAACAAAGCCAAAGCAGAATCAAATTGTGTGTTGCAGAGCAATGCACATACTAACAGGAACATTACGGAAATAGACTGTTATAGAACAGTGTAGTATTACAAATAGTGAAGCGTCAGAGTCCTGATATCCTAAATATCAGCACTCTAGGAACACCTCTCGTCCAATCATATTAGAGGACATGAACTAACAGTTGCTAAATTTTATTTGTATTTTAATTTGATTAATTGTGCAGCCCTGATCTAACCATCTACACTACACATTATCTTATTGATGTTTATATATCCTTGAAACTGTTGTTGTTATAAAGCCTTTCTCTTGTACTTTCTCTGTACAATCTTTCCATTCAGAGCTCTAACAATAACAAACAATCTGCATTCAAACCCCAGCCTAGCTGATGTGTCTCCCACAGTGATAAGCAGTGATTAACTGAACTGTGCTTGCAGTTAGTAAGGCCACAGATGAGGATGCTGAGAATGTGATGGGTGGGAAATGATAAACAATCCAATAAGCCTTTAGTGTCCCTCTGGGTAGAGGTCAGTGCCCTGTTATGAGAGGCCTCAGTCCATTGCTGTGCATAAAGGGTCAAGAGAGACATGCTAATCAGTCTTTTCACTGACTGAAAGGACTGGAATGACTCTCCAAGGCTGCTGCTTTAAAATACACAAATGTCTGCAGAACTGTGAAGGAGGTGGGACAATCTCCATATGCCATGTGTGTATGCAATCTCTCCCCAGCAAGCAAGTGTAAACCAAGCTAATGGTGTGGGTATTGTGCTCTCTGTGCCTGCTGATGAGAATGAAAAAAAAAAAAACATTCTCTTCACCCCATCCATACATAGCCCTTTTTTCTTATGGGACTATATCACATTTAGACATACTAGATCTTAAAGATAAACATGCAATTTTAACCACTAAGAAAGTTTACATACATATTTTCCTCTAATTACTTCATGTTGTCTGCACAACAGTCCACAGACATGAGTTTTTCCATGCCAGTCGCTTATTTTAGTATGATCAATTTCAGATTTACCCACCCCTAAACTGTGCATAACAACAATACACTAACTGTAGTTAGTTGATTTATTTTATTTACAATCTTTTCCTTTTTAAATGGGTGGTTAATGTCAAGGAAAAAAGCTGAAACATTAATCATCTATCAAAATGCAATTATCCTTGGGTTTGCAGAGCTAAGGTGGAGACGACAGGAACATATATGTTTCAAGGTAAATAATGCTAATTTCTGCATACAGTAGCTACACCTGAAAAGAGGGGAAGTGTTTGCAAGTATCAAATAAAAAAATCTGAAAGATCTGTGATTGTTGTGCAGGTTTTCTTTGGGTGCAAAGAAACACTTTGTTGGTACACGAACCACAACACCACTCTCACAAGCCTTTTTGAGAGTCACATTTGAATGTAAGGCACACTCTATAATATCAGTTCTCAGACTCAGTTTGGTCAGAGAATTGAGGGAAATATTCCCTCAAAGCAATGCTGACAAAGGTTGTTACTGACTTGGAGGATCTTGCTGTAATTATAATGAGGCTTCTGTGGGCAGGGATCGAACCCAGGTCTGCAGTGCTCAAGTGGTAGTTGTTTTACCACTGAGCTAACAAGTTGGAGGAATAATGTCCGTATTGTTGGAATTCCTGAGGCCGAAGAGAGTCAGGATATGGTGAAATACCGGGACTGGCTCTTTTCAAGTCTGCTTGACATAACAGGCTATAAGCTGGAAATCGAGCAAGCTCACAGGGTTTCGTCTCAGCGATCTTCTGAGGGAGACAGGCCCAGATCAATTCTGGCCAAATTTATGAGATCATCCGATAAAGGTCTCGTGCTACGTGGGTTGAGGTATAATGGAAGGATTTCTTGGAAGAATCACAGCATTTTATTGTCCCCATACTTTGCAAATTCAACAAGAGAGAAACATGATCGATTCAATTAATGCAAGAAATTCTTACTTCAACGGAAGGTCACTTTTGCACTGATGTTCCCGGCCAAATTGAGAATAGATGATAAAGATGGCAATAAAACATTTACATGTCAGGCAAATGATGTCCTTCATAAAGTCAATGGAGTAAGTTATTTTGTGGTACTCACATTGCAGCCAAGTGGACTAACTCACTGATCATTCACTTGACTGTCCGAGGAAACTGAGCATCTTTTTTGTTTCTTTTTGTGCTGGTTTTGCCTAGCGGCTGGAGTTTGTTTTGTGGAGTAACACACCTTCGGGACAGTGTTGTGGATGATTCTGAAGTGCAAAAGTTATTTGTGCTTATGCCTCCTATTGATTGGAGTTTGTCTTGTGGAGTATTTTTTGTAAGTCACTGGAGTGATTAGGTAATTTGTTGCACTCATGTAGCAGCTGATTGGGCCGGATCACTGAACATTCGTTTGACTCTTCAAGGAAACTGAGCACCTTTTTTGTGGGAAACACACCTTTGGAACAGTTTTGTGGATGAATCTGCACATTCTTTGTGTTTATTCCACCTATCTTTTGTTGTGTAATTCTGTCTCACAAAATTTGTATAGAAACACCAGACTTGAACAATCTGAAAGGCAAAGTTGTCACGGGTGTAGGATTATCCTTGAACAAAGCCATCAAATGAACACATCACATTCCACAGATCAGAGAGATCCCACACTGAGCCATTAGAGAATTACAAAAATGAATCCATGGTTCCAAATTGAGTCTCTCCCATGAATGCTTAATCTCAAATTAGGGTTTGTAATGACAGAGCTGACCAATAAAGATCCTTCTGTGTTTCACAAATTTAAACTGCTGCCATATCAGGAAACTGATACTTCTGAAGACAGTACCAAGGCCCAAATCAACATGCACCTAAAACAGTGACACCTCCTCTCCCCCTCTGCACATTCCAAAGGCATCCTCTCTTTGCTAAGCAGAGACCGCACGGATTCTCCTGAATTACAATGAACAACACCAATTCTAAGACTCTTTATTCTGGATGATAATTAGTCATGAGATACTCACGAGATCCTCATTATTCTGCAAACAGCAGCTATTAAGGAATCCATGGATGTTGTACTTTGCTGAGTTAACCCTCTAAAATGTACAGATTTTTTTTAAACCCACAATGTACGCAATACCTAACATTGCTATATAATTCTGAAAATGACTCTTAAGATCTGTGTAACTGATAAACTAATGATTATAGCTAATGTACCTTTTAAAATATGTATAGTGATTGGTAATCGCTTATAACTTACAAATCAATTATTAAAATCTTTAATCTTGTATGATTCATCTCATTCTACTAAGAATAGTAACTATTCAACTGTCCGAATATCAGGTTTCTCATAACGTGTAATGTATTATCCATGTTGTAAAACAAATTAATTAACCAGTATGATTTGTTAACAGGGATTTTTATGTTTTGTTACTTACACGTATAATATTCATGAAAGAATGTCATATTTAGTATGTAAATGCTTGCTTGTTCACGTTGTGGCATCGTGAGAGGGTATGTCATAGAGGCAAGGTATGTGCCGTCTAGGTGGTTACAGCATGGGGACTACAAACCAAGATGGCCACCTCATACCGAACTACAGTTACCAGGTTCCTCAGCGGTGGGAACACACCTGTTGTGAGTGAAGGAGAGAAGCTGTTAATGAGCTGAGAACAGAGAGACTGCTGGTTTTGTTAGAGTATAAAGTGAAGCTGAAAGAGCTTTTGGGTGTTAAAAAAAAGAAAGAAAGCTCTGGAATTTTGAGTTGATTTTTATTAAAAGAAACCAGTGACTTGATCTCTGCCTGGACTCGATTTGTGAACCAACCCACACTTTGGCGATACCCTACCTCTCACGATGCTACATATGGTGGAGAATGCAGTTCCAATGGTGTGACTGCTGATGTCCAACAGAGACTGGGAAGATCTGAAGGTGAAATTTGCTAAGCTAAGTACAAAAGAACACAACATTACAATGGAGGACTTGTTGAAAGCGTTACTAGAATCTAACCAAATCCAACAACAAACTAATGCTGCATTAGTAGAAGAACAAAGACGTGCAAATGAATTGAAAACAAGAGAGCTTCAATTAAGAATGAGCCAAGAAAGCAACAAAGTCAGAGCTAGTGACTTCATTCCTAAAATGGGGGTCACCGATGACATGGAGGTATACTTGTATGCTTTTGAGACAACAGCACATAGAGAAAAGTGGCCAAAAGAACAGTGGGCCAGGATGTTGGCACCATTTTTATCAGGTGAATCACAAAAAGCTTTTTTGGATTTGGACCCTACAAATGCAAATGATTATGATAGCTTGAAAAAAAGAGATCCTCAGCAGAAATGGTCTCACCACATTTGGAATGGCCCAACGAGTACATGAATGGGGTTTTCAGAAAGACCAACCTCCCCGTGCACAATTTCATGAACTGATGCGCCTGACAAAGAAATGGCTACAACCTGAAAAGAGCACGGCAGTAGCTGTGGTCGAGAAAGTGGTGGTAGATAAGTATTTAAGAGCCCTTCCATATGAAGCAAAAAAAGTAGTCAGCCAGAGTAACCCAACAACGGCAGAGGAGTTAATAGCGTCAGTTGAAAGATATCAAGCTAATGTAAATATGTTAAGTTACCGGACACCAGTTAACTCTCCTCCACAGACAAGGAAGACGCCCAAAGGTCGGTCGACACAGTGGTTTAGCCAGAGGAAGGGGAACAATAGTCCATATGAACAACAAAAAGCATTGCAAGATTACAGTCCTCGAACATGTTACAAATGTGGGGAACTTGGTCATATTTCTTGGCAGTGTGACAAACCAGATGAACCCATGCCAACAGCAGATTCTTCAGGGAGCAAGCAGACTAATTTCTTTGCTGCATTGATGGGAGCCACAAACTTCCCAGCCATGGCCTGCCCTGTGACGATAAATAGCCAGGATGTGGAGGCTTTGTTAGACTCAGGGAGCATGATTACCTTGGTCCACAAGTCCCTAGTCAAGCCAGCAGAGATCTCTCAGGAAGATACCGTGCCTGTGTCTTGTGTGCATGGAGACACTCAGAAATACCCAACAGCCGCATTAACCCTCATCACCACCAAAGGGAAATGTGATGTTAAATCAGGAGTAGTGGACTCATTGCCAGTAAGTGTGCTCATTGGCAGGGATTGCTCAGTGTTCCATGCTTTGTGGCAAGACATATCGGAAAAAAAGATGAGAGATACCGAAAGGCCTAGAGGTAAAACCAAATCTAGGGGAGACTCTGCCCAAGGGATTCAGGACGCAAAATATTTGACCAAATGTTGTTTTCCAGTTCAGACTCGTGCAGAAACAAGGGATGTTCCAGAGGAGACTGAGACCGCTTCTGAGAAAGAGTCATCACAAGAGAGCATGGATGAAACTGGAGCCAAAGCAGAGGCTGTGCCATTAAGAGGACAATATGGTACGTCACAGTTAAATGACCAAACGTTGACTAATGCGCTGAGAAATGTCAGAATGGTGGAAGGGGTAGATAAGAAACAGGGACACCTTACATACCCTTACTTTGCAGTAAAAAGCGGTCTGCTTTATCGAGTAAACAAAAGTGGAGAGGACATCCAGGAACAGCTTCTAGTTCCTAAGTCTCATAGATCAACAGTGTTGCATCTATCTCACACCCACCAACTTGGAGCCCACTTAGGGGTCAATAAAACTAAAGGGAGAATTCTTCAGCGTTTTTTTTTTTTGGCCCGGCATTCATAAAGAGGTAGAAAACTACTGCCGCAGCTGTCCAGAATGTCAACAAGTAGCACCAAAACCCACAGAGCGGAACCCCCTAATTCCCCTTCCAATAATTGAGACCCCGTTTGATAGAATTGGAATGGATATTGTGGGACCCCTTCCCAAGAGTTCTAGGGGACATCAATACATTTTAGTGATGCTGGATTATGCTACTCGATACCCTGAAGCTGTTCCCCTGCGAAAAGCCACAGCCAAACAGGTGGCCAAAGAGCTCTTTGTCCTCAGTAGTAGGGTAGGGATTCCAAAAGAGATCCTAACAGATCAGGGGACCCCCTTCATGTCAAGGGTTGTTAAGGAGATGAGTAGCCTGTTGAAAATCAAACAACTCAGAACCTCAGTTTACCATCCCCAAACAGATGGACTGGTAGAACGCTTCAATAGAACGCTCAAGCAGATGCTACGTAAAGTCATTGATAAAGATGGACGAAACTGGGACCAGCTTCTACCCTACCTTCTGTTTTCACTGAGAGAGGTACCCCAGGCCTCTACGGGATTCTCCCCTTTTGAATTGCTCTACCCACACAAGCCAAGAGGTCTCTTAGACATTGCCAAAGAATCTTGGGAAGAACAGCCCTGTCCGCATAGGACTCTAATCGAACATGTAGAAACTATGAGAGAGAGGATGGCAGCAGTATTCCCCATTGTCAGAGAGCATATGGAAAAGGCCCAAAGGGAACAACGGGCTGCACAGCCTAGGGAGTTCCGAACAGGAGATAAGGTGTTGGTGCTCATACCCACTGCGGAAAGCAAGTTCCTTGCCACCTGGCAAGGGCCGTTTGAAGTAGCAGAGCGAGTTGGAGAAGTAAATTATAGAGTGAATCAGCCAGGTAAGAGGAAGTTACAACAAATTTACCATGTTAACCTTCTGAAAAAGTGGCATGCAAGAGATGCATTGTTTGGTGGAAGCCTAACCACAAAGAAGGTTAATGATCCAAGAGAAGAAGTCCAAGTCAGTCCAGACCTGACACCACAACAGCTACAGGAAACATTGGAGTTGGTAGAGCGGAATAGAGATGTTTTTTCTTCTGAGCCTGGTCACACCCACGTGATCCAACATGAAATCCGCACGATACCTGGCAAAGTCATACACCAACGTCCATACAGAGTCCCTGAAGCCCGCCGGGAAGCTATCAAAGAGGAGGTAAGAAAAATGCTAAAACTAGGGGTCATTGAAGAATCTCAGAGTGCCTGGTCAAGCCCTATTGTGCTGGTTCCCAAGCCAGATGGAACAATAAGATTCTGTAATGACTTCAGGAAACTAAATGAAGTGTCACAGTTTGATTCTTATCCAATGCCACAGGTAGATGAGTTGATTGATCGGCTAGGCAAAGCCAGATTTATTACCACCCTTGATTTAACCAAAGGATATTGGCAGGTTCCTCTTTCTCCAGAATCCAAAGAAAAGACAGCCTTTGCTACCCCAGGGGGGCTATATCATTATGTTTCCCTACCTTTCGGCCTGCATGGGGCACCAGCGACTTTTCAGAGGCTGATGGACCGCGTCCTCCGGCCTCATCAAAGGTATGCTACAGTGTATTTAGATGACGTGGTGGTGTATAGCCGGGATTGGGAAACTCACTTAATGCAAGTACAGAAAGTGTTGGATTCAGTAAGAGAGGCGGGCCTCACTGCTAACCCTAAAAAGTGTAAACTAGCCTTCTGTGAAACAAACTACCTGGGATACACCATAGGACGAGGCCTTGTTAAACCCCAAGAGCCCAAAATCAAAGCCATACAAGACTGGCCTAGGCCATCCACGAAGACCCAAGTTAAGTCCTTCCTGGGCCTGGCCAATTACTACAGAAGGTTTGTCCCTAACTTTGCTAGTTTGGTTGCTCCGCTTACAGAAATGACCACGAAACAACACTCTAGGATGGTGAAATGGTCCGAAAAGGCAGAGGAATCGTTTGCACAACTAAAGAAGGCCCTGACATCTCATCCTGTCCTGGTGGCACCTGATTTTAAGAATTCTTTTATAGTACACACGGATGCTTCAGAGGTGGGTCTTGGGGCAGTATTATCCCAAACGCAAGAGGGAGCAGAACATCCAGTTTTGTATATAAGTAGGAAGTTAGCAAAGCATGAGAAAAATTATTCCACATTGGAAAAAGAATGTTTAGGAGTCAAATGGGCGTTGGAGACCCTTCGGTACTACCTTATAGGGCGGAAGTTTGTCCTAGTAACAGACCATGCCCCGTTACAGTGGATGGCAAGGAATAAAGAGACCAATAGGAGGGTAACTAGATGGTTTCTGAGTCTCCAAGCATTTAATTTCTCTGTCGTTCACAGACCCGGACCTTGCCATGGCAACGCTGATGCCCTCTCACGACGAGATGCCCTTTCTACCTTCTCCCCGCAACCACGAGCCACAGAGCAGAGAAGGGGGGTGTGTGGCATCGTGAGAGGATATGTCATAGAGGCAAGGTATGTGCCGTCTAGGTGGTTACAGCATGGGGACTACAAACCAAGATGGCCACCTCATACCGAACTACAGTTACCAGGTTCCTCAGCGGTGGGAACACACCTGTTGTGAGTGAAGGAGAGAAGCTGTTAATGAGCTGAGAACAGAGAGACTGCTGGTTTTGTTAGAGAGTATAAAGTGAAGCTGAAAGAGCTTTTGGGTGTTAAAAAAAAGAAAGAAAGCTCTGGAATTTTGAATTGATTTTTATTAAAAGAAACCAGTGACTTGATCTCTGCCTGGACTCGATTTGTGAACCAACCCACACTTTGGCGATACCCTACCTCTCACGATGCTACAACGTAGAGAATGTTGATGACAACGAATGTCATGTCTCTAGTACAGTTTTCAAGATATAAATGTTCACGATTAAACATGCACTTATTTGAGCGGATCCTCCTCAAAAAAAGGACATAGAGGAATGCTCTACGGTTCACACACCCAATGGGAGTCACAAGTCCTCCTTGCAGAAGGCCTTGCTTCATCCAGACAGTAACTATCCATGATAATAACAGAGTCCAAAACATTGAAGGAATGAACTTTCGACAAAGAGCCAAAGAACCAAGCAACACAAAGCAAGCAATGCAAGGAAACGCAATGACACGCAAGTACATCTCCAGACTTTTGCTCAAAGTGCTGGTGTATTAGTTAAATTCTTTGGGTAATCTGATTGCAAATTGATTTAGCCTCAAATAAGGATGAATGATTCTTAAGGAATTGTCAACAGACTCCATAAAGTTCCTTTTCTCTGTATTGATAATTTACTTCACATTCTGTCACTACTCAACAATCTGTTTCATGTTGTATGTGTTAGATGAGTTTTAGGTTTAGAATAGCAATAATGTTTGTCTGTATTCAAAGATAATTTGACTGTGGTATATTTTGATAATAAATAAATGAGAATAAATAATCTCATCCCTGTTTTTTAAATATTTTTCTTCAAAGCTGTACCTAAATATGAGTAATAGTATTTCCAATAAGCCATGAGAATAATATTACTCCAATAAGTGAATTATTCATAATTCCCTTATTAAAGCTAATTCCTTACAATAGAAATTGTGAGCGGATAAATGAAACGTTGTACTTTAATGTTGGAGAATTTTATTCAGACAAATAATCCAGTTAATTGTCATTTATCTTATTTATAATGATTTAATATAATTCCATTATACATTTCCTTACATAATAATGTAGAATAAGGACAGTTTAATTTAATTCCTAGCTCACACTTTCTGTTCCTACATATAAGGGTTGAGAATTGTGGCACTTATATCCATACCGTGTACATCTACATCAGCCAATTTCCTACATGGGGGCTCTCGTAGGCGTATATGGACTGTTTGAGTTTAGAGGGATGGATGCCAGTTGGCACTGCCGTGCGCAGGGTTAATGCGTACATTTGTATTTTTTCTGTTTGTTTGGTTTGGGGTTTGATTGTTGCAATAATATTGGAATGTGGTCTTAATCATTTTATTTTTGACACAATATATTTTTTCTAATATGTCAAAATGTCAAATGTTAATATGAGTGGATTGTCTCTCTCCAAGTGGAATGTGAATGGGTTGGGGCACCCTATAAAAAGAAAGAATTTTTTTTCTCTTCTTAAGCGTAAGAAATATGATATAGTGTTGAAACAAATGCATCTTTCCCCGCAGGAAGCTGAAAATTTTGGGAAGATATGGGGTGGACATGTTTTCTTTAGTGCTGGCTCAAGTATGAGCAGGGGAGTCATTACTCTTATAAGTAAGCATTTGCAATTCAAATGTCTCAAACAGATTAAAGAAACATTAGGTAGAGTAATTATTGTTTTATCAGAAATTCAGGGACAAAGTCTTATTTTGGCTAATATTTACACACCTAACACTGATGATCAGGTCTTTTTTAAAGATATTGAAGGGATGTTACAAGCCGCTGACACCCCTCATGATATAAAGTTGGGAGGAGACTTTAATCTATTTATGGACTCAGTCCTTGATCATAGTGAAGCAAAAGTATGTAAGCCCCCTAGAGCAACACTGACGCTTCACAGGATGTGTAAAAATCTTGGTCTAACAGATATTTGGAGATTTTGAGACAATCTGGTAGGGACAATATGATTTTTCCATCAGTCCATAAGATTTATTCTAGAACAGATCTTCTCAAGTCCCTCATTTCACCTGTTGTTGATGCTCAATTTTAAACATCTTAGTCTCAGATCATGCTTTGGTGAGTTCAGAGGTGTTGCCACATATGAAGAAGAGGAAATCATACAGTTGGAACTTTAATGTATCCCTTTTGCAAAATCCTGAATTCCAACAAATGTTAAAAGCTGAAATAAATGTTTATATGGAGATCAACTGGTCCTCGTTATCCTCTGTGGGCATGGTTTGGGAGGCATTTCAGGTGGTTTTTAGGGGCCGTATCATACAGTATGCCTCATTCACCAAAAAATTAAAAGCACAAGTACTCGTGGAGTTGGAAGGGAATATTAAAAGTGCAGAGGATCAGTCTGATTCTTAAAAAGAGCAAAGATCCAAACGAATGTAAGAGTAACTGTAAAATTTCCCTGATCCAGCTAGATGTTAAATTATTGTCCAAAATTTTGGCTAACCAAATAAGTAAAGTTGTGACATCACTTATATAGATCATGTGGGGTTTATTCGGGGCTGCAGCTCATCTGATAACATTAGGCGTTTCATCAATATCATGTGGTCAGTGACCAATGAGACCAATTTTCTGTTGTGTTTATTTTGTGAATGGAATCAATGAAAATTGATAACAAAAAAAGACAGAACTATTTTAAACGATATCTGATTTAAACTTCAGTAGCAAAAATTGCAATATTTGGTATAGTAAGTTGGGTTCAACAATTTTGTTTGTGCCATCACACAAAAATGTTCATGTGGCATTTTTCATATTCTGTACAAAATGTGTTTTATATATATATATATATATATATATGTAGGCAAATATTGTTGTCAATCACTTTGTTATAAATGCATAAAATTGAAAATGAATAAATAGCAAAAATCCTGCTCCGACTAGCAGTAATTGTATCGCTTCACACAGAAGTTTCACTTTCAGTTATGACAGAAAAGTTACTTGAGGCTGCTTGTTGCATCAAGCCTGCTTAGGACAAAGTGTAAAACTGTATCAGCTATCAAATATATTTATATTACTTGTACAACTAACTCTCTCACACAAAAGGCCCGAGACTGCTACAAAAGCAAATACTGTATATTCTCAGGTCTCAAAATACAATGGTGTTCACTCTCTCATTAGTTGTTTCTCTGGCAGCAAGTATGGAAGCATTGCAGTTGCCTTTAGTTGCTCTGCATCTCTCACAGGGCTAAACCTGAGTTCATTCAACAGTCAGAGCACAAGCTGCTCTGCCCCATTCACTCTGCTCCCAGTGTATTTAAAACAGATTACTTCTGCAACCCGGACAGCCAATCAATACTAACTCTGATTACAATAAGCCACAAGATGGCTGTGCCACACAATATTTGTCCCAAGAGTGGACTTCAGTGTAATTAGAAATCAATGGCTCACACAGTCCATTAATGCAGTGGACATTCTGATAGAGCAACAGAGATTGTCTCATGCGTAAGAGTGTGAAGAACTCGCAAGAGAGAATGGAAAGAGCTGATGAGGAAAAAGGAAACCCCTTTTAAATTATGGGGTTAAATTATCTGTCTGAGAGTTCCACGATTTTTGTTCATAAGGCTAGTGGGGGTTGAGATGTAAGAGACACCATGAACTCACATAGGTTCAAACAAAGCATGGACGACCGTGATTCACATGGCTTTCGGAGTTCTACAGGCTTTGAAAATCATTAGAATGCTGTGAAGAGTCACTTCCTATAATGCTCTTTCAATAGAATTTAATAAGCGTGACATATTCATTTGTTATTTCTTCACATTTTCATATTTACCTTAAAGTAATATTTACCTCAAGAATAAAAAAATGTCACCATTTACTCATCCTCATATTCTTTGAAACCCAACTGATTTTCTTTTTTCCCTGAATCACAAAAGTTTAGCAGAATGTCTAAGCTGTTGTTCTTTATAGACTGAAAGCAGATGTTGACATCTTGCTTTTAAGCTTGAAAAAGGACAAACCAACTCAATAAAAGCACAATTTTGAAGCCATAAAATAGCTTTGTGTGAGAAAGAGGAAACAAATTAAACCTATAAACATGGCACCAGATGATGCACAATGCCGATGATGCCTAACATCACTGGTTCTTGTTAGACAGCCCATTAACCTTTTCACACGTGAGTTTCGCCTGTACTGACGAACCCCCAGCAGGAGTTCTTTAATGCACACTGTAATTAAAACAAATCTTACCTTTAACTTCACAGCAGATGCACTGTAGGACAGATTATATCACAGCAGGTGCAATGAAGGTCATATTATATATTACAAAACATATAATCTGGTTTTTAGATGTTTATAATTATTGATTATTATAGATAAGATGCGATCGTGAACACGCTTGAAGACTATGTGTGATGTCATATTCTCATTGCAATGCAAGATGGGATTCTATGTTTGTGTCATCATAGACGCAAACAAGTAGGAGCATAAATGTTCTAAAAAACTAGCCTTTCCACTTCCCCAGCCCTGGAAGTAGTTGTGAATGGGAGAAGGCTCAAATGGACTGACTGGTTTGTATATTCTTAACTTGACATCAGAAAACATGGCCACAGTGCTGCATCAAAACAGTGTGCCCCGACGGTAATAGCATTTTACTTTTATTTAGTGATTGTTTGAAATTTTGCAATATATAAAAATAAAGATATAGTGATGTTGAGAAGAGTATTTCAACATCTGGTTCATTTTATAACTGCTTCAGTCCCTCTTTTGCTTGTAAAAAGCAGTATGAATGCAGATCGTACTGGTTTGATCGTACACGCCTGAGCCCAGCGTAGTGTAATCACACAGGTTTGATCGTACGTGCGAAGAAGTTAAAATTCTGAAAACTTCTCCTTTAATGTTCCATGCCTAAGAATACTGTATAGGTGTGAAATGACATGAGGGTGAGTATCTTATGTCATATTTTTTTTTTGGACGGGTAGGGGGTGTATTATCCCTTTAAAAACTTTTGAAAGTACAGTTGGAACAAACATCTTTATGGAGAGATTGTTCCTGCACTCACCGACAAAACGTCAGAAAGGATTTGTCTCCATGTTTGGTAATCGTGTTTCAAAATGAGAGCTTAAATGGAATGAGAAATCCTCCTGTTTCATAGTTATTGGATTAACATCTCTACGCTTCTACTGCTTCCCCCATAAACTGCTCTGATTAAATTAACTTCATTTTCAACTCACTTATGACCTTTCGAATAGTGTCCTCCATTCCCTAAGAGACAGATTTAAATTGTATTTGTCACTTATTAAGAGTTTTGTCATTTCACAATGATCTGTACAACTCAGAATTGAAAACCTAAAGCCTTTTGAGTATTTCCAGTCTCTGTAGAGGATATATGCTCGTAGAATAATCTTTAAATAAAGAGTGAGGAAGGTGACCTGTAAGGACCCACTGCGGAGAGAGTGATTCAGTCCACCTGTCTCCGTTTACCCTCATCCACGTTCTCTCGCTTTTTTATCCTCTCTTATACCTGTTCACCACATCTGACAGGGATTAGACAGCCATCTTTTCCTCTTCCAAGCTGAATAATCTATCTCTGCTTTTTCACTTCTGTAGAGTATGGAGGGTAATCTGTGGCTGGTCTTTCAGGTGTCATCCTCAGCATTCCACCTCAAAACTTTTTTGAACAGTTTTTCTAGCGCAAAACCATTCCATTAATTTTAGACCTGTCAACGGAATCTTCCCTACCCAACGGTGGGGAGAGGCCACATCGACTGTCAAATGCATCAGATTAAGTATTCAAAATGGCTAATTTTTATTTTTTACAAAACAGCTAGATGCAACTCAACTGTTTGACAGGTCTATGTATAGTATTATAGTAAATAATAATGAAAAAATATATTTCCAGTATATTTTCCCAGGAAATGCACATTTAGTAAGAAGTGGCCATTGCTGAGATAAACACAGATGATTAGATAAATTTGAGAATTTTTTTTTAGGGATAAACAAAATCTATTATACATATAGATTATTATTTTCTTTCTTTCTATTTTTTTTTAGAGTCAAATGTGTTTGGTATATACTATAGGGTGACCAGACTTCCCAGTTTAGATATGACACTGATATAATATGCAACAACTACATTGTAAGGGGCCATTCACACAGAATGAGTTCTCTTTCTAACATTTGTTTGGTATCTCACTATAAGAAAATGCCTAATGCGTGAAATCATGGAAGCAGTTTATAACGTCACGTCTGTCAAATGACAGACAAGTCACAGCAGTGACCAGGAAGCCCCACTTTCCTGATATAAGTTGCTGTCACCTGCCTGTACATCATTCTCCTTCTCTTCCTCATGAATATCTAGTTGGAAGCTATCCTTCAGCAGAGTTTTTGGATTATTGCCATTTAACTGTTTTCAAGGACAAGCCATTGAGGTGTGTGGCCAAATGCGGTAATATTTTCAGAAATTGTAATTCAGAGAATTTACTAGCATGTTACAGTGGGTAATCACTTTATCTTCTCTCCCCACATTTCCAATGGTCATAGCTGGCATTATGACTACACCATCAAGGTGTTATTTATCGTATTTAGTTATGATAAATAACAAAGAGGGAGTGGTTTTCAGCCTCAAACTAACATGCTGTGGTGAGTCAGGAAGATAATCACTGGACCATGGCCACTGCAAAACTAAGCGGAGAAAAGGGAAGGAACCTACACGCATGTGTGCTTGTGGGGGCAAGATTTCAACCAAGGACACGCACCTCTTAAGCATCTCCTGCCTGGTGGTAAAACATGCACATGCAGCCTTGGCTAACCCTGAGGGCTGCCCGCACAGCACAGAGTTCCCATTAAGGTTTCTTGAAAGGCGAGTCTCAGCTGCAGGAAAAGGAGACCTGAGACTTCCAGTGGAGAATGTATCCTCAAAACCTGAGTCCAGTAGTTGAGTGGACAATACGGAGGAGGCCTTGCTAAAGCTCCCTCCTCTTTTTTATTTTTGCATCATGGAGATACGAGAAGACTAGGAGGAGGATGATATGAGTGATTGAGGATGATGAGGAGGAGGCAATCCCTCCACTTCAATGGTCAAGGCCACTAAGTGGGCAGAGCCAGGGCTACCCTTCCCTAACACTTGTGGATCTCAATCTGATCGAGATGTGCCATAGGGCAGCGGCCAAGCTATCTACTGAGTGGTCATCTCAACAGATGAGACAGGCCATGGAAAGGACTTTGTATGATGGGAAGAAGCTGCTTTCACGTATCACTCCCATTAAACAGCTTATTCCTGCCATTTCTGCATGTGTGGTTGAGATGAAAAGGATTTGGCAAACACCTTTTTCACATAGGGTGCCTGTTAAGGGTTTCTCACGCCTTTACATGCATAATATGCAGGAAATAGGCATGTCGGAGCCTCCCCCAGTGGAATCGTTGGTGGCAAACCAGCTCCATCCGATGTGCCGTGTAGCTATCTCCTCCACAAATGCCTCTCTGCCAGTGAAAACAGATCGCTCTACTGCATCCATTTGTCAGAAAATTTACAAGTCCCAGGATTTTTCAGAGCGCTCTGAATGCAACATCCATTCTAATGCCTTACCAAGCTGAACTGCTAGAAGAAACAGGGAAAAAGATTGATGCTGGGATCCCAGATCCAGCAGTGTAGAAAGAAATTTGCGTTATAGCGGATTTGAACTTATGCACCTCCAGAGGGGCAGTTCAGAGATGTGGCCGCAGCATGATCCTCTCGGTGGAGGGAGAGAGGGCATTATGGCTGGGACTGTCAGATCTCTATGACAAAGAGAAACTTGACTTCCTTGATGCCCCAGTGGAGCCTGAGGCTTTACTTAGGTCGTCAGTCACGGCCATGAGGCAGAAGTGTGATCTCCGAGATAAAGAAGCCAAAGCATTTGAGACATGCCTCCCTTGCAAGGTTATTGCACACCCATTTTAGCTGGCTCGCGCAAGCTTTGCAGCACCTAATAAGGGGGGACAGCTGGGATTTCACCCCAGGCTCTCTCCCATGCAGAAGGCGCCAACCGTAAACATGCAGAGACTGGATCAAGCAAAATGCCATCATTTGTAGTAGCAGCAGCTAACAATCTCCCTCCCAATCACCAGGGCGAGAAGAAGAGGCGGGCGATCTAGCTGCATCTCAGAAGATAGAGGAGACAGTGAACTGCATCCAGGGATCTCTGTAAGCCCCCCCCCCCCCCCCCCCCCAACCCCAAACAAGAAGAGAAGAGGGATAGAGTAGACACTGTTCAGTGGCAAGTTCGGATTCGTCCACTTCACAATTTAAATAGTGTGGATGGACAAGTTCAAGGAGTTCCCCCTTTTTAAACCTTCCCCCTCCACCCTCCGGTTTCAGTCTGAGAGACAGAGAGAACTTCCCTCTTTACAGCAGCACAGGGAAGAGATACGCTCAGAATGTAAAGGCAGGTGACAGTGACTTATATCAGGAAGGTGAGGCTTCCTGGTCACTGCTGTGATTTGTCTCTCATTGGACAGATGTGGTGTTATAAATTGCTTCCATGATTTCACTCAAAAGGCATTTTCTTATAGTGAGATACCAAACAAATGTTAGAAAGAGAACTCATTCTGTGTGAATGGCCCCTTACAATGTAGTTGTTGCAAATCATATCATATCATAGTGAGAAACCTCATTCCTGTTATCAGAACACTACATAATTGAAGATGTGCATTGTAGGTGTATGAACTCCGACACAGTGGTAAATGTACAAACTCAAAATGTTTATTCTGCACCTGATCTATCTGATTTGTGCATTGTTCAATTGATGAACATGAATTCATGTATTAGGGGTCATGAATTAACAATAAAAAATGTAAATAAATGTTAATGTTTAATGTTAATTTATCAAAATACTATTATTCATTGTTCATGTTAGTTCCTATTGCATCAACTAATGTTAATATACACAACTTTTGATTGCAGGCACAAAACATTTCAAAGAGATCCCTTCAATTTATGTGTCACAGTTTAAGAGTTCTTTGTGAAATCTGCTCACCCTTTTTCTGTACAACTATTTGCTGAATATAGAAATAAGAAACACTTATGTGAAATGATGTCCCTTTCTCGTCTGTCAAGTGTGTTATTATCCAGCACCTGGACTGTGCATTAATAGAGGTTAAAGAATCTCTCTCGCACACATACATGCAGGCTGCATGCTCTCTCTATGATACATTTCAAGCCTTCATTTGGAAGGCACAGAGTGCAAGCACAGAAAGAAAAAAAATTATAATAATAAAGAGCGGTGTTGTGCTCAGACAAAGGGCTAATTAAAAGCTGAGCAGAACAACATGGCTGACAAAAGAGAGGCCTGTTTAAGTAGTTTGTGCAAACATGTCACTAAAGACTACCGGTGCGATCACAAAGAGGAGGAGGACGGGGGGGTACAGACAGTAACAGGAGGAGAACGAGAGAGAGAGAGAGAGAGAGAGAGAGAGAGAGAGAGAGAGAGAGAGAGAGAGAGAGAGAGAGAGATAGATAGATAGATAGATAGCGAGAGAACTGCAACAAAGAAACAGGGTGCAGTACGTAGAAAAAGAAAGAGAAAATGCAAGAGATAAATTAAAGGAAGAAAATAAACAAACAGGTGAAATGAGCAGAAGAATGTTGAAGCAATTCAGCGCAAAGTTTGCAGCATGTATTTAACTGATAATACAAGCCATGCCATATTAAATAGCAATGTTGTGGTATTAATAATATGAAACTAGTCAAAATCTGGGATGTTTAAAGGTGCTGTTTGAAATTAGGTTTGTAATACCATGTGTAAAATGTATCTACTATCTCACAGATATCAATGGCATAGGTGTCCTAAGAAATCACACTTGTCTTTGTGAGACCTCTAGTTTCTTTGAAGAGCAAATAAATAAAGCTTGTGCTTTTTTGGCCAATAAGAAAATATTCTCTGCCTTTTTTGTGTTTGGGATTGCTGATATCGGGTCAGTTCACATATAGAGGGCAGGGCAGGGTTATAGAGAGTGCATCTAATTTAGCAGCTAGGTCTAGCAAAAGTTAGCAAAAATGGCTAAATCACTCACATCACCTTTAGGTCTTATATTTTTGTGAGCTTTTTTCTATCACTGTGGAGTGCAGGGTGAAATTGTGGCTGGTTTGGTAAAATGTATGGTCTATTTCCAAATAACGCATGCTTTAAGTGGGGGATATCTTTCTTAACGTATCTTAACATTAGTTTTATTTCACTCACTAGTTTTCAAATTCATCAAAAAGTTAGGGAAACACCTGCTGAAAAAAGATGAAAAAAACTTGTTTAAACCAGCCTTAGCTGCTTTACTGGTCATAGCTGGTCTCCCAGCCTGGCCAAGCTGGGATTCAGGGGGTTTAACTGGTCGCTTGGCTGGCAGGTCCTAAATTCCTGACTAAAACCAGCAAACAGACCAGCCTGATCAAGCTGGTAGACCAGCAAACCAGGCTGGTTTTATTTCTTCCAGATGGGAAACAAAAATAGGGAACTGTGTGTGTAATTTTTTTATATGGAGAACGGATGTGAGTCTGTGTGCCCTTGTGTATGTGAGCCTGGCTTCTGTCCGTCACGCTTCAGTAGCCATTTAGCAGCGTTCAGAGTGACAGAATACCAATACTGAACTTAGACTGGAGAAGGACAATAGGGCCACAGCGAAAGCGAGCTGGACGCTGTCAGAAAGCAAATCAGAGGCAGGACCCTGATCAAATTTTTCAGCACATGAATTCTGCTTTGTAAATCATGGAATTTACATTAACCTGTCATTCCTATTTACAGTTTATCCATTATGGTTGAAACTCTGAAGTCACCATGCATAATGCTGAGCTAGGCTAAGCTAGGCTATACTGTGTTCTGTTCTGCTTGCTTTAACAAAAACTCAAAAAATTCAAACAGCAGGAATCTCTCTCCATAAGTGTCAGTGTCAGTTTACAGTGTCTTACTGGCACAACAAATAGAGGTTAATTTGTATAGCCAAACCACTTGCACAAACTAAAGAAAATTACAAAAGTCTTGTCATTAGAAAGTCTTCTAATGACTATTGATATAAGTGGTGGTCAGTGAAGCATAGCAAATCTGAATGACATGAGATGGACCCCTGAATGGGTGCAAATAGTACTGAGTTTTGTGAATAAGGCACAATCTACTGTATAATAAGCATCATTTACATATAAAGGAGCTCTGTTTTTGACTGTGGGCCTTATTCATGAAACAATAGCAAAGCAAATTTGTGTGTAAATCATACACATTGTCTCTTTGAATTCAATGGGACAATTCAGAATAATTTTACTTCCACACAAATTAGTTTTGCTCTTGTTCGATGAATAAAGCCAGATTACTTCATTTGAATACTTAGAGCACAGCACTATATCAGACCATTTAGTGGTTGGTTAAAGTAGAATGTGGGTGGTGAGTGAATAAGAAGGTTTCATATTATAACACAGATTTTTTTTGTGAATTCGCCCCATTGTGATTCTAAAAGGTGCTTTCCCAGAATATTATTTATAACTTAATTATTTCCATTTTTAAAGATTGTGATCACCATTACCAGCAATATCTTTCTCTTTTTCAATTTCTTTTTTTACCTCTAATGATGCCTCTAGATGGCTCCAGAGTGCTCTGTTCCGATCTCAGGTGTTTGCCTTTGGGGAGTAAAATGGTGAGCCAGAACATACGCCAACATATAACCTTGTCATGACGGACTGGGCCGTACTTGGCATGGGGCACAGGGCACCAGATGGGCATGGTAATGTGCTCGACGTGACGGAAGAGCAAGGCCTACGTGCTCTTCCCCATCAGGTGAGACCTAGAGACCTGGAGACCTGCGGAGGCCTTGGGGTGGGGGCCCAAATTCATTAACAACACAGAGTGTGGCAACAATAGGGGAGAGAGGGCATCACCCCCACCCAAAACACAAGGCCTTATTTGTCCTCTAATGTGACCTACAAGCATTAAATCATACAATGGAGTCATATAGCTGCAAACAAGAACAGTGCCATTCCCCTTCAGACCATATTTTATTAAAAAATTATCTTAAAATCTACGCAAGGCTTTCTCTTTTATTATTTACTAGAACAGATGCTATGGTAAAAAGTGCATTGCATCAGTGTCAGTAGAGCATTTAGAAAACAGACACTATAAGAGTAAGTAAATGAAATACAAGGATGCCGCTGAATACAGTCTAGTCTGACATTTCTGTAGTCACATGGCACTTAATTCTGGCTAATACTCTGCTGTCATTGGTGTGTGAGTGTGTGTGTGTGTGTGAACGGGTGAATGTAAAACATTTTGAAGAACTGCTAAGGTTAAAAAGGCGCTATATAAGTACAGACCATTTACCAATACTTGCCCGCACAGACAGGAAGGTGCCTTCTGATCAAATGTAAAATGATCAAGCATAGATTTTTTCTTTTATGTGTGATGCTTAGGGGAGGGTAAATTGTTAATCGAACATAACTGAGAACTAGGTGGCAAAGAAAAGTGTGTTCAATGATCTTGTTTACTTCACATATTAAAGAAAGATCACAAATGAGAGCTCTTTCATAACTCTTTTATATCTCTTATATATCTATTTTTGTTTCTTCTAGACAGTATTTGGGGTTAAATGGAGAATAACAGACATTCCTGCTTCAGTCACCAGCTTATCAATAATGTCTCACACTGTGCTCAGATTTGCCAAGACACCAACGTCTGCAATCAAACGTCAGATATTATTTTTATGAAATCAAATATTTCTCATCAAAGTCATCACATACCAAATTGTCTGATCAATGCTATCCAAATTAACTGTACAGCTATAACAGGGTTTGAAATTAACACATGCCAACCTGCCAGCCTGCCGGCAGTGGTGGATAACTGTCAATCTTACTAGACACTTTGGCATGTTATGTTTTCAAGGTTTTTCCTGCATTAGAAAGTATGTGAATGTCGGGCTACACAGGCTGCCACCAAAACAAATTTAACAAATTTAACTGCACTCATCTTAAAGCATTGAATGCAAGATGAGTGCAAGTGATCTAAATGTCTCACACTGTGCTCAGATATGCTGAGACACAAAAGTCTGCAATCAAACGTCAGAGATATTTTATACGATTTCAAAATTTCTTATTAAATTTTTCCGATACAAAATTGTCTGACCTGAAAATTGTCTATGTGCAAATTCAGTGAAGTGCCTCAGGGACATGAAAAAATGCTTCGTTTAAGATAAAAATAAGATATTATTTTATTATAAAGATTATTTTAATGCAATATTTCTTTAAATTCTTTATAATGGACATATCAAAATCTTGTAAAAAGCATTCGACATTTAATTTTTGTGAACCACCACTTCATAAAGTCTGGGGGACAGAAATATTACCAAATCCGAGGAATGACCCAATCACTTAATATGATTCCCATAACTTATCCGCGTATCTGTGCGGGGCAAATGAAGCGTGCTTTCGCGTGAACCCCCGCAACGAACATCAGCATGCCCCAGAGATAGAGCAAGAGCTCTGGGACAGAGCGGAGCCAAATTTGGCTAGCGGAAACCATAAAACTTATGGGACTCCTTTGAATTCTACAGAGAACGTTATAGTAAGAGGTAAAACCTCTCAAACTGCTAGACAGCCCTTACATGACAAAAAGCAATGACAAGGTAAAGAGTTGACAAATACTCAACATCAGTTTTTACAATACATATCACCATTCATACTAAAATGTTTTTTACTGCACTAATACTATTGGTAACTGGTAAAGATTCATATTAAATCCATTAGGGTGAATCCATTAGTCTTTATTTTTATTACAACTGTGAAATCAATTATCAGTGGCTAGCGACATTGGAACAATACTAGCCACAGTTGCCAGTGAGCCAAAAAGTTAATTTTAACTCTATTAACAATTTCTGTATTGCAACAATTGTCTCATATGTGTCTCTTTTAATCCTAAGAAATTGTTGGAAACACATTCGATGCCAGTCAATCAGATTGAAGCTTGCAGATTTTGGAAATCTCATTTGAAGTTGAGACTAATTGCAGCCATACTCTCACTTTCAGTGTTAAGCCTTTAAGGAAAAATGACTGATGATGACGTATAGGCACATACTACACATACAAATGCACACATTCTCTCTTTAGAAAGCTGTCACTGTTCACATGACTTCCTTTTGTTAATTGAACCTTATATCCAACAATTTACTGCTCAATTTGTTGGGCCTGGAAGCATCTCTTTAAACTGCATGCAATGCCTGGCAACACATAAACCAGTGAGTGTCGGAAAGAGACTTTCCTCTGGAAACACACTGGAAGAGAGACAAATTGCTAAAGACTCTGCTTTGATTTACAGAAACAGTGGGCTGTGATATTACATCCACAGTAATGATCTTCATGAAAAGTTCTTTCGTTAAGTGTTCACAAAGCCAAATGGTAGCTATGAGAGGAACAAACCAATGGTGTATGCTGACATAGATGTTAAACCTGGCGAGATACGAGGCATCTTAATTCGTCAAGTCTGTCATATGGTGTACTTTCATGATAGTTCTATGATTTTGTACACTTTTTAAAACTTGACAGCCCCTGATCACTGCTTACTGTTCTTGTATGTATTAGAGTACCCTGGAGTACCCTTTTGTGTTCTACAGAAGAAAGAATGTCATATGGCTTTGGAACAACATCAGGGTGAGTAAATGAAGACAGAGTTTTCATTTTTGGTTGAACTTTCCCTTAAACTCTCATTTGCTGGTGATTTATTCTGACTTGATCTCACACAGCTTTGAGCTTATTGGCATTTGAGCCCATTCCTTTCCATCTCTAACTTCTGTCACATTTTACAATGTTTTTCTCTCTTTTGTTGTCTTTTTCTCTAAGTTCTTCATTGCCTCTGACCTGGCCTCAACAATTGTTTACAGATTCAGAGTGAGGTCTGGCCTTCTTCGGGCCACAGTAAATAATACATACCTGTCTGCTCTTCAAAACACAGCCTGGTGAGCTAGTGTCTGCTAGGCACTTGCCTCTCAAATCAATACTGCAGGTTGTTATTAGCACAAGGGGCCTGTGAGTTTATTCTCAAGAAAGGGAATGTATGTGCCTTTCCTCTGAGGCTAGTCTGGCACCATTACAACATGACTCAACCTCTGTGTCAGCCATAATAAGGACATCAGCATAAGACTTCTGGAAAATGTAACAATTTACAACCTATAGGGATACAGGTTTCCCCATCATTTACTAACCCTCATGCCATCCCAGATGTGCATGACTTTCTCTCTTCAGCAGAACACAAACAAAGATTACTCCAGTGGTTACATCCATATCTTCAGAAGTGATATAATAGGTGTGGGTGAGAAAAAGATCCAAATTCATGTCCTTTTTTACTCTAAATCTCAACATCACACATCTGGAAGTGAAAGTTAAAGTGGAGATTTAGGGAAAAAAAGTATGATTTTTTTTGTATGAATATTGCTTTGTTTCTCACCCACACCTATTATGTCACTTCTGAAGATATGGATTTAAACACTGGAGTCATATCGAAAGAAATCCATGAAATGTTCTATGTTATGAAAGAGCAATCACAGCCAAGTCCTCAGAGTCTAAACATTATTTGATCTTAATTTTTATTTTATTTTATTTTAACTAACTCTTAGATTTCAAAGCATTGTCAAGAACATGATACCCATTCATCTAATGTCAACAACGTGACATTTAACCAATCAGAAATGTCATAACAAACTCTTTGTATGGATGACTCAATGGACTGGTGCTCAGATGACTGAAAGAAAATAAAACAAATAAACAAAAAGAATTTTATTCAGAAATGTGAAAGGAAAAAGTCATTTTGCCCATAAATTCTTACGCTCCTTTAACTTAAAGCACCGTGCCAAGCGTGTGTGTCTGTGTGTTTCAGAGCGCAACAATTCTTCTAACAGTACCTGGCATGAACTGCACACACACAAGCCATAAATAGACAAACAAAAACAAAGAAAGAAAAGAATGTGGGGGAAGAGAGTGAGATCATGCCAGACAGGTACACACTGTGTGCCCAATTATTAGGCGAGTATTCTGATCTTATCATTATTTCCATGGTCATTTTCCAACTCCAAACCATATAAACTTGAATGCATATTTGATTCAATCATTTTAAGATGGTATGTATTTGTGTATGAGGGCGGGTGTGGCGAATGTGACTAACACTTTATATCAAGGTATGCATACTTACTAGGCAGCTTCATTAACTCAGGTAAAATAGGCCAAAAAAGAGATTTAACTGACACTGTCAAATATTGTAAAATGCCTTTCAGATGGATGCAAAACTCTTGAAATAGCTAAACTATTGAGGCGTGACCACCGAACAATCAACCATTTTGTTGTGAATAGTCAACTGGGGTGCAAAAAAACACATGGAGGACAAAAGGAGCAAATTAACTACAAAAGACTCAAGAAGAATTAAACGTGAAACTACCAGAAACCCATTATCCTCCAATGCTACCATATTCCAGAACTGCAACCTACCTGGAGTGTCCAGAAGTACAAGGTTTCAGAGACATGGCCAAGTTCAAGAAGGCTGAAAAACGATCACCACTGAATTTATTCACAAGTTGAAGCGTCAAAACTGGGCAAAGAAATACATGGACAGATTTTTCAAAGGTTTTATGAACAGATGAAATGAGAGTGACCATTGATGACCAGATGGATGGGCCTGTGGCTGGATCACTAATGGACACCAGGCACCACTTCGAGTCAGGTGCCAGCAAGGTGGAGGAGGTGTACTGGTATGGGCTGCTATCATTAAGGATGAGGTAGTTGGAACTTTTCGAGATGAAGATGAACTGAAACTCAACTCTCAAACCTACTCCCAGTTTCTGGTAGTATTTTCTTCAAGCAGTGGTACAGGAAAAAGTCCTCATCATTCAAGGAGGTCTTGATCTGTATGCAGGACAATGCTCCATTACATGCATCCAAGTACTCCACTGCTTGGCTAGCCAGCAACAGCCTCAAAGATCCCCAAATAATGACTTGGCCCCCTTCCTCACCTGACTTAAATCCTACTGGGAACTTGTGGGCCCTTCTCAAACATGAGATTTACAGTGAGGGAAGACAATGTGGGGAGGCTGTGGTTGCTGCTTCAGTGAAAGTTGATCATGAACAGATCAAGAAACCGACAGACCCCATGGATGGAATGTTCATGGCAGTTATTGAAAAGGAGGGTGGTTATATTGGTCACTGAATATTTTTGAAAAGCCAAAAATTTTATTCAATTGTCATTTTGTGTTACATATTTTTTGCACCATACACAATTGAAAATAAACAATTGAGTTGGGAGAAATTCTCTTTGTAATTTAGTTGCCTAATAATTGTGCACACTTATATATTCCCCTGAGAAAGACAAAAATCACTTTTTCTTTGTTAAACATTCTGGTTCAATAACATTTTGGATTGACTGAGAGCATTGTGTTTGTTCAACAATAAAATTAATCCTGAGTAATACAATTTGCCTAATAATTGGGCATGCAGTGTACAGTACAAGAGCTGAACGAAGACGTCCTGTATATGAAGTGAGAAAAGAACATTTTCAGCCCAAGGTTTTGAATTTAGGAACAAGTAGCAGCCAGTCATAACTAAAGGGACAGTTCACCAAAAAATATTTACTCATCATTTAACCCCATTTCCTTCCAATTCCATATTATTTTCTTTCTTCTATGAAACACAAATGAAGAAGCTAGACAGAATGTCCAAGCTTTAGTTTTCCACAAAAGGACATTTATTTGTTCTGAAAAGCTCCAAAAAGTACAAAAAAGTACTATAAAATTAGTCCATACAACTTTCTACATGTGCTATATTCTAAGTCATCTGATGTTGGGGTTGGTAAAAATATCTATTTTTAATTTTTCAATGCATTGCAATATTAATTTGAATGATTCATTCAAGCGATTCTTAACTCACCCCCATTTGCAACTGAATTTTGCATTATGCGACTAAAATGTACAGTATATATTTGGCAACTGGCAGGTAAATGTTCAGATTTCACCCACCAGGGATTTTGTAGTATATAGTGCTGTAGGATTCAGCAGCAAGATCCTTTTACCGTGTGTTGAGAGGAAAATATTTTCTGTGTAATGTGTATCCAAAGATGAGATCCACACAAAAAAATCTGTCATCGAATAATAACTTTTTTATACATGTCTTTTTTAATACCCTTCCTTTTTTTTTACAGTCAGTTCGTTGTTGATCAAAAACAACAAAAAATAAACATTTGAGGTAAAGCCACTCGAGTCTCTATTGTGCTCATTTACAGATGCTCTTAAAGAAATGCCAGTTTTCTTAAAGAGACAAAACCAGATTTTTCATCACTTGTTTAACAAATCAATTTTAAAAACTATGCAATTAAACAATACAAATTTAACAAAAATAATATATGCAATATAATATCATATTTATTGATTGAATTCATGGATTTGTTCATTTTAAAAAAAGTTAAAATGTGACCAAAATTATGAAAAACAAATAAAATGGAATTAGTAAAATTGACATTTTTGTATTTCACCTAGTTAGAAGGCCCTGTGTAGAATTAACATTATTTAACCAAGAATTATTTATTTTTTTCATATATAAGTCAAAGGGATATTATAACTGAAACACACCCATATGAATTAATATTGAATTGAAATCTGAATCAAATCGAAAGCTTGTTAATTGTATTGTGATCTTAATCGTAAATCATTTACTTTTAGGACAGTTTCATGTCTTTTTTTGGAGCTTGGCAGTATAAATTATCATCCATTTTTGCTCGGACATGTGCAATTGCTCTCATTTTGCATTTTACAGGAGAAAGAAAATAATACAATTCAATAGTTAGAATGAAATGAGAGTGAGGAAATGTTGACAATTAAAATTTTTGGATTACCTATTTCTTTAAAACTAATTTAAACTTTAAAGCCTTTAATGAAACTGCAGCCCTGGTGGAAAACTTCAGTGTCAGTCACAAGATCTGAGTGTCTGTCAGAGATTTAGACACTCTCTCCCAATTTCCCAGACATTTCTGCTCCAAATGTGCATCTGTACTCCCAGCTGTCTTCATGAGAGCAGCCAGTCTATGACACTCTCTACACACAGACACATGGCAAGTCATAATTTCTGTAAATGCTATGGCATAACAGATGGTTGCCTGTGGTAAATACGGCTAACTTGACCTGATGAAATAGCACAACAATTCATTATCTTATCAAGCTAATTGCAGAGGGCTTCACAAACCAGCAAGAACAAAAATTGTTTAAATTTGAGTGAGATATTATGATTTCTCTTGCTCTTTAATGGTCCAGTATGAGTCATTATAATAAATGGTGTTTTTTTAGACTGTTGTTAACCTCCCTGCTGTAAAATAATACCACTTAAACCAGCCCAAGATGGTTTTCTGGTCTCAGCTGGTTTAAACTGATCTAGTAGGTCTCCCAGTAAGACCAGCTGAAAACTGCCCAGAACCTCCCTAAAACCAGCGAAACAAAACAGGAGGGTAGACCAGCTATCCTTCTTATGCAGGTTTAAGCTGTTTTATTGTTCAGCAGGGCTAAGAGTCTGTCAGTGAGGGTAGATGACCTAAGGAGAACATCTTTGTGTCTGCAATGTCAGACTGTTAGTCTTTAAAGTGGGGAAAACAAAAGACATAAACAAGACAATGTTACTGACAGGTGAGAGAAAAAGTGAATAACAAAGAACGCAAGAACACCAGATAGCTGGATCACAAATATTGAGTCACAAACCTACAAACAGATTAAATAGAAAAAAAGTCAGCCTTTGCTTTTGTCACAAAACATGAGCACATGGGAAAAACAATTAGCAAAATAATACATTCTGTGTGAACGCCCCCTTAGGTATTCAAACCTAAATTGAACCTAATAAATGAGGCTGGATTCATGAAAAATTTGTTAAGAAAAAATTAGGAAAGTTATTAGGATAAATTAAAAGTTTATAAGAAGGTATCTACTAGGGTTGCCAACTGTCAAGTATTAGCTGGTACGGCACGTACATCCTGGCCATAATGAAGAGGCCTAGTGTCTCCCCCACTTAATGTTCAGCTCTTGAGGACATGAAAATGCTAGCAGAAATTAGTGGAAAAATTACAGGTCTACATAGCCCTCTCGTTACTACCATAAACAACCAGACAGTTCCACCAATGTTAAGGCAATTCAATTTGCTCGTATGCAGGCAGTTTTGATACGATGATTGAAAGTGAATCTCCGCTAAACTGTTGGTGTCCCCTTATCTCCAACTATAAATGTATTAATTGCTCTAGTGTCTGCAGGTCTACCGAGCATTCCCTGTGCAAGAAAACTTCTGTGTCCCTCGGGACTTGTTCTGTCTTCCTCTGCCTCCCCTGTTTAATATTTTAGCAGCTCAACATCGAGGGAGAACATGGTTAAGAGAGAGTGAGAGAGATAGGAAATGTTAGATGAATGATGTGTGAGAATAAGACAAAATATATTT
The DNA here is from genome assembly GCA_032164185.1 of Moxostoma hubbsi. Lineage (NCBI taxonomy): Eukaryota > Metazoa > Chordata > Actinopteri > Cypriniformes > Catostomidae > Moxostoma > Moxostoma hubbsi. The sequence goes on along the minus strand of JAVLUX010000011.1, from coordinate 7,574,565 downwards.
CATATGAATCCTGGAATAGATCTGCATGGGTGGCCTTTTAGGTAAAATGTAAGGTCTTGGCTTTGCACAGAGGATGTTTTATAATGCAAGGTTCAATTAAAACACAGAGTTCCAGGATCAGGCATGAGTCAACCAGAATGACACACTTACAATATTGAATTATGGATTTATTTAGCTAATTAGGTTACATTGTTCAGGAAAGGTGTAATTCAAGACATCTTAAATGTCTTACTCTTTGGCCAATTCATTGCTTCTAATTAGCACCATTAGAAGCCAGACAATTGTCATTTCACCTTAAAACCTTTAACTATCTTTAATTGCATCTATTGAAAATTCAATTGCCAGAACTTTAGACATGAAGAATGAATAGATTCTAAGATTCCCTCAGATGATATGAACCATGAAATGATAATAAGGATAATTGTTGCTTGTAATGGTATCTGTATCATCAGTGAACTTGATAATAAGAGCCTTGTAACCTGCAATGAAATTCAGCTGTGCACTGCTGTCTACCAAGAATATATTTTTACTTTTCCAAATTAAAAGCTTTGTTCCTGCTGGTAAAACTATGTGTATGTAAATCATTGGCCTTAGTTTTATGGGGCAATGTTTGATGATAGAGCGGTAGATGTTAGCGAGAGTGTAAATTTCCAAAATATAATATTTTCCAAAAATATACATTTATGTTGTTCAAAACCCACAAGACATCATCCAACATTATCATCCAATTTTTCTGGCTCTTTAATTCTTGATTATCTGTGCTAGTGTATTTGTGTATGAGTAAAAGACTTATACCACTAAACCAATTTAAAACAACTCGATTTTGGTAGGGGATGACACTCAAACCAACTGTTTTTGCTGAAATCTTGCTCTCGTCTGTCGGTCACGCTCGCCGATTAAATATTGATAGCCAGCTGACTCATATTGTTCACTGTGATGAGGAGGAGGGTGGGCTAATCAGCCAGGAGGGGGATAAAGACGAGCCGGAGGAAACAGTTCAGGAGAGAGAGAGCCACATGCGGCCTCCAGGCGTGTGTCTGTGTGTTTGTGTTTACGTTGATTTAAGTTAATTTATGTTGTCAAAAGTTACGTTTACTATTCAGCCGGTTCCCACCTCCTCCTTGCCCACCTTACCCCGTTACATTCACATATTTCCATGTATTCACCTCCCCCACCTCACACCCCATCACCACAAGTTTAGGTCCTGTCCTGGATGGGGGTAAGCTCTGCTTCCCTGCCACCATCGCCTCTGGCAGGATCTGACAGTTCAAGCAGCATCTAAGCATTTAACCATAGAATGGGGCTTACACGTTTTAATTTCATAATAAAACTCTATCAAATTGAATTGAGTAATCTTTAATATATATATATATATATATATATATATATATATATATATATACACTACCGTTCAAAAGTTTGGGGTCACTTACTCATTCTTTATTTATTTATTTATTTCACATTTTAGAATAATAGTAGTCAGCAAAACTATGGAATAATAGAAATGGAAATATGGGAATTATTTTGTGACCAAAAAATCCAAAATAAATCCAAAACTATGTAATATTTTAGCATCTTCAAAGTAGTCACCCTTTGCCTAGATTTTGCAGACATGTACTCGTGACATTTTCTCAACCAACTTCTTGAGGAATCACCCCAGGATGCTTTTTAAACAGTATTGAAGGAGTTCCCATCTATGTTGGGCACTTATTGGCTTCTTTTCTTCATATTTTGATCCAAGTCATCCATTTCAAAAACTTTTTTTTTTTTTAGGAAATTTTAGATTTGTAATTAAATAAATGTATATGTTTTGGCAGAATAATATTTTGTCTACAAAGTTAATTTCAAACTTTTAAGCATACACCTTCAGATCAAAAGATTTTTAAGATCATGAGAAACATTTCAGACAAGTGACCCCAAACTTTTGAACGGTAGTGTATATATATATATATATATATATATATATATATATATATATATATATATATATAAACCAGTCTAAGATGGTTTGCTGGTCTCCCAGCTAGGCCAGACTTGTTTGTTTGTTGGATTTAGAGGGGTTTTGGGCACTTGTCATCAGGTCAGGATGGGGGACCATCTTAAATCAGCTAAGACTAGCAAACCAGCATATGCTGGTTTAAGCTGCTTCACCAGGGTGGAGATTGCCATAGTCAAAAGAGTCACTCCAACTCAGGCCATGTCCACAATAATATGTTTTTGTTTGAAAAAAAAAAAAAAAATCTCTATGTTTTGGCCTACCATCCACACTGAGACAGCGTTTTTGTCAGTGAAAACGAATCTTTTGAAAACAATCTCCCAAGTGGATAAAATTGAAAAAGCAGTCTTCTCGTGTGTGGACAGCAAAACCTGATAACATCTGTAAACAATGATGTATTTCTTGTTATGTGATGCAGTCATTTGATCCATTCAACAAAAACAAAGTGGCAGCCTGTATTATAATTGTGTTGTTGTGTCTGATATTCACTTTGATAGCGTATTAAAGATAAATGTTACTTTGTACAGCCTTCACATTGCAATCCTTCGAAGGCGACTAGAAAATTTACTTGCAATTGGTGTTTAATGAGGGAACATTGCATTTTAGACCATACATGCAGCACAATTTTTCACATGCGTAATAAGGCATTTATGCATTTTTAAACGTTTCAGTGTGGATGAGCAACTTATGTTAAATGCTTAAAATTGGCAGTGTGTACACAGAGCATTTAAAAAAAAAAAACAGTGTTTTCAAATGTACCTAAATTAATTTAGACATAGCCTCAGTGATAACATCAAATATATTAGATGTTGTTGGAGGGTCATTGCGGCTGTTAACGCCCACCTGTGTACTGACTCCCATTCTGAACGACTATTTAAATGAAGCTTACGACTGAAAAATCTGCTATTGGGACAGCGGCCTTAATGAGTGTTTAGGCATCTGTGAATATTTTCTTGTTTCATGCTGTGTGTCTGTTGTTTGCCTGCATTGTCACTTTCCATGTGTCAGTTTCCTTAACAATTACACCTCCAAGCTGCTTTCCTAAATACCACTTAAAATACAGACTCTAGAGCTAAACATTAACAACACAACATCCAAATGTGTAATTACTGCGTAAATGTTATGGTACAGTGCCGCACAATTAATATTTGAAAGAAACTTCAGTCTTGCTTAACACTTACTTAGTTTAATAATTTTAAACCATGAATTTAACTATACATAAGTAATATTGGCGTTATATTTATGTTGTTTAGCCAGAGGGGAACTGGACCCCACAGTGAGTCTGGTTTCTCCCAAGGTTATTTTTCTCCATTAATCAACATCTTGTGGAGTTTTGTGTCCTTGCCACAGTCGCTTTCAGCTTGCTCACTGGGTTATTAATACAATTATTATTTAATTACTTATTTTTAAACACGATTAACAATCACATTTTATCTAATTTCACAATGATGATTCATCGACATTATAGACATTAGAGTTTTATCGTCTGTTAATGCCTGATCTTCTGTAAAGCTGCTTTGAAACAATGTGTGTTGTGAGAGGCGCTATACAAATAAAATTGACTTGACTTGAAAATTGACTCTTGCATGGCGGCTGCTGGTTGTCTGATCCACTCTGTTAATTTGAGAGATGGTGCTACTTTGTACTGCTCCACAAGATCATTACTCTAAGATGCACCGAGAAGCTCTCATCTGCTCACTAAGACAATTACTACACAAATGCACTCTCAAAAAAGCAGTATTAAGGTCATGGCATGTATTCCATAAACCTAAAACTGTGTGAATGGTTTTATTATCACTGTACACATAAGGAGATCTTCTGAGGTTATAGCTATGAAACACCAGATGGCACCAAAGAGAATTGGTGTTTATATTGTTGTGTTAATTATTGACATCACAAACTCCTGTGTTTATTCCATTACTGCAATCACCTATATATTCAAGAGGCAAAACATTTTAAATCTCACCAGGATTGAAAAGCTATTTTCTTCAACTGATTTGAGTTTGTTCTTTCTCTGACCATCTGAGCACCAAGTTCAAGAATCACAAAAACCCTAGAGTTCCTCAGAAATGCTTATGGTGGTCTTGATGGAAAGGTCATTGATACTTTGTGCACAACTTATGATCAAAACATGGACTAAAGGGGACATTCTCTTGTATTTTTAGTTCCTTTTAGTGTCTGTTCAAAGGAATGCTCCAGGTTCAATACAAGTTAAGCTCAATCGACAACATTTGTGGCATAATGCTGATTACTACAAATATTTTTTTTAAACTTGGCCATCCTTTTCTTTAAAAAAAAGCAAAAATCAAGGTTAGAGTGAACCACTTACAATGAATGGGTCCAATTTTTTAATGTTAAAATACTTTTTCAGAAGTATAGCCACAAGACGTGTATAAACATGATTTTTTTTGTGTCCCATACTAATCCTTTTCTGTGTAAAGATATAGCCAATTTTACAACTTCATTCCCACGTCAATGTAATGTCAACAAACCCTAAAACCCTGAAATGACTGTAAACATGACAATTTAAACAAATTTACAGCTCAAATAATACAGAGTTTTGACAGAAAAATGAATGAAAGTGCTTTTAGAAAATTAAAAGCTTCACATTTCAGCCTTTAAACCCTCCAAAAATGTACCAAATTAATTTCCAAGTGCCTCACTGTAACATTTTTATTTATTTTTTTAAAGAAAAGGAGGGACGAGTCAAAATTATTTATTTGTGGTAATCAACACAATGCCAAAAATGCTGTTGATTGAGCTTAACTTTTATTGAACCTGGAATATTCCTTTATTCTAAACCATGTCCCCTTATTAGACTTCAGCACTAGGCTGCTTTCACTGGGTAAGACAATAATCATGATGGTGGAGAAGAGATTATTCTAGGCCTGCCATTGTGTACTAAACTTCTAGCAGCCAATTAAATATCAGTACTGCATTTAGCCTTCATGGTTCACAGACTCCACCAAGATGTATTGTCTGACTGCAGGCCAAAGTTTGATTTCTGATTATAGAAACTCTTCTCTAGGCTGATTGACACTTCTTTGAGTCTGTCTTTTGGCATCCAACCCCAATGCAGTGATCAGAGATGGTGAAAAAAAGTGGGAAAGGTCCTGAAGTGTATGGTCTATATCAGTCCACCAACCTGGAATGGCCAACTTACTAGGTGAAATACGCTTAAAACAATACATCAAACAGCTTTGAAGGTATTAGATGTTTGAATGCCCAATTCTGTTGTTTCTCAAGCAAGGACTGGATCGAGAGGAAGAGTGATGTAGACCGATGTAGAGGAGATCTTGGCTGACTTTAAATATGGCCTATAGCAGAGGAAAGCCAAGACAACAGGTCTAGCTTTCTACCTAGGACCTTCAGCTGAAGGTAGAGTCCCAGATGCTGGCTTTTAGGTTTCTTGGTTCATTAAAGTCTTGTAATGTAAATACTGTGTATGAGTAAAAGAGTTATACCACTAAACCAACTTAAAACAACACTGTCTGGCACCAACAATCATCCATGTGATTATTTAATCAGCCAAACACGTGGCAGCTGTGCAGTGCATAAAATCACGCAGATATGGGACAGGACCTTCAGTTAATGTTCACATCAACCATCAGAATGTATAAACAATGTGATCTCAGTGACCGTGGCATGATTGTTGGTGCCAGATGGGCTGGTTTGAGTATTTGTGTAACTGCTGATCTCCTGGGATTTTCATTCACAACAGTCTCAAGAATTTACTCAGAATGGTGCCAAAAACTAAAAGCATCCAGGAGAGAGGCCAACAGAGAATGGCCAGGCTGGTTCGAACTGACAAAGTCTACGGTAACTCAGATCACTGCTCTGTACAATTGTGGTGAGAAGTATAGCATCTCAGGCGCTATTTTGGTAGCACAAGGGGACATTGTGGTTTTAATGTTGTGGCTGTTCTGTGTGTGTATATATATATATACACACACACACACACACACACATGGCAGTGGATAGTAACTATATAACTTTAAAGCTTAAAAAAGGACTGCAAATGTATCATTAACATAGTTCATGCAGCTTATGCATCATATTTCAAGTCTTCTGAGTCTTCCGCAAAAGAAAGAAAGTCAAATGGGTTTTGAACAATATGGAGTAAATAATGAAGGAATATTCATTTTTGGGGGAATTTACATTTAATGCCATTTCAGTTTCAGCTTTGGTATCAAAATTGGTATTAAGAATCATTACATTTCACAAACATTGGAATGGTCCACAGAATATTTGACAACCCTAAATAACTTCAACTCAAAATGTAGTAAAACCTCCAAAATTCCAAATGAAAAAAACTCACATTTTTTCCAATAAAAAGAGTTTACCACTTGTGATGTCTGGTGATGGTAAACCTGTCAGCCCCGCAGTGCATCAACATTTCACCTTCAAACATGTAAGGCATTGGCTCTTGTGGAGAAGGTCAGTCTTTATATATCTATGATCTGACTAATTTTGTTCCAGACACCCTTTGTGTTATGCATTAGGTCAGATGAAGAGGACAAGAATAATAGAGCAAATGGAGCATGTGTTTAAATGTTAAGAAAATAAGGAAATAAAATTTCCGGTGTAGCACAGTGAGCTTTCTGGTCAAATCTCATCTCACTGTATTATTAATGTATTAATATACCTATTCAAATTACTTTCATGCAGATTATGTCATCAATAATATATTGCATAAAGTGTGTTTTCTTCCACAGACAAGTCACTTATTCTCAGACCGCCATTAACCTGTTGGCACAAAGAGACAACCAAGGAAAATATGTCTTCCAGGACACGTTTGCCTTTCTCTATCTCTCCTGATGGTTGTTTCATCCATTCTGTCCCACTATCTCACTATATTTAATAATTTTCCCCTCTTCTCTTTCATTTTGTACTACAACCATGGAAACTAATGTTAAATTTAAAGTATAAATATAGCACTACCCTGCTGAAAGAAAATAACTGAAATTAAAGCATATGTAGCTTAATGACACTTAAGAGGCATTTGCTGGTCTTAGCTAGTTTAAACTGATTTAGCTAGACTCCCAGCCTGACTAGATGAAACATCTAAAACCCTCTAAAACCAGAAAATCAGACCAGCCTGGCCAGGTTGTGAAACAAACTAAGACCAGCTTAGGCTTCTTTTATTTTTCAACAATCCATCAAATTATCCATCTATAGACAGTTATCTTATTGTCTGCAGAAACTCTAAGCAGTAGAACCGTGTCTGTTCATATTATCATATATAGAACTATATTAGCATATACGTCTCGGTCTCAATCTGAATGGGAGAGCACATGTACTGTGTCCTTTCTCTGTTTATTTTACTGTTTTTCTTTTCCATCTATGTAGTTGTCTTTTTGGCCTCATTAGAAGCAGACCCTCATAGCCAGGTGTCCTCACAGACACAAACATACACACTCACACAAACAATGTATACGAGTATGTGTTTAAATGTCAGAGGAGCAGCATGAAGAGGGCACTGCAAAAACAACATGCTCTATGTCTGTAATAAGGTGCTTGTAAATAATGTAGATAGTATGGTTTTGCTTCATCAATAAGGTGTGGACCACAACAAAACATACATATAAAAATGTGTTTTTCTCTTAAAAATGAGCTGGTGTGTCGAATCTGGACAACTTTGTGCAATGGATTAAAATAAAAGCATGTGAAACAAACAGTTTTAGGGATACTAAAGCCCTGTTTCACTGATTAAGAGCAGTGAATCACTGCAGTTGTTTACCAAATGGCCTAATATACTGTATGTACAGAAAATGGTCTCACCAAAATATCCCTCTGTATTTTTCTATAATGCAAAAGTGAAGGTTGGATTAAGGTATTATTTTGAATTCAGTTTAACACAGTGAGTTATATTAGGTGACATTTCTATAGCCTTGGCTCATTTTCACCATTAACTCAAAACAAGGCTGTTTTCACTTTTTATTTCATCTGTTCACCCCCCCCACCCACACACACACTGGTGCAGCTATCCTTATGAGAACTCTCCATAGACATCAGTCATTTGGTAACAGACTAACAAGGGTAGTATATACAAAAAGCATATTTATTTACAAATATTTATTCCTCAAAATTACTAAACGACTGGAATATTAAGAGGACATGGAATCCCTTACATTTACCATCCCTATTTGCAAATGCCATTTCGTGTTGACTTACAAATTGTTTTAGATGAAGTACAGTATGTCACATTGTAGGACTTGACATGTCAACTACCAACTAGGTGTGATGCAACTCCTTTACTAACTGGTGCATTTATATTCAAGTCTTTTTTGTTCTCTTTTTAAGAATGTTTTGTAAACAACAATTCTTGAAATAGCTACTCTGTCACTGTTCAAAGATATACTTAGATCATTGTTTCAAACCTCTCACAGAATGAAATGCTGTTACTCTGAGATCATACGCATGCACTCCAAACAGAGAAAAGAAAGAGAGAGGAGGAAATATAAGCACCATTGGTGTGAGAGTAGGATAAACAGAGCAGCACAGACAGAAGACAATGCTGGGGGTCCAGTATGAAAGAAATCTGTAAAAATGAGGGTCTCTGCATGACTGAGAGGAAAAGAGGGTAAGTGAGGATCTAAACAAAATATTTAAATGTGAGTTCAGATCCCAGATATAATATACACCTCTGCACATTTCCACTTAAAATGTTTTACTAGTTGTACATCTAAAGAATTAAGCAGTTCATTTGACAAGTATGTTTAAAATGTGCACGCTCACATGAGTCATATAGGGGTGGTACCCCCTCTTGCTGAGATCATCCTAGATCATCTAGTTTATCTCGATTTTTTTCTTGTAGCTTTAATCATTTTATCAGTGAAGGCATCACAACACCCACGCGTTCTGTTCTATTCTGTGGTGCTCCATCCAGCTGTTTTTGGTGATTCCACGCTTGCGGTGCCATTTGCATCCCTCTGACTAAACATTTGCCAATGTGCATCTAGAGTAAAATTAGAATTAAGGTAAATTGCCTTCATGACAACATATTATACAAAAAATTATAACACTCTCTGCCCTCGGACTACACTTTAATAGAAAAATAAAACATGTACATTTTTTGGCATAATTTTTAAGCTTCGTCGTTTGTATTATGCTTAAAAACATCTGGTCATGAGTAATTCATTAATATTAAGAAAACAATTACATTTTAGTTGTGCCCCATAATACTGACACAATCCTGTTACCTGGACACATTCACCTCCATTAAATATTGAATATTCCACAAATCTCATGTTCAGCAGAAGGTGACATCATCTTAATTTCCTGAATGCCGTGGGAAGACAAAAGGTACATTGTCTCATGTTTTTTTTTTTTTCTGTTTTCAGTGGCATTCTGAACTTTACAGAGGAGGTACTAGTCAAATGTCAAAACTGTTGCCTAATTTATAGATAAAAGTAATTTATTAATTACAAATAAATATTTTTGGTGTATCTGTAGAATGCCTTCAATGTCCACACGATATTACCAATGACACTAGCCAGCTATAGTTTGTGTTTGCTTATTATATGCTAACAAACCAACCCTGTTACTATCAACCCTGTTACTCAGTAAAAAACAAACAAAATAAATATTTCTATTTTGGGCCCAAAAGATGGAGAGTGAAAAAGAGGGGAAAAGTCAGAGAAATGAAACAGAATGTCTTACTCTATGTTCAACCCTGTTACCCAATATTGTACCCTGCAACTTCATTGTTTTGTCACAAAATTAAAAATAAATCACTCCTGTTTTGCAATCACTAAAAAAGGTCTAGCCTCATACGAAATATTTATTTCATTTATTATTTTTTTTTTTTTTTTAAATGAAAAACATGTTTGAGAAACATGTTCATTCTTTTCTTCATCTGTGGAATACAAAAGGTGATGTAAGGCAGAATGTTAGCCTCAGTAACAATTTACTTTCATTGCATGGACAAAGTAAGGCTAACATTCTGCCTTACATCACCTTTTGTGTTCCACAGAAGAAGAAAAGAATGAACATGTTTCTCAAACATGTTTTTCATAAAAAATAAAATAAAATAATAATAAATGAAATAAATATTTCGTATGAGGCTAGACCTTTTTTAGTTTTCCACGGAAGACAGAAATTCTTAGTTTGGAACAACATGATGGTGAGTAAATTATTCATTTTTGGATGAACTATCCCTTTAATGGTCAACAAGCTGTCTAGTCATCCAGTCCAACCCACCAGTTAGTCGATTTTAAAAACAAATGGTTTTGATTTACATTACCACTTATATTTTAAGTTTATCCAAAGTGACTTCCAAATGAGCTTAATACAAACACAAAAAACTAATCCAAGGGAGAACAAAATACAAGTAGCAGAAAGTACAGTTCCGTAAGTACACGTGTAGTCAAATATAACCTCCCTATCACTGGACACTTTCAATAGTGTAATAAATTAATTATAGATGGCAAATGTGTCGGCCAACTGGGTGTTCAAGTAACCAAAAATGTTTGTTTTTGTATGAGCTGAGGAGAAGTTCTGTAACTCAGGCCCAAACGCTTTATTTGGGGGCTCTTCATTTCTTTGAATCTCCTTTATTCAATCAGGATTAATTAAGTCTTACCTTGGCGATCTGAACACACCAGTTGAGCAGTAATTGGGAGCCAATGTTGTCTTTGTGCTCGTGCACGTAGTCCAGCAGACACCCGTGGGGCATGAGCTGGGTGACCAGCTGGATGGTGGGGCTCAGGCACACCCCTAACAGACGGACCAGGTGAGGATGTTCCATGCTGGCCATGATCAGAGCCTCCTGGAGGAAAACAACAGCGACTAAGATAACAGAAATCCACAACCACTCACAATGTTTCACAATGTGGTCATAGAACGTGCAACAGTAAATCATCTATGTAAAGATGGCATCTTCTGAAAAGTCAGTGCATCCCTTATTGGATCATAAACATGTTACACTGAATAATAGGATCTTATATCTAACAAACGAGAAGACATTTAAATGACAAAAACAGAAAGGCATGACACATTTAAATGCAGGACTAAATCCCCTAAATTATCAGTCACATATTCACAGAATTCAGTTTGGTTTTGTGCATACTACACAGATTTAATGTAAATACGGATGTTACTACTTGATTTTTTTTCATGACTGAATTTGGTCGCAGAATGCGGTTGTCACTCCAGTACGTAACCAAGCTCTGTTTGTACAGAAAAGCTGAAATTTGAACGTTTTAAAGCTACTGTGTCTCAGTACAATATACTGTAATTAATAAAGTGTGCACATTCTAATCAAAATCATTTTTTACAGCTTAACCAAACCTATAGGAATAATTACATTTTATATTGAACATATTTAACCTGTGGTGAAAACAAAAGATGGCCCAGAGTATATAGTTATCAGGGAATAAGACAAAGAAGACAACACAGAATGTAAAAATATCTATATATAAGTTGAGGGGATAATTCAGAAATAATAACCAAACCTTGGGTCAAAAGGTTATATTAATGCAATAAAAGATGCCTTGGCCATTAATGATTTCTTGTATCGGAGGGATACTCTTCCGAATGTTTGAACATTTAAAAAATGAAATCAGTCTGTAACAAACATCCTACATCACACACACACACACACACACACACACACACAAACCAATTATCTGAGCACTACATAAAATTACACACTTGACAGTTATATAATGAGCATTCAGGCTCCTGCTATTCTCCAGCTGCTGAGAAGAGCCCAGCATCCACATGTTGGATCTGCCTGCACGTGTTTCTCTACACTAAACCCATAAAAGAAAGTGGAGATCTTCCCCACACTCACTGTGTCTGAATATGCATACTTCCTTGCTACATAGTACAAAAAAGTAGCATGTCAAATGATTAGGATACTTGAATACACACACATGTATTTCTGCACTCTGTAGAACTCACTGAAGACAGACACAAGCTGAACAAACATCAAAACGGACAGTCATTTACATGTGTATTCATCTGCGAATAACATGAACACGTGCGCAAAAATAACTCGTTTTAGATTGCACCAACTCAACAAGGGTGTGAAAGGGCCTTTGAAAAGTGTTTCATAGTTCTTGCATCATCTGAGAGGATGAACCAATTTGAAGTTTACATACATTTTTCCTTTTGAACTTCGGAAGACTTGAATATTCGCTAAGTGGAGGCTGAAAGAGACAAAAATAAGAGCTGCAAGCCTTAGATCACAGACTGATACTCACATCCATAAACTCTACGTTTGCTTTGGGGCCTGTCGCCTCGTTCAAGATCTTTATGGCCACAGGAATCTTCACAGTTTCACCTTCAGGTACCCAGATGCCCTGAGAACACAAAAATAGAGATGTCTTGAAGCTAAAAACATATATTATGAAAAACTGCACTGACAAACAAGATTAACTAGGTTAAAATGTGAGCACCTTTCCCTATGCAAAACTCACTGCCACTGGTTTTAGTGTGTCGTGAGTGGTCGCCAGGTTGTTGCTAAGCAGTTGTTTAAATATTTTGAGTGCTTTGTAGTGCAATTAAAGGGTGTTCTGGGTAGTCCCTCAACTGTTATTTAGCTTCCTTCCTCTGTCTCTCTGATAAGACAGAAGTGATTACCTTGTAGACAGTACCGAAGGCCCCAGCTCCAAGGATCTTCACTCTTTTCAGCTCAGTCTCTTTCAGAATGCGCAGCTGGGCCTGGTTAGGGGCCGCACCGCTGGGCGTCAGAGGCTCCACCAACTGTGAAATACATAAAGTTGGTAGACTCTGTCAGTGATGCTGCAAATCTGGGACAATCAATCTGGACAATCAATCAATGTTCAGCCCTTAATTCAAATAAATTGCACAGCATACACCACAGTTTATGAATTCCCTTTAATTTATTTAGTCTTTCTGAGCGATTATGTAGTGCATATCAGAGTGTGGGACTCCAATCAATGAAAACAAAACCCCTGGTGATCAAGGAACTATAGAAATGCAAGAGAGTGACAGAGATAAGAGGAAAGCAAAGAGAGAAGATACAGAAATGAATACAGAGAAATAGAGAAGGTTAATCGGATAAAATTGAGAGAGTGTGTAGCAGAGAGACTGAGAGTGAGAGAAAGCAAGGGAGAGAGCATAAATCAGCAGTTATATCAACCCTTTGCGGTGTCCCTCAGCTCATCACAGCCGCTTGATTAAAAAACAATGCAGTTCTTCATTTAAATGGAATCGTAAATCAGAAGCCTGGACACAGGAAGGCAGAGGAGAGTCGTGGGAGGGTCTATTTTTTTTATGAGATGAGCCAGTGCTGAAACACAGATCAGGAGCTGTCCATGACCCTACTCTAGCCAAAAGGTGCTGAAAAACCTGGGCAACCAAATCTAATGAAAATGTAATAATAATTAAAATAAAAAATACAAAATATTGTAATATTAATAATATATATATATATATATATATATATATATTTACATTACATAAATTATTACTTACTTTATGAGTATTACATAAAAAAAACATAAAACAATAATAATAAAAAAAAAAAAAAAAAAAAAAAAAAAAAAATATATATATATATATATATATATATATATATATATATATATAAAATGTACAATAATTACAATAAAAGTCTAATTTATTTATATATATATATATATATATATATATATATATATATATATATATATATATATATATATATATATATATACATACATACTCACCTAAAGGATTATTAGGAACACCATACTAATACTGTGTTTGACCCCCTTTCGCCTTCAGAACTGCCTTAATTCTACGTGGCATTGATTCAACAAGGTGCTGAAAGCATTCTTTAGAAATGTTGGCCCATATTGATAGGATAGCATCTTGCAGTTGATGGAGATTTGTGGGATGCACATCCAGGGCACGAAGCTCCCGTTCCACCACATCCCAAAGATGCTCTATTGGGTTGAGATCTGGTGACTGTGGGGGCCATTTTAGTACAGTGAACTCATTGTCATGTTTAAGAAAACAATTTGAAATGATTCGAGCTTTGTGACATGGTGCATTATCCTGCTGGAAGTAGCCATCAGAGGATGGGTACATGGTGGCCATAAAGGGATGGACATGGTCAGAAACAATGCTTAGGTAGGCCGTGGCATTTAAACGATGCCCAATTGGCACTAAGGGGCCTAAAGTGTGCCAAGAAAACATCCCCCACACCATTACACCACCACCACCAGACTGCACAGTGGTAACAAGGCATGATGGATCCATGTTCTCATTCTGTTTACGCCAAATTCTGACTCTACCATCTGAATGTCTCAACAGAAATCGAGACTCATCAGACCAAGCAACATTTTTCCAGTCTTCAACTGTCCGGTGGGGTCTTCTGCTGTTGTAGCCCATCCGCCTCAAGGTTGTGCGTGTTGTGGCTTCACAAATGCTTTGCTGCATACCTTGGTTGTAACGAGTGGTTATTTCAGTCAAAGTTGCTCTTCTATCAGCTTGACTCAGTCGGCCCATTCTCCTCTGACCTCTAGCATCAACAAGGCATTTTCGCCCACAGGACTGCCGCATACTGGATGTTTTTCCCTTTTCACACCATTCTTTGTAAACCCTAGAAATGGTTGTGCGTGAAAATCCCAGTAACTGAGCAGATTGTGAAATACTCAGACCGGCCCGTCTGGCACCAACAACCATGCCACGCTCAAAATTGCTTAAATCACCTTTCTTTCCCATTCTGACATTCAGTTTGGAGTTCAGGAGATTGTCTTGACCAGGACCAGACCCCTAAATGCATTGAAGCAACTGCCATGTGATTGGCTGATTAGATAATTGCATTAATGAGAAATTGAACAGGTGTTCCTAATAATCCTTTAGGTGCGTGTGTATATATATATATATATATATATATATATATATAAAACAGGAAAAATGACATATATTAAGGAAATTATATATTAATCAAATTTGAACTTCAAAAAAATACAGTGGGACACAAAAAGTATTATTGATACTTTGCCACTTCAAATTTTCTTAAAACCAACTTAATATTTGTGAGCCATTTTATCAATTACTTTTAACCAACTGCTGTCAAGATCATTTTTAGTGTATGAATGTATTTGGGAAGTCACTTCCCCTTAAATTAAATATTTGTTTATTTTGAAAAGAGTGCACTTGTGTTGTCTTATACATACGTTTTTATTCACGTGCAACTTAAGCATCCAGCTATGTTTTGGGGCCATGGTATGTCTTCTAAGCTTTTAAAATATGTGATATAGTGAAAAAATACCACATTCTAGTGAAAATGTTTTTGGCATATACCTAATAACAGTGCCCATTTTTACAAGTCAAGTCATATTTATTTGTATAGTGCTTTTTATAAAAAACATTGTTTCAAAGCAGCTTTACAGAAAATGATGATGTAACAAAAAATTATGCTATTAAAGTACTCATTGTGCGATTATAATGAATAAAGATATTAAAAAGCATGCCTTCAAATTATACACGTGTGTTTCTTTAATGTCTCATGCATTGGCCTCCTCCAGATTACTCAAAGTGTCTGCAGAGAGCACTATTATCTATACTCAAAGCCTGAGGCCATACGGATAAATGCACACATGAAGAGGAGGGGTCGGAACCTGTGCGCTAAGGAAACACAGGATCCATACACAAACTGCACTGTTACGAGCCCTCCACCCACACTTAAAAAAAAAACCAGTGTGATATAATAAGGATACATACAAAGAAAATGAGTGAAACAAAAGGAGATATGGAAAGAAATTATTGCGGATTGTCTTCTCACTACAATGGCAGCTGATAATGCCTCACTTTAACGCTTAAAAAAGTAAAAGTGTCCAAATGTATTAGGACACAAAAGTAGTGTTCTAGATGCATAGGATAGGCTTTAGAGAGAAACAACCTGAAATGTAAGTCATTTTGCATTAAAATCTCGAGAGAATATCTCAGAGAAGAAACTCTAAGGGAATTTCAATCAGGAAATGACCTCAGTCATATCCTCTCACTACTTTCACTGGTACATCCCAGAACTATAGACATAGAGAAGGCTGTGGGTCATACTCAGCTCCTCCTGCTTTTATTCTTGGTTTCTGATCTGCTCTCGACATCATCAATTTTTCAGGCCCAATGTAACTGGCTGAGAGGACTTGAGGAAGTTTTCTGACCGTTTTGTGAATCCGAGCTCAAGCGAAAGAGAAAAATACACGAAGATGGATGTGTCTTACCTCAGTTTCCAAGAAGCGTCTTAAGGCCCTTTTCTTCTTTATGCTCTTTCTCCTCACTGATACGGCAATACTCAAGCCCACAATGATCACCACAAACAATCCACCGATAACTCCAGCTGCAATGAGAGGAGTCCTGGGTGAAAGAGAAAGAAAGGAGAAAATAATTAAATTTGCATTCATTAATTTACCAGACAAGTTTACATAATCCAAACTAGCGACACACAAATGAGAATAATACAAACAGAATAATAATTAATCCAAAGGTAAAAACAATATTAGAAGCACATCCATACATCATTTATCAGACACCATATCAAATGTATAAGTACTAGGGTAGAACAATGCAAGATGACAAGTGATAAGCAATAATAGTAAACTGCTAGGCAGTTTGGTCTTAAAACGCATTATCTATAGGAGAACAAAGGGTACAAGTCATCAGATCTCAAGAGGGGGACAGAAAATGACCAAATTCATTTTGCATGGAGGAAGGATGCACTAATTCAGTACTGACTGGATACAATACATAGACATGCTGTCCTATTACAGTGGTTTCACTCAGCTTCAACTCTTCAGACTGTCACTTTCTATGTAAGTCTCTCTACACTTGGAACTGGCTGAGAGGTCTTGATGAAGGTCTGAGATGTACACATTTGTCTTAGCAGTATCTTAATTACTGTTTACTGACAACTATCCTGGGCTTAAGAATGCATCTAGAGATCCCCGTGTTCTGTTCCAATCTGTTACGCTCATCTATCAGTTTTGTTTTTTTTAAACGACAACCAAGTGGATGTGCTAAAACCTATACAGAAGAGTCCAGGTTCAGTTCAAATTAAGCTCAGTCAACAGCATTTGTTGCATAATGTTGATTACCACTAAAAATGAGTTTGACTCATCACTTCTTTGAAACAAAGCTATATTAGAGGTTACAGTAAGGCACTTAAATGGTGGTGAAAGGGGTGCATTTTTGGAGGGTTTAAAGGAAGTAAATTGAAGCTTATATTTTTTATAAAAGCACACATTAATAGTTCTGTTAAAATGTGTGTATCATTTGAGCTGTAAAGTTTTTTAAATCATTGTTTTTACGATAGTGTTATTGTTTATGGCATAACTTCGTCATGAATACAAATTGGTAAAATTAGCTATCTTTACACAGAAAAGATTAGTAAGCAATATAATCACATACATTTTTTTAACATGCATATTGTTTACGCCTTGTGGCTATACTTTTGAAACAGTAAGTATTTTTAACGTTTACAGATTGGCCCCATTCACTTCTATTGTAAGTTTTTTTTTTTAAGAAAAGGAAGTACAAGTCAAAATTCAATGTAATCAAAATTATGCCTCAAATGCTGTTGATTGAGCTTATTTTTTTATTGAACCTGGACTATTACTTTCAAGAGTGCCTTTAAACAAGAACAGTCAATTATTTCTGTCTAAGAGAGCAGGAGTTAAGTCACTGTGTGATGGAATCTATGGGTTTTATTGTTTGGTCTTTCCTCCTGTGTAAATTTGAAACTGTGAGTTTGTGTAATGAAAATGAAATCCCACCCAACAACGTGAGGATGGTGAAACATTGCCTAGGCATGACGAGTGATAGACTGCTAGATTATCTCTGGGCCAGATGAGAATCTCTCCTGTTAATTCGATATTGATCAGCAGATAGAATACAAAATCTTATGAGCCACAGAGCCCAAACTGAGTGCATACGATCACCTCCAATGCTTGTGAGGGAGCTGCTTTTGAACTGACAATGAGCAGGCAATTATCTTGACATAGCATTGCTGTCAGCACATAGTGTGGCACTGTAGTATATTTTCGAGGAAGGACGGTAGGGTGTCTGACATCTTGTTTTATGTAACCTGCCATGTTTTTTCCAAGCCAGCAAGAGAGACTCTGGAGAGCAACATTTAGAATACACATTACAGGGTCCTAAACACCGAAACACATGTTTGTTTGGCTTGAAATACCCCATTAAATCAAAATTGGGGTTTTATTGGTGTTAGTCATTTTCTATTAGTTTCAAAGCCATCTATATGCTAGAGTACAACAAGTTTCAAATTAACTTAATAGCAGATACGTACATTCAAATATTATAATTTAGAGTCTTTCTTTTCATGTAAATTGGACCATGATATTGCACTTCACAGATTTGAGTCCAAACAAATGCTCTCTAGAATGAGAAGCTCCTTCTCCTTGCAATCGAATTGCCACTAACTAATCCTTATTCACTGCTGTGATGAAATTAAAGCACACAGAGCACAAAAAATGTGGTTCTTAAAATAAAAATTATTTTCCATCTTTTCCAAAGGGGAACTGATTATCAATGTATAATGTATTATCAAAATGTTGAGTTCCGAAGTTGTTTATGGTATAAACTTTTGTTAAAGCCCTCAGTCTGTTTTAAATCACACGTATTTGCGGAATTCCTTTTGCAGATCTACACTATTCATGATCCTGAGAGAGAAAAATAACCATTCAGAGAATCAATGCTAACAAACCACCCACTTTCATGACACACTGTAAATGACGCAATCAAGTCCGTCTCAGTACATTCTCAAACTTCTTATATAGCTGTATACATTAGGGGTTGCACAACTCCTGATTCTTAATAGATGACTAGTCAAGCCCATTAGTCGAGTTGAATTCGACTAGTCATCATGTCATTTCACCCCAAACCACCAAACACCCGGCCCCTCCGCAAAAATTCCACCCCACTAAATGTACAATACTACAATACACAATAAATAGACATATGTTTGCTAAAATTTTATGGGTTTTAGTTAATTACATATATTTACAAAATATCAACATAGCAACATGTCATCAGGCATTAGATAGCAAGCTAGACTGTGCCTGGGTCCAACAGGTTGTCATGAAAACGCGCGTAGTAATTCGCCACCTGAAGCTGACTGTATTTTGTCAGTTCATTGGACTCTAACTTTAAGTACTTTTCTAACTGTCTCTGAATCATGTTCTTGAGGGAGCGAACAGCATTACACTGGTGTTTCGGTTATATTTGAAGGCCATATATTGCAGGTTACCGTTGTCTTTGAGTCATATTTATTAGTGTTGCGTAGCCTATGGAATGTTCTTAATATTATCAGTGTTGATACAATGCTATGCACATGTGCAATACTAATACGGCGAATGCGTAAGATTGTTGTTGCTATGTTGATGCTTTGTGTTGTTAGGAGAGCGACACAGTAAACAAACACCAGCTCTGAAGTGCATTCTGTGTCTTTTAATGTGAGTCTTGAAAGAACATCATAGCCTATATTTAAGCCACTGTGCCTTTTGAGTGCAAAGCCACTGGGATTCACACCCAAATCCTACAGATGCATTCTATAAAGGCAGAGGCTATTTGCAGTAAGAGTAAAATAACAACAAAAGGCATCTTCTTTGCACAAAGTGCAAATAGTGCATAAAATCAAATCAAATCAAATCCCTTTATTGTCACTCAACCATATACACAAGTGCAACAGTGGTTGAAAGTCTTGGGTGTGGTTCCAAACAACATAGCAGTTTGACAATGACAATAAACATATGATTTACACATAACACAGTTTACAAATCATGTTACACAACACAATATACAATAGACACCTAATAATGTACAATGTACAGTATACACAAAATAAGGAGACTGTATACAAAAAAAATGGACGCATCATGTGAGTTCCTCAGTGATGTGGACACCGAGGAACTTGAAGCTGCTGACTCTCTCCACCGGTGCTCCATTGATGGCTCATTGGTCTTACTGACATTAAGGTAGAGGTTGTGCTCCTGACACCAACATGTTCAGAGTGTGCACCTCCTCTCTGTAGGCTGTTTCATCATTGTCAGTGATCAGACCTACCACTGTCATATCATCATCAAATGTAATAACGGCATTCAGTTGTATGTTGCCACACAGTCATGTGTGTACAGGGAATACAGGATAGGGCTGAGAACACAGCCCTGTGGGGCTCCAGTGTTGGGGGTCAGTGATGAGGAGATGTTGCTGCCCATTCTAACAACCTGGCGTCTGCTTGATAGGAAGTCCAGATTCAGCTGCACAGCGAGCTGTAGTCTAAAAAAACATTCTCACATATGTGTTCCTTTTTTCCAGGTGGGAGAGAGCAGTGTGTAGTGTAGCTGCAATGGCATCATCTTTGGTACAGGCACTATGGTGGACGTCTTAAAGCATGTGGGGACCACAGAAAAGGAGAGGGAAAGGTTGAAAATGTGTGTAAAACACCAACCAGTTGGTTCAAGAATGCTCTGATGACACGGCCCCGAATACTGTCTGGACCCGTGGCTTTACGGATATTCCTCCATCAGAAGGATCGTGTTACATCCGCTACAGAGATGGAGAGTGAAGGCGGGGGAGGTATTTGTAGCCATCCCGGAAGGGAGAGTAGCAATGGTCCAAAACCCGGTCCCCTCATGTGTTGCATCTGATGTGTTGGTAGTATTTCAGTGCTATTGACTTTAAGTTGGCTTTGTTAAAGTCCCGGTCACAATGAACATGACCTCGGTGAAGCACGGTTTCCTGCTTGCTTATACTCTCATAAAGTTCCTTGAGTACCCGGTCTGTGTCGGCTTGTGGGGGGTTGTACACAGCTGTGATAATGGCCACTGTGAATTCCCTCGGGAGCCAGAATGGTCGACACAGAAGCATGAGAAATTCCAGATCAGGAGAGCAGAAAGACTTGATAAAATGTACGTTCCTCTGATCACACCAAGATTTGTTGATCATAAAACATACACCACCTCCTCTGCTTTTACCTGAGAGGTCTTTCACTCTGTCCGCTCGGTGAACTGAGAACCCCACGGGTTTGATGGCTGGAGTCTGGTATCTCCACAGACATACAAATTTCTGTAAGGCAGATAATGCAGCTGTCCCTCGTCTCTCGTTGGAAAGTGATCCGTACTCTCAGTTCGCAGAGCTTGTTGTCCAGAGACTGAACATTTGCCAGTAGAATATTGGGTAGCGGGGGTCAATTTGCACAACGTCTTAGTCTGACAAGAACGTCGGCTCTCCTTCCGTGTTTGAAAACAGCAGGTCAGCATTGAGGAATGTATGCTATTTACACCCATAAATAAATACTAATATACAGTATATTGAGCATCATTGCAGTTTATTGTGTTTATTTAGAGTACCACTGACACACTACACCAACCCCTACCCCTAAACCTAAGCTTCCCTTTCAAAAATTAACCTAGGTTTTACTACTATACCATATAGTAGATACTACATAGTATTATCATGGAGTTTTGTGGTAAAATCATAGTAACCACAAAATTAAACATGGTTACTATGTTAACACCAAATTATTGTAATAACCCCATTGATTCTATTACAACTATGTCTTAAAAAAAACATGGTTACCACCATATTACTATAGTAAAAGCATTGTTAATTTAATCTGAATCAAACCTTTCTATCAACTCCCGACTTTCACTGTGATCAAATCACTGCAACAAAATCAACCTTTATATATTGTTATGTGTTATTATAAGTAGGTTTAAAGGAAATACTAATAGTGGAGACAGGAAACAGTGTGGGAAAAAGTAGGACAAAAAGCAGAATCGAACCCAGGTCGTCACCATGTTATAAGATTTTGGTCTAACCCTATCTGCCACATTAAAGATTATCTCTCCCCTGATTACTTTTAGTCTTCAAGGTGTGGCACGGTGGAGGGCGGGGCCGGGTCGTGATTCAACACCCCCGGTCCCGTATTAGGCTAATCAAGCCTCCGAAAGAGAGCTTGTTCGTGAAAAGAGAGATCGTTCACGGACATGTCCATTGTCTTATGTGTTTGTATTTTGAGTTATCCATTAAAACTATAATTTATATGTCAAGCCGGTTTCTCGCCTCTTCCTTGCCCGTGAACATGAACTTCTTTACATTGGCCCCCGCAACCCGGGAAGGAAGAGGGATACGCCGTAGCGGAGTTCTCGCCACTACCCCAACGAAGAAGCCGTGGCCATCTGCCGGGGGACGAGGAGCCCAGCCGCCTGGATGCGGAGGAACGGCCGCCGACCCCGAGGGGAGAAGGGGATCGCGACCGACCGCCTGGAGCGGGAGAACCACTGCAAGAACACACTTCTGCTCTACAGTAACAGTACAGAATCTGTTCCTGTGTGTGCAAGGGAGACAAAGACTATATGATTTATTCGTATTTAAATAAAGTCTGATCCAAATTACAGCTTATTCTGACCAAGAAATACCAATTTAGACAGAAGCGAGTAGGGTTGCCAAATTTCTAACAGCCAAAAAACATGACTTTTCAACTCCAAATAAGGGACATTGGCCCCAATTTCTCCAGATTTGAGAAATGTTCACAACTGTATGGGTCTGAAACACAACAACATGGGACAAACATCATCCTCAATGGATTTAATATGAAACACAATTCTGTTTCCTTCAATATGGGATGATTCTGTATGATACAGTATAATTATTTATACGGGACAATTGGCAACCCTAGAAAGAGGCTGTCTGACTAACATGTTAAGCAACCAATCACAGTTCATCTTTTTCCATGATGTTTAGTGATGGGAAAATTCTGGAATTGTATCTACTGTATCTGAGGAGAACACATTTCATATAAATGTACTAAAGGATATCTTGTTTCACTTTCTTTTTTTTTAGCAAATCCAAATAGTAGCATGTCCTTATTCATTTTAGCAGAATGTGAACTTGTAAACACAACATTATTTCCCAGCTGACTGTGTATCCTGACTCAAAAATATATACAGTATATAAAGCCATCCAATCAGATTGGAGTTTGTGCGTTTACTACAGTTGTGTGCAATATGAATCATACAATCTGTGAACAGTTCATGGACATGACGTGATGTCTATGGCTGAGACTAGTAATTTAACTTCCTTTCCTTACTAGAACTGTGTGTAATACTAAGGTGGATTTGAAACAGCAAATGCATTTGTTCTATGCAGTTAATAGCATTTTGTTCCAGGTCTCCCATGAGAACAAAGGAAAGTGTTATCAATTTATCAAATATGCCATAAAGAAAATGTGCGCACACACACACATGCAGGCCTCACAGCAGCACATTAATCACAGAACTATGGCCTGGTCATTATATAACCTTCTCAAACACATGCTCCAATGGCCATTTCTTCTTCTTGTGTGGAAGCAGAGTTCTATGTTTAAAGGCAGCTGTGACTAAAGCAATGAACGGTGAGCCTTTTTAATTATGTCATCAGCACAGACCTGAGCCAATCAGTTGCCGCTGGGCTTGACAAACCTAGAGCCCTTTAAAGCACACAGCCAGTGTAGGGTGAATTTGTGTTCACAATAATTTTGCATAAAACATAATGAGCTTTCTATTGAATATAAGCAGCATTTTAAGATTTTATGGAATTTGTGGAGACGAAAATCCCAGAATATATTACCTGAGTTCATTCAAAAATGTATCCAAGTTGGCAGACAAAACAGGACTATAATATAGCTCATTCAATAGTGAAAAGTTTAGATAAAAAAAAAAGAAAAAAGTTTAATCTAATATAAAATCTACTTTTTTACCCAATGACAATTTTTGTATTTTTCATTTTTTTAGCAACATGTAATTAGCTTGGAAACATGCTAATGCCAAACTCTATAAAAATCAAGTGTGTGAGTCCAGAACGCAGGTGTCTCGAGGCAGTACAAGCTGAACTACTTTTCAACGTGACATCATGTCTACAAAATGCGGAAATCCTGATGCTGAAAAAACAATGAGATGAGGATCAATGGTCAAAGAGAGAAACTGGAGCCAAAATTTTGACCCTGCAAACCTAATGACCGTGGAAGTCACTGTGCCTTGGAGAATGTGTGTAGTGTGTGTGCATGTGTGTGTTTGGGGGGGTGGTTGGTTTACGATGACATTTCTTAGGTTACAAACTGGTAATTACAATGGTATTATGCTATAAATGTGGTTTATGAGGACATTTCTAGTGTCCACATAATTCAAATCCCTTAAAAACCATACTAAACTTTGCAAAAAGTTTTTTGTAAGGGTTAGGTTTAGGGGTAGGGGATCAAACCTATAGTTTGTACAGTATAAAAATCATCAGCTGCACCAACGTGTGTGTGTGTGTGTGTGTGTGTGTGTGTGCGCACGTGCGTGTCTCTGTGAAAGTGTAAACCACACAGGGTAGTGCTGTATGTGGGACATCATTTCTTTTAGGGCAGTGGTTCCCATCTTTGTTCCTGGATGCCCACCAACACTTCACAGCTCCATTATCTGACACACCCAATTTAGGTTGTGTAGTCTCCACTAATGAGCTAATTAGTTGAATCAGTTGTGTTTGATTAGGGAGATATCCAAAATGTGTAGTGTTGGGGGGCTTCCAGGAAGAGGGTTGGGAACCACTCTTTTAGGATTATTTTATAGTAGATAAAATAATAATAAAAAAGAAATTAAAAAGTGTGAGGCATACCTGTCCATCATGCCAATGCAGTCTTGCAGACGGGGCCCAGTGCACCTTAATCAGAGGTGAAGAGAAAAAAAAAACAATAGATGAAAAGATGCATTTCCGTAAGCACATACCAGATTTAGCTGGAGAAATGTCAACCTACAGTTTCCAAAGTCACAGTCAGATCAGTCTGCTGTGTGAACTTGAGGGGAACTGATTTTACACATCCATTAAAAATCACCTTGGGACCAGTTGGTTAAAAGCAATCACAAACATGGCTAAGAAAAGTAAAGTCATTTGCTTGCAGATGGCACTTGGCAATTAAATTCATAAGTGTGGCTTAAGTGTCCAAGTACTTTTATTGGGACAGTGTTAATAGGCACAAAAATTAGAAATCACACAAACATCTAGATAGATACATCTAGATGTATATTTTAAATATACATAAATAGCCTATAATAAATATATACAGTATACAGATATATTTTCACTTTTTATTATGATTCATGCATTCCAATTTCATAACAAAATTATATCAAATTAAATTGAGTTATCTTTAGCAAAATCAAATGAATAAACCTGAATAAATACATTTTTTATTGACAAATTGTTTTTATAGATTACTCAATTCAATTTGATGGAATGTTGTGATAAAATTGAAATGCGTAAATCTTAAAAATAGGCTGAAATATTTTTCAGTGGAATGATTAACAAAAACAATGAGCAAGTTCATTTAAAATGCTGTCAGGTAAATCAAACAATAAAGCACAATATTCTTCATTCACAGTTTTATGGTGTCACTGTGTGACATTGAGCTTAATATTTACTCAAACACTAAACTGACTAAAGACATATACAATGGACTGAAAGTGCCAAAAAATAAATAAAAATAAAATAATCTATGGGGTAAAATTATGAATGAGAGGAAAATGTCTCGATCACAGACACTCCCTCTTTTGATAGAGATTAATAAAGGTGTTTGGAGGAAATTGGAATTTTAACTGGATTTATATCATACTAAACTCTGTTATATGGCTATAATTATTGTATGGTTGAAATTATGGTTTCTGTGATTAAAAAATAAAACCTTTAAAGCCTTTTCAGAGCGAATACATAAATACAGTATATTGAATATACTCAAAAGGCTGAGAAAATATTGAGATATGATTTGTACTACATTGCCCAACCCTACCGCCAAGTGACTAGGTGTATTATGATGTGACTATTCTGTTGGTTTCTCAGCAAAATGCTAGCATGACAAAGCTCAGAATTACGTATCATTCCTGGCTGTCGGCAGTCAGAGATAGGACAGTCCTCAAAGGGCTTTCATGTGACGGGAGGAAATGTGAATTCATGACTCTGAGATATACTCACAAGAGTGTAAGGCATTTTCCATGAAGAGGGTACTAGGGCCTAGGTACAGATATTTAACACTTTTCATGCTATATAAATTTGCATGTTAGCTATTACTTTATAAAAGCATAGTCACTAGTAATCACAACAAAAACATGGGATTTGTGCCACAAATTCTTTCAAAAAGGTAATGATTCCCTCTGTGGATGATGTTGTCCTGCAGGAATTTTGCCTTTCATCTAACATAGGGAAACTGAGGTTTAGGTTACCAGCAGGATAAATTTGGTGAGCATAATGGTAATCATTTAAACCAAAGTTTAATTGCGCAGATGCAAAGGCAAATCTTCACTCTAAAATGAATGATGGTTTATTCATGGGCAGTTCAGAGGACAGAAGCACTCTATAATGGGTCAGTGAATTGAAGAATAGGCTCTTTAAACTGCCTGAAGCTAGAACTGACATGGCAAACAAGCACAGGAATTAGTTGGACATCGCAACAAATATATGGCCCGCAAACTCACAAATTGCAAACATTTAACAAACACATCCATACCCCTGGGTGCAGTTGACATGGCAGGGGTGACACTCATTGTTGGCCTCAGCATATTTGAAGATGAAGCTGTTTGCTCCATGCAAGCCATCGGGGCATTTCTCAACACAGTTGGGCCCGTCTTTAAAGTGAAGACATTTAACACAGTGATCAGGACCCTGTGTGTGTGAAAGGGAGAGAGAGAGAGAGAGAGAGAGGAGGAAACGAGACATAAAATACCAACAACTGCGGATAATAACCATCCCTCACCACACACACACAATGACCATAACAATCAGCAAGCGCAGGATTTATGGTGGTAATATGGAGAGAGGAGGCAGAAGAGAGGGAATTGTTAGCTTGGATATCAATATGAGCACTGTTAGAGTCACCCAGGCACCTCATCAACCAGTAAGACAAATAACACCACACAGACAATATGAAAAGATACTCCATATTGTTCTATTAAGTGCCGAACACATGCACAGCACTCATGTTACCTTGAGGAGCATCTGTATAGGATTGTATAAAGGCTGATATTAGGTTCTACATGAGTGAATATCTTGTAAGCGATGAATAAATGCCTTGCAGCAATTACAGCTGCTCTTCATTTCATGCTGTAAACTGGCAACAGAGCAGCAGAATGCATCTGGACATGGTAGTGGAAGCCATGTAAGGATCAAACAGCTTCATTCACCAGTCTGTTAAATCTATGCAAGGCCACATAGGGTAACCATACAGTACTTTACTGATATAACCAACAATTTTTGTCAGATAGGCCTGGTGGTTGTACACAAGCTTAATTGAGCCGTGGTGTTATATTAGGGCAAAATGGGTTTAAGTCCAGATTGTGTCCTTACACTATTCCGTTTCCCCAATTTTCTCCCCATTATTTCTTATCCACTCCCCTCTTATGCTATCATTGAGGTTTAAAATACCCAGATTTTATTTTAGACATAGATTTCTCTAAAAACAATTCAAAACTAAATTACATTAAAATAACCAACAATGCGAGTTGGAAAACATGCAAATATATTTGAAAAACAACTTCCAAAAACTATTCAAATCTATATTTTTCCACGTTCGCACATCATTGGTCACATTAATTTCCCATCATATCCTGTTCTCTCAGTATCATAAATGCAGTTATTTATTATTCAAAAAGTTATGGGTAATATAACCGTTTAGGTTATGGTTTTTATGAAGAAATTATAATTAGCTTCATTTTAAACGAAGTCCCTGGTAAGTCTCCATTTAGACTGCAAGTTAATCATTTGCAATGGTTTTCACATTGACTGAATCTCTTTAAAAACAAATAGCAGCAATCAAGCAGATCGACACAAAAGAAAGTATATCTGTCATCTAAGAGGCTGATATTTTCTGGTTTACTTCATAGCTGAAAAAAGTAAGGACACACACACTGTTTCAGAGATATTTTTGCCGATATGTGTCTCAGAGGTCTCATAATCACGTAATCTGCGAGACCTTTCTGTTTGATTCAAGCAGACAACAACCTGAGGCTTTGGAGTATTAGAGACTGATCAGTTAAAACCTCTTTCGGCAACGCACAAGCACATGACCATACACATCTCATCATGTAGTCATTAATTTAAACCAAAGTGCTTGAGGCTGTTTTGAAAAAGAGGAAGTGGTGAGAACACAGCCCATCTGTGGAAATGTCTCTCCAATTTGATCAGATTCATTGACATTGAAATGGCTTATTCATCCAAATCCCATGTGTCTCTTTGGGGCAGGGCTCTCTGTAAACACTTGGCAAGATTAGGCAACTTAATCTACTTTCTCACTAAATTAACAAGAAGCAAAATCAATCCCGGAGCAGCAAAAGTACACTTCAACAAGGGATTCAATTAATCATTGGAGCAAGCCAATCGAAAGCAATGTCGTTTGCCGTTCAGCCCTGTTTGAGCCTCGAGCTAATAGATATTGAGGAAGATCGCATTGAAATGAAAGAAACATACACCCAGAGTACAAAATAAACACTTGCAGAGAGTCAAATGTAGGTAAACTTTGGCATTGGCAAGTAAACACATTCTTTTTTTAGGAACTGCAAAATAATACATGGTTGAAATGACAATATCAGAATGATAGTCTGACCCTTGTTGAAAATGACTTGAGAGAACCTATGACTAGTTTGTATATTCTAACATATTTTACCACAATGGAAAAATCAGGCATTGGGCATATACACTAATCGTTTTATTTTTCTTTCATTGTAATAACTACTGACATTTTTGGCACCCAAATATGTATATTCTCTTATTATTCACTTGCCCTGGTGCCATCCCAGATGTGTTTGACTGTCTTTCTTCAGCAGAACACAAATTATGCTTTTTAGAAAAATGTTAAAGCTTTGTAGGTCATTATAAAGTAAGTAAATGGGTGCCATCAGGATGCTTGCTATTTGATTGTCCAAAAGACATATTTAGAGAGCATAAAAGTAATCCACGTGGCTCTAGTTGATCAATTAATATGTTAGCAAATCGATAGGTTGGTGTAAGAAACATATCAGTAATTCAAACTTTATTAACTTTAAAATATTGCTTCCTGGCAGCAGTCAAAGCATCAGTGATATAAGCACTTAGTATACAGCAATGCTGCCTAAATATGCCTTCTGGAAAGTCAAATAGCCAGCAGACTAATGGCACCCATTTACTTACATTATAAGGAACTACAGAGCTTCAACACCTTTCTAAAAATCTTAATTTGTGTTCTGCTGAAGAAAGACAGACATACACATTTAGGATGACATCAGGGTAAGTGAATAATGAGAACATTTTCATTTTTGGGTGAATTATTCATTTAAGTGACCAAAATGAACAGTCTGAACAGTTTTGTGTACGTGGCATTTCACCTACAGACCATTTTGAAAATGATGCAATATGTTTCCTTGAGAAATACAATGCTATTTTCATGGCACTCCAAGGATCTTCATAGAATACTATGAAATTACTAATCCAAAAAGCCATGATCCTGCCATGTAACAAGTCCAAAAATACCATGGTGCTTTTTTTTAAATATTTTTTTTTTAGTGTAACTAACTAATTTGTATTATTGGCTTATTGATCATAATTTTGTTATTTCTAATGCAGAACTATGCTATATACACCACTGTGCTGAATGACAATTCATGGTGCCCCAAGGCTCTAAGGAACATATCCATCGTACTACCATTGTATAATATTGAGGAAATTATAGGATAATCATGATAACATGTGGTAATTTGTTATACTTTTGATAGTGTTGTTGTCTTTTGGGAATCATATTACTGGCTTATTGAACATGGGCAGAAATGCTGCAAAAGAATTTACCGGCCCAGTGCAGGTAAGCCTGTCATCTTCCGCCACTTCACACTGTGCATCACACTCCAGGCACACCGAGCCATTTGCAAACTCACGCACGTCCCTATAAAAGAGAGTGTGAGAGACAGAGAGAGAAAGAGAGAGATAGAGAAGGAATGATTAGGTAACATAGTACACAGCAACAATATATACAATTTGTCTTAGAAAACATTCAAATTTCAGATCACAAAAAAATTACTCTGGAATCTTGAGCGTTCTTCCAGGATTTCCTGAATTGCAGATCAAGAGAGTACAGTAATCAATCACCACTAGACTTTTAAAGCAACGTGAAATTGACATGTTCATACTAGATGTTAGGTGATTCATATGTTTTTGATTCCAAGACCTGAATCAGGAGCTGAACCATATAGGGAGGACTCAAAGCAGAGACATCACACACACACACACACACACATTGGTGTGGCTATCCTTATGAGGACTCTCCATAGACATAATGATTTTTATACTGTACGAACTATAGATTCTATCCCCTAACCCTAACCCTCACAAAAAAAAAATGTTTGCATATTTACACTTTCAGAAAAACATAGTTTAGTATGATCTTTAAGTGATTTGAATTATGGGGACAATATAAATGTCCTCATAAACCACATTTATAGCATAATACCCTTGTAATTACCATTTTGTAACCTAAAAAAAGTCCTCGTAAACCACCCAAACCTGCCCACACACACACACACACACACACACACACACACACACACACACACACACACACACACACACTGGTAGATTGTGAAAGCGTAGCTGAAGGGAATTCAGCACCTGAGGCACTGCAAGGCCACAGGGAGGCAATGGTGAAATGTAACACATCCGCCGGGTGTTTACATCACTTGCGGCTCTCTTCTAATCTGCCACAAAATCTAGCAACAGCTGGCAAACACAATTACTACTCACCAAAAGCAAACAGTCAGCTTTCACCAGCTATCAAAGTTACAGTTCATCAAGTGCATACAGGGACACCTCAAAGCTCCACGTTGAGGAAATTAGCCTGGGACATTTTAAACAAATTACCACAAATGCGTTCAATGCACGCAAACGTAGTCACTTCCTGGTCACATCACTCAACTGAAGATGACAGGGACATTTTAGATCTGACATCAGCTTGAGCAAAAAAAATGGAGAATGGTCGCCTCATAAGTACGTTTGCATGCACTTTAAAAGTTACATTTCAGTCAGACTAAAACAATAATTTGTTTTTTTAATGCTTTAGTCGACCAGAAATTGCACCAGTCCAATTTTAGCAATAATGCGAATATAGCACAGCTTTGTCCAACATGTTTGTTGACTTTGGGTTGGATGCATGTCTTTGGAGGGCAGGGCCTGCATAGACTCATAGAAACACACTATTATTTTATGTGGCTTATTTTATGTATTGCGGCAGTTTTCTGGTTATATTAATGTCATAGGCTCTAAACCAACAAAGGCTTTTATGTCCTTTCATACAAATCATGAGTAAATGCCAGGCTATCGCTATATAGGGGTAATATTATGGGTAACTATCGATAACAAACTAAATTTCAGAGACCACATCTCAAAGACCGCAAGATCATGTAGATTTAAACTCTACAATATAAGGAAGATAAGACCCTATCTCTCTGAACATGCCACACAACTTCTTGTGCAGTCACTTGTCATAACTAGACTGGACTACTGTAATGCTCTCATTGCAGGCCTCCCTGCATGTGCAGTTAGACCCCTGTAAATGATCCAGAATGCATCAGCACGTCTGGTTTTTAATGAACCAAAGAGAGCACATGCTACACCACTCCTTGTCTGTCTTCACTGTCTGCCGGTTGATGCCTGTGTCAAATTCAAGGCTCTGATTCTTGCATACAAAACAGTCACTAGGTCTGCTCCAGCATACCTAAAATCATTTCTGCAGAGCTACACGCCCACTAGAAGCCTGTGGTCGGCTAAGGAACGTTGCCTTGTTGTACCAACACAAAGAGGCACCAAAACACTGACCTTCCCACCATCCATGAAGCTGACTCACTTTCTGTCTTCAAAAATGGCTAAAAACACATCTTTTCCATGAACATTTAACCAGTCACAAAAAAAAAAAAAAAAACATTTTGTAACACTGTCTCCTTAAGATGATTCACTTATGTTTCCTCTTTTGTAAGTCACTTTGGATAAAAGCATCTGCCAAATGAATAAATGTAAATATAGAGACTTTTCACCCTGTTCCTCAAACAATGCTATATTATGAAATAGAAAACACTTAGTATAAGAACATAACTTGAAAGGTGATACATTTAAAAGTTTGCATTACGAGCTACATTTATAAGGACCTGGGTCGACACATGAGTGAAAAGTGACATGGAAGCAGCACAAAATTAAGTTCTTGCTTTAACAATTTTCATCTTACAAAACTATTGGGTTTAGGTTTAAGGTTTAAGTTAGGAAGGTAGGCAGGTTTTATTGATTTAAACTTGCTAGAGCATTAATCTTAAAAATCTCATCTATTTAAACGCCACTCAGTGGACATTTCACAATGGAACTACCATGATACCTGTAATGAACCACGTGATATTATTTTGCTAAAATGTCACCACAGTCACATTCAAATTCCTTGGCTAAGTCTAACTGAAGTAAGCAAAACAGTAGGGGATCTAATCCTTACTATTTGTCTAACAAACCATTCAACAGTCTAACAACTATAAACAGCCTCAAAAACAGTCATAATCATATTTTGAGAGTTCCAGATAAAGCTCCAGTGGTCTCTAAATTTATTGTCTATTGTCTGAGTGAATCATCATGAACCGCGAATGTGACCACAAAGGTCGACAACACAAGGAGAGGCAGAGAAAACACAGACTCTGTGCTCACCTTGTAAACAGAAATTTTCACACACATACACAAAAAATGCTTGGTGACATGTGTGGGACAAGTGAGTAGGCAGACATGACAGTGCGAGACATTAATGTGTCTGTGCTCCTGTAGTCGTGCCGTACCTCTCCAAACTCGCCTCCTGCTTCTCTACCACGTAGGGCCTGGTGAGCAGCTTGGGCATAGAGCCAGCCAGTCTGCAAGGCAAAAGAAGCATGTGGGACGATTGCTGGATGCACAAGCTCTGAGCTACACACAGGCTTCAGTAAAAAGATGAAGACTGTCTGCTGACTTACTATCAATAACTGACAGAGAATACAATACTATTGTCACCATTTCAAGGAATAGAAGAACATTTACATAATTTTCTTACCTCATGTCATTGCGACCATATATTTTTTTCTTTTTTAGGTAGAATGTCCGAGCTGCTCTTTTCATACAGCAGAAGTGAAAGATGAGTCATACCGCCAAGCTCCAAATAGGACATAAAAGCATAGAAAAAGTATAATAAATGCAGTCTAACAACTAAATAGACTACTTTTATGCAGGGCTGCACAATTCATTGTATTTTAACCCGGTTTATCATGGTTTTTGCCTCTCAAGGTTAATTAGTTGGGGTGTAACGAGATCTCGTGCCATATTAAAACATGACAATATTTCTCATAGAGGTGAAAGGCTGTCTCACAATATCAGCACGACGGAGTGTGAGGATGAAATTAGCATAGAAGATGCCCCCGCCACTTTTAAATAGTTTGTGTGGCAGCATTTTGGGTACCCTGTGGAAACAATAAAGGCGACAGTGTGACAGACAAGACAAGTAAAATATGTAAGCACTGTAAAAAATAGTGCCGTACACCACGGCTAACATGAGCAAGACACCTACAGAACCACCACAGCTCTCAACTCAAATCAACTGTGCCTGCGAAGAAAACACTGAAAGGCCAGACAACGCAGACAAATGCCTTTGCATCTCAACTTTCACAGTCAAGTGCTAGAGCCACGGCAATAACAAGAGACATCTGCGTTTTCATTGCAGCTGATATGAGGCCATTTTCCGTGGTGGAAAATATGGGATTTTGGCGACTCCTCCACACATTGGAACCATAGTAAACCATCCCATCATGGGCGCATTTTTCTCGCACGGTGATCCTGAACCTCTACAAAGAGTCCAAGGCCAAGGTTGTACAGACCCTGAAAGAGGCAGAAAGCATCACCATACAACCGAAAGTTGGACTTTTAGGGGTACTCAGAGCTATATCACAATTACAGCCACACAATCAACAAAAATAAAAATCGTCTCGCGAGCTAAGTGTATTGCCATACATACCCTAATAATTAGGCATAACCATCATTAGTGAGCTAGCAAATAGAAATCATAAACCAAGTAAAGTTGCATTATAGGCTGTGTCTATTGAGGATAGACTAAATCTCAAGGTCTTTTGAAGACCATTTTTACCTCAACTGACTAATCACTGATTCACTTTTGAGCATGCGGTAAAATTCAGAGCAGCAGAAGTTGGTGAACATGTGCGCCACTTTGATCTGTAGTGTATTACACAAAGCTTGCATCTGAAAGCTGGAAAATCCTACCTTCTGTATACAGAGGTAGAATGGAAATCAGGAGTCTTTTCAACTGTTCAGAGACCAGTCTCCTTAAGAGTTCCATTTATTCAAAAACACAGTCGGTTAATTATTTAACTGATTAGGCAGCAAGTCAGCTGCCTATACCTTTGTATGTAGCAAAGTGTTACAGCAGTCTCAGTGGTTCTGTGCATGATAGACACATATTCCATCTATTGCTCTCATTATATATTCTACACAGAACAGCTGTGAGTTCAGTTTGGTTCATGCACGTTGCTAACATGCGCTGACCACATACTATATTTAAAGTGCTCCAAATTTACTTCAATTGCACTTTTGCATAACTCCAAATATGTTTGAATATTACAAGTGTCAAACAAATCTAAAGTAACATGTCACTGGGATTTAGTGGACCAAGGAGGAGATGAGAGCATTTCATCATGTTTGGATGGAAAATTAAACTGTTGTCAACAGAAACAACAACACAAGCACTATTTGTTTTTCAGCCAAAACAAAGACCATATAATATTTCCTCATCCTAGATAATTACAGAAACATATTTCTATTGTTAATTGCAATAATACTAATACTGCTAATACTACTAATACTACTACTACTACTACTACTAATAATATTAAATTGATATTTTAAATAAACTCTTACTTTTATTGTACTCATTTATTGTAAGTTAAGCATTGGCAAACATGACTTATTTTGGTCAAATTTAATAATTTACTAGTTTGTAGTTTCAATACCTTATTCAGCATGAGAGCTGCTGTTTAATGACAGTTTATTATTGTTTCTTTTAGAACTGATATCTAAGTAGTGACAACAGTATTTTTTTTTTTTTTTTTGTCAAAATCGTGCAGCCTTATGTAAATATAAAAAAAATCTCAAATGGCTATAATAATTGGGATTAACATTTGTGATTAAATTTGCGCAAAATAATCCTGGTTCTTTTTTAACCATTATCATGCAGCCCTACTTATGTGGACTACTTTTATGACACTTGATGCTACTTTTTGGGTCCTTTTTGGAGCTTGGCCATTTTTATTACTATCCATTTATGAGACATGGATAGATAAAAGCTTGGAAATACTGCTTAAGATTTTGTGTTAAAGACATAAAATAATACAGAGTTGGAACGATATGAAGGTAAATGAATGATGACAAAAAAAATAAAAATATTGTGAACTAACTCTTTGACATAAACATGCCACACAATAACAGTTTAATATAACATTTTAATAACAGAAAATGCAGTACGTGCATAGGATTATTCTGGTTAAAAATACACATAGGTTGAAGGACCATCTACAAAATGCAGATGCTGTTGTTTTAGAATTCGAAAATGGATGGTATTTGTTTATTGGCTTGTTTTAGCTCTGAGCAAAGGAGAAAATAAATTTTGCTGGTTCACTCAGTCAAATCAATCAAATGCTGATACTCGTCTTACCCTTCTAGCAGTACATAAGCACACAAAACAAATAAACAGGGAACTCAAAACCAATCTCTGATTTACTTTCTCCGCTGCTCAATTTGAATGCTTATTTATTCCAATACACAAGATTAGAGTTTCATGAATTTCCAGGTCTGGTTAGTGCAACTATGATGTTGCATCATACCAGCAGTAACCAACATAGACTAGCTTGAACCTGCATGGAGATTCGTGGTGGTTTAAGCTGGTCTTTTCAGCATATATGGTAGGGTAGTATGGTGGCATATATGGTGATATCAGCACACCAGCATGGCTGTACTGTTCTTTTAAACAGGCACTCTTTGTGTGGGACAGTGTTTCTTGCACAGTTCTTCAGTATACAAATGGAAACATATTTTACATGAGATTTTAATAGAATAAACAGACATAAACATGCCTTCCAATTG
This sequence comes from Moxostoma hubbsi, assembly GCA_032164185.1. Lineage (NCBI taxonomy): Eukaryota > Metazoa > Chordata > Actinopteri > Cypriniformes > Catostomidae > Moxostoma > Moxostoma hubbsi. The sequence goes on along the minus strand of JAVLUX010000011.1, from coordinate 7,538,423 downwards.
CATAGCCTTCACTGGCTGTATGCAAAACAAGAACGAATGGCAAGACAAGACTGATTTACTATACAAAATAATTTCTACAATGCTTTTGGCACACACTGCAATGAAACACATTCCAATACTATACACTTTCCCCTATAAAATCTTCTCACTCGATTATCATATGTAGGCTATATATATTGGCTCTTTAAAGCCATTCTGCAAGACAGATGTTGTAGGGTGGAAATTATCTGATCATGTGTGCTTATATTGGTTATTTGCATCACCTGGGTCTCTACTAGAGCCAGCAAACTTGACTGACTACTGAAAATGCTCTCAGCATTTCCATGTACTCTATGTGAGCGGTGCGAATTGGAAGCAGAACAGGGAGCTGAGTTACATGGAGCCTGGAGCAGACTGGTAATCTGGCATATCTGGCATTTTCACGGTGGGCTGACATACTTTGGGACCGATCAGGGGCGGACTGGCCATCGGGAGAATCGAGCGGGTTGGTGGGTCAGCTGCGAAACTGGCCGAATTGGCAGCAATAAACTAAAATGAGCTGCCGCGTTATGCAGAATGGACCACAAAACGGCGCCGCGATATGCAGAAAAGGACAGCGAACACCCCCTCAACTTTTGGGCCAGTTGCTATGTAAGATCCTGGGCGATTTCTCTTTCCAGTCCAGCCCTTGAGAGGAGTAGTTTTATTGAAAGTCGGGGCATGGGTATTCTCTCGCGCTCCAAGATCCCTCCAATTCTGCCTCATCACAAGTATAGCACATGCTAACAGCGCACAATTCAAATAGAAGTAAGCAAGAATTCAACATGTAATAAACAATGTTAATTAATTATTAGCAAAATAATAGATAACTATTAGTGCAGTTATCACAGAATGCTTTGAGTGGGAAGGGAAATTGCTGTCGCCCCAATTCACTCACATACTCTTGTAAGTTTGTACATGTTGTTTTTTACACACACACACACACACACACACACACACACACACACACACACACACACAATATATATATATATATATATATATATATATATATATATATATAATGAATAAAGCCAGAGGGCGCTCTGCTCTCATGTTGTGTTATTGTTTGTCTAGAGGATGGAGACATGCATATTTGTGAAATCCCTGAGGAACAGAGCTAGCTATAGTTCACCTTTGGAAGACACCTCCTACCTCCTATATCCAAGTGAATATGAATAAAATTAATGCTGTCAAGAGTATACAAATAATCCTACAGCACAGCTTGAAAGCTCCTGCAATACTTAAGATTTGTAGAGAATGTGTTGTCACATGGGGAAGATGTCACACCCATATAGTGAGAAAACATGTGTGGCTATTGGGGCATGTTGTCACAAAATGGCAAGATGTGTTCAATGAACTGTATCTTTTTCCAGGGCATGAAAGGTGAAAATGTTCAATACCTTTTCAAAGTCAAGAAGTATGTGTGTATACAGAAACTGACTATGAATACTAAACCTAGCCTATTATTTAAAATTTGAAATATTTATTGTAGTAAAAAGTTTGACTAGGTTTGGTCTCCCCTATATATATATATATATATATATGTATGTATGTATGTATGTTAACATAACACCAAATTTAACAGCTTACCCATCATGCAGATTGCAGGATTCAACACAGTTGCGGCCCCTGCTGTAGAAGTGGCAGGACAGACACTGGTCGGGCCCTGGACCCCAGCAGCCGGCATCAGAACACAGTGGGTCACAGATCATACGATCCATAACTGCAAAGAGGAGTTCGAAGAGTATGAAAGACAGTAAATGGTAATAAATTTGTTATATTTATTAACATTGTCATGGGCATTTACTTATGGAGTATAAAACATGTTGTGCAAGAAATTAATTAAAGAGAAGGATTAATCAAAAAAATTATAATAATTATAATCTGGAAATTAAATTAGAAATGGTGACAGCTCTAATTGACCTTTATTATTCAAACTAAATGTCACCTGTTCTATGGTGTCACAATGGAAAAACTAATTTCTATCCATAATTGCATTTCAATTTATTGCACATTCCTCTCAGAATGGTTCTGTCAATTCTCAGGAAACTACTGTATGTCTCTGGCGGCTTTGTTCTAGTTTTAGGAATAACTTGATACTTAAAGGCAAATGGATCAAATAGCTGCCAACATCAAAGTTTTGACCTGGTTGAAAACACATAGTTTGGGTTGTATTGACGTCAAAAGCAGTGCTGGGTTGGTTTCCAGGGAGATAGGTAAGAGCCAGAGGGATTGCTGAACTTTACAAAAGGCTACAGTTGCTATGAGACATTAATGATTGCTGTTGCATCACAACATGTTGCACAAGGGAAAAAGACAAAAAATGGGGGAAACAAACTTCTTTTCAGATAGTCAGAAACATCACACAGCAGCATTAAACAAGGGTGAAAATTGTATCTCAAAGATGAGTGGAAACAAAAGGTCACTGTGATTTTGCCAAGTAAGACATGTTTAGATCTATTGAAACAACAGAGCTTTTACCTGAATCCCACTGAAAATTTGTGGACTGAACTGAAAAAGCTTGCCAGTGCAAGATGCCCATGTTGCTAGGGATGACTACTAACTGCAGACTACACCAGCCAGACAACACTTCAGTCTACTACGATGTACTTCACAGTGGATGAACTTCTGCCAACTCCAACAATTACACATGGGATACTTAATTGGCCACTGCCTAAACCTTTGACTTAGGATGAACTTCACCAGAAATGAACTGCCACAAGCTTCCAACCAGACTACAATGCAGATTTCTGTCTTCTGCCTGCATTATCATAGGTCATAGGATAGACTACCCTCTCTTAAAACAGAATACATAGACAGTAAATTAATGCCAACTAAAGCCTTCATCAGCCAAAAAACAAAGAACAACGCTTCAATGTGCACTTCCGCAGTTACTTCAGGGTGGACTTCTAAGACTTTTATTTATTAATCTTATAGTTCAAACAAAATCCTTTTGTACATTGGCCAACAACATCTGATCAGTTAGTAATATAAACCATGAATTGTATTACATATAGATAACTAAAATTGCCATTATATTCATGCTGTTTAGCCAAGATGGAACTGGCTACCCAGGTGAGCCTGGTTTCTCCCAAAATTGTATTTTCCCATTAACCTCTCATGGAGCTTTGTGTTCCTTGCTTGCATGCTCACTGGGGGTCAAAAGACAAATAATATTTTTATGGCATAATCTACAATCATGCTTTTCATCAAAATGCAAATTGAAGACTTTAAGACATTACAGATATTACAGCATAACTTTTTTTGCAGCATACTTTTCTGTAAAGCTACTCTGAGACAGTGTGTTGTGAAAAGCACTATGCAAATATAAATTACTTGACTAAAATCAGATTGTAAAAAAATTAGGAATGTTGATCCAGGAACAAATTCACCGTAACCGTGGAAAAAGAGAGTTTTGAACTCACTGCACTCTTTGGGGTCACGGTTGTTGCGGATCAGGGCCTTCTGGGTGTTGGTGCGGAAAAGTCGTGTCCAGTTGACAGTGTTGTAGTAGCAGAGCTGGCTGTTGTTGGTGACGTACACGTTTCCTGCACTGATCTCATTGAGAGACTGCAGCTGAAGCGATAAAATCCACTGTTGCTTCAGCACCAGCAGAGAGATGCCACTGAGAACACAAGAGAACACACAGGAGAGGTAGCTTTTACATACTGTATCTAAAACATGAAAAAAGTCTTAAAAGTTCAGATAGTTTTGTTTAGTATCAGGACTTAGAGTCAGTATGGACAAAAAAGTGATCAGAATGGATAATAGGTATACTGAAGAATGAGATCTCATATTTTCTCGAACTGCCAAAAGATTTTGGCATTTCAAACTCAAACTAAAATGTAATTTTTTATTGATTACAAAAATTTTAGACTATCCAATATAATTTTATTTAGGATGAGCTGTAGTAAAGAAGAACGTAATTAGTTCTTGGTTTTCACTAGGTCCTCATTCTGTACAGAAATGGTTAAATTATTATAGAAATCTAGTTTTATTAAAAAAGCAGAATGTTAGGGAATCACAGCCTAACCCTCTCTTTATGCTCCAAGGAAGAAAGAAAGTCATACGGATTTGGAACATTGAGGGCAAAAAACAAAACAGGCACGGAGCTAGGGGTAGGCTTACTGGGCTTAAGACCCAGATGTTTCAGAAAAAGAAAAAATAAATGTTTTTATAACATTGTACTAATCACTTTTAGTTTTTCATGTGCACAGTATTATCCTTTAGAACCACTATTCTGCTCGCTGCGCATCAAATAGAGTCTCCTTTTACATTCATTCACTCCTGACAAGAACCGCCCACTCAGACAAAAAGTACTGATTGATTTTTAAACTGGCCAGTCGTCAATACAAATTTACATGCCATCCAGCCAATGAGATTTGAAATTTTGGATGGAACTATCTTGATTGCTTTAGACAGATGGTTCGTATGTGTGCACATGCCTTGGTAAGATAAGAAGATGAAGAAGTAAAACTGCCTCAGCCAGAATCAGCACTCCAATGCAAGATGAAGCTGCTTCAGTAATGTGTAACTACTAGATACTGTAACTTATTGATTCCACTGGCAAATTTTCCATTGTCAAATTATTTTAAGCCCCAGACGTCCACTGACCCTAGAGCCCCTGGATGAAAATAACAACTGTGGCAATAAAACAACACACTAATTACTTGCAAATTCAATGTTGTGTTTGACTTCAGAGTTCGGTTTGTTTAAGTGGTGTGAAAATGGCTTTCAGACTCAATTGACACCAGCAAGCTGCACCCTAGACTGATTGGAAATGTGTAGTATGGATCATGTGTATGTTTGTTTTCCTTGTTATATAGTGTGTATTTGTATTATATGTATAAGTAATATGCATTAGATGATTTTCATTTACTGTCTAAGATTACATATGCATACAAATATAAAAAATACATGAGGAATAATTTAAAATAAAGTCAATTTAACAGTGATCACACACACAAAAAAAAGGAAGGAAATCTGTCACAAAGACAGCTCTGAAATAATGGCTTCATGAACAAAGGGCATGACCGATTTGTCTGTGTGACAGACAGTCAGTTGCCTCTCCAAAGTAAGAGTTTAGCTTGCGTACCCCATCAACCGGAAGGCAGGATCTCCCATTTCAAATGTGTAGAGATCAGTTAATTCCATGCCATAATCACAAAGCTGTTATAATCACAGGAAGTCGTGCTGAAGAGCACATCAAAGCGGCTTTGAGACAGCGTCAGTGTAGAGTCAGAGAAAACATGCAGGTGCACTTACACTCTGAAATCGCTCTCATCTTGCTGATCTGCCTCTCAGAAAGCTCTCTTCTCTTTTCCTTTTCTCTCTACCTTTCTCTCTCTCTCTCTCTCTCTCTCTCTCTCTTGCTCTCTCTCTCTCTCTTTCATAGGCAGTAAACCAATGTCAGACACAGCAGATACTGTGGTTTCTTCAACATATTATGTGACAGATGGTAATTGGTACAGTGGTAGAGCTTTCAACATATGACCCCACAAACTTTGAAACAGGCTGGCGGATAAATGCTTTTCATGCTCTCGCTCTCTTTCTCTTTTCTGCCTCTCCTGACTCTTTAACTCTGAGCAACTTGGTCTTGCACTGTAAATGGAGCTTTTCATCTGAACTCTTTGAACTGTTAGTAAGACAGGCTTGGTCTCTCTAGAAAAACAAAGTCTATCTAACATGGTCTATTGGACTGTCTATAGGTTAACATAAAACCCATACATGTACTGTATTACATGTATGGGTTTTACATAAATGTACATTTTACATAAATGTACTTTTTACTTTGAATAATCAATTTTCAGTTTTTGAACATCATAATGCAGTAATAAAGAGCTTTTTCATATGTCTCCGTTTTCGATTGAGGAAAACGCTATTCCTGTGTTAATTGAGAGTTAATAATGTAATCAAATATGTGTTTTCAAATGAAAAAGTATTAATGTGGATATTTATTCCTCTCATCCACTCTAGAACATTGTTTTCTAACACCAAAATCATAGATTTAAAAAAATACTCTCCATTGCCGTTGAGGTGCTGTATCGAAACCATTGAAGGACCTTGATATTTAAGAGTTCACTTATGTCATTATTCACATACTTTGACTAAATAAGTTCCTTATGATTTGTTTTGGATCTGGCAACAGAGAGCGAGCCCTGGCTCTTACCTGTATAGAGACCTGCCTCCGATGGTTGCCAGATTAGAGAAGACACTCAGATCAGTCATGTTCTCTGGCCAGGATTGAATGTTCAGATAACCTATAAAACACAAAATGACATGCATTCAGTGGGTCGGCCAATAGAGTAAACTCAAGTGTTGCCAACTAAGAGAGGGGGAATTACAGGAAGATCAGCTCAACCCAGAGAAATCCATCACTTTTAATTATATATGGATTCCACGGCAATTAGTGATTTATTTATGAAATTTGACCAATATATATTGGCTGACTACAGGCCGGTCTACCCATTAGGTGACATAGGTGACCGTCTAGGGCACCACCCTTATAAAAATTGAGAGATCTGGCAAAATTGCTGCAAACTTGCCATATGTTTGTCAGAACTTTACATTTTTTATAAGGACATCTCTAGGGGGTGCCAAACTACCAAAACATTTTCAACATGAGCCGAACTGGTGTCAAATAAACTGTGCCATGTGGTGTCCGATGACATGTAGTGGTGCCCTCCATGGAACATTAGACTAACGTGCACGGGGCTGTGTCAGCTGTGTCAAATCTAGTGCCCGATTCCTGAATTAATAACTTTTTGGAGTCGGTTGTTTACAATGAAATGGTCTAGTGTGCCAGTAAAATGTCCTGAACCGGCTTGTGATTCATTCCGAATCATGTGGACAGTCACGCATGGTCTGAATCGTTTGGAGAGGTAGCTCACACCGCAAAACATTATTTGGATACTTCTGAAGACAGAGAGCAAAAACAAATCTGAGTGAAGAAGATATTTACCTGCAATGCATTGAAACAAAACCAGCAAATGCATTTTACTGTTTGCCAGTGATGAACAAGATCATACACATGTGCGTGTGCAGCCTGTGAACAACTCTGCACTGCTGGTAAAGCCATTTTCCAACCAAAGTGTATAAAAATGCTTATATTACACAGACACTTAAAAATAACAACACATCACACACTATGGCATTACCATGTTTATAGGGCATTTGTCTTGGATTATTATTCACATAAATACCATGGAATAACTTGAAATGTGTCATATGAAAGTATAATTCCAAATTCACCCGAATTGATTGCTTTAATGCTGTTCTTAAAAAAAAAAAAAAAAAAAGAAAAGAAAAAGAAAAAAAAAAGAAAGTAATCCCAGGGGAGCATGCCTCTTGACCCCACCACAGCTGTGGCACTGTGGTAAACTAGGGTACTTGATGGGAGGCCTGTGTTCTAGTAATGATCAAAGTTTGCAAATGCCTGGAGAGAAATATCCAGTACAGTAAAATGTTCATAATTCTTTAGAGCATGTGCACCTTTGCTTTTCTTGTTTTGAATGTCTTAGTACTTGGTTTGGTGTACATGCACATTATATTAAAGGGATAGTTGACCCAAAAATGAAAATTCTCTCATTATTTATGAACCCTCATGATATCCCAGGTTTGACTTTCTTTCTTCACCAGAACATATTTTAAGAAAAATATCTTACCTCTGTAGGTCATTAAAATGCAAGTGGATGGCAATTTCTCTTTTGAAGCTCCAAAAATCACAGACAGTTAGCATAGACGTCAACCATATGACACCAGCTGTTAAATTAATGTCTTCTAAAGCAACACAATCACTTACGGTTCAAAAAGATAAATATTTAAGTACTATTTTAACTCTATATCATGCTTCCATTCTGCAGCGGCATATGCTTGTGACATAATCACACTGGCATTTTTGTGTTCCAAATGTGTTCCGGTGAAGAAAGAAAGACATACACACCTGGGATATCATGAGGGTGAGTAAATTATGAGATAATTTTCATTTTTGGGTGAACTATACCTTTAGAGTTTATTTCTATTTACGTTATGCCCCTTTATAATGCCAACATGTGAATCTATAACATGCACTAGCATATTTCTTTCCCAGCATAGTTTTTAATAATGTTGGTGTTTAATACAAGTTGGTGTGCATTTCTGTTTATGTGTATTTGCTTCTATTGGGGGAGCTCTTTAATCTCATCTAGAGTGCAAAATGGGGCAGCTCTGCCTGACTATTTTTATTCTCACATCCTGTATCTATCACAGTTTATTTAATGCAAATTAAAGACCTGTAGATCATCAAGGCATTTTAATAATGGATACAATAATTCATTATTTATTAAAATGAAGACAGACCTATGCATATGGCAAAAGAAGACACACAGGACAGAGGAATGGAGAAATAGAGGACTTTGGGAAAGCAAATGGAGAGTTTAAAAGGAAAATGTGAGCCTAATATATATATATATATATATATATATATATATATATATATATATATATATATATACATACATACACAGTGAGGGATAAAAGTATTTGATCCCCTGCTGATTTGTACGTTTGCCCACTGACAAACAAATGATCAATCTATAATTTTAATGGTAGGTTAATTTGAATAGTGAGAGAAAATGCAGAAAAACGCATGCCAAAAATGTTATAAATTGATTTGCATTTTGACCCCTCTGCAAAACATGACTTAGTACTTGGTGGCAAAACCCTTGTTGGCAATCACAGAGGTCAGACATTTCTTGTAGTTGGCCACCAGTTTGCACACATCTCAGGAGGGATTTTGTCCCACTTCTCTTTGTAGATCTTCTCCAAGTCATTAAGGTTTTGAGGCTGACATTTGGCAACTCGAACCTTCAGCTCCCTCCACAGATTTTCAATGGGATTAAGGTCTGGAGACTGGCTAGGCCACTCCAGAACCTTTATGTTCTTCTTCTTGAGCCACTCCTTTGTTGCCTTGGCCGTGTGTTTTGGGTCATTGTCATGCTGGAATACCCATCCACGACCCATTTTCCATGCCCTGGCTGAGGGAAGGAGGTTCTCACCCAAGATTTGATGGTACATGGCCCCGTCCATCGTCCCTTTGATGCAGTGAAGTTGTCCTGTCCCCTTAGCAGAAAAACACCCCTAAAGCATAATGTTTCCACCTCTATGTTTGACGGTAGGGATGGTGTTCTTGGGTTCATAGGCAGCATTCCTCCTCCTCCAAACACGGCGAGTTGATGCCAAAGAGCTCGATTTTGGTCTCATCTGACCACAACACTTTCACCCAGTTCTCCTCTGAATCATTCAGATGTTCGTTGGCAAACTACAGACGGGCCTGTACATGTGCTTTTTTGAGCAAAGGGACCTTGCGGGCGCTGCAAGATTTCAATCCTTCACGGAGTTTGTTTTGTTTTGTTTTGTTGGTGACTATAGTCCCAGCTGCCTTGAGATCATTGACAAGATCCTCCTGTGTAGTTCTGGGCTGATTCCTCACCATTCTCATGATCATTGCAACTCCACGTGGTGAGATCTGGCATGGAGCCCCAGACTGAGGGAGATTGACAGAACTTTTGTTTCTTCCATTTGCGAATAATCACACCAATTGTTGTCACCTTCTCACCAAGCTACTCGGCGATGGTCTTGTAGCCCATTCCAGCCTTGTGTAGATCTACAATATTGTCCCTGACATCCTTGGACAGCTCTTTGGTCTTGGCCATGGTGGAGAGTTTGGAATCTGATTTATTGACTGCTTCTGTGAACAGGTAACAAACTGAGATTAGGAGCACTCCCTTTAAGAGTGTGCTCCTAATCTCAGCTCATTACCTGTATAAATGACACCTGGGAGCCAGAAATCTCTGATTGAGAGGGGGTTGAATACTTATTTCCTGCATTTAATGCAATTCAATTTATAAAATTTTTGACATGCTTTGACATGCTTTTTCTGGATTTGTTTGTTGTTATTCTGTCGCTCACTGTTCAAATTAACCTACCATTAAAATTATAGATTTATCATTTCTTTGTCAGTGGGCAAACATACAAATCAGCAGGGGATCAAATACTTATATATATATATATATATATATATATATATATATATATATATATATATATATGTGTGTGTGTGTGTAATTATTTTTTGGTCATAACTAGGCCACAATTTGGTGCTTATAATATGAATAGAGTTTAGAAGGAAGCCTGACCTGCTTTGTTTTGCTTCATTAAAGCAAAGTTTGGATACCACACTCATTAGCATGTCTACTCCAAAAAGACTCCAATAAATGTTAATGCAGGCGTTTGATTAAGGAAGTTGCCTTCAGTGATAGTTTTCTTGAGGAGAGAAAAATCTCATCAATAAATCATTCTGCATCATCTGATCTCCACATATCCTTACGTTGACAATAATTGCACTTTATTCACATTGATTATAGCCATTCTGACTGTTTATTATTTATGTTGAAAGTTTAGAGTTTATTAATTAACTGCCACCAAGTTAAATCATTTATAATTTAAACTTTCAGAAACAAATATTTCTGGACTAAATGGCTGAATTGGGGTTAACTGCTTGAGCACTGGAGCTTTTTGCTGTCTGTGTCATTTTGTCTAAGGTTGCGATGGTAGACTACAGGGATGGATTACCAACCTGGCCAATGGGGCCAGTGCCCAGGGGCCCTTCACTACCAGGGGCCCTTGACTGCCCTGTGTTTTAAGGTTGTGCAATCCAGTTTGGCAACCCACCCGCTTGAAAGCCTATCAACAATGAAAACGAAACACCACCCCCCCCCCCCCCCCCCCAACAACTTTTGGGCATGAAAACAAAAACACCACCCCTGCACACTAGTCAACAACTTTAGGAGGGGGGCCCTTGGAGATAATTGTCCCCAGGCAATTCATAATCCATCCCTGAGGAAGTGCCTTGGTGAGGTGTCATTAGCATAGCTGACACCAATTGCCTTAATGACAAAACTGTAGTGATGGGAAGCCTCAGTTTGTGTGTGCGTAGTGCGCATTGAGATTGGCCTGCTTGCCTGTCAGTGATGTGATCTGTTTATTCTGCGTGTGGAGGTGAGACTTCATGCTAATAGTGCTAACGAGGTCCCAACAAGCACCTGTGGGCTTCAGACTAACATCGGTAGAGTAGCGCTGTCCCACAAATGAATTACACTCAAGAAAATAAAGTAATGACGAAGGAAAGGGCTGCAAATGAATCTAAGCAACACAAAATTCAACTGCCTGAGTTTTTAAAGACATGCTCCAACATGTGCAGTCAAACATTGTTATATAACGACCAACTAGATAAAGGACTGTTTCCCAGGCAACCATTTTTTTTACATTGCTGTGCTAGTTTCAAACCTCTGTAATCTTTTTCTCATATCTCTCAAATATTTATTTATTCTTACATAGATTAATACAATTATTTGAACACAAATACAATTTTCATGTATATTGTTTTACTTTAAATTTATCATTATATATTTGGTAAGTATGGTGTGATAAGCAGGGATAAATGTATAGATGGTCATGATAAAATAATCCCCTTAAGGGTGACACAATCACCCTTTCAGGGTTTGTCTTGTGACCATGATCAACTGACTGTACATTATCCCTTACTTGCCGATAAATAAATAAATACACAAACAACTTTTTGAATATTGCAATGATTATATAGCAATGTGTGTTTCTATTTGGCCATTAAGTTCTAAAGGCTGTGCCAGTGGATAATTTCATGTCTGCTCCTTTTGTCATAATTTAGGAGCATTAGTTAAGTTATTTTATTATTGTCTGTGATATAAAGCTCACTAGCAAAATACTTAAGATTTGTTAGATTTTTTAACTGTCCATTATCATTAATCTTTCAGTTCATACAAAATCTTTGTTTAAACACTGACCCTTAACACTTATTAGTTTACACATTTTAAACCTTTTAAACATAAACTTGCGCTACACATAAATGACTAATATTGGCATTATATTCATGCTGTTTAGCCAGAGGGGAACTGACCCCTACAGTGAGCCTGACTTCTCCCAAAGTTATTTTTAACTCCATTAACCAACATTTTATGGAGTTTTGTGTTCCATGCCATCTTCGGCTTGCTCACTGGGGTTCTAAATACAGTTATTATTAGTTATATATTTATTTTTATACACAATTTACAATCATATTTAATCCAACTACACAATGATGACTCTAAGAATTTATAGCTATTACAGTTTAATTTTCTGTTAATGCAAGATTTTCTGTAAAGCTGCTTTGAAACGATGTGTGTTATGAACAGAGCTATACAAACAAAAATTATTTGACTTGACTATATTGAGATAAACTTTTTTTTTTTTTTTTACTATATCACCCAGCATTAACCCATCCTCACGGCTTAATACAGACCAGAGGGTAAATCAGGACAGCCTTTCTCTTTTGAGAGATGATAGCTCACAGACAGCTTGAGCTGAAGGCAGCACTGAGAAGAGCTGGAGGAATTTCCCAAACCTTCAAATAGATTGGAAGCATCCAACTGAGGCTTTGAAATTTTTATTTAGTGGCAGTCAGGGTTGTTGCTCAGTGTTTGGGGTTTACCGGGAGTCAGAATGGTAATTTATCCATGTAAAAATGGATGCCTTGCAGTTTGTTCCAAAACTTACAGAGCTGTCTTGCTGTCTACTCCCCATAGACAGGTGCCTTCTAAGGCAGCATTCTAACAGAGATGAACCTCATACTTCACTGCCTTTGAATTTGACCAAATTTAGTTATCTTAGGGGACACAATAAGCTGCCAACCTTTTAGAACAGCCTTCACTTCAGGATGGGCCTCCGGCATCAGGGGCTGTTCACACCAAATGTGTTTTAGCATTATTTTGCAATATGTTTTTTTTGTTTTTCTAAGTAACCATGCACTAGTCTGAGATATTTTAACCACTGTACCACGTCTCGCTGTTTTCCTTTTTTTTTTTTTTACAGCATGTCATGAAAGAGAACCATGTTTTTAGATGCTTCAACTTTTAAAAATAAATCTCACCTGAGTTCATTCCAATTCATTCATCTAGCTTTAGTCTAAACAGAATGCTACCTATGGAGGCAACTCACTAGGATTTGGCACATATCTTTAGTCAGAGCTAAAGAATTCGGGTTTAGAGTTTTGCAGCCATGGGAATCACATCTGGAAGGTCAAGTCAAGTCAAGTCAATTTTATTTGTATAGCGCCTTTCACAACACACATCGTTTCAAAGCAGCTTTACAGACAAAGTTCAGCATTAACAGACGATAAAAATGTAATGTCTATAAAGTCGATAAATCATCATCATTGTGCAGGGCTCCAAACTGCGACTAAAAATGGTCGCATTTGCGACCAAATAAATTTATTTGCGAGTGTAATTTCTGTCAAGGTCGCCATTGGCGACAGTAAAAATTTACTCCCTTTGATTTTAATTTACTCCCTTTGAAGGTCTTCCATGGCACCAGGGTCTTCAATGGCAGTTGGCTCTCACTGCTAAATTACCTTCTACTTCATGCATGCGTCCATAAATGAATTCAGTAAAACTGAGAAGGCACATCTAATTTAAAAACTCACTGTAAAGAAACACATAGGCCTATAACACATGTCTCTGAATCTGTCGAAGTCTTCAAGCAGGGGTCAAAGAGCAGAAATAACACCTTGCCAGTGAAGACGTTGTACTGTCAGCGACTGTGACCACCTGCATATAGATGTGACAGCCTGACATGTATGCCTGACTCACTCCGAGAGCCCTTTTTGCTGTCACCATTGAAAGAGGGCAAGAATGAGGTATCAAGTGAAAGGACAGAGAGAGAGAACTGCTGCAAGTGTTTTCAACAGCTTTCATGTTCCTCATGAGTTGAGAGTCCAGATCTCCTATGGGAAGCTCTCTTCAGACGGTGAAACATCCCTTATAATGTATTCATCATATATAGGGCCTCCCCACTGAGATGCAGTGAAATAGACACTCTTATAAACACAAAAACACTGTTACACACATCCAACACAGCAAATATATATATATATATATATATATATATATATATATATATATATATATATATATATATATTATCTCACACACACTGTCTCACACACATCCACACACAGAGACACACTTACACTGGGTCTTTCTATGCGCCTTGTTTCATTTGATTTATGTATGGTAACTCTTCAATAAAACAGGTGAATTATGTAAATCACTGCATTGGAATTGTCCAAATTAAGCTTAGTCCCTCCTTTGTGAAAGAATATCAAAATTCTAATCCAAAGCATAGTAAAATGCCTTGCTGTTTACTGCATACAAAGGCAAATGACCAGTAAGGCTAATTGAAATAGACGTGGAATGGATCCGATATTAAAACGTTCAATATAGGCAGAAACTCAAAATAATACAACTATTGCTCCCTACAGTTGTCTTGGGTCTCAGGGTGCGTTTACATCCTGAATTGAGTCATTCTGAGTGTCATCAATCAAGAATGCACAAATAACTAACTCAATGGTCAAGCTCTATAGTTAATATTTGTCATACGGATTCGAAAAGGTACCCTTTTTGCTACTTTAAAACAGAAAGTAATAGAAATTGAATAGTATTCAATTAAATATCCCAAAAAATGTAATTATGTAAAATTATGTACATTCACTTGAGATGACTATTCGATCTTGCAGATGTATGTTTTATCTCCAAAACCCCTTATAATTGGAAGCTTTCACATGCAAATAGTGCATTTCCACAATGGCAAGTGAGAACTTCTGTTTTTGCATGATGCAGCATCTACGGCACAAGGTGTCAGCACAACATAAACACAACTTTTACTGAGTACACCTTTAAAGTGAAAATGTAAAAAAGAAAACTTCCTCCTAAATAGAAAAATAGCATTTATTTAAACCAGGCACCAGAAATGTGCCGTTTGGAATTTGCGGAATTTGTGACATCACAATTACCAAATACTTCTGCATATGACTGTCTCTTCAGTAGGGCTGCAACAAACAATTATTTTGATAATTGATTAATCTAACGATTATTAAAACAATTATTTGACCATTCACTGATTATAGCAAAGATTAATCATTATCTCTTGACCGACTATTCAGCTTGTGGCCGATTTAAAAGGTTGGATTAAATGTGCTTAATAACAATAAAGAGGACAAAATCATCTTTTAAAAATATCTCAAAAAGACATTCACTGAATTAATGGGTGAAAAAAAAAACTTTTTATTAAGTTTAATTCAGTAAAGGAATTCACTGCATTCACTGTCTTGTTTTCTATTTAAAACTGTCTAAAAAACAAAATATATTTATTAAGAAGCAACATATATATTTACACTTGCTTTAAGACAATGTCTCTTAAATATACCTTAAGTATATTTTTGTACAAGTGTTTTTTTTCACTTGGTTACAATTCTGCAAGTGCAGTAAAGTCAAATTATACTAATATTCAATATCTATTCTCTAAAAGCAAGTACAAATATAATATGCCTCTTTTTGGTCATTGCACCCTTGGCCCCGCCCAATGGTGTTCACTGCTCATTTACACAGGTGAAGTGGAGAGAGGTGGATCTGTTATGGGAGATTCATCTACACCAGGTGTACACAAGTGGACTACAGTCCAGATCCAGACCAAAGGACAATTCAATCCAGACCGAGATCGAAACCTTTGTGCTAGTTATCTGACACCTGGCTACGTGATTGTGTAAGTGTATGCACGTGTAGTTGGAATAAAGCATGTCCAGCGATACATGCTTATTCTCCTAATTCATGCTCTCCATGCTTTGCCCCTCTCTCCGCTATAGACATGAGGTGCTGCATAAAGTCTGATTTACTGTAAATAGTTGCAGGGACCGATATTTTAACAATAGTAGCGGAGACACTGCTACAGCATATTTCGCTTAAACACTGCAGAAAACAAAAATTAAGCAAAGTGAAACTATCTTCATTTGCCTGATGTGTGATTCAGACAGTTCAGCTAAGCCAGGTTTGTGTCAGGACAAGTTAGCTTTCACAATGTTGTGGAGCTTGTCGTTCATTTTCTTCCAAATGAGTTTCAAATATGGCTGAATTGGAGGGGGCTGCACGATGTTAGCCACTCATTACAGTGGGTGTTTACATTGAAGTCTTAAAGGGTCAGAGAGCTTAAAACCAAGTGTTTTAGACAGAAAGTCATAGACAGATTTTCTGTCTAAATTATATATATATATATATATATATATATGTACACTGACCAGCCACAACATTAAAACCCCTGACAGGTGAAGTGAAAAACATTGGTTATATTCCAATGGCACCTGTCAAGGGGTGGGATATATTAGGCAGAAAGTGAAGTTCTTGAATTTCATGTGTTGGATGTAGGAAAAATGAGCAAGTGTAAAGATCTGAGTGACTTTGACAGAGGCCAAATTGTGATGACTAGACGACTGGGTCAGAGCATCTCCAAAACTGCAGGTCTTGTGGGGTGTTCCCAGTATGCAGTGGTTAGTACCTATCAAAAGTGGACAAAGGAAGGACAACTGGTGAACCGGTGACAGGGTCATGGGTGTCCAAGGCTCATTGATGTGCATAGGGAGCAAAGGCTAGCATATCTGCTCTGATCACACAGAAGAGCTACTGTAGCACAAATTGCTGAAAAACTTAATGCTGGCCATGGTAGCAAGGTGTCAGAACACACAGTGCATCGCAGCTTGCTACGTATGGGGCTGCATGAAAGCAAACTGGAATAGAGCAATGGAAGAAGGTGAGCTGGGTACGTGTGGATGTTACTTTGACACGTACCACCTACCTAACTATTGTTGCAGACCACATACACCGCTTCATGGCAACAGTATTCCCTGATGGCAGTGGCCTCTTTCAGCAGGATAATGTGCCCTGCCACACTGCAAAAAATGTTCAGGAAAGAGTTGAAGGTGTTGACTTGGCCTCCAAATTCCCCAGATCTCAATCCGATTGAGTACCTATGGGATGTGCAGGATTAACAAGTCCGATCCATGGAGGCCCCTCCTTGCAACTTACAATATTTAAAGGATCTGCTGCTAACGTTTTGGTGTCAGATACCACAGGACTCCTTCAGATGTTTTGTGGAGTCCATGCCTCAATGGGTCAGAGCTGTTTTGGTTGCACGAGGGGGACCTACATGATTAGGCAGGTTTTAATGTTGTGGCTGATCCGTGTGTATATATTATATATATATATCATCCATCAGCACTCCAACGCTTCACTGTGTGTGTATCACTCTGCTTGTGTTTGTGCCATTCTAAACTAAAGTGTAAGAGCAGTGCACATGTGTTAAGAGCTTCTGTTTGTCTTTTTGTTTTGTCTTTTAACATTACATATGTTAGCCAGCAGGTTGTGACAAAAAATAATTTTTGTGTGTAATAAGAGCCAGTCAGGTGAAGTCAAGTGAATCTGTGTCAGCTAGAGTTTACATAAAACAGCTCCTTGTGATCGCTTGTATTTCTACTACTAAAGCTTGGAAATTGCTTTCAACAGCTTCAGCATTGTGGCTCATCACAGCTGAAAGACACAACAGACTTAATAATTACACAATGGGTGCTGTTTAAAATGGCGGAGGACATTGCGTTTTCTATTGTGATCAACTCTTGCGCAGCGGCTACCACGAAATAGGGAGAAATACCCCACTTGGAAGCTATTTTTCTACTGAGAAAGGTGCTGTTCAGAAAACTGAGAGCATCTCTGCTTGGGAGTGGCAACAGATGATTGCACATGCTCCATCTCTCTCTCTCTCTCTCTCTCTCTCTCTCTCTCTCACACACACACACACACACACAAAAACACACACACATACAGTACATCATTGTTTATCCAGTAACTTGTTTGAAATAGCACAAGCTGTGATACTATTTCTGAAGTGACATTTTTGAATTACTAATGAAGGCTTGGATGCATCATTTGGATTGAAAAAGCAATGGCAGATTATGATCCGTCATGTAAATAATAAAGTTATATACATTTACGCAATATCACACTCACAATTGTGCTATATGGCCCTAAATCAGCACTGCTGTGATTACCTATGGCACTCAGCCTGCAGCCGAATCACAGCAGTGCTGATATAGGGCCTTATCACACTCTTGCTCGTGTGATATTGCTTAAATATATATTAAATTATGAATGTTTTGGTGACAAGAACAAGTCTACAGAACAAGTTGAGTCACATTTTCACATACTAACTGGGAGTATTGAGGAACTCTTCTGTAAAGCTGCTATAAGAAAATTATTGTGTGAAGTGGTATAACAATGCAGTACAACTGATTGTACTTACCAGTAACCTCTCGAACAGTGCGGAAAACATTGAGTTTCTCTGGATCCAAGGGCTCTATGTTGTGATATACATCTCTGTAACATACACAAAGACCATTAGAAACACACTGAGTACGGATGGCACAGTCTCATCATATATTTATATATTTCTGCTAAACAAATTACAATTCTGTCATTATGCACTCTTCCCATTGTCATTCCAGATCTGTATGTTATTATGTGTTTCATTCGAATACAAAAGCTGACATTTTTAAGAATATAGTGCAATGTTTCAAAACAGCATTTTTGAATATGAGTGCAAAAGTGAAGGAGATGTCAGCTTTGGTGGAGGGTAAAATGATCAGTGAATACCAATTAAATTGTCTTGAAGTTCCTTACATAAAACTATTGTATCACTGTACTGACTTAGAGGAGAGGAATATAGCACAAATCGTGGACATTAATGGTACTTTTATGGTAATTTTTTGGTTCATTTATGGTTTTTAGTCCTTTTTTTGAGCTTGCCAGCTCTGGTCACTATAAACTGCCATGCTATGAAAAAGAGCTGCATAAAGATCAATCAGACACAATAAAAGCAAACAGGTTTGCAACAACATGAGGTTGAATAAAAAAGACAGAATTTTATTATAGTGTCCGGTGAGCATATTCATGCCAGTATACTGAAATTCATCTCAGGTTCCTTGACTGTAATCCTTGTCCCTGAAAAAGAGGAATGAGATGCTGCGCTTGATTCAGCGCTTTGGGAACGTCTTTAGGAGTGACCAGCTGTGATTATGTGTGCAACACATCAATGAAATTGACTAGAATCTTTATAGCCTCTGTTAGTGACATCATCAGAATGCCCCAGTACCAGGGTCTATAAATAGATGTGCCACAGATGCATCGTCAGGTATATTTGTCTGAAGAGCAGTCCTGGGACATCCTCAGTGTGGCAATGAAGCACAGCATCTCGTTCCACTTTTTCAGGGAATGAGGGTTACAGTCAAATAAACTGAGATTCAGCGCTTTGGGAACGAGAATACCCACGGCGATGCACTGTGGATGTCTGGACCCCTTACGGTTGTGTAGTGTGTGCTCACAAGAACGCGAAAGGTCTCAGACATGAGCTTGTGATGGTGACTCAAGGACGTGAGAGCCCGGAGTGGCATGGACATCCAAACTATAAAATCTTATGAATGTGTGCGGAGAGGACCACATTACATGAGGACCACATTACAAACATGCTGCAGAGGGGCACCCTCACCCAAAGCTTTAGAAGAAGCAAACCCCCTGATAGAATGAGCACTGATGCCTACTGGTGAAGCTTGACTGTGCGCCTCATAGGCAAGGGCAATAGCATCCCTCACTCAATGTGACATTGTCTGTTCTGTGGTGACCGCCCCCCGTTACGGTGCACGTACGGTGGACGTAGGCCTAAAGAGCACGGACTGGACACAGTCTGTGAAGTTTCTCCTGATCCGGCATCATGAACTCCGGAGGATAGAAGGCCTCAAGAGTGACCGGATGTACGGTTGAGAAAAGAACCTTAGGCAGGCAGTCAGGATGAGGATGCAATATTGCTTTCGCCATTCCTGGGGCAAAGTCTAAGCAGGATGGCAAGACAGACAGAGCCTGCTAATCCCCAATTCTTTTTATAGTAGTAATAGCCATAAGAAAAAACATCTTTAGAGTCAGAAGCTTGTCAGACTCCGACTCGACTATAATCCTTGGTCAGTCTCAACCAAGGATTATAGTCCCATGAAGGGATCCTGGTTCTAACGGGAGGCCTCAGTCGCATGCCCCCATGAACGAAGCAAGCAAGCAAATTATGCTTCCCCAGTGGCACCCCGTCAATCAGGGCATGGCAAGCCAACATAAACACTGAGAATGGCGGGGTGTGTGCCTGCTGATAATTTCTCCTGCAGGAAGTCCAGAATTAAAGCAATCCGGCATTTAACTGGTACACCACCTTTCAAAGACACACCATTTATTGGCATAACTTTTTCTAGTAGAAGGAGCCCTAGCAATCAGAATGGTCTCAATAACTTCAGGTGAAAACCCAGTGTCCCTCAATTGGTACCCTTCAGGGGCCAAACATATATATTCCACAGCTTGGTCCGGGGATGAAATATTGTCCCCTGCGCTTGAGACAGAAGGTCCCTCCTCTCTGGTATCACTCAAGGCGAGCCGTCAAGGAGAGATATTATCTCCGAGAACCATACTCTGTTCAGCCAAGTTGGCGATATCAGTATGTGGCAAGATCCTAGCGAACTCTGGCTAGAACTCCCGGGAGCAGAGAAACCGAAGGAAACGCGCCATTGCATCCAGACCCAGGGGATCACTACCTCGGGGTGGATTTTCCATTCTCTGCTCCCACATTCAGGCATCCAGGGATATATACTGCTTTGAGTGACAAGAGCTTGCCCTGGGCCCAAAGGAAAATCTGCCATGCTAGTCTGTATAGCTGGCTCAACGGCAGACCTCCTTGGTGATTTATGTAGGAGACTGCCGCTGTGTTGTCCACACGCACCAGGGCATGGCAGCCTCTCAGATGCTGGAGGAAGTACTTCAGGGCCAGAAATACAGCCATCAACTCAAGACAGTTAATGTGCCAATTGAGCTGATTACCCTCACATTCCCCTTGAGCTGGAAGACCACATAGGGATCACAGAGGATGCAGATGCCATGAGACCTAACGTCTGTAGATACTTAAGAACAGTACGATATTGGCCTAGCCTGACTTTGCTCAGGGTATTCTGAATGGTCACGATTCGAGCGGGAGACAGCTCTGCCCACATTGTGATCGAATTCCATACAATCCCTAAATATGTCATTCTCTGGGCAGAAGAGAAAACGCTTTTCTTGTTGTTGAGTCTCAACACCAAAGAAACCAGATTATCTAAGAAAATATTTCTGTGCTGTAATGCCAGTTCTTGCAATTGTGCTAGTAACAGCCAGTCTTCTATATAATAAAAATGTGGATACCCTGGAGTCTTAATGGAACCAGTGCTGCATGAACTTTGTGTATGTGCGAGGTGATAAGGCATGGCCGAATGGAAGAATCCAATATTGGTAAACTTCGCCCCCGAAAGCAAACCAGAAAGCAAATAGTTGTGGCAGTATTTCTATACGAAAGTATGCATCCATGAGATCGATCGTGACTAACCAAATGCGATGTTGAATTTGTGACACGACCGTTCCTGACAGTTAAAAACTGTCATCTTGAAACTGAGCGCTTTGACTGAGCGATTCAAGCCTTGAAGATATAAAATCGGACGCAATTCCCCATCCTTCTTGGGAACGAGGAAGTATCTGCTGTAGTAACGGGGAACATGTTCTATGGCCCCTTTGACCAGAAGATATTGCAACTCAAAGTGCCTTTGAAACATGGAGGACGGTGAACAAATTTAATTCTGTAGCCCTTTTCTACTGTCTTTAGGAGCCATATAGATATACCTGGCAGTAGCTTCCACGCTGCCAGGTTCTTTGAAATGGGTATCAATTTTGATACTTCCCTCATGGAGTTCTTCAAAGAAGGGGAGAAACTGATTTTATGTTCCCTTCCCCTGGCCACCAATCAGAAATCTGTCTTCTAGTTTTGTTTGGGGTTCTCTTGTTTGTGTGACCAGTCTAGCTGTAATCTGGCCACCGTATGAGTAACCACCTCAAGTAATTCCTCAACCGATTTGTCATCACATGAGGAACACTCTGAGGTAGGCAACTCAAAGTCCACAGGCCCAAGAGATTCATCGTCCCTCTTGTGAAACGAAGAGGCACCGGAGCGTGCTTCAAGAACACGCGAGGGACCAGCTGGATCTGGAGAGAGAGCGAGTGATAGGGACGGACCCTTCACTCGCTCCTCAGCTAGATCCATACACGAGCCCCACGACAGAATGGTGGGTGCTGGCTCTTGGAAGTAAGAGATACGAGCATGCAGCATCTTCACTGTGAACAGCTCACAGTGCTCACACTCACCTCGCTCCAACGCAAGAGCAGCGTGCTCTTCCCCCAAACAAACAAAGCAAAACTGGTGTGTGTCCAATTCAGCCATTTTTTTTTCCGAACTTGAATGATTTCTGCATACTGCCTGACAAATCTAACTCCTATCAGAAGAAAAATAGAGAGCTTGAGAAGCACATATACATCGCAGAGTGGTCTGAAGACAAAATACCTTATGATGCACCTGTGGCACATCTATTTATAGCCCCTCGTATTGGCACATTCTGATGATGTCACCAACAGAGGCTATAAAGATTCTAATCAATTTCATTGACGTGTGCACACATATTCACTGCTGGTCACTCCTAAAGATGTTCCCAAAGCTTTTGACAGGGAATTGTCTTACACTGATCTGCTGAAAATAACAGCAACTATAAATAGCACCACAGAGCTGGAGATCTTTGGAGGGGCTCTCTACAGATCGTCTGCTGACGTGACACTCCATTTCACAGTTTTTGGTGGAGATGATGTCATCTGTATGCACATCAGGATTTGCAGATGTGTACACATGGCTTTCTCCAGTGCATCAGCCAACATTCCATGGGTGCTGGCCCTGGATTGATGTTTAAGAGCAGAGCCAGCTATTTGGGGTTAAAGGGCCAGCCAATCAGATGCAGTAGTGTTAGAAAGAGACCACTAGAGGGAGAGGGTCAACCAGAGGTCAAATGACTTCTTGACAATCTGACAATCCAATATTTCTCCTTCTCTCACAATGTCTACAGAGAGAGGGGGGCAGTGTGTTTCTCATATTGTATAAAAATACATTAACTGCAGCTGTCTTAAGAGACCCGGTGTAAGTTAGCAGTCGATGGTCTTTTGGGTCTATAAGGTCTTGCTTGGACTGTCTTAAATATCTGATATTTAGCATTAAAACAGAAAGTAATAGATGTGAACTGAGGTCAAAAATTCCACAAAGGAGTAACTCTCACCCTTTAATCCCTGTTATTAGGAACACCAGGTTGCCATTGATTTTGGTGCAGTTGATGAACCTGTCGATGTTGCTGGAGTCAACGGTTTGAGCCGTCTGAAGGCTGGCAGTGCCAATCCCATCACATGCTGTAACACAAGCCAGAACCTCAATGATTATTTAAAATGCTGTTAAAAAAAGTCATTAAAAATGGCAGAATGATTCTGAAAGCTTATACCACTATATGATAGTAAATCCAGTTCTTGTTGAGGGAAAAACACAGGTAAAAAAAAAATAATATATATATATATATATATATATATATATATATATATATATATAACATGAGCCTCACTTTAACTCAGATTTTTTTTTTTTAAGAAAATGAAGGGCAAGTCAAAATAATGTTTTTGTGGTAATCAATTTTATGCCACAAATGCTGTCGATTGAGCTTAAATTGTATTGAACCTGGAATATTACTTTAAGGTGATCAAGCTGGTTTTTGGAACAAGGTAGCTGTTGGTAAACAGCTTGACCAAGATCTACCAGGGGTCTACCAGGTCAAGTCAACCTCATCCCCACCAGTTGGTAAGCAATATTGTGTCTAGATGGTAGCCCTTTTTTGAGGAAATTACCTAAAGGTGTATTTCACCATCAGGTGGTTCTTGTTAGAGAAAGAGTTTGTTCCTCATTGGTTACATTTTCTTTTTCAATTGTGGTGCTGTGAAATTAGAATTACAATGGAATGACTGAGCAAGTGAACAATCGTTAATCGCCACGTAACTACAGGCATTCCACAAGCATGGTTCTCTGTCCTGAGTATAGTTTGCTAACCGTGCTGAGAATTGAAGGCTGGGAACGATTTGTAATCATACCTTACCAAAGCGTGAGCTAATTGAGCTATAACTCACTGTGCACAGAATTGTGATCAGAACTTTTCACTCCCATGGTGTAAAAGTACTACCCCTAACCCAAATCTTGGCAACAAAAAAATTAATATATCGCAAGTGTTTGCTACTTGCCAAAAAACAGTCACTATCTAGACACATACTTGATCAACCATATAGACCAGATTGGAGCTATTGATCATAAATTACCAGCATGGACTCTTTACAGAAGAGGGAGTAACAACAGCTATAGTAACTATGTTTTTTTGGTGGAAACATTGGTTACCATGTTACATTTTTGTAAGTGGATTAAGTGTGTGAGCACCTTTAGGGCAGATATCGGTGCAGGGGATGCACATCTTAATTCTGTTCTCCTCTACCTCCATCTTGTTGCTGGGACAGGCTCTGACACAGGAGCTGTGGTCCACAACGAAGTTATCTGTCATACCACACAAAGAGAGGGACAACAAAAGTCAGATGTCAACTTGCCCCTGAACAAACTCTAAGCAATCTCTGTGAGAAAGGCCATTGACATTTTGTAATGCAGAGAAGAAACATTCATTCTCACAAAAAACATTAACACATCTGCACTGACTCAGTGGGAACCACGACCGTGGCATGTGTGTGATGGAAGGGGCCTGTTTCCTGCGGGGACTGGACATGATGGCATTCATCACAGGGAGAAAAGAGGGGATTCAGTGAGGGCCAGATAAAGGAAGATGGAGGTTTAACAAGTGAAAATATATTTTCATGACAAACCCTCAAAGCAGTTCTCAATCCAAAGGCTAACAGACATGAGCAACCCTTACCTTTTTAAATATGACAGGTGACCTATGCTGTTTTTTTTTTTATTTCTGCTCTTTATTATAACTTTTTTATTTAATGCTTTAGCATAATCTTTTATTCTGAATGCTTATGTTGTAATGCCACATTTTAAAATCTAGTATAAATAAATAAATGACTAAATAAATAAATACATGTAAAAATTAAATGTATAGTTTGCAACTGAAATATGCAAAGTTGATCTGTCATGTGGGTGCAGTTGTGCTTTCAGTAATCCTATTTGTTGTTTTCCCACTTGATTTTAAACAGCTTTTTCCATGCTGTCAAAACAGAGTTTTCACACTTCTATCACAACTAATTTATGGTACAGTGAATGTAGGAATTTTCTAAAAGCAATGCTTCACCCAAAAATGAACAGTCTGCCATAATTTACTCATCCATTCCAAAACGTGTAAGACTTTCTTTCAATGCCAGTACATTGTGAATAACAAAAATGCTTAATAAAGCAATGGCGTCTGGTGACAAGACATGTAAGAACCAATGAGGTTTCATGTTATTGGTGTAGCTGACATTCTGGATTTCAGAGTTGTTTATGATTTTATTAATGATTTTATTTGATTTGAGAGTGAATAACAACTTAAATTATGGTTTGTTCATACAAAGTAATCAAGAGTTGCATGGACTACTTTTATGACACTTTTGGATGCTTTATAAATTATGTCGGTGAGTCACAATGCACTGCCATTGTTTTTAATTCAGCAAATGTAATTCTTTAAATTATTCCCTTTAGTGTCATTGGGTTTAGAAAGGCAATTTGGTGAGTAAATGATGACAGGGTTAACCATCCCATTAAAGTTGGTAGGGACATTGCTCTACCATCACAATCTAAATCCACACCTATGGATATGAGCAGGCTTTTTTGGCATGGACACAATATTCCTTGTGTCAATGTTTGTGTGAGAGCATTAAAAATTACATATGTGTTCTGTATGTCTCAAACAGGTGTGCCTATCACATCTGTCTCACCTCTAACATGTGCAATGCACCTCAGCTCTGATAGAAGAGATAGATGACTCAGAAGCAAATTTATTTCACCTGCTCAACATGTGTGACCACAACAAGAATTAACCCTGGGTAAAAACACAACCTTTACAGAGACAGCAGAGAAGCCAAATGAATAAAAGAAGCACAACCACACTGTACTTCACTACTGTCCCATTGAATGTAGTGGTCTTGTGCGACTCTGGATGGCGGTCTGTGTAACAAATCTGGTAGCTGAGTACTCCACAATGACATTCATTATGGACTGAGCACTGGAGTGGGCAGCTGTCAATGTGCAAACCCTTCATTCTGCACCAGCGGCAGCCCGGCAAGGGGGAATAATGGAGCTCACCCTCACCTATCATCTAGCCATCACTGTTATCATAGATCTCTTTCATTCCTGTCATGTCTTCTGTTACTCTCTCTCTCTCTCTCTCTCTCTCTCTCCTCTTCAAAGCTGTCATGTCAATTCACCAGAAACTTTGATTCCTCTTTCTTTCTTTCTTTTTCTTTCTTTCTTTCTTTCTTTCTTTCTTTCTTTCTTTCTTTCTTTCTTTCCATTTGGATTAATAACAAGTCGATGAAAAGGGAAGGGTGGATATTCTCAAGACAATAGGGGATAGCAGAGAGGAAGAACAGGAGTGTGATTCAGCAGTTATAATAGCAGTTATAACTCCTAGGGGCTGTACATGTCGAATGCACCATGTAGTGTGAGGACTCAGGTGCAGTCCGTCCACCTCATTTCCATTCAATCAGAAACATGCTTACACTCATACATGTGTGCACCTCAACATGGCATCTGATGTTTAACCCAAACCCATTTTTGTG
Source organism: Moxostoma hubbsi (assembly GCA_032164185.1). Lineage (NCBI taxonomy): Eukaryota > Metazoa > Chordata > Actinopteri > Cypriniformes > Catostomidae > Moxostoma > Moxostoma hubbsi. Next base: position 7,511,745 of record JAVLUX010000011.1, on the reverse strand, counting down.
AGTGAAGTATCCACAAAAACATACACACACAAATGCATGTATTCTCTCTCTCTGTCTGTCTCTCTTACGTGGGCACTTTTTGACACAGAATGCTCCATAGGTGTATTTGGCCCATGGATTGTGCTCCAGCTGGAATGTGGTGGGGTTGTAGACAAACGGCTGTGGGCACTGCGTAACACATGCGCCACTGTCATTGAAGTTAGTGCAGGCCTGGACACAAGGAAATAACATTACTGACAGCAATAAACATTGAATTAATGCAAGATTCTGGCAAAAAGACTGTGCTACCAATTTTAGGGGCCATTCACACAGGACATGTCTGTGTGTTCCATCTGTACTATGTTTTTGTTGTGAGTCTGTAAATTGACATTTTTGGCCGTTGGATGAGCGTCATGTTTAAGATGCTGTGTCAAGTTACAATTATGGCTAGCAGCACAGCGAGTCGATTGGTGTAATTGATACATTGCCAATGATTTATTGGAGTTGATGCGCTTATAAACACACCTTCTGTTTAATTCCATTGTGTTCCATCTAGCTGGTTCTGTCAGAAGATTGTGTCCTGTGTAAATGCCCCCTCACAATCTCGTTTTAGGGCATTATGCAGTTCTAGTCAGGCCTGGCTTCACATGGAGGTTGGATGGGCCTAGCCCACCCATTCATGAGCTTGGCCCAGTTAGGCAAGCACACACACACACCCACCGCTCCAACTGTTTGGCCCACCCGGAGGGTCCAATGCCCCACTTTACATCTTAGAGCTGGAATTCTCTACTTGATCTTTTTTTACAGATTCACCTCATAAAAACAAATGTTGACAAACAACAATGTTACATACTGTAAATGCAATAAAGCTGTAATACTACAAATAAATGATGATTAAAATTGGCTGAAGTTTTGAAAAAAAAAGGTCCTTGCTTTATAAATCTGACTTCATAAAGAGAACGTGAAAATGCCCTTTTTTCTGCCTTGAGTTGCTGAGATGTAAAAATAAATAAATATATAAAATAAAGGCATTGATCAGAATACCAATGCAGGCAGTGAAAGTGCATTTTCAATTAAAAGGGAACAATTGAGGAGTACAATATCAATGATTACAGCTGAGGATAACTAATTAAAAACCCAGAGAGGTGCGATAAATCACTTTTCCTAGAGCTGGAGCAGCAAAGAGCTGTCAGAGTCGGGATCTGCACAAGCAACATGTAACAAAAGATCCACAGAGGTGTGGCCCTGCTCTCATTCACAGTGACATTGTGGGAGGAAATTAGATTTTAATGGTATCTCTGGTGAAAAGATCATTCCCTATAGGGAGATTTCTGGTCAAAAGTGAGTCATCTTTAGGTAATATGTATCTCTTTTACAGATGTGAATATTACAAAGAACAAAAACTTGTAAAATCTTGGGATCTGAAATATGTCTGCTGCTGTTACTGAAACAATTATACAATCATGGGCTGATAAGGCCACAAATGACAGACAGGCTCTGACTGTGTATGTTTTGGAAAAGGTGTAACATACTGAGACATCTGTAAGTGTGGTTTCAATAAGAATATATTGATTTATATTTTATTTTTGCAAAGTCAGAGTAACAGACCTAAATAATTCGATTGTAGCTCAGCTTCTCCTAACATGCTATTCTGACTGGAATTGGCCTTTGCATTGTGCTCATGCTCCGAAAGACAGAGGTGACACACAAAGTGTATTTAACACTTCCTCAGCTGATATCCTTTCATCAAATGTTCGATTAAATATTGAGTTATGTGTACTTGGACAGACAGATGAAGAAAGTGATGTATGACTCTTTAAAACCAACTAAACAAACTGATATGATGGAAGAACAGTAAACCAGCTTAGGCTGGTCTATTCTGTTTTTTTTTCAGCAGGGTTATAGAACAAGCGCAAATTCATAAATGGTCAACACAGACCCAATGTACTGATTATTCTAGGACTTCTCTACTATTTGACTAGTCAGTGTAACCCTTTGTATGAGTGTCTGAGTGTGTGTTTGTTACAGAAGTAATGCAGACATACGAAGCAGTCCGTGTCCTTTGGGCCTGAACAGCCTCCAGCACACTCGCGATGACAGCAGTCACTGACATACGGTCCAAAGCAACGACCATCACACTGCTCAGCACACACCGTCTTTGTCACTGAAAGAGAGAGAGAGATTCACGTTCAGAGGCTATTTGTGAACAATGCCTGCAAAAAAACAACACAAAACAAACTAAATATAACTAATGTCATTTTCTAATGAATAATATCTCTGTTTTTCTTAAAGACACACTGTAGCAAAAATACAATTTCTTTAAAGGAACTGTTCACCCAAAAATGAAAATTCCCTGATCATTTACTCATCCTCATGCCATCTCAGTTGTGCTTTCTTTCTTCTACAGAACACAAATTATAACTCCATACAGGTTTACACAATGCAAGTAGATTGTGTCCAGAACTTTGAAGCTCCAAAATATAAACATATAAAGACACGATACAAGCAATCTAAATGACTCAAGTGGTTAAATCCATGTCTTCAGAATCAATATTATAGGTGTGGGTGAGAAACAGATAGATATGTATGTCCTTTTTACTATAAATCTCCACCTTTGACCAGCAAGACCAGTAGGTGGCAATATGAACAAAAGAGGTGAATGGCCAAAAAAACAAAAACAAATTAAGAGCAATGTGAAAGTGAAAGTTGAGATTTATAGTAAAATAATATTTAAATATTGATCTGTTTCTCACCCACACCTATAATATTGCTTCTTAAGACATGGACTTATATGGATTGTATGTATTTGGACTTATATGTATACTTATGGAGTCCTATGGAGTACTTATATGCTGCCTTGAATATTCTACTAAACATCTTTGCTTGTATTCTGCAGATAAAAAAGGTTATACACATCTGGGATGGCATGAGGATGAGTAAATGATGAGAGAACGTACATTTTTGGTTGAATTATACCTTTAAAGGGATAGTTAACTCAGGGATGGCTCTACCGGGGTGGCAAATGGTTGCAAATGCCATCTGCCTCCCCTGTATAAGTTTACAAATGTATAAAAATAAATGTAAGCTGTTGACATTGTGTAGAGGTTCATTCATGTTGAACTGCCTCAACTCTCACTGAAAGCACAAATGACGATCATGTGATTGATCACAGCAGCAGCCAACCGCGTGATTGGTTTAAGCAGTGGCCAATGGCGTGATTGGTTACAACAGCAGCCATTCGTGTACTTGCTACTATAGCACATGTACAGTGTTTGGGCACTCACGGGCTGAGGTTTTTTGAGATTATTTTCTCAAGCACAATGACAATATGGACAAATACATGGATAAAAAGGAGGCAAGAGATTAATCTCTCAGTTGTTTTCAAGTCTTCACTGAATGATTATTTGATTTATCGCTGGCTGTTATAGGTTGAGACATGTTCTCAGCACTTTCTGTAATAACTTTCATCAGGTATGTGTATATTCCAGATGAAACATCTCCAGTTCTTGTGTAGGAGTTTCTATTTAATCTGATCTGTGTGTAGTTTGATTAGCCATTCAGAATGTGTTATTTTGAATGATATGATGGGTGTTTGTTGTGGCTGTTATCAGTGTTGTTTAGTGTCAGCAGTTTTTTTCCATAGTTTGTGCTCTTTTCCAGTGGAGAAAAAGTGAAAATACATTATGTCCCTCATTGTGATAGCCTTCTCAGCCATATTGTTTGTGTTTAGAGTATGTGTGTTGTCTTTTTCTCCATCTCTCTTAATCGCTCTCAGGTGTGGGGTAAGCAGGTGATCGGATTGTTAATGGGGTGCACCGGCACACAGTGTGTTTCCTTCCTATATAAAATGAGTTACGGTATATTCAATGGTTGGATTGTGTGATGGGTGCTCAGATTGACATTTTTTCCATGTTACCACTGCTGGTTTGTGGTTGTCGCTGTTTTTTAAATACAAAATGGTCAATAAATATGTCTCCCCATATTGTTTATTGCATTTAATTTTTATAGTGTAACATCCATCCACTGATGTACAGATAAAATATTTGTTTATTACAAAAAAAAGTTATATTTGGGCCAATTAGAATCCAGAACCTCTAAAAACTAGAAGCAAAATGTAACCCACAAGACAAATCAGTCATTGTGAGAAATAGGCCTCAGAAGGAACAATGTGACCGTTAATGCTGATGCTTGCTTATCTGCTTTGTATGTTTTCGGCACTGTCTTGAGCACAACATGTGCTTGATAAGAATGCACTTCTGTAAGCGAAAGGAAACAACCCTATTTATGGAGGATTGAGAAAGTTTGAGGTGGGTGGTGCAACCAGCCTTGTGTGACAAGAACCATATAAACCCCTTGCTTGCTTTTAGTAAATCAAAGAACTGCTTGTGACATTCTGTGTCCGTGTATTTCTTCCCACTGGTGAAATAATCACCAATCTCCTGATTGAAGAGTGACTGTGAGGAAGGCAGAATAAAGTGTCCGAATCATATTTTACTAACAGTCATTTTCTTAATTAAATTGCTTATCTATGTGTTCATCTACAGACTAACAAATTCCCAAGACTCACAGTGGCAGCTGTAGAGATGAAAGTACTACATTATGTGAAATATTTATTTGAGTGCATGAATCGGTCATTAAGAATGACTAATTTAAAATAATATTTAACTGTACATAAAATAATTAATATTCATGAGTTTCGCAGCACTGCCAGCCACAGTACAATTTTCATACAGTATATTTTTATTTAGTAATAACTTTGTGTTCACTTTCAAATGCCTTATTCCAGCTGACACAAAGGTGAAAGGCCTACAGGGCTTTTTTCAGCAGAATAACATGGAATGTGCATGCACTTTCTATCCATGAGTACACTTAACAAATGTTTTTGTTTTCCTGCATAAGGTGGTGACGTATATTCCAGATTGCCAGTTTTACAGTATATCAGGCTAAGGAACATTTAGAATTTGTTGATGACTTCAATAGACAATGTCTTGGTTCTCTGGAGATACAAATTGTGTTACTTATTTTTGTGACTTTTATTATAAATGATTGTTTTTTTTTTATGTTGGCAAATCAGCAGATTGGTTACTACATGGTTCCTGTATAAAGTGCAGTTTTAGTGCAAATTCATGGATATTTATAAGATGATATTGACTCCATTTAATGAACAAGTACTTGTTGCAATGAAGCTTGGCACCTCAATCCTCAATGCTTTGGTGTCGCCACCCCTCATATTCTGCATACCACCTCATAAAAATGCCTAGATCCATGCCAGAATTAACTAATAACTACATTTAAATATCTAAATCTGTCTGAATATGCATTTTAGTGTACTTTTCAGAGTAGCATAGTAATGCTCATGAACACATTTTTTTTTTTGGTCCTCTGGGAAGGCTTTTCAACAGATGTCAAAGCATAACACACATAATACACACATAATATTTACAGTGGTGAAATTTTACAAGTCTGAAAGCTCAACAATGCACTTTTGTAACTGTAATGTAGTTCAATGTAAAGGAGGAGGTGAGAACCAGCTTGGCAATATAAATAATATTTTAATTATAAACTTAAACAAAAGACGAACACACACATGATGGACATGTCCGTAAACGATCTCTCTCGTCGCACCACCATCTGCCATCGGCCTTTATCACTCTTGGAGGCTTAATTAGCCTGATAAGGGACCGGGTGTGTATAATCACAACCCGTCCCGCCCTCCGCCCTGCCACATTAACATGTCCAAAATTCCCAAAATAAATTATGCTTAAATAAATCATGATTTTATAACCAGTGGCTTCCTAAAACGCATTTAATGAGGAAAAAAAATAAAGCTTATCAATATAAATGCTTGGGTCTCTGAGGGTTACCCATACCGCCTTTTGTACTACACAGCCTTATCTGGATACCAGTAAGAGCTGTACAGTGAGTAAACTCAGCACTGGCCAGAGAGAACATGTGGAGATGTGTGAACTCTTAACTGTGGCTGATGGTGATAACAGCCCTGCTGCTTTGCTATTTCTGGTAGGGATATTCACAGTAATGAATACAGACATTTAAATTAATTCCTGCCATATGGCTTGCAGAATACATCTCCAATGTAACATCTTGAATGTTTTTTTTTTTTTTTTTTTTTTAGAAATAAGGCCAGAACACAAGTAGACGTGACTGCTTGGCCAATGCACTGCAAGTGCACAGTCCCAGCAGCTGAACATACATAACATGCGCTCTAGTGTTGCTTTAGCAAACCTCAAGGAGGGCAACAGAGTTATGTTCAAGCTCAATTTTTTTATTCTTCAAGTTGATCACAATAAACATGTTGAAATTAACAAATTTGCTCAAAAAGAAGCTGACAATGCAGTGCATACTTATGTTGCATTATGAATTGCGGTCTGGGTTCTCATATTTCATAATGCAATGACACACAAAATCGAGCTTGTGTAGTTATAAGTATTCGCGTTTGCATACTTACGTTGAGAATTGTTTGGGCCGAAGCGTTTATCGTGTGCTTCGGGATTGAACCATTGCTTTACAGTTTATTTAACATGGAACTGGCCAATGATTTTTAGGGCTTTCAAGTAATGTGTAGTTTATTGTTATTTCAGTCATAAAGACATGACAATAAACACTCATAATTATCACACTGTGAGCAATGCATTTAATCCACTGGGGACAACACACTATATAGACACTTTAAACAATAAACTGTAAACAATTAACACTTTATTTAATTAAAATTTTACTCAAATCATGAAAAAAAAAATATTAATAATAATAATTTATCTATCAGTTCCTGCCTGAATGTGTGAGTATGTGTGTGTGTGTGTGTGTGTGTTGCAAGCCTAGTGACTGTATAATGGTGTGATTGGATTTCCACAGCGGGATGTGTATGTTCATGCCTGTTCAGACTAACTGGACATCAACACAAACGCTTACACATGCATGCTAATACTTTAACAAAGTTCGTAAAGCTCTCTTAGTGTGACATGATTCCATGTACTGCAGAGTGTCCTGCAGTACGAAGACTTTTTAAAACAACAATTTTTGAATTTTTTATTTAAAAATATACACATAGATGCATTTTTTACGACTTTATATAAACTTAGAGTCCACGTTGAATATATATTTAGAGAAGTGTTATATTTTATTTAATATGTATGTAATATTTATACTTTAAAAAATTTATTTGTCACACCACATTAAAAATGATGGAAACACAAAACATAAATAGTGACCATTAACAGAACATAAAATATAAGCTTTCATCTCTTACATATATACGTTTTAACCTAAAATCTTTATGCCTACCTATCCATATACAAGTAAGAGGGAACTTCCCTCATTATGAAGAGATGCATAGTTCAGATCATTATTTCACTTATTTAAAAAAGTGCACATTTTCAGTACATTACTACGAGAGACATATAGTATGCATAAATGCATTATGTGAACAGATTCAAAGCAATGGTTGCAAGTTGGCCTCCTTCTGTAATACCCCTCTACCACTGCCATTACAAAAGAGCAATCCATCACAGCACTGACACCAAATGGCCAATTTCACAAAAACAGAAATATATTTTACTGAACTAAAGACCCACTGATAAGAACAATGCCACATTGAATCATTCACAGTAAAATACACTTTTTAAAATACATCCGCTTGTCAATTATACACCATCAGTCTTCTAAAAGTACACAGAATATGTTAAAACCGATCATTTGGCCTCTGAGTATTTCATTAGTGGCTCAACAGCCATGTTTTATGGCGTAGCCACATTTTAGGTCAAGAACTGCTGCTCTTGTTTAAAAATAATCCCTGTTTAGCAATTCACAAATTGATGCCAAATCGAATTATGCTTTAATTGTTTTGTATTTTGTATTTATTTTTTTATTTAATAGATACAAATGTTTACACATTAATCACTCAGTTGAGGAGAAATAAAGATTTAAGTTTGCAGAAATCACAGAGAAATTATAACAAAAATCCATCAAGAATGTTTAATGCTCTCAACTTTGTAAACAGCTTCATTAGCATGAGATGGAACTATAATCCATTTCACAGTTGCACAGTTCCCCAATTACTTCGTCCTTATCATTTCGACAATTAAGAATACTCAAGCTAGGCAGCTGGGAGAGGCAAGCCATGGATTTAACCACCATGGTGCTCTGCGGTAAGAGAAGAAAGGTGAAGATGGCGAGACGAGAGTGGAGGAGAGAAAACAAATGGGACTTAACTGCTGCAGTGCAGTGACTTGAGATGAGATCACAATATACTCTGTGTGTGTGTGTGTGTGTGTGTGTGTGTGTGTGTGTGTGTGTGTGTGTGAGAGAGAGAGAGAGAGAAAGAAAGAAAAAAAGAGGCTCTGTTATAAAACTAGTGAGCTGCCTACATTTTAATTCTAAGATACCTTCTTAAAAAAATAGAAGAATTCCAAGGAAGTTGAAAGTAGCTACTGTAGCATTCTGTTAGCATTCCCACTCAACAGTAGTTGCATGGCCAACAATACTCAACAGCAGTTGCATATTATCTACAATAATATAATGACATGTTATTCTTTTTTTCATTGCGTGGCAAGGTTTGTTAGGTCCTGCCCTAATATTTGTTGTTGTCACGGTATTGACGGTTGTCCTTACCTATTTAAGGTGGAGTTTATGGCAAATGTTCTGCACTTATATAATGCCTTTTTAACCTTAGTGGTATTCATAGAGCTATACACTGCGTATTATTCACCCATTCATACACACATTCAGAGCAGAGCTGCCATGCAAGGCACTAGCCTGCCATTGGGAGCAACTTGGGGTTCAGTGTCTTGCCCTCGGCATGAGTCGTGTGGGCCGGGAATCACCAACCCTGCGATTAGTGGACAACCTGCTCTACCACCTGAGCCACAGCCGCCCACCTGGTTAAGCATCATCATTACGACTGCTCCTGTGTGTGATCGGCTCCGCCGTAGGTATGTACCTAGCCATTTGGCTAATGTTGTTACTGATGTATATGCACTGTTAAAGTGTGTGTTTACTTATTGTAGCCAGGTTAGTGTCGGATTTGTGCAGTTTTGCGGTTGGGTGCCGGCTGTCTATTAAACCCAGGTTGGTCGATTCAAGGGCGTTTCATCTTTAGGAGTCATGGGGCGAGTGCTCCTCAGACAACGCTGTGAAACGGCACTGTTTGTTCTGCTGTTGCTCCTCTGTGATGGTTATTGTTTAGTTTTTTTGTCATTTGGATCTATCCCTGCTGTTTTGGTTTATTTTTCTTTGTTGTCCTTATGTTTCACGCTAACGCTGTTGGCCTGAATGGAAGAGTGGCTTTTGTTTCAGAACCTCCTATTGTGAAATGTGCTGTTACCCGTGCATATTAGCCCACCTATTTGTTATATTACCACCAGTGGCATGTTTGTTTTGATTGTGTTTTGTGTGTAATTGTTTTGTTTCTTTCTTCATGTACGTTTTCTTTGAGGCAATGAGTGGGAAGGTTTGATCGTACACTAGCTAAGAATGCCAAGTGTGCCTTTAATTTATTTCTGTTTTGTTTAATGTTTTGATCCGAGTATCCGGTGGGAGCCTGGCTCAGATGTGTTCATTTTCTTTGGTTTCATTTGCTGTATAATCGTAGGTTTGTTTCATTATATTGATTTAAATTGGCTGAAGCCCAGTTAATAATTGCTGTTTATTCATTTGTAGTTTGTGATGTTTTACTTTCTTTCTTTTTTTTCTTCTCTTTATAGCAATTGGCTAACTTATCGTTTGTGTCTGGGCTTTGCTGGCAATTTGGTGTGAACCTATTGAGCTACATTTTGTTTGTAACTACCAGTGAAATGTCAAATGTGGACCTCTTTCTGTTTTGTGTTCTACTAAAATCTGTGTAGATGAATTTGTGTCTGGTGGCTAATTGCAATTTCTTTTTTATGCTTATTTCAGGAGCTGAAGGTCCCGGGGTAGGGAGCCTAGCTGCCCTTGCCATTTGGTGGTGGTATTTCCCTCACAGAGTTTGTTTTGCCACTGGCAACTGCTTCAGGTAGTGTGTGTGTGTGTGTGTGCTTGTGTGTGTGTGATTATGTGGTGTAATTGGTGTTGTCTTAGGATACTCACTTCTCAGACAGCCACCCTTCTGGTAAGCCTCAGCTCATGTCTATTTGTTTTGTTTTTGTTTTTATATTTTGTTGTTGCATTGAGCCATATTGTAGGGGGTCTACATGTTTGCTCCACTGTTGTTTTATATATTTATTGCTGTGAAATAAAGGTATTTTTTTGTATTGATACCCATGTCTCCTCTTGCCTTCTGTGGTAATGAATCTGTGTGATCTGTGTAATTTCCCTGTTCACAGAAACGGCGTGGCATTATCAGCTTCTCTATCTTGCTCATTTTGTAGTACTACTGTTATCTTTACCCTGCATCACAATGCCACACTTGCAAGTAGTAATAATAATAAAACTACTACTACTAATAATAATAATAACAAATATAGCTGCAAGCACTTGATTGGGCATCACTTATTATGATTTCAAGAAAAAAGCATAAGTAGAATTGCTTTTATTACTGCACTGTTTCGACCAACAGGTAGAAATGTCACCACATATTTATAGTGCGATCAGGGTGTGATGACAATTAAACACACAAAGTTATGCCATAGTGTTGCCGAGATTATGCTTAAGACAGCTTAAGATCCTTTTTGGCATCTTTCCATCTAGTTCGTTTCATGTAGTTCAGTATTAAAGAACTATTTGGCCAAATGAAAAGCTTTTGCTAGTTTTTCGTCATGATTGTCCCTAGATGACACACAACAAATATCATGCAAATCAGACTTATGGCCTAGGAGTAGCTCGACAAAATAGGTTTTCAATTAAATTCAAAATGCCGTACAGGAAAGTTTTTTCAGAATGTGGCAAATTAGGTATCATCGTACTCTGCATGATCCAAGGAATCTAAACACAGCAGTCACAGGACAATACGTCACATTAGTCAAATATCATAAGCAATTATACACATTTCCTTATATCTTTTGACCAAAATGTGGCGCTGGACCTAAACATTAAAGGTACCATCAGGGCATGGTGATGATAATGCATATCAAGTTTCGTAAAGTTCCACAATAGGTTTGTAAAATACAACATTTTATGACAAAATTCGAAATGGCCGACACACAAAATAAATTCGGAAATTGGAAAACTGGGTATCATTCGACTCTGAATGCAGAAGAAAATCTAAAAAGACCAGTCTCATGATTTAAGGCCAAACTACTCTGAAGTTATAAGCAAAAATAACATTAAAAAAATCATATCTCTTGACCACCAAGTGGCACTGTTCCAAAACTATGCAGGTACCCTCAAGCAATGAAGGCTATGACACATACCAAGTTTTGTTTAAATATGTCAAAGCATTGCAAAGATACAGCCTCACATCCATTTTGGTGTGCTCACCATCAAATTAGTTGAAGTGCCATTCAAGAATGGTTTCCTACATCAAAAAGCCTTAAATGAATTGTCCCCAGTGTCCCTAGATGATACATGACACATTTCATGCAAATCGGACATACAGTCAAAGAGGAGTTAATTTAAATGTTATTTTTTTGGAAAATTAAAAATGGTTGAAAATCTAGTCAGAAACTGAAACCAACTGAAATCATTAGACACGGCATGAGCCACAGAATTTTAATTCTAGGCCTTATGGTTTCAAAGTTATTTGCATTAGCATAAGTGCAATTTTGAGCATTGGTTATAGAAGGTTTTAGTTAGAGACCCCAAGGTCAGTTACATTTGAGAGTGTCCTCTATCTGCGTGCCACATTTCATAACTTTCCTATGCATGGTTCTATGGGCTGCCATTGAAGAAGAAGAAGAAGAAGAAGAAGAAGAAGAAGAAGAAGAAGAGCTGTCTAATTTAGGCAGAAGACAGCAAGGCAACTCACTAGGTTCTGGAACAGAGGTAGACAGAAATGCCTAATCAAATAAATGGTTTCTCCATTTAAGTAACATATTCCTCTCAGAGTTCTTGAAGATGGAATGAAAACAGAGCTGAGAGAGAAGAATTACAGAGCATGTTGGCAGGTGGAGGGATACAGTGAAAAGACAAGCACATCTGCAGAAGAGAGAGAGGAAAGAGGAAGCACAATTAACATTATGATTAACTAGGGTGTGTTTGAGGGAAAAAATAGGAAGCCTTATATTGTTCCACTTGACCTGACAAACCATTTTATTGTATAGAGGAGTCTATAAAAAATTATTGTCCATTAAACAAATAAATAATGCAATCAACTGGCAGGACAAATGTTCTGTGAAGTCTATCTCAAGAGCAGCAGTAAAATTGCTCTGCTCATCTCTGTGATGATATAGCTTTGAATGCAGATGCATGGTCTCAGTTGTCCTGAAATCATATTAGCATGCCCATATAGGATCTACAGACTTTTTCCACATTTCTGCCCTTTTTTAGGAGAAAATCTGTAGAATTATATGGCAAGAATTTAAATATGGTAAAAGTGTGCTAAACAGAGCTGAGAGTAACCTACTATACTCTGAAAGGGAAACAAAACCCCAAAAGTTAAGACAGTGTCATTATTTTTTCACAAAACACGTAAGACTTATCTACCAGAATGTCCATGCTGCTATGTCACTTGAAACCATTTATTTTGTTTGGAATAGAATGATAATGAACATGAATGGTGACCAGGGACAGAGTAGCATGTACATACTGCTAAATATCTCCTTTTGTGTTTTAAGGAAGAAAGAAAGTCATACAGGTTTGGAAAGACATGAGCGTGAGTAAATAAAGACCATTTAAAAAAAAACAACAACAACAACAATCCTTTAAAATAGCTTAACCAGCAAGATTGGTTGACCAGCTTCACCAGAAAAGTTATGCTGGTCGACCAGCTTCAACAGTGGAAACCAGCATAGACCAGCATAGGAATTAATACTGTTCTAAGATGGGTTTTTTTCAGAAGGTTGCCTATTAACTTTCCATCTTTGCTAGCATATGCTAGTGTAATATCACAACAGTTCTGCAATGCACAATTTTTTATTTTGTAGCACACACAGACAATCAAACAAGCAAAAAATGCAATATGAGTCAAGTGTTTCATTCGACTGCATTAGCAAGCTTTTCGTGATGGGGATAATGACAATTTTTTGAGACATCTTACTTAGCACATTTGATGGCATAATACATGCACGCTGAGGGAAATCAGAGATATGGTAAGTTTATGTAAGATTGTTGAGAGGAACCATGAAAGAAAGAGGGGGAGAATGCAACTTCGTGTGAGAGTTTGGATGGAACTGAAGTAATTAATCTCAGCTAGTTTTAAGTGCAGCTGGTTTCCACAGCTACAAGTGAGAGGAAAGGGAGAGAGTCTTCCCGTCTCTTTCTGCAATTATCCTCCATTGGGAGGCCAGCAGTATGCCACGGCCTGCTAGAGGTGCCGTCACCAGATCTGCCGAGAGACAGCTGGAGAACTCTTACAGAACGACTCTTCACCTCTCTCTGTCTGCTGCCTCTGCAGAGTCTGCATATTAGATCCATGAATAAAAGTTGCTTCTGAGGGATACTTTGATATTTTTGAGTCCTTATATATATATATATAAGTGCTATTTAAACAATAATAAGAATAATAAGAAATTTAAAAATGAGCAATGGTAAACCAATGGTAAACCACAGCCACAATAGACAGTGTATTACAGTGGTTTTACCATGGGTAAGGAAGGGTTGTTCTTTTATCACATGTAGTGTTGTAATGTAGTTTAGTGTTAGTAGTGTAGTGTGTACACTAGTGTTAGTAGTGTAGTGTTAGTACATGTAGTGTTGTAAATTGATTAAAAATGTGTTCACACTTTATATTAGGTGGCCTTAACTACTATATACTAACATTAAATACAAACAAGAATATGTATTTACTGTGTAACTACATGTTGTTCTGCAAAATTCCCACATTTGCTGCTACTGAGGTTGAGGTACGGGTAGGTTTAGGAGTAATGTTAGGGTTAGGGGTTAGAGTTAGGTTTTGGGGTAAGGGTTTGGTTAGGGGTAAAGTTAACAGTGTAACTACAAATGTAATTAAATGAAAAGTAATTTAAAGGTAATTACAATGCAATGTATGTGCACAATAAGTACATTGTATCAAATGGTTAAGTACATAGTAGTTAAGGCCGCCTACTATAAAGTGAGTCCAAAGATTTTTATGGATTAACTGCATGATTTGGTGATTAATCAAATTAATCTCAATTTATCACATATACAAATATTTGCTGAGAAAGCCCCTCAAACATCAATAATTCAATATATAATGACTGAACAATTTTAAATAGTTATATTTAAATTATCAGTAATATAATAAATATTATATTGTATAATAATAATTCAGATAAATAAAATGCATTACATTATTGTGGCAGATAAGTAAAGCATTGATAAGATTGATAAAAATGCTTTAGAAAGCAATATATGTATTTCCGTACTGTTAAACATAAGCCTATCATTGGCATACAGTAGCAATCCATTTTGCAATTGGATTCGTCAGTCTGTCAGAGATACATTTAATGTAAGGGCTTTTATATGGACTCATCCATACTGTATGCATCAGACAGACGGTTTTAGAGCACTTTGGTTGAGTTGCATCATAAACAGCGTTTTTAGGTTGCTATGTTAAAGTTAGAAAAACACTCATGATCCCTGCATTCAGAGTTACAATCTGTTCAGCAGTGTATGAGTACAATGTGTGCAGTCTCTCTGTGTTAAGAAACTTGGTTTGTTCTCTGCACAGCTGCACATTGCCTATACAGCTGGAGTTTCACTTACTGCCCCCTGCTGAAAAATGGTGGTACTTCAAGATTTAATTGCTCTGATGGTAGGAACATTTCATGTTACAGTATGGGGACATGATTATTTGAGTTCATTTATTTAATCCATTATTTTTTATATAGAATTAATCACAATAAATGAACGTGTTAAGTGCATAAAACCACCATAATTATAGTAAAAGAACATAGAAGTGGTTTTCTTAAGCACAATGTGAAGCAAAACATGGTAAAACACTGTAACGCATGGCCCTGAGTGGCTTATTGAAGGGGAGGAAGGACTGTGAAATGATGTAAAACAGATATGAACTTAAACAAGAGGTGCTTGAATCGGTTTGAATCCAAGTGAATGGAGGAGATGCCTTGAACCGTGCACCTTGTTCAGACTGTTTGTGTGGAAACAGTACAGGAACTGTTCCTAGAAACCATAGGAACAGCTTCTAATAAGGTATCTACATATGATTATCTATGCAGTGGAGTCTTTTGCGCTTAAGTCACATAAGTGGCAGTTTGAACTCCACCATTGTCAACAAGCTGGAAAATATATAAATTAATCTACTGGAGTCTTGTATTTTATCCACCTACAGAGCTGAAATATTCTTCCAAAAATCTTTGTTTGTGTTCTGCTGAAGAAAGAAAGTCGTACACATCTGGGATGGCATGATCATTTTCATTTTGGGGTGAAATATTCCATTAAATGAAAGTTTCCCAATTTAAACCCTAAAAGAGATGATTTTGATTTATGACCTATTGCCACTTAACCTCAGATTGCTCCAGAGATATTATGACTACTGGAAATCTACAGTACTGTGAGTGACTTTGGAAGAAGCATCCACCAAATGACTACTTATCACTAATAAATAAAAATATCAGTCTATGAACATTATAGAATCATTATTGAGTGTAGATTGTGACACTCACAGCTCTGACATTGGTTCTCCTTTGGCCCCCAGCAGCGTCCGTTACACACTCTATGACACCTTTGACCTGAAACCAGGACAGGAAAAAACAAAACATATTAATACTTAGTCAGTGTGAAATGGCATTTGTAACCTATTTTACTTAAGACACCTTTCTAGTAAAACAGGACATCCAAAGAGAAAAATTTTAGGACAGAGCTTAATTTTGTCAATGAGAACTGATTGCTGAAAAGTGGGTGCTACAAACCAGTATGGAGCCAAGTGATTTTTATTAAATTGATTTGGTATTTCTGAGGTGAAATGTCTACTGTGTGGCACTAAAAGCGATTTAAATGTTCTCTTAAACAGATGAGGTTTTAAATGTAAATGCTCTATCGAGTTTTAAATCAACAAAGCCTCCCTTCCAAACCTGAACCTTAAACCAAACCTCACCAATAGTGTCATAAATGCAAATGTGAGATGAAAAACACAATTGCTGAAGCAGCCACATCCTTTCCTGGTGCTTCTTTGACGATTTTGGTTCACATATCAACATACACACTCTCTTCAAGCCTCATAACCTAAGCCACGTAAAAATTGTTTTACACAATTGTAGGTATAGTAAGTAAAATGGTAAATGGTCTGCACATATATAGCACCTTTTTTAATCTTAGAGGTTACCAAAGCGCTTTACACTGTGTCCCTTTCACCCATTCACACTCACACTCATACACCAATGACAAATTGTATATATGACTAGTAAAATGACCCTTTGAATAAACTCTATTTTTTCACATGCATTGGCCATCTGGAAAACAGATGGTGGGAGACATTATGCTGAGACCAGCGCCAAGTATTTTATGTTTTTATGTTTATATCAATGTAGCACAGTGGTAGAACATGCCCACAAAGCACAGATAGAGCTCCTAGCATTATAACATCATTGCAGAAGCAAGACAGCTACCATTTGAAGACCAGCCTTGCAATGCGAGGCGCGGTGCGAACGCAAGGAAAAGGCTGAGAGGCGCGGTGTGAGCACAAAGTAAAAGTGTGAGCATGAGGCAAGGAGATTGTCTGTGTTCCACGACTGCTACCTGGTCCTAGAATAACATATAATGTGCGAGTAAGGGCCATGGAGTTTCTGGTGCCCCCCTAAGTAGTTGGTGCCTTGTCCAGGCTGCATAATATGCATATAGGGAGTGGCGGTACTGATGACCAGCTGACGGAAATCCTGCTGCTGTCTCCAAGGTTCTGTCACAGCATCTCTATTTAATAGTGCACTAGCCAATGCAGAAGTTGGAGACATTGCTGGAACCCTGCAGGCAATCTACACTATTATTATCCCATTTAATCCCACTGGTGATAATTGAGACCAGGGTCTAAAAGGAGTTTTTTTTTGCAAAGTTGTCAATTGTAAATGACAGTGCAGACTTTTTTTGCATGTCTGTCAAAACTCTGTAAAAGAAGCAAATAAATCCTGTCATAATACACTTACAACTACCATATTTTGTACATAATTTAAATTGAGTTGTGCTGTGTTCATTTTCTGTTGTTCAACTGGTGGGGTAGGTTTTGTATGGATGACTGAAAAATACATCTGTATGAACCATAGTTTGTCCACTCATGTTTATAAAAAAAGATTACGATTAATCACGATTAAATACAAAAAGAATTATGCTATTAAACGCGATTAAATATTTTAATCGTTTGACAGCCCTAGTGATTATATAAGAGCAGGTTGGTTTATAGGACAGAACTCCATTTTTTCACACTGCCCCAGTTCTGGGGAGGTGGGAAAGAGCCGTCACTGACTGACAGAGCAATATTCTCACAGAGCTCTGCCCGTAACATCTCTTCTCCAGAGGAGACAGCCCCAATGGCTTTACAACACTCATTTGCAGGACTGTTTCCTTTTTTTTCTGTCTCTTTGTACGTTCTGGCACCCAAGCTTAATTGACTGTTGGGTAATTGCAGTGTGAGCATGGCTGACTGATGGAGTGTTGTCCTCTGTCCCTGTTCCACTTCAGTTAAGAGTAATTACACTAGTGGCTTATTCTCTTCTATTACATGGGCCAGGAACTTCTCACACATCTCCCCTTCTCTCCCGTTACCATTTTTCGAGTGACTTTTTACTCTTAGTTCCTGTTTTTCTGCGTAAGTCCTCTCGATTTCTGTTGTTCACTGTAAACTTTTATTAGATTTTGAGAGATGGCTGGCCAACTTCCTTTCTAAAAAGGACACTTGACTTCAAAATGTTAATTCTGTCATCATTTACTTACCATTCTGTCACTTTCATACGATGAAAAGCGTTATTTACACTTTTTTAGCTGTCTTGAAAGCGTCAAGTCTTGCAACCTCTTGTTTTCAGTGATTGTGAGTGACACGTCGCTATTCAGCTTGGGATAGGTTCCTCACACTAACCATTAACATGGCTTCAGAAGACATTAATTATAACACGCAAGTAGTACGGACTACTTTAACTGTATTTTTATTGTGCTTTATTGTCCTTGACACCACCTGGTCAAAATATGCTTTCATTATAAGCATAAAAGAAACTTAAAAATTCTGCAAAACATCTCCGTTTGTGTTCCACAGAATAAAGGCCATACTGGATTGGAATAACATGAGGGCGAGAAATGATGACAGAATATTCATTGTTGGATTAATGATAGTACAGAGGAGTAAAGGGAATTTTAGGAAGTACATCCACTTCGTAACCTTTAAACAGTCAAGACTAAAGGTCAGATCAGAGCATGAACATAGTTCCACGCTGCAAAGAGGGTCATGACATGAGGAATCAAATTTTCCTTGATCTTTTCACATATAAGATTACACTATAAAAAATACTTTTGAGTTTCAAATTGAAACCTAGCTCTCAAAATGACTCTTTCTCTACTTCCTCCACACTTTGATGTCACACTGTGATGATAGACATTTTAATCTGACCACCTCCACAACAACACATCAACGCCTACATTATCTTATAACTTCCATTGCCCTGGCCAGTAGTGGCGAGCAGTGAGATGACAAGGAGAGAGCAGGTCATTCAAGATTCAAGAGTTAATCACAACTGTGGGCGTTTACTGTCAATTCTTAAAAGAGAAGTAGCACCAAAACTGACAGAGAGTCAGAATGAGGATGGGAAATTATCATGTTTTATAAATATATGACTGCTTTTTTGCAACAATTTAGTGAACCTCAAGGAACATATGTCACGACCCCTTTAAATGAAAACCTAAATCAGTGAGATGATAAAACTGTCACCTTGTAGGGGTGTTCAAGGTCTTACTTGGTTAATTTTAATGTTTACATTGGCAGTCAAGATCATTCTACACGTCTCCTTACCTTCCATAGAGACACTTCTAACCTAATCTGATGATTAAACATATTGGAAAAAAGTAATTGATAAACATTGGTTAGAAGGGCAGGATTACATTTTAATTGGTAAAAGGATCATTGGTCATTCCTTGTTGTTTTTTGAACAGCCAATGCAAATACCCTGTCCAAATAACTAAATAAAATCAATAAGGACACCTCCCCCAAAACAACAAGAGATTATGTGTTTATAAGGGATTCCATATTCTGAGACCCTTGATTTTGTCAGTGGGGGGAGAAACAGATGAAGAAGATTGACAGATCGGATATAAAGTGAGCCTGGATGTTCGCTCTATATGATAAAGCTGTAATAGTGGTTTTTAAATTTTTTTTAATGAATACACAACTTAAAATTAATAAATTCTTTAATCATTTACTCATCTAATGTCATTCCAAACCCCTAAAGCTGTTATTTTACATTTTAAAAGTGCTGTATATACTATAAGTCTTACATAATTTTCAAAAAACTGACTGAAATTGTATTTGTTATTCATTGATAATCTTACTCTCTGCCGATGCTGTTAGATCTCATTTGCGCTTGTTTTTAATACAATAATGGCATCTATTTCTCCTTTTCAGTTTTGGAATAACATACGGTTAAGTAAAAATGATATCATTTTCATTTTGGGGGAAATTGTTCCATTCAGTACTCCTGAATGAAAATGGCCATCTGTCCTAAAACTTTAGAAATGCTTCACTGATAAAATACTACACAAATAACACAAAAAATACCCATTCACAGTGTATCATTCTCTCATTGAGACACAACTCACATAAGTTGCTGCTATTGGACGGTACAACCAGGTGATCAGGGCGGATGTTTTTCACAATGTCCTGCCAGTGGATGGTATCAGCATGGCACAGGAACTTGTTCTGGTCCACGTATACCCCTCCATTCAGAATTTCTGTTAAAACACAGAGAGCAACAATAAAACAACATTTACTACCTTATGACCTATGTCAGCTGGCAGCTCTAAGCATATTATTACAATAAAGGTGACCCCATCATTATCATGCATTACCACAAGGGTCTGTACATGCAGAGAGCAAGAATAATCTAAACTAAATTGACATCTGCAGAGAACGACTTATTTTGACACTTTGGTGTCAGTGCTGGCGTAATTCTGTTAGGAGAGAGCTCCCTCTTAAACAGGTTGGTCACAAAGACACCCCACACCCATCCCATGCATTCAGAGCCAGTTGTGTCTGTTGCTTTAAACCTGGATTACCTCACCTCAAAATGAAAATCTATCACCATTTACTCAATCTCATGATCTAAACCCAGTATGACTTTGTTTCTTTGGAGGAACATAAAAAGAGACATTTTGCAGAAATGGATGTACTGTTTTTTCTTTCTCAGTGCAATTACAATGCATAGGGGCTGAGGCTTTTATGCTTAGAAAAGCACAGTAAAAGTATAATGAAAATAATCCATATAACTCAAGCACTAAATGAAAAAGTCTTCTGAAGCCATAGAATAGATTTATCTGAGAAACAGACTGAAATTTATATCATTTTTCACTTATTACCTTCAAATCTAGTCAGATGTTGACCACTGCGACTGGATCAAGTCAGTTGAACCTGGATAAACCGCTTCATTGAAAATATATAACTCGAATGATTTATTCACAAATTGGACATTGGTCCTTCTCTTGTGAATTTTCAGTGAACACCAACTTACATTTTTGTCTGTTCCGCATATAAAACTATAATATGAATTCTGAAAACTAGAGATATAGTGCATAAATCGTATGGAATTATTTTATGAAACGTTTATGGAGCTTCTGCATCCTTCATGATACTTAAAGGCCTTATTCCTCATGCATTGTGATGGTATGGAAAATAGTGATTCGTACAATTCTAAATTTCTACTTTTGTGTTCCATGGCAAAAATAAATTCAGGTTACCATTCAGGTTTGACAAAATGATGGCGTGTATATGACAGAATTTGTATTTATGGGTGAACTATAAATTCAACATCTCTTACTGCTATTATTAATAGTCTTAATCTGTTTTTATTTTCTCCTTCCCTCCTTTTGATCCTCTGAGAGATGACTATTCTCAGCAGGCACTAGGAAATAATTATATTCCTCGACAATATTAGATCCATCCTGTTTTTGGAGCGCTAACATTCTGGACATCAGCAATAACAGGTTTGTAATTTCATATTTCATCTGCAGGGAGTTGACACACAATCCTCCACCCTAATATGCACCATACTGTCTCACATGGATCACCGGATTTAGAGAGAAATCAATCAGTTTCCCCCTCCCCATTTCACAATTGTCTCTATTTGGGCACAGTGGACAACAATGAACATTATGATCTTAACATTTCCCCGAAACCAAGTGTCTGGAGTAATCCTCACTTGCGTGGACAAAAACAGAGGAGGCTTATAAAAGATTTGTATTATTAATGCAGTGGATTTCTCATTCACGGCTGTGAGAGATTAGCCGCTTGGTGGTAGAACAGATGAGACATATTCATAACCACGTGCCATCTGAAACTGATAATAGCCTAACAAAAGCTTGATTAAACTGTATTCCACGAGTGATTGGATACAATGTTATTGTGTATGTCCCCTCTCTTTGCAGGTCATTGAAAAACCTGTCACAAAATGGATAAATACATTTTAGCATTCCCTCCTTCTGACATGCTGGGAAGGTTCAAAGCACTTGCACTTTTCTAGAGGCAACAATACAGAACGTAAACTCAGTATGAGTTTCTTTGAAAGACCAGGTGGTTAAAGGGATTGTCATTCTTAGTTTTCCTTTAAAGAAGAGCAGATAACTCTTTCTATTTCTATTTCCTTTTCTCTACAAGCAAGATTCAGACGATTTCTCTGTAGTCTTCAGCTTCAATGAACCTTAGCTTGTACATAACCTCATGCTTGTACATCACCTGATGGAAAGGAGTCCATAATTGAGGACTACATATGGGCAGTCAGCACCTATTATGCTTAGGATGTCATAAAACATTGATCATACAAAGCAGATAACAGCTTCATCACAAAGACAATTGTATTACAGCACAAGTGCAGAATGTCTATTCATAACTTTTCCAAACTGTGAGTTCATAACATAAAATCATTATGTATATTAGCGATTCTCAACTAGTGAGCTGTGACCCAAAAATATAATGTAGGTCTGTTTTGATGGGCTTGTGGACAGCAGGGAAAAGCAATGCTATATGCAAGGAAAAAATGCAATGAACGATATAATTGTGCATAGATATAATAGCAAAATAAATAGGCTTAACAACCTTTAAAAATGAGGAGAAAATGCTTTCCTTATCTTTTGCACTTGAGATGAAAGAACATGTCAACCAATATTTATTCTGCACAGCAGATTATTGCCTTTATGAACACATAATAATAATTAATTAACAAATAAAAAATTGATTTTGTTACATTTGCACTATAAACAATTTTGTATGATAAATATTGAGAAGCACTGATGTAAGTTGAACACCATGTCCTTCGCTGATACTAGTTGCATGAGGTCATCTCATTAGTTTACTTAATTTACTCCAACCAAAGGCATCACCAATTTGCTTGTTTTTTAAAAAAAAATTGTCACAGATTTAGATTTCACATTTCAACATAATATTTAGAATTATATTTAATGTTGAGATTTAATATTATTAATTTACATTTTACATTTATTTGTAATATAATGCAATTATAACACACTTATTTTAACCTTACAGCATTTTTAAAAAATGCTACATTTAAAATAATATTTTAGCTAAATCTGAAATATTGGGCAGTTAAGTATAGCTTAGATCATTTTACATAACTACTTCCCATCACAAGGTCTCACCAAGCTTAGATTTGCAAGGATGTTACTTATTTTTAAGGACACACAGCTGGAAGGGTAGGAGAACACACACACACACACACACACACACACATACACACAGCCATTTTGGAAGCCAGCACTTGCGTCGGGTCCAGTAAAGTGTCTATACACAGTCATAACAGCTGGCCTCACATCATGACTCTTTTCAATGACTGTTTGACTTCTTATTGGGTTCATAAAAGCTACTGGTCTCAAATGGAGTTAAAAGGGCTTTCCAAGTTTATGAAAATAAGTGCACACACACATGTTTGTATTTGGAGCACTTCAAGGTGAATTTTGTCTACATAGGGAACTGCCTTCTAAGTAGGGTTGACACCTTTCCCTTAAAATACGGCATTGTCCCATGCTTAAAGATTAAATGATGATTCCTAAATCAAATCCATTCAGAACAAGATTTGTCCCAGACAGACCCTGGTCAGACAGAAAATTCATTCAAGAGAGAACCCCCTCCCCTGGTCAGAGAGTGAACATATTCAAGGCGGAACCCCCTACCTAGTCCAGCGGCACCACTGGAGGAGGTATTCCATAATTTTTCAACATTTAATGGTAGCAACCCTACTTCTTAAGTAGCATCCTAACTGAACAGTGAGAGCTTTGAAATATAAAGCAACTGCATATGTCATATGAAGCATGTGGCTGAGCTAATATATACACCAATAAGCCACAATAATATTATTGTGTAGGTCCCCGTCATGCCACCAAAACAGAGCCAACCCGCATCTCAGAATAGCATCAAATTACATCAGCTCAATCTCTCCTTTAACAATCCTGCAGTTCTAATCCAGTAATTCATCTACTGTAGCACTTTCACTGGCCTATTAATGCAAAAAAAAATTATCAAGCAAAATGGGCATAGATGTTTCAAGTGTGCCAACATCACCCCACCCTTATACCAGTCACTGCCAGATGTCTGGCTTCGTGTGTGGCACAGAAGGACTGTGCCTGGCAGGGCTTTTGAGGAATGATACACCAGATTCTGCCAACTTCCCCTTCCACAACTGTACAAATAGGTGATGTTCTGCGCCATCCATCAAAGTGAGCCTTTCCACTACACAGCCTGGCCTCTCTAGCTGCGTTACTAAGGAGATCTTGTCTGGGTAAGAAACTGTACCGAGTAAAGTTGAGTAAACAATGAGAGGGAACAGAGTGTGATTTTTCTTTTTGATGAGTAGAACAAAAATTGCCCATAAGAAAACTCAACCAGGCTTCTTGTGAGAAAAAGAAACACCTTGTATTTTAGAGGTGTGGGTTTTAATGGCTATTTGTAGTTTTACTGAACATTATTGCTGTTGTTACCATTGTGTGAAGATGTTAAAGGCTAATGTTGATTTTATTATTTTGTGAGGGCACTAAAACCACAGGCTAAAAGCTAAATGTACCTTAGAGAGAAAATCAAGTCAAGACTTTTTATGGATGCCTACATATTTTTTTTTATAGAAATTGGGAAATAAGAATGTGTGTGCCTCTGTGTCCAATTTGAAAGAGGCAGTACATTTATTCCATTTACCCTCATCAAATTGACCAAAAGTAACATTATGCATTCTAAAGGGCTGGTCACACTAAACTTTGAGCATGCAATTTTTCTTATGGTTTAGAATACACCAAACTTGAAATTTGTCATTCAAAGTTTCTTTGCATGAGCTTGCGCTTCTGGTCTCCCATGTTCGGATGCGTTTGAATGGGAGCGAATGGTGGTGGAACCAACAAAGAAATCAATAAATATAGTTTTCGTTGTAACATTGAAGAAGAATTTTAGATTTTTGTTTTTGCAGGCTCTGACTGGTTTGTCTTAGGACTCTACACTTGGAACAGACAACCTTGTCCCCAAATGTAATATGAAAATAAACAGTAGTTGTCCTATTTTTAATGTCCGTCAGACAGACATTTCCTGTCTAAGTGGGTGGTTCTAGGCCAGATAAGCTGAAAACTGGACTCGACTTAAATAATCATCATATCTCTGGCTATGCAAGACTTTAAACAGGGAGGCCTTACATCACTCATAAGACTTAATGATTTATTCTACTAGCTGAATGGATTAAACATTATAATTAGTGATGTTCAAAGTCAGTTAAGACGTGTGCAGTCAGTCTGATCACATGCTAAAGCTCCCCATTCATAATCCAATCACACTGAAATCATACATAAAGACTAACAGTCCACTGCTCATTGAGTTATTTTGCCATGAAGATAGGCTTTCCATGAACATCTCAGCCAAGGTCAGAGAATAACATAAATCTAGAGGAACAGGGGTGGCATACTAGAAATAAAACATAGACAGACCCAATTTGAATGCAATGGCACTTTTATGTATTTAACTACTGACCTGAAAATAACAACAGCTTTAATTTAACTACATAAAAGCATTTATGAGGGGTTGATGCCATGGTCATTCAGGATAAGGAAAAGGGGAAGGTACGGAGGTAGTGCGGGAGTAGTTCAGCTGGCAATCGTGCCATACTAGCTGCAAGCAAATGCACTTTTAACGAGACACTGTTGACATTCAAGCATGAGTGGTCACGGCAGGAAAAGCATCACAGGAACCTTTTGATGGCACATATGTGATCAGCGCTGACAGTGGGACATGCATTCAACTAGTTACATGTGTCTGGTTTGGTCATCGGAATTCATCTGAACCAAGGACCCTTCTCGTAACGCTCTATGCATCATTTCATTTATTTATTTGCTAAAGATTGCAGACAGGCTGTGGAGGGAAGAAGACCCAACCTGATAAAAACTCTTGAAAACCAGTGACAAAGGCAATAAATAACAGGCACTGCACTGAAATAAATACCTTTTAAATCCAACCAAGGTTGACACAAACAATGATAATAAAAAAAGGTAAAAGATGCTGGTTAA
This sequence comes from Moxostoma hubbsi, assembly GCA_032164185.1. Classification (NCBI taxonomy): domain Eukaryota; kingdom Metazoa; phylum Chordata; class Actinopteri; order Cypriniformes; family Catostomidae; genus Moxostoma; species Moxostoma hubbsi. The sequence goes on along the minus strand of JAVLUX010000011.1, from coordinate 7,485,999 downwards.
AAAAAACAAAAGTATGATGCCCTCTCTGTCCATAGTAGGGCAATTTTTACTGGCAAATGTTATAAAGGAAATTGTCACAGTAATGGTATTATATATAAGCAATAAAGATTTTTTTTTTTTTTAAACTTAATATAAGAGGTTTAAAAGCAATGGCAGATGTTCACAATACACCAAATATCTATTTTAAAAATGTTTACTGATAAATAGTGTGCAAACACATTTTAAACCCATTTTTATTTGGAGTTTCAAGATGGTATATTGGGGTTAAAAGCTGGTTGGTTTCATTATGTATTAGTGTTGTTAGTATGTGCAGCATATAAAGTATAAACACTGGAGGGACAGTGGCTACAGACAGTGAGGGGACATTAACCACAATCCAGCCTGCTTCCCTCTCCCCACTGCAGTGACCTCTGGGTGGTAATTGTGTTTAAAGCAGGCTGATTAAATTTAGTTATCCATCACACGATTGTATCCTAAGAACCTTTATGAAAAATGGCTCAGATTAAAGGCATATGGAATTATCTAGGACAGGGAGAATCTGCTTATATATCTGAGATTAAAAAAAAAAGAATAGACTAAGGTGAAAGGAATAAATGATAGAGGGCAAGGGAAAGGGGATGACAATCAGTAAAATCTGACAATGCTGATATAATAAATTGTTCTTCTTTACCTCAGATTACGCTAAAAACAAAATTTTCCTGGCTCGTATAGATAAAGCGCATGCACGTTCTCGGTTTGATTGATATGCAATGTTTGTATCTAAAAGATGATAGGCTCTTTTTCCAGTAAGGTTTGACTAAATAGTCTCTGGTATAATGCACAATTTGCTTTAAAAAATAAGACTGTTCAACACTTTTCAATAACCATGAATCAGCGGGTTACCCTGTCAGTGTGGTAAAGCCCTCCTATCATGTTCAAAACCGTTCAACAAATCAGCCTAAATAAAAAAAAAAAAGAAAAGAAAAGGAAATTGGTGGAAATGTGGTGTGTGGTAAACTTGGTTTTTACCTCATTTAAAAAGTTTTACTCCTCAAGACTTTTTTTTGCAATTATGAAAAAAATGTATAAAATCACGAACACTCACACAAGATGAAGACTCCAGTCAAATCAATAAATTTATAAGACCTGTTTTATTCTACAGGTTATGATCACATGACCAGTTGTATATTCTTCACTTAATCTCAGTTACCGCCCTGTTATTGGACACATTCACTCATGGGTTAGATTAATCATGGCTGTGAATAGTGAATTTCTACAATAGTGTCAGTCCTTAAAAAAAATCGAGTTAAAGGCAAATTTGCCACAAAATTACCACAAATGTACCACTGATTATTTTCACACAACAAACTTGCGGCAAACTGTCCATTGTTGCTAAAGGTTTGCTGCAGGCTCACCACTACTGGTGAAGAGCTGGCAAACATTTGCAGCGAATCACAAGCTCATTTGCACATGAAATTAATGAGTGGCAAATAGAGTGGCAAGTGTGTGGTTTGATTGCCAGAACTTTAGATCGCTCGAGGTCAGTGATGCTGCACCCACACACCTACGTGTCCGTGTAAGTACAAGAATTACCAAGAATTGCAAAAAATATTGTAAAAATTGTTTTCAAACAGCTTTCCAGAAAACAGACAGACCTGCCGCAAAGTCATGCCATTGGTTGAATCAATGTTGCAGAGTTGGGCTAGATGGTCCGCTCAAACACAGCAATATTTTATAGCGCCACAGAGCCATAGTTTTTGAGAAATTCAACCTATAGCCTTACTTCAGCTGGGATAGGACAAAGTATTTCAATATTTAAAAAATAAATGTAAATGCTATTCCATATGCCTTTAACCAAGAAACTGTGTAGGAATCAAATTGAATTAAACATGAATTTACACTAGACTAAAATCTCTCAAATGCAGAGAGAGGACTTTGCCTCATCATTTCAGAAATCCACTATGCACCTCTGACATAATGTCCTGTCTGAATATATGGAGCACCACTCAAGACCGTCTAAAGTAATGTAAAGTACATGTACTTTCGGCCAGCTTTTACCTCTGGGAGGATTTGAACGCATTTATTCTGGGTCAGCACCATAATGAATGATTTCATATGGGAGAGAGCATGGCCACGTGTGCCTGAATATGACTTCAGTGTTTAGGAATAACATGTGGAGTAAGAAATAGGAAAAACCTATGTAAAGTGATATTTCACCCAAAAATGAAAATTCCACAAATTTACTTTGACTCATGTGTTCTAAATCTCTCTCTCTCTCTCTCTCTCTCTCTCTCTCTCTGTGTGTGTGTGTGTGTATGTGTGTGTTTCTGTGCAAAACAAAAGGAGATATTAGGTAGAATATTTAGGATTTATGGTAACTTTTTTTGTGTTCCATGGATGACAAAAAGATTGAAACAAAGGTTTGAAACAACATGAGAGTGAGTGAATGATAACTTTTAATTGATGGCTTCAGAGCAATAGTTTAGAGAGAGAGAGAGAGAGAGAGAGAGAGAGAGAGAGAGAGAGAGAGAGAGAGAGAGAGAGAGAGAGAGAGAACCATACCTAAATGAGATACAAGAGCACTTGAATATAAATTACTCCACCACAACCTTTCTTGACCTCAGGGAAAGGTCTGCATTCCCCTGCTAGGCTGCAGGGACAGATAGAAAGTTTTTAAACTCAACCTCTGAACCTTATAACAGCGCAATAAAAAAAAATAAAGCCCAAGATGGATATTTTTGTTAATTGATACAGAGCAAAATCCCCCCAATTTTTAAAAAATAAAATACATTTGGAATATAAAAATGGGATATTGAATGTATAAGTCAAAGTGTATCTTAGGTCTTAGGTCCTATAACTGGTCACCAAGTCTTTCACCATTTTTTATTCAAATCTTTGCATATTTAATCATCATAATTTTTATGTAGCATCTCATAAAATTTTAGGTCATAGAAGCTGAATGCATATTTGTAAAACAGATCAAGGTCACGGGCAAGGAAGAGGCGAGAAACCGGCTTGACATATAACTTAAAGGTTTAATGGAAAACTCAAAAGACAAACACATAAGATAACAGACATGTCCATGAACGATCTCTCTCTCTCTTGCATCGCCGTCCGCGAGTGGACTTTATCCCTCTTGACGGCTTAATTAGCCTAATACGGGACCGGGCGTGCGTAATCATGCCCTGGTCCCGCCCTCCACCGTGCCACAATATTGATTAAAAAACAATGTACAAAATGCTGTTCAAAATGGTTAAAGATGAACTGAAGCATTTTGCACAGCTGAAAATGACTTCTCAAAAATATGTATACCTATCAATATATGATGATGCGCAATGAGTGAATCGATGTTGTGTATTTTGGTGGCATAACACCAGGAATGTGCCTCAAATGATGCCATTATGTAGCAATGAGGAAGAAAAAAAAAATTATCCACAAGATGCACAGTAATAAGCTTTTCTGCTTTTCTATCTGACTTGATTCACTTTGATTACAAAAAGCTCAGGTTCTATTGTTTTTTCATTGTAATTTTAACCACATATTATGTAGTAACTATAAAAATTATATATATATATATATATATATATATATATATATATATATGTGTGTGTGTGTGTGTGTGTGTGTGTGTGTGTGTGTATGAGTTTGGCCAATAAAATGTTGTACCCTGCTTGCATAAGACATCAAATTCAGTTAATGTATTGTGCTACAAAGTGATGTGGATGAAGCTGGCTGGATGACAAAATAGTCCATGTTCACAAAAGTGACTTCAGAGGTTTGTTGATCCCTGTAAATAAGAAGCCAGGTGGAGAAGAGAGGGAGGGATTTGGAGTATATTTAGCATCATGCATTCATCCGCATGGTAGACCCCACCTGGGCAGCCTGAGCACTTGGCACGGCATCTACAGCAGCAGCAACAAGGGCTGTTCATGACCTATTACCCTCCACTGCATTCAGTACAGCCCTTGAATCTTGTCCCTGTGAGTCACAACAGTATATGCAAAAAATAAATACATTAATTATTTAGCTAGGTAAGGAGACAGGGGACGCTGCAGCAAAGAACTTGCTGTGCCAGTTCTGCTGAAACACAAGAGTCGGCGCTCGCTCTATTTACTACTCCAGATGCACACCAGCTGCTTACTCTCTCCTTTTGGTTCTGCTACTCTCACTCCTTCTGGTGTTTTTTGTGTCACTGGATATGTTTCGTTATTGCCTCTGATGTGCCATGACTCTAGAGTGATCATGTCTCCTAGTTATTTTCACTTGCCTCTCATTGGCCTAACCATTTTTGTCCAATGTATCTCGACATAGCCATTGCTAAGGCCCCCTTTATCGAAAACAAACTTTTTAAACTCAAATTATTTTGAATGTCACTTACCAATATTATTGAATATGGCCATTATAATATTGTTTCACTCTTAAATGAAAAATAATAGATAATAAAACAAGTGTTAGTAGCCATTCTGACCAAGCATGCTCTTGTGCTAAAAAAAAGAAAATCAAGAATATAACAGCAGTTGTAACAAGATGCGATTTAAAAAAAGTTATTTTAAACCTGACATGGGTGGAAAAAACACGGCTCTCCTGTGTGAGATGCTGAAAAACAGCAAAATGTGGCACAACAATCAAACTATGTCCGTGTAGCATCTGGACCAATCAGACATACAATTATTCATTATTTAATGAATAATCCAACAGATGTCTCTAGACTGTAACAAGCAAAGGTCTAAGTAGGCCCAAGCCGACTCAGTTATGTCTGCTCCCCCACTGATCATTATCAAACATTCCAAGCGGGGGAGTCTAGCTGCATGCCAGAGCAATCTTTCCCCCATAAGAATTAGACTCAAAGCCCAGAACAACTGACTTTTCTTCATTAAATTATATACAAAATGTCTATAAATTCACATGTATATCCCCAGGACATTGTGTATAGGATCATAACTGTCTTGTAAAGTGTTTTTGTACTGTGTACTGTTTTATGCATGCCTTATGACAGAACTACCAGATAATGTACAATTTGTTCTGCCATGTTTCCTATCAAATGAATCCTTGTGTGACACACTGCAAAGTGTTTTATATATATATATATATATATATATATATATATATATATATATATATATATATATATACACTCACTTAAAGGATTATTAGGAACACCTGTTCAATTTCTCATTAATGCAATTATCTAATCAACCAATCACATGGCAGTTGGTTCAATGCATTTATGGGTGTGGTCCTGGTCAAGACAATCTCCTGAACTCCAAACTGAATGTCAGAATGGGAAAGAAAGGTGATTTAAGCAATTTTGAGCGTGGCATGGTTGTTGGTGCCAGATGGGCCAGTCTGAGTATTTCACAATCTGCACAGTTACTGGGATTTTCATGCACAACCATTTCTAGGGTTTACAAAGAATGGTGTGAAAAGGGAAAAACATCCAGTATGCGGCAGTCCTGTGGGCGAAAATGCGAAAATGCCTTGTTGATGCTAGAGGTCAGAGGAGAATGGGCCGACTGATTCAAGCTGATAGAAGAGCAACTTTGACTGAAATAACCACTCGTTACAACCGAGGTATGCAGCAAAGCATTTGTGAAGCCACAACATGCACAACCTTGAGGCGGATGGGCTACAACAGCAGAAGACCCCACCGGGTACCACTCATCTCCACTACAAATAGGAAAAAGAGGCTACAATTTGCAAGAGCTCACCAAAATTGGACAGTTGAAGACTGGAAAAATGTTGCCTGGTCTGATGAGTCTCGATTTCTGTTGAGACATTCAGATGGTAGAGTCAGAATTTGGCGTAAACAGAATGAGAACATGGATCCATCATTCCTTGTTACCACTGTGCAGGCTGGTGGTGGTGGTGTAATGGTGTGGGGGATGTTTTCTTGGCACACTTTAGGCCCCTTAGTGCCAATTGGGCATCGTTTAAATGCCACGGCCTACCTGAACATTGTTTCTGACCATGTCCATCCCTTTATGGCCACCATGTACCCATCCTCTGATGGCTACTTCCAGCAGGATAATGCACCGTGTCACAAAGCTCGAATCATTTCAAATTGGTTTCTTGAACATGACAATGAGTTCACTGTACTAAAATGGCCCTTTGGGAAGCATCTTTGGGATGTGGTGGAACGGGAGCTTCGTGCCCTGGATGTGCATCCCACAAATCTCCATCAACTGCAAGATGCTATCCTATCAACTATCAATATGGGCCAACATTTCTAAAGAATGCTTTCAGCACCTTGTTGAATCAATGCCACGTAGAATTAAGGCAGTTCTGAAGGCGAAAGGGGGTCAAACACAGTATTAGTATGGTGTTCCTAATAATCCTTTAGGTGAGTGTATATATATATATATATATATATATATATATATATATATATATATATATATATATATATATATATATATATAAATAATTCTGATAGCATGCATTGTATGCTTGCTATATTAATCAGAGCATAAAGGGGCACACATTAACAACTTACCCCCAATCATACAAATGAGTCAGCTTCCAAACAAAGGAACATTTCCCACTTGGAAATTGCACCTTTCTCATTGGTAAAGCCAGACTCGAGAGGAGGGACCTTCATCAGAAGTTAAAAGACACATCCCGCCTCTTATTTTTCTCTTTCCCCTGACTCTCTTCTACTATTCGCGTGGGGCCAGGACCATCCGGTCCGATCCTGAGGCCGGCAGGCCGGCAGACCTCAACACATCAAGCCATGCATAAATACCTCAACCATAGAGTCAATGAACTCCACATTTCATCATAATTTCTTCATTCAACAATTCAATTTGATTGCAACTTGAACACCATCGACTCGAGAAACCATCAAGACGTTCTCCTGCGACTGCGTCCGGGCTCTCTCAACAGCAATTGCAATTGCAAGAATCGTACCAGTAGCTAACTGAACCTATGTTTAGTATAATTGCTTTTTAATTAAAAACTTGATGGTCCTCTCAAATGGTCAAATGATTCTTTTCACAGCTGCATATCCCCTATTCTGTTCCGGTTTCATTTTATTTTAACTTTTCCCTTTCCCATGTATGAGTATTTTGTGTGTATGTTTTTGTTTAGATTAGTTACGTTTTCGTATTTTAGTTAAATAAACTTTTGTGTACATTCTTGCGAGTTGATTCTGGTCTGCTTGTAAATCAATGTAATTTTAATGATTCAATCACAGTTACATGCTAAGATTTTTATTTTCGTGTGGCCATGAAAAATATCCTTTCTGAGAATTGATAGATGATCAATACTGAGTGTTCACTGGACGAACAGAAACATTTATTGTAATATTAATTCCGCTACCTCAAGTTAAATCTATTAACTGATCCAAATGTTCATAATTAATTATTAACGGATTATTATTAATTATTCATTTTTCCTTATATATATATATATATATATATATATATATATATATATATATATATATATATATATATATATATTTTGACCGCGTGTATTTTGATAAATAATCTCATCCTTGTTTTTAAAATATTTAGCTTCAAAGCTATACCTAAATATGTGTGATATTATTTTCAGTAAGCCATGAGAATTATATTACTCCAATAAGTGAATTAATCATAATTCCCTTATTAAAGTTAATTCCTTACAATAGAAAATGTGAGCAGATACGAGTCGTTGTATTGCGATTTTAATGGTGGAGAATTTTATTCAGACAAATAAATGAGTTATTTGTCATTCATCTTTCTTATAATGGTTGTCGAAAGCGACACATTCCATTATAGATTTCCTTACATAATAATAATGTTGAATAAGGAGTTAAATTTAATTCCTAACTCACATACTGTTCCTACACTATAAGTACTGTTGCTTCTGTAAGTTAGTTTGATAATTAGATCCTCAACTAATTTTCTCTTTCTGTGGAGAACTGTGTCTTCAGTAAACTGTCTTTTCATTGATTGAAACTACAACTTTAACTTGTGGTCATCATTGTTCATGCTGGTCTCTTTACTGTGTATACCTGTATTTCCTTACATTATGTCCCCCTTTTGCTTTAATAACAGTATGCACTTGAGCTGGCATGGATATTTGCACAAAACCTGATGATCCATGTTATCCCAACATGAGCTGGAAATGTAACAAAAAACATATTATGTGATTCATGAAAGCAAGGAAATCTGACCTTTTGTACAAAGGTGTTAGTATAGTAAATTTCAAAAACTTGCTTATTTGATTAGTGTCCTAGAAAAAGTGCCAAACCTTAAATATGTTAATTTGTTTCTATATCTTTATTAAGTCAAAATCGTTCTGTTTATTTCCAGATTCAATTAAGATTTTGGATGTGGATTCTCACTTTTGTACCCCATTGCAATATATCTTTACTGGCTTTGGGTCTACTCCAGCTCTGCATGCTATCATTGCCAATGTCACACACTTTGGCTGGTATATGCTCAGACTCTGCCAAAACCTGAACAACAACTTGCGCTGGCAAATGCAACATGTTGATGTTCAAACATTCGCCACAGCGTATACACCTGCCAGAGTAAGAGCCAGGAAACACCCCCTACAACCCACTGAGCGATCTACCACAGCAGTAGTTCACCTGCTACATCCATCAACTCTAACTGATGAGGGTGATTGAGGGTTATGATGTGTCTAGGATTCAGGGGGTCACTTTAATGTCTATGGTCTTTGTGTTGACTGTGTTGTGCAGAATGGCCTGCTTTTCAGCTCTAAAAAATTGCTGCAGGCTGGGGAGATGTGTATAAAACTGTTTTGATTATTAATTGACATTAAAATTCTTTGCAAGCCTCACATTAACTTTTAATGAGGCCCAAGTCTGGTATCTGAGGCGGAGTGGAGGGCTGAAACAGATCGGAGTGGACAGCCAAGATTTATGATTGCTGCTGATACACATTGTGCCTGTATGTGTGGGACAAAGGTGAGGTGTGTGCATGCAGCTCATCTGTGGCTGGAGTTCCTGCTCTGTTGCTGGCCCTTAAGCCCTGTTTTCTGCCAGTTCTGAATTATTCAACAACAAGAGCCACTCTACTTATTTATCCATGTTTTTTCTGCTCCTGCTTTTTCTCAATTGCATGCATTTGCTTGCACTCAAACACTGTAAAAACAACAAGTCCTTGTGTGAACATGCATGCCATTGTGATTGAGCTTCTCATGTTGCTCGGGTATGTGCATCATCTTGACATCAAGATTTACACTGAAAATGACTTACATTTTATGCTGTTTCAGACCAAAACCACATGGGCTACTTTTATGATACTTTAGGCTCCTTTTTTAAGCTTTAAAATAAGTCATTATCCGCTGCCATTGTGCTGAAAATATGGGTTACAAAATTAAAAATTATTTAATGTCCCTCATAAGAAAGAAAGTCATAATGGGTGAAACAATATGAGGGTGAGTAAATTATAAGATAATTTTTGGATGAGCTCTTCAATAAAAATCCTCTAAATTAATGAGTCTGTTTTGATGTGGCAGTAGACCAGCATTGCTGTTCACCAGTATACTGTATGTTATCTATTGTGCCAACACCCCCTCCCCCTTCCGATTTTTACAGTGCACTCACAAAACACACATATAATCAATTCAACAGCATAAACGTACAGACTAACATAAAGTACAGTCATTTAGCAATATCATGTTGTACTGAATGTGTCTATTTGTGTTGAAAAGCTTGTACATTTTTGTTAAGGCATTAACATAATGACTGACTTTACACAGGCTCAAATCAAACAGCAAAGTCAGGTGTTAACAACACCCTAGAGGCTCTTTTGAGTCCATTAGCAGAGGCTTACGAGTAATGGAGACAAATGGGGAAACTAAAATGAATGTCAAAGCATACTCTGGAGCATGCTGCTATCTCAACTTAGCAGCAGCAGCATCCTAAACAAGTGTAATGTTATGTTATTTCTGCCAGTGTAATGGTAGCCAGCTGGTACATGATAACTGTGCAGTAACTGTGTAAACCTCACTCTTCTGGCCTTAAGCGATGCACTTGCGACCGAGGCTAGAGGCCATACATACATAGCCTCCTTGCTTGTGCATCCGACTCTCATAGCTGGGACCGCTGGTTCGAATCCCACTCGGGTAGGCTCGAGTGGGTCCGGTGACACTGGTGCCATGACCCGGATGGAATGAATGTAAAGGTAGTCAGCTGGCACGTGATAGCTGTGCAGTGTGTAGACCTCAATCCCCTTGGCCTGAAGAGACGCATTAGTGGCCGAGGCTAGAGGCCATGTTTTTATAGGCCACTTGATAGCACGTCTGACTCTCATGCTGGGGACCACCGGTTCGATTCCTGTTCGGGGTTGGTCGAGTAGGACTTGTGACACCAGATGAACATTAAGGTCAAGAAAGGCTCCACAAAATGGAATGATAGAGACTGTAGAGACACTGTGAAATCAAAATAGGATTTTCTTTAGGTGGGTGAGACAAAATATTGATAACTCATCTTGCACTCAGGGCATAGATAAAGAGGAGTTTAATGGGGTTTCAATATCTCTCATCATCAAATGTCAAATATGAATCAAGTACTCTTATTTCCTCTTCTGTCAACTAACATTTGTTCTCCACTGACACATTATTCATCCTTTTGGTAAAGTTATTGCTCCCAGCCCACCTGCCTCAGATTAAAAATAGTCTTTTGGTGTGCTTCACTTTCCCTTTGACTGGATTTTTCAGCACATAGAGTGGGGTAATGTTCATTGCTTGTTTTGTATCAGGATGCTTAATATAAATGAATTAACCAGGAAATGAAAGCTGTGTGCATATTAAACAACTGTTGTGCTTTAAGTTAGAGCTGTTCTACTTTTTTAAGCTGTACATTTTTTGCCCATGACATTCACCTGTTGCTGTCATTCATTACATCTAAAGAATAAAATAATTAGCTGTTATTAGTAAAGTTGTAGACCTACATTGAGTTTGCACAGAGTTTGTGCAGGAATTTGGGGAGGGAATTTGCAAAACTCTTCAGAATGTATTTAAATATGGTGAAGATAAAAAAGAAAAATAAACAAAATGTTGAAAAAGTGAATCTTGTAACTTTTTTGATGTTAAAATACTTTCACCTATCTAAATTTAATTTGCAGTCAACCATAAGTAAGCCATCCGTAGGTTGATTTCCCCAAAAAGTGTAAATACTGGTCATTTAAAAAAACAATTATCTCAAATTTTTTTAGGGCATTGTGAAATTCTGGAATGTGTGCATATAATAACCCAACACAACCCCCCCACCCCCCGCCCCCAAATCATTCAGATTCTCAATGATGTAATCAGATTCATTATTTATGAGCCTGGTTTCTCCAGCGATTGGGGTGGGGAGTGGGTATTAGCACTAGCCATGCGCTCTCCATTTGATCTCTTTGTAATTACCACTTTTCTTTTTTCTCTCTTCACAGGCTTTAAATACAGAGGCGCCAGAAGAAGGGATTCTTCCATTGTTCTACTCTATTTCCCTGGGCTTTGTTTTTCTCAGCAGTTCTGTCATCCTTTCAACTCCATGGATTTGGAAAAAACACGCTGCAAGTGTTCTTTATATACAAACACACTGGTGTCAGAAGGAGATGTACATGTACCACAGTTTTTTTTTTTCCCAATACATGAGATATACTTTTTTTTTTTTTTTTTTTATTGCAAATGAACAAAGGATTAACACATACAAGGTAGTGAACCACATATACAGTACAGACGAGAGAAGAGAAGAAAAAGAGAAAAAAGAAAAAAAAAGAAAAGGAAAAAAAAAAACCACAAAAAAACCCCCCACAAATAAAAAAAACAAAAAAACAAAACAAAACAAAAAAACAAAACAAAAAAAAAAACAACAACAAACAATCACACCAACAACAGCAATATATTAATATTAGTGGTGATAGTATCAATGATATTATCTATAATGATAATTCATGACAATACTAGGAGCATTAGCTGTAGCAATCTATAATAATAATAACACTAGTACTAATAAAAAATACATTTAGGTCAGTCAATAATGTCACCGTACCTGCTCTGAACTCTAGGTCGGGGGGCTGATCCACAACTACTGCCAGTGAGCACAACCAACAGACAACCCCCCCCCCCCGAGATATACTTGAGATAAAATAACTAAAATCTGAATTTCATGCGCCTTTTTTTTTAAACAAGCACATTGTTTTTTTTTTATATATATATTTTTCTCTTTTGCATAATATTCATTATTCACTGAAACGTCTAGGTTACGGATGTAACCTCCGTTCCCTGATGGAGGGAATGAGACGCATCTCTGATCTATGAGAAAAGGCCAATGAGAAATTGGCAGACAGAATTTGCATGTCCCGCCCCCGGACATACGGTTATAAAGGGAGGGATATGCATCTGTTTCATTCAGGATTGTCCTGAGGTGCCGACAGTGAGGTTCGGCACAGTGGCTCGGTTCAGTGACATGGCCGGGAGGACACAACGTCTCATTCCCTCCATTAGGGAATGGAGGTTACATCCGTAACCTAGACGTTCCCTGTCTGTCGCTCACTTCGGTGTTGTGTCGAAGAAGCGACACTAGGGGTCCAGTTTAAATCACGCCATGCGCTGAGCCGTGTACGTGTACTGCTGACACAGGAGAGGGCAGGTATTTTACGTGCCAAAGTGACCGGCTGTGTCAGGCTGCACGTACCCTTCCCCAATGCCCCATAAAATTGTCAAAGTCTTCTGTTTCTTTACCCCTAACAGGGGGGAACAAGGCGACGTGCCAAGCATGCGAGCAGGCTGCTCCAGCCACGCTTATCTCTCTCTATGTTTCTCGCATAGAGTTAAAGTGGCTCAACCCTGAGATTTTAAAATGGTACCTAGTAAAGGTATTGGGTGTTGCCCAACCTGCTGCTCGTCATATGTCTGCTAGGGAGGGTCTACCTCCCATATCTCGACTAGGTCAAGCCATAGATGATGTTCCTGGTCCACAAGGGTGGCCATCGCCCATCCGAGTGCCGGCACTGGGACCTTCGTGGCCCCGGGTGGCCGATCGGTCATTGAGCACAGTTCCTGCAGCACATCAAGAACAGGACTACCCAAGTGCAGATTTTGAAGTGCCTTGGCCTGGTGGGTTGCAGGAGGGGCCCTGGAGGGGAGCACCGGGCTATCCCGCCAGGTGACGGCGTTCTTGGGATACAGGTGGATCGCAACCGTTCTGTCCACCTAGGGGACCACTCCACCACTGAGGGTAGTGAGAGAAGAGGAGCGAGGAAGCCGGCAGAAAAAGGTGCCCTTTACGGCTTACTCAACTCATCATGCACGTCCGGGTAGAAAGGAACTGCGGCTGTGGTGCGCATGCCAGAAGAACCAGTCGAGTAGCCGTGAGGGGGGGCGTTGGTCTCCAGTCCAGCCTCGCGCTCGTGGCGGCCTGGGAAATTATAGCGGACATCTGTGCGTCAGCCTCAGACTGGGTGAGCAGACCCGAAGGTGGCGGCCCAGGCGAGTCATCAGCATCAGACACCGCTGTGACGCTCTCTGATGCAGGTTGGTTGGTTGGTGGGGATTTAACCGACGAAACCGAGCCCATCATTATCCCCAAATCGCATTCAACGCCAGCTCCAATCTCGTAGAAAGGAGGTGAGGTGTGGGGATGGCTGAAGTGGCTTTCTCTCGTGAAGAAAGAAAGCAGCGACCGCAATGCTGTCATGGCTATGTTCTCGCACTGAGAACATGAACCATTCGCAGATCGCAGCTCGCTGCTCACACAACCAGTCGGCTCCAAAAGTTTTCCGAAATGAAACAGATGCATTTCCCTCCCTTTATACCCATATGTCCGGGGGTGGAAATGCAAATTCTGTCTGCCAATTTCTCATTGGCCTTTTCTCATAGATCAGAGGTGCGAAAGGCTCTCAAGAGAGACCCCTACTGTCGACACAACGTCGAAGTGAGCGACAGACAGGGAACAGACTATCACTAGGCCTATTAACTTGTTAATTTATTATATTCTCAAATGCGATTGTAACAACAGTATTACATTTTGCAGTTTACTACTATAAATCTTTTAAAACTCATAAAAGGTAGGTATATGGTCTGAAATGCACAACTAGGATGTTTTTAACCCTCCTCTTGCTTTTGGGTCATTTTTGACCCAGAAGAGGTAAATCATTATTTTTAAATGGCACATGGTTTTTAGGATGGAAACTTTTTCAAGTCTATGAAAATACACATAATAAATGTTCTCTTTTTTTTTTTTTTTCTTTTTTTTTTTTTTATACAATTACATTAAATTGCATTTGTGGGTCAATTATGAGCCTTACATACAATATTATGTTGATTTTTCTTTTTCTTTATAAAAACTTACATTTGGCTTCTTTCCCATTCTCTCATTAACACTTTCTTTGTCTCCCAGTGGGACAGGATCTTGTTTGCAAATACACACACACACACACACACACACACACACATTCCTGTACAAAACAGACATACAAGAAACTACATCAAAGGAAATAAAGAGTAAAAGGTTCATGTGCACATTAGTCTAAATGGGGCTTGGAAGAGGAAATTGTCCATATTTTACACTACAACCATTTGATGATGAACTAATTTGTAGCATACTCATACAATAACGTTCAAAAGTTAGTGCAAGTAAACATAATACATTTTATTTAAAAACATCGTAGAGAACAATTTGGAGTGGTGGTGGTGTAGTGGACTAAAGCACATAACTGTTAATCAGAAGGTTGTTGGTTCGATCCCCACAGCCACCACCATTGTGTCCTTGAGCAAGACACTTAACTCCAGGTTGCTCCAGGGGGATTGTCCCTGTAATAAGTGCACTGTAAGTCACTTTGGATAAAAGCGTCTGCCAAATGCATAAGTGTAAATGTAAAATGTACATTTATGTTGTATACTTGAGTTGTACAGTTGCCTTGATGTTAAGTTGAAAAAAAAATATGTTGGTTTTATACATTTTGACCACCAAGTTAAAGCGGTTATGAGTAATAGGAAATTAATTCAAATTAATAATAATTCTGTTCATATAAATTTTATGTTATTCTATCTTCAAATAAAATTTAATATAAATGTTGATACAAATTAGTGTTAATTTTGTCACCTATTTTTAATTTAGTCTTAGTCTTAGTCTTATGCCAAATGTCCTTGTTAGTTTTAGTCATATTTAGTCATTCACATATCTTTTTTTGTTAGTCAAGTTTTAGTCGACTAAAAGTCTCGTCATTTTAGTCTAGTTTTAGTCAAAAGAGAATTTAAGGTATCTTAGTCAAGTTTTAGTCAACTAAAAGTCTCGTCATTTTAGTCTAGTTTTAGTCAAAAGAAAACTCAATATATCTTAGTCAAGTTTCAAAACATTTTAGTCTTTTTTTAAATAAATTATTTCTGAGATTAATTCTGAGATAACCATTTCAGTCAAATAATGTTTCACACATCTCAAATATTGGTTAAATGTCATAATTACCTGACAAAATACACTTGTTGAATGATATGTTGAATTCATTTTGTTAAACGTGTCTGGTTTTCTGATTTAAGAGACACATTCACAAATGATGAACTTGTTCTGAAGAGTATTTTATTAAGCAAATAAGTTACATAAAATATATATAACCTGCATAATGTATGTGCCACAACACCATAGCTAACTGGTTAATTTACAGCGTAGATGCCTAAAATCAGCATTAGCTTATGAGACGTATATTTAAGTTAACTTCCCTGAATGTGTGGGTGGTTAGCCTTTAGATGTCGCTTAAGGTTGGTGGTGTTTTTCCCCGATATTTTTTGTCCGCAGTGCTTCCTGTCAGTTATAATGACATTCTGACTTTTTGTCAATATCATTGTACCTAAAATGCGACCAAATATCGAGCCTCTTCCTTCCACCTAGCATGTCGTCGGCGCTCGTCGCGTGATCGCCACTGTCTATGATTGTTGTGTTCTTGCTCCATGTAGTTTCGTGTTGCAGCCACAGGAGTATGAGACCTGTAACCGTTACTTGAGCAACAGCGCGAACTCATTTGGAATATTTTGAAGGCGTAACAGCTGAATATACTATCTCATGATGAAAAAGTAGAGACGATTGTATACGAAAATGAAGAGAGATTTTATCTTTGTTTTTATTTTATGCAAAACATTTTAGTCTCGTCTTTTTTCGTCAACAATAATGCATGTTAGTTTAGTCTTAGTCAGCGTTTTTGGACATTGGTGCAGTCTCGTTTTCGTCTCGTCTTAGTCATGGAAAAAAAGGTCGTTGACGAACATATTTAGTCTCGTCTCGTCTGACGAAATTAACACTAATACAAATATACATCTTAACAAGTATCAAACTGGTTCGACGGTAGTTAATGTTTATTTTAAAATGTTGAAGAATTTTATAATTTATAAAAAAAAATATATGACACATTCAATTAGAACATTTTAATATGTGTCAGCTAACATGTAAAAAATAAAACTATTTTTACATGTATGAAGAGTTATGGTTATGGAACAATATGGTTCTAGATAAAAACCATCAGGTTATGAATGATCGGTCAAAACTGACCAGCTCAGTAGGAGGGTTAAATAGCCTACATTGATGGAAAATATTCTGTCATACACAACATTTTACAGCTCAATGTAAAGTCATGCTCCACAAATATTTAAATCCTTCTATTACCATCACATCTTACTTTTCCAATTTTGAGGGCAACAGGTTCATATTTCTCAGATTATTTATAATTTAAAAGTCCTTCTGTGGTTGGACATCAACATTTCAAATCATTCTTTCCTCTCTGCGTACATTATTCCCAAAAACATAAATGAAAGGGCTTTAAAACAGTCAGGAAAATAAAGAAGTAAACAGCAAAAAGAAAATGTTAAGTGGGAGAAAATTACACCATTCTTTGCTCTTCCAAGGCCTAAGAAGCAGCTGTTTATTCTGCTGCAAAAGCAAAGAGCGAAGCAATAGTACTGTCACTTTTAAAATGAAAAACATGCTGTATTCCTCAATGTATCTTGTCCAGGAAGCTTCATATTGACTGCAAATATGTCCTGTCTTTGAGACTGTCCTTTGTACCTCTGTAGCCTTGTGTTTGTGGTTTGTGTCGCTGGTTATTACTGCACTACAGCTGCTGCAAAAGATTAATAATACAGCCACAATCCAGATTTGCTGCATTGCAACTGTTGTCCTTCAGAAAGAGGATCACTCCCCTGCGCCTCAAACAGTGAAAAATCGAGTATGACACAAACGTAATTGCATGGGAAGTAATCAATTAGACACACAATTGGAAGTGACCCGGGGTCTGGAAGCCTCCGAACCAAAGATGGAAATTAGTGTTGTGCAAGCACCAACAAAAGTAATTTTCTTTTTCTCCTGTTGGATCCCTTTACACAGAACGTGGCTAGACAAAAAGCGAGAGAGAGAGAGAGAGAGAGAGAGAGAGAGAGAGAGAGAATATGAGGAAAGGGGGAAACGGAGCTAAAAACAGTGATGTGTCTTTTTTCTCGTTTTTTTTGTCTTTCATCTCCTGTGTGCTGTTCTAGAATGCTTTCATGAGATGTAGAGCAGCACCAGTAGAAGTAAATACATGATCACTGAGATTTTCTCCTTGAACAGATGCAGGTAAGAGTAAAAATACAGGACTGCTCTAATGTGCACACCCTTTATGTGCATATCATGAATACAAATTAATGTATACATGGCACTTTCCACTAACAGGGTACAAACTAGTAAAAGTACAATTAATTAAAAAAAATATATATACTCAGTATATACATAAATAATTACTTGATTAAGAGTAAGAAGTATCCAATTAAGAGTTCTCAAGTAGCGAGTAACTCCCCTATATTCCATTACATAGTACACATTTAACATGTCTTACAGAATTATTATTATTATTATTAATGGAAATTCCAAACCCGTATTAATTTATTTCTTCCATGCAACACAATAAGGAGATTTTAGACAGAATGTTTACCTGAGTCACCATTTACTTTCAGTGAATGTTTTTTTTTTCCTCCATATTTTGAAAGTGAATTGTGATTCCCTAACATTCTGTCTAACATCTTTTGAGTTCCACAGAATAGAGAAGGTCACACAAAACAAAATAAGGGTACACAATTTAATTAGAGAGTAAAAAGTACACTCTTTTAAACCTTTTTTTTTTTTTTAAAAGTTACTCAAGTAAATGCAATGGAGTAAATGTAGCTCTTAACTACCCACCTCTACAAACTAGGGACAAACTTGAGAAAATGGTCAATGAAAGGAGGTGCTTAACCTTCAGGAGGTTTTTGATCTTCAACCTCAGGATGTCAAACTAAATATTACTGTAAATGACATATTTCACTTTCTATTTATTTTACGTGAGTTTTGAAATCTTGACATTTTTTTACTCAAAGAAATGCATTTAATTATACTATTTCGAAAATAATTGTAATGATTTTAAAATTAAATGAAATCAAAAGGTACAAAAGCAACATATATAATAAATACAATAAAAAATGGAAGGGGTACATAACTACAATCCTAAATTAAGCTATAATTTAGAGGGACCAAGTGTTGGTTTGCAGTTAATGATCAAACAATATTTCCCATAAATGTAATAAAATTATGTTTTTGATAAATTTTCTAATAATAATCTTGGTGACAAGGTTATGTTTGATAATAGTTTATCTACACATCTAATAGTTCTAACTATAAAAACAAAGGATTTTTGGAAAGTGCCACATGACTTTGCTTATACCACAGTGTCCATTCAGATCACAGGCATGTTCCAAAGCTATGCTTTTAAAAAAAATGTGGTGTGTGAGCAAAACTTAGGGTCCTTAAAAAGTGAACATTGATCAAGTCAGTTTGAAGGACGGCTAACAGGCAGACAGAACAATCTATAACAACACAGAACCTTCAAATGACTAGCGTACAGTACAAAAACAGAAATCTGAGACCGCACAGACACAAACTTTAAGGATAATCTGTTCTAAAAGCAGAAAAGTAACTAAAGTAAATGAACCTATAACATCTACCTTTCAGCATATCTTGTTGGTCTACTGGCCGAAAGTCATGTAATTAATATTCAGGAAAAAAATGCATTTTTTTCAGATTGTTACACATTTAATTATATTTTAAACCGCAGAAAGCTTTGTATTAGCCAAGCACTGCTTAAATAAAATAATTAATAAATAAACACTTAATTAAAGTGATGGAAATAGGTCTATTAAAATCATTTTTCATTTGGATGAAAAGAAAATAATGTGAAATACTGTCATCAAACATCAAGAGAGAGAGAGAGAGAGAGAGAGAGAGAGAGAGAGAGAGAGAAACAAAAATACACAGAATGAAAGAAAACTGTAAACTAGAGACAGAGAGAGAAAATAAAGACAGCAAAATGTTAAATCTTTTTTTTTTTTTTTTTTTTTTTTTGGAGACTGTTATTATCAAGAGGAAATTACAACCTAAACACAGCATTGTTTATCTGCAAAAAAAAAAAAAAAAAATTACAAAGAACAATAAGGAGGTTCAAGAATTTTGAGGAAACAAATGTGTAAAAAACATCTCTAATTCTTCTGAAATTGACAACAGAGTGCCACTTTGAAATGTCAATGAAAAGATGCAAAGTTTAACCTTTGGCTAGGCAGTGGGGTGAGGCATAATTAGTACAAATCACCTGCCTCTGGAGGGTTTTTGGGGACACAGACAGAGGAAGGAAAAGCTCCTTGTGGACTCATGGAATCAGATGCTAACACTTTCTGTGAAACCTGTAAACAGTGCGTACAGTATCATGCCATAAGTAAATGCAACCACAGCTATATATATATATATATATATATATATATATATATATATATATATATATATATATATAAACAGTATATACAGTAAATCTATATTAGTGTTGTCAAAAGTACCAGTACTTCAGTACCACGTCGATTCTAAAATAAAAAAAGACACTGTAACGATACCAGTGTTTCTGCAGTACCGGTAGTACTGAGCACAGACACAAATAGTTTAAAATGCTAATTTTTAGCATTTGCTCTGTTACTACTTACACTGAAATGGACAATTAATCAAATTAAAATTGTGACATGTCCTCATGTGTTTTTATTGAACCGATAAAGGCTGCAATCTTTAATTGCAGAAGAGCTGAATACTTTGAATGAATGCATAAGTCCAACAGCTCAAACACTGGAAACTCCAAAGACATTGAGAATCATTCATGACACGTTGTATCGGATGACAGAGCAGAGCAATAATATACTCTTACCCATGCAACACATGTAAACTATATATATAATTGAATCACAGCATTAGCACTTTATTTATATAGCATTTAAAACAACAGAGTGCATCACAGTAATACAATTTAAAACATAACATTTAAAAATTATCATATACAAAAAAACAAACAATCAGTAATCTAAAACACAAAATACAAACACCTCAAAACTGTGTCCTACATTTCATTTGTCAGACTCAAAGGCCAGTGTAAAGAGATGAGATTACAGATGTGATTTAGGGTGAGTGTCAATTGAAATGATCATCCCTATGACCTATTCACTGGAAAAGACAGAGCTCTTGATGTGAGCATTTTTAAGGGAGCATGACATTACAGTTGGAATGTAGCCATCACTAAAAATCTTCTGACAGGGCTTTCTTACTTTTGCTTGGAATGACCCTTTGAGTGACGCCCCCTTCTCGAAGTGCCCTTCAAGGGCGCAAAAATGTAATTCGGCAAAGCCCTTAAAAGTGTCGCAAACTGTTTATCCGGAAAATGCCATTTCCAGTAAAAACCATACACGTCATAATAAAAAGCACTTTTCAAAATATAAGCTAGAGCCCTGAAATTGAAGAAACTGTGACAGAAATATACTACAACTGTATAGTAAAATGTAATATTCACTGTAATAATAATAATAATAATAATAATAACTAAGTAATATATCACAGGCAAGACAGCTGATGAATAAAAGTTTGTCCAAAAAAAAAAGCTATATATTGAAAAGTTATATTTTCACTTGTTAAAATTTAAAGAATTAAATTATTAGACACCATTTTAATAATAATAATAATAATAAAAAGGAAAACATGATTTGGTAAATCATACAAATTTAGATTTTAGTAGGGCACTGCTTAAAAACAATTTGATCAAGCAATGCAACCATGATTAAGAAACACTTGAAGGAAAAATTAATTTATTTTAGTTTATTATTTAAATTAAATGTAACTTTTTATATAGGCTAAATGGGTGTGTTCAATAACACATTGTCATATAAGCATATTTATGCTGTGGTACCAGAATTGGAATTGGAATCAAGCATTGTATAGCCTTCATCCCTCAAAACAATGATTGACTGATGAGTTTCTAAAGACAGCTTTTTCTTTTTTGCTATTTTTGACCTAATATTGACCTTAAGATATGCCAGTCTATTGCATCAAAAACAACCACAAACACAATGTTAAGCTTGATTTAATGAACCAAATAGCTTTTGACTGTGTTTGGTATAATGGTAAGTGATTTTCTGTACCAAATTAACAATTTAGCATGATTACTCATGGATAAGGTTTTGGAGTGATGGCTGCTGGAAATGGGGCCTGTCTAGATTTGACCAAAAATGACTTTTTTCAAATAGTGACGGTGCTATTTTTTTACAACAGTAATGTCCTGACTATACTTTGTAATCAGTAGAATGCCACTCATAATGTTGTTGAATTAAAGTACCAATTTCCTGCCGAAACAGCAAAATCTGTACATTATTCCAAACTTTTGACTGCCAGTGTTTACGTATATATATATATATATATATGTATATATATTAGGGCTGTCGATTTAACGCGTTACTTCAGTGTGATTAATTTTACCAAAAATAATGCGTTAAAAAAATTAACACAATTATCGCATGCCCTCAAACCACAATAAGGAAGATTCCTGAGAAATGCAAGCTTGTAGTACCACCTGTTTACTCCAGAGGGCAGTAAGTGAAATTTCAGCTGTATGAGCAACGCACAGTTTATACAGTGAAGAAAACACTTCAGTATCACTACTCAATCCACAAACATGTGTGACGTTCTTGCATTCAAAACACTCGAAGGAACGCAAATGCGATCTAAGGGATCTCAAGATGTATTTAAAGATTGAGTATTAAACTATATTTAACTTTACACAGTGACCTAAACATTTTATGTTTATGATGCAACACACCCGAGACGTCTGACGTAAGTGTAAATTGACGAGCCCTTAAACAAGCCCTCATAATAAATCTCCAACTGATTGACAAATTCACTTGTGAAATAGATTGCTGTGAACTGTATGCCAATGATTGACTTATGATCTGTAATATGGTAGTAAACATTACATTGTATTCTAAAGCCTCTTCTGCTACAGGAATGTAAAGCATTTTAATTATCTGAATATTTATATATATATATTTTTTTTATATTTAAAGATAACTATGTATAATTATATATTGATATAAATATATTGATATAAATATGTATAATTATATACTGAGTTATTGTTATATGAGGGGCTTTTTTAAGCACATTTAGAAAAATTAGACTTAATAAAATACAAATTGTTGAGGGTTTCCATCCACTAGGTAATGCTCATTATCATGAGGGAGCCCCCTGGGGGCAGCTGAATTACCTTTCCCTTGGTGACAGTTTTATTTGCAAGATTGGAGCAAGTATCTAATTTTATTAAATGCATCCTCTAGAAAACACAGAATAAGTGTAATATCTGATATAATGTGGGCTTAAAAAGCTGCGATGCCCACACACTGCCAGTCTCAGCATAACTGGGAGCGTCCACTCTTAAAACTGTTGTGGTAGATTGTGAGGACCCACTATATCGAGGTTAAACACTTCCAAATGACAAGCAATATGTTCAAATAATTGTGTGCCAAGGTCAGACCTTTCGGTAGGCTAGTCATATCAAGCTATCGCACATTCATAACACATGCACGAATGGTTAAAACACATCATCATTTTGTGAATAAACCGTTTCCATCACTTTAATGCACATATTAACTAATGTAAAATTCTAGAAAATCCACCTCCTCTTAGCACAAAATTTTAAGCTATTTTAAAAAGTTTATTCGCATATCAAGCATTTCCATTCAGGATTTCTTATGCACAAATTCAAATGTGCATAAAAATAGTTGGATGGAAACCCGACAATTGAAAAATTGTCTCAACCAATGGCATGAGTTTGGGGTGGGATTTTTTTTCTGACCAATGAAATACAGGGGAAGTTTTCACAAAATCTCTTCACGAAAACAGTAACAATTTTTTTTTCTAATTTGCTGCTGCTAATGCAGTTGTGCTGGAATGACATACTTATGTTTGATGTAGTCACCCTACTTTGTCTAATTGATTTTGAGCTAAATACTGGTCTTGTAAAGTGAATATTTTAAATTGACAGTTACATAAATGAAAATATATTGCCCCCTTAATGTAGCTTCAATGCCGTTAGCCACTTTGCCACTAGCTTGTAGTGTAGCTAACTACTTTTTCTAAAGGGCAGCTTGACTGTAGTTCAACTACTTTCGATTATGAGAAGCGCGTCAAGCTACTGTACAATAACTAAGTAGCTTCCACAACACTGTAAAAGACACTTAAAGATACTGCCAGCCCTGTCATTTGCTAACCCTCACTACACCACTCACTGAGAGTGAAAAAGAGATATAGTTAAAGGTAAGGTGCAGTGACAGAAGCTTTCACAAAGAATAAGAAGAAATTGAGTGAAAGAGACAAGAATGAATATAGGCAGATGTGGAGAGGCTAAGTAAATGAGCTAGAACAGTTCTGTGCTGTCTCCGTCCCTGTTGGCATGGCTGGGATTTCAAACATTCCTTGACTCCACTGCTGTTCTGTGTTAGGCTGCCTGAGACAGTAAGTAACGCACCTCTGGGAGCACCTGTTCCTCTCAATGTTCCTAAAGACTGTCATCTTCC
This sequence comes from Moxostoma hubbsi, assembly GCA_032164185.1. Lineage (NCBI taxonomy): Eukaryota > Metazoa > Chordata > Actinopteri > Cypriniformes > Catostomidae > Moxostoma > Moxostoma hubbsi. The sequence goes on along the minus strand of JAVLUX010000011.1, from coordinate 7,462,155 downwards.
AAGAATACAGCATGAAATGCAGTGCACAGATAGACTTTACGTGACGTAAGCCTCGCAATGTGGTATTCGGGTTATGTACACAGTGTCGAATGGACTCCAGAAAAGGGACTGGGTAAGTGGAACAATACATGCGGCTTGAATTATTTACCCGTTTAGCTGAAGCGGTCTGCTAAACCATGTCTCTCTTGCTCTATTTCCTTTGCCAAGTGAATGAAGATGTTTTTGAACTAGAAACATTGTTGCACAATAGTGAGACATTGTTTCCAAAACATTCATATGCACAGGTTAACAAACACTTTCAAACTAGCCAAATTTCACATGACCATAAGTCTTTCTGCAGAATTATAGACCATAGTTAGAGAGTAAGACATATTTAATTTGATATGAAAATGAGACCGGGGGGATTGTTGAGGAAGTACAGTCGACCTGAAATATCACATTTCTGTACTTTTGTCACATGCATTCTGATTAGGGATCAACCAAACTTAAAATATTATGTTTTACTGGAAGACTGATCCTCACACTATAACGATAATAAGGTTTATTTATTTGTAAACTAGTGATTTTATTATTTAATTGCAGTGAAAATAAATGTGCGTCAAAGACTTTTAAGAGGAAAAAATAAACTGTGTAAGCGAATAGTTGTATAGAACAGACTAAACAACAACAAAGCAAAATATAACATATTATAACAGCTTTTTGAGATATTTTAATTGTTTAAATGTATGTGCTAAATTAGGGGTCAGGAAACTATGGCTCTTCCACCACAAGTGGCTCTTTGTTAAAAATCAAGTGGCACTTCTCGAAAAGAGTAGGGGTTTACCCCACGCTTTGAGTGTATTGTCAGAAAAGCGCTATATACCTGTATGTAACGTTCATTCATTCATTCATTCAAGCCTTCCACGGCTCCTTCGTCCAAGCCTTCCGCGGCTCCTTGCTCCAAACCTTCCGCCATTTCTTGCTCCAAGCATTCCATGGCTCTGCCACACGAGCCTCCCACGGCTCCTCCTCCCATCGCTTCACCCCTTGAACCTCTTAAAGCTCTGCCTCCAATGGCTCCACCTCTCACAGCTCCGCCTTCCACGGCTTCGCCCCTCGAGCGTCTCATGGCTCTGCCTTCCGTGGTTCCACAGTCAAACCTGTCCTGGCTCCGCATACCTTCGTCGAACTTCTCCAGGCTCTGCATGCCTTCGTTAAGCCTCTCTCGGCTACACCTGCCTTCGTTGACGCTTCCATGGCTCCGCCCTCAGTGTCTTCCATGGCTCAGCCCTCAATCCCTGGATCCCCACCTCCTACAGCTCAGCCCATTCCACCATGGTCTCCACCTGCTAAACCTCTGTTGCTCCACCTGCCTACATCAAGACTCCATCAACTCCACCTTCATCCCCAAAAACTCTACCTCCTACAGATCAGCTAGCTTTACCACGGTCTCCACCTCCTAACTTTCCAACCCCTCCTCCAGTTGCCCCACTTCCAGATCAGCCTATGACTCCGCCTCCTAAGTCTCCACCTCCTGTGACCAAATCACCTCCCAAGCCTCCTGACACAGTCCCTGCCCTGTGGCTGCCTCCCAGGCCTCCTGACCCAGTCCCTACTCTGTGGCCGCCTCCCAGGCCTCCTGACCCGGTCCCTGCCTTACGGTCATCGCCCTGGCCTCCTGATCATCCATAGACTCCTCCCTGGCCACCGCATTGTCTGACAATTATGCCTATTGTCACATCCACACTGGACTCCCTCTCTTGCTCAAAACTCTGCTCTCTCTCCCTGAAGCACTGATGAGCCCAATCCAACACTGTATAAAGGCACCGTCCTTTGGATGAGACATTAAACCGAGGTCCTGACTCTCTGTAAATACTCACTCCACCACTCCATCCTTGTCTAGTCTTCGCAAGGAACACTCAGACTTACCTGCTCTGCCTACGTACGTGAGGCTCCAGTCGCTTACCCAGTATTCCTCGTCTCCGCGATCCCAAGGACTCATCTTCTTCCTCTGACTTCCTGGATTGGCTCTCCTTCTGCAAACTCCCTGCAAACACTACTTCCAGTGCACGTAAATTACCTGCCCACTCCTGTGTCAGCAGTACACGTACACTGCTCAGCACATGGCGTGATTTCAATTGGACCCCTAGTGTCGCTTCTTCGACACAACGTTGAAGGGAGCGACAGACGGGGAACGTCTAGGTTACGTATGTAACCTCCATTCCCTGATGGAGGGAACGAGACGTTGTGTCCTCCCGGCCACATCGCTGAGCCGAGCCACTGTTGTGGCCGGACCATTTCTGGCTCCTCAGAAAAATCCTGAATGAACTCGACGTATTTCCCCGCTTTTATACCCATATGTCTGGGGGCGTGGGTATGCAAATACTGTCTGCCAACTTCTCATTGGCCTTTTTTCATAGATCAGAGGCATATTCGGCGCTCAAGAGAGACCTCTATTGTCGCTTCTTCAACACAACGTCTCGTTCCCTCCATCAGGGATGTAGGGAACCTACATACGTAACCTAGACATTTTTGCTATGGCTCTTTCGAAAAAATGCATCAACCATAAATGTTTAAATTGTGTCAGTGCAAAAAGGTTCCCGACCCCTGTGCTTAAAGATCATGGGTTTGATTCCCAGGGATATACATACTGATAAAATGAGTACTTGAGTACTGCACAGTACTAATTGTCCCTCAAGGCTCAATTCTTGCTCCACTCCTGTTCAACCTGTATATGCTCCCAATTAGCCAAATAATGAGAAAGAACCAAATGGCTTACCACAGCTATGCAGATGACACACAGATCTATTTAGCCCTATCACCTAACGATTACAGCCCCATTGACTCCCTGTGCCAATGTATTGATGAAGTAAACAGTTGGATGTGCCAAAACTTTCTTCAGTTAAACAAAGACAAAACTGAAGTCATTGCGTTTGGAAACAAAGATGAAGTTCTCAAGGTGAATGCATACCTTGACACTAGGGGTCAAACAACTAAAAATCAAGTCAGGAATCTTGGTGTGTCTCTAGAGTCAGACCTTAGTTTCAGTAGTCATGTCAAAGCAATAACTAAATCAGCATATTATCATCTGAAAAATATTGCAAGAATTAGATGCTTTGTTTCCAGTCAAGACCTAGAGAAACTTGTGCATGCTTTCATCACCAGCAGGGTGGATTATTGTAATGGACTCCTCACGGGCCTTCCCAAGAAGACCATAAGACAGTTGCAGCTCATACAGAACGCTGCTGCCAGAATTCTGAGCAAAACCAGAAAATATGAACATATCACACCAGTCCTCAGGTCTTTACACTGGCTCCCAGTTACATTTAGGATTGATTTTAAAGTATTATTACTGGTATATAAATCACTCAATGGGCTAGGACCTCAATATATTGCAGATATGCTCACTGAATATAAACCCAACAGATCACTCAGATCATTAGAATCACATCAGCAAGAAATACCAAGGGTTCACTCTTAGCAAGGAGAGTCTGCTTTTAGCTATTATGCCAGCAGCAGCTGGAACCAGGTTCCAGAAGAGATCAGATGTGCTCCTACAGTAGTCACATTCAAATCCAGACTCAAAACACATCTGTTTAGCTGTGCATTTACTGAATGAGCACTGTGCCACTGTGTGTCCGACTGTTTGTACTGTGTTTTATTAGATTTTTTTTTTAATTTTTTTTTTTTTTTTTTTTATTCTAAACTGTTTTAATTATTCTTATTTTATTATTCTTGTTTTTTTTTCTTTTTAATTTCTACTATGTAAAGCACTTTGAATTACCATTGTGTATGAAATGTGCTATATAAATAAACTTGCCTTGCCTTGCACTGTAAATTCCTTTGGATATAACTGCTTGCTAGATGAATAATGTAAATTATCTTGGCATTAATAGTACTTGTGTTACATTCGTGTATATGGGTCTGTGTAGTTTGTGTACCTTGCATGTTATGCCCTCTCTCTCTCTCTCTCTCTCTCTCTTTCCTTTCAAGTTTGCAGGCATTCACCATTGGTACATTCCTCCTGTTTATCTTAATTTCATGTATGATGTCATCCTCCACTGCCACACATATGGTTGCTTCTGCGATCTTTAAAACAGCACCATTTTTTAACCATGTGGTTTTCTGTTAGGCTGATCCATAAATTGTTAATCTGTGCTAAAATCACTTTCCAATCAAAACCTTTCTAGTGTTTTGTTTATTTGTTTAGTGTTTGTTATATCTTCAATCACTTCTTGGATTGAAATGAAAATGCAATTACCCATGGCAAATTCTGAGACCAACTCTTCAACAATACAATGACAGCCTGCCCCCTGGTTACTCACATTGAAGGCTAGCTGTGGTAAGTGTCTCCCTGCTGTATACTGGTTAAGACTGCCAAAACCTCATGGCATTTTAAACAGTTTTGGTCCTATTAAAATTCCAGCACTATGGCATTGGTCCATAACAAACCAACAGAGGCAAGACCTACCACCTCCAGCAATTACTACAGTTTCTGCTGTCATGAATTTGTTGAAAAACAGGAGGTACAGTAAAGGGAATGCTATGTAGGAGTACATGCTAAATGTCAAGCCCATGCACTTACACTAGTGCTTTCAGTTAATAAGGAGGAGAGAGAAATGCTGTGTAATAGAAATGGCCAGGTATACTGGGAGAGACATTTTCAACATGCTTTAGTATTGAGGTAGTATGTATGCTGACACTTTGAGACAAAAAAACCCTCAACTCACCAACTCTTGTTTTGAATGATGAAATACGCATTTGCCAAATTCAGGGGTGTAAAGTAACAAATTACAAATACTCACATTACAGTAATGAAGTAGTTTTTTTTTCCAGCAATTGTAATTTTTCAAGTAGTTTAAAAATTGTATACTTACTTTTCTTTTTAACATTTTAAGTGCTGTAACTGTACTTTTACTGCACTATTTTCTCACCGTCTACTTCCCTGTATAGATTTTGTTTTTATATATCAACATGATTGGCTAGGGAGAGTCTCGTGACTCCCATCCAGTCAAATCACACATAAAAAACTTGAACGGCAGCTGTAGATCTAGCGCCAACTGTGGAGGATGCCTCAAGCACAGTTCAACACCTGAAAATCACGGCGGCATCTGAAAGGGCTATACGCAGTGAAAAAGGCCAATTGCTTGACTGTGTCATGTGAGTTTAACTTGCTCAAGCCAGATATCAGCATTAATCCTGCCTCTAATTTGAAGAAACATATCAAGGTAAATTTTATATTTCTGCATACTAGATTCTGTGTCTATAACATAGCCAATAATCTATAACTGAGATTAATGGGCTGCTGTGAGATATTAATGCAATGTTATCAAAAGGGCTATGCAATAAAATTATCTAGATGTTTATCGGATAAAAGAGAGATGTCCTCAATCAAACTTTTGATACATTTTCTATATTTAGCCTATGTTTTACATCTAAAACAGGGGTGTTCGTTACAACGATCACAATATCAAGAGCACCACTGGTTGGTTGATCTAGATGGCGGCTAATATTTTTACTCTTTACATGAGCATGAGCCTTGAATGCGCTAATGCGGGTTTACGCCAAATGGTCAAATACACTTCATAATTCCGCCAATGCCCATCTTGGTGAGGATTTAATGTAAATGCAGTCGTTTATGTCTAAAGTGAACTTAAACAGTAGGCCAAAAAGTGTATTTGCATCAAAATGTTGGACTTGAAGTGTACATGTAACCAAATTGAGCACTGTCTAGCAGGCTATGTCATATAAAGTCTATTAATCAAACAACATTAACAAGGAAACGAGAAAACCACTCACTACATTTTGCTGAATAACTTGAGTAGCTTTAAAAGTATTAATGTAATAGAATAAAATAGTGACATTTTTAATAATACTATTGTTTTTAAATATTGTTCATTTTATGAACCCCTGATGTAGAGAGTGTGTTAATTGGTATAATAAATTACCAGAAAAGTAGAGATTATAAAATTATTTATAATTATGCTTAGCCTTTATAAAGATCAACATTTGTTGAGCAATACTTCAGGCAGAATATTCCACCAGTCACACGTTTAAGAAAATTGTGCATCATGCACAAGAACACAATTTTTTCTGGGCTTAAAAGATACAAGAACTAAATCAATGTTGAACATTGTATCTCAAAAGGAGGATAATGTGATCCCCCATATGCTTCTTTAAGAAATAGTTCACTTAAAAATGAAAATTCTCTTATCATTTACTCACCCTCATGCCATCTCAGATTTGTATGACTTTCTTTCTTCAGAAGAACACAAATTATATATTTAGAAGAATATTCCAGCTATGTAGATCCATTCAATGTAAGTGAAGGGGTGCCAAAATTTTGACTCTCCAAAAAGCACATAAAAGCTGCAAAAAAGTATTGCATACAACTCCAGTGGTTTAATCCATGACATCAGAATTGATATGACAGGTGTGGGTGAGAAACAGATCAATATTTAAGTCCATTTTTGCTAGAAATTCATCTCTCTGCCCAGTAGCTGGCGATATGCATGAAGAAAGTGAATCACCAAAAACACAAGAATAACAATATGAAATTTAAAGTGGAGATTGACTGAGCGTGGAGGAGAATTAATTGTAAAAAAGGAATTAAATATTGATCTGTTTCTCACGACTTCTATCATATCGCTTCTGAAGACATGAATTAAACCACTGGAGGCACATGGATTAGAATACGTGTATGCTGATTTATGTGATTTGTGGAGCTTCATTATTTTAGCACTGATTCACTTTCATTGTATGGACCAAAAGAGCTGAGATATTCTTCTAAAAATCTTAACTTGTGTTCTGCAGAAGAAAAAAAGTCACACATCCAGGATGGCATGAGGGTGAGTGAATGATGAGATAATTTTCATTTTTGGGTGAATTATTCTTTTTTAAGCATGATGTATCCCCTGTACTATACAACTTTTCCCATGCCTGCTCTACCTCCTCTATTGTGCAGGACATGATGTGCCAAGTGATCCTGCTTATTTAGCATTTTTTGCATTCCTTGTATTGTTTTGAACATGTTTATGCCCAACAATAATGCTCTGTCGGCAATCGGCATTAAGGGAAAATCAGACCCTACACATGAACTGACCTTAATGTAATTGTTTCATACATTACAATTTAAAATGGTGATTGAAAATAACTGTTTAATGTTTTCATTTCTGTTATCATGTCTCCCTTTTATTTTTGGAATCAGATTCATATAGTTTATCATAGATAAGTGATGTATTTTAAAAGTTGGCATACAGTGTTCATTATAATAAAGGTTGGGATAAAGGTTTTGCAACTCAGTACTCAATACTCACTACTCATGAGTACTTTTAAATAAGCTACTATATTACTCTTACTTGAGTAGTTTTTAGGACAGCTACTTTTACTCTACTCAAATAAATATTTTTGGGAAGTAACAGTACTTGTACTTGAGTATGATTTTTCAGTACTCTTTCCACCCCTGGCCAAATTAGAAGTTATAGTCTCCTTTGTAAGTAATGTTTGCTTACTACAAGGCCAGACTCTGCAGGGGGTTGTGTTTGCTTGATGTCTTACATGGGGGATCATAGTTTGATGAGGCATGCTGTTAAATAAATCTACTGATGTACATCTAACATAAATAAAAAAAACAAACAGAAACCTCTGAATGAGTATGTACTGTAAAGCAAATACATCCTAGCAGTGAAATGAACAACATTTTAACATGCTATAATTGAATGGAATTGAGTAGTGAAGTATAATCAATTCAGAGGTGTGAAGTGGAGAGCAGGGCTATTATAAAAGTGTCCATCAAAGACAATACAAAAAAACAAAACAAAAAAAAACCCACTAATTACAGCACTGAATAGTGAGGATTTTTACCACAAATCTTTCCTTTTTTACCATATAAATGAAGAAAAAAATATACTGTTTTCTTTCTTTTCATAAGAATAAGAGATCATATAGTTAGAAAATCTCGTACTCAAATTACATTACAGACAAAAATTAATGATCACGTATCTATTTATTTTCACATACATGAATACACATACTGTATTGGCAACTATATGTGTTCCCTGCTGCTAATTCCAACATGTAAATCAATGTGCTAATTCTGACAAGCTTCTCCTGCCTACCTTGCAGGACTTTCATAACTTTAATGTACAGTACAATGTATACTGTAAATACTGTATAGTTACTCAAACATTGTGACACATTTGTCTGAATTTAAGCTTTATGTCATAGTAAATAATAATAATAATAATAATAATAATTTGATCTAAATTAATATGCCTAAATGCTTAAAATTATTATTGTAGAAAAATGTACATCGTACCTATCTGAAATGGATTTGTAAGGAGAAGGAGTTTTAAGACTAGCCAACAAGCATCCAGTAACAGGCAAATAGTAATAATAAACAATAAATAGATGCGTCCCAACTGTAAAGTTTGACAATATATACAGTTTATACAGTAGTTCAAACCGTTATCTGAAGTCAAGTGTTCCCATGCAAGCACTATCTCCAATGTAACCTGTCTCTCAAGCTCTATATTAAGCTACATAAAGTCAAAAGATCTATATGTTTATATAGTCTTTACATCTCCTGCAAAAGTGAAAAATCTAAACTTTAATAAAGACTTCAAACGAGAGACTAGTGCTGTCATCAAGCGCAGCGTTTCCCAACAAATCGCTCACTGAGATTTATGGATCCAATTTCAGGTGCAGATATTTAGCTGTATTTCACTGCCAGTGTCGGTCCCTTTCAGTCCAACAGCTCAAATAGAGGCTAAGGGCATTTCTGATGGAAGTTGTAGGAAATCAATTTAGTATGATATTCATATTCATAAGTACCCCCTCTCTCTTTCCTGTGAAAAAGATCGAAGCACTCACCAACTTCACAAACTACAACTGCAGAATCACACAAAATGAGTGAAATAACTGTGCTTGAATAGATTGCAGTATTGAAGCAGTTACTATGTATTCTCTGCACTTGTTGGCTGCTTTTGATTCACCATTAGGTCCAACTCAGCCATTAAAAATAATAAAAACACTTAATAGGTAAATAAAAAATATAGATACTTTTAAAGGCTTTAGATCAAAAGGTTTATATGATGATGAAAAACAGAAATTCAGTAAACCATGTCCTGACTTTTGACTGGTCTTGTACAGTCTTAGCCAGACATTATTCATATGATTCAATCTCTAGGGATTACAGAAGGGAATGATACATTAAAATGGATTTCAAAGCAATTTACAAACCATCTTTAACAAAGATGTTACGATCAAAGTGATGCCATTTTATGCTCAGTCAAGAAACACTCACAATGGGGAACAAGGTTAAATTGCTAATAAATGAACACAGATCATGTGACCTGTGCACTCATACCTGTGAGATTCTTGAGACCGAGTTGACGGAGACCAAAGTTGCCATCTCTGCGGTAGTTGAGGAAGATGGCCAGAGCGTAGCGGTCTTCATAAAGCCTGGTGCCGCGGATGATGCGAAGATTCTCCAAGGGCAGATATTCAAACTGATTCAGCGCCACAAGCACATAGCCGGTCACCTCACGAACAGACTGCAATCAGAATAAGAAACAGCCATTAAACAATCAACAAAGGAAATGTCTCAGGGATATTCATTTAAATGTGAAACGCCAGCGGTACCGAAAAGCCTTTGTCTAAGTTTTAAAACTCCTTCCATCTTCCATTGTTCAAACAAACAGATAGTCCCATCCCAAAGTCACACAAAGCTAGGATTGATCAGTAACATCTTGGCAACCTCTTAAAGTTCTGGTCTGACTTTTTATGAGCTCTCTCCCCTGAGATTTGTTGCAATGTATTAGTGTTCTATGATGAAAAGTCACATGTAGATTCACCTCAGACCTCTTGGCTTATCATACAGCTATTAGCTGAAGTGTGTGTAATGGACAACAATCAGGACAGCACTACGACACAGGGCATTTTCTCTCTCTCTCCTTCTCACTCTCCAGTCTATTAGACAGATAATGATCATTGGGATGACTCTGATCCATCTGACCACATCCATGAGATCCTCGCAGTGACATACTGGTGCCGTCACAGTGCCTGTCATGACGGCAGACACAGTTTTATTCAATTTGACAGAGCGCTTCCTGCTGTGAGTGATGACACTCTGTGTGTGTGGGTTGGGGGGTTGGGGAGTAGAATTATCCCTGCGGAAGTGCTGGCATTGGGCAGGGCTTAAACTGAAAGCCATCAGTTAGCGTGAGCTTCAGCATGGGCCACATGCAGAGTGATAGGGCCAGTCCTGCTGCTGTCATCTTCTGGCATGTCCAGCTAATGGACCAGAAACAAATACAGAACATGACCTAAAGTATGAACATATCCTCATAGCACACCAGCTATTTGTCATATTATGACCTGCAAGGGGTATATGTTTTTTGATACTATCTTTTCTCATTTGTAATTGGCATTAAGTTCTGCATTCAGATTGGAAGCAGGGAAATGACAATGCTGGATGGCTGATCGGACAATAAGAACATGGTCAGATCCCAGTCCTTCACTAGCAACTAGCCTGAGCTATGATGTTAAAGGCAGCGGACAGCGCCCTCCAAAATGTCAGCATGGCAAATGATGATCTACCATAATATAATAAAATGTTTGCTATATATATATATATATATATATATATATATATATATATAGTCAGAATACTATTAGATATTAGAGACATTTTTGGCAGCATGATGGTGTAGTTAAGGTATTTACAAGCTGGGGCAAGTTGGCCATGCTAACCAGCCAAACCTTGAACAGAAGCAGTACCACTCCACAACATCCTGCCTTGATATCTAAAATCTCCCAAGTCCAACAGTTTCCTCTTCCTCTCCTTGCACCCAACAAAAACCCAATGCACTCACTACATCATGCCAACAACCCCCTTTCCAGTGGGAACTAAACCTATCTCAGTTACCTAGCAACCTCTGTAAAGTACTTCTCTCTGAAAGACAGACATGAAAGAGAGGGAGGGCAAACTAAAGGCGGTGAGAAAAAAAAAACAGCAACATATTTGTTGTCCTTCTCCTAAATTAATTAAAGTATTACTTTGCTGATATGTTCCACACAGACTATTTGGCACTCTTTAATTTATCTTTCTCAAACTAATTTGCTATTTTCAAGCCAGTGGATCGATACCTCTTTGCATGGAGAGCAGAGAGGAGAAGAGTGATAGGACCAGGGCCCTCTTTCTTCTTTCTGTTTGCTCAATAATGAACCACATAAATGTAAACACCTAGTTGTGATTAAAGGAGCAGTTTATAGCTAATGGCATAGTGTCAATGAGGAGCTCTTTGCACCTGCCATTAAGATACATAAAACATCCAACATAACTTCACCTGCTATAGAGATAATTGATGGACACATCAAAGTTATGCTAAATTCTGCTGCAAGATGTACAGCATCGCAAAGTTGTGTAGTTGGAACTACAGCTTTTTACAAGTGGTTAGAAGCATAGTTCCTTATTAGTTTGCTGTGTGGCATCATATGACATCGCTGAGGCTTCAGTGTCTTACATTCCATTCTGTCAAAACTTTGACCACATTTACATGCATTTAAGAATACTATTTACTCGGGGGTTTTGCCGAAAGCTGTCTTCTGAAATGTCACGTAAAAGCAAGTGCAGCCATTAAGGCTGTTATGAGAAAGCTCTTTATCACGTCCGGTTTCTATTAGAGAAAATAACTTATATATTTTTAATATGTTTATGCATAAGTGCTGTAAAAATGTTTTTGAATAGTGTGCATGTGCATATCTCAAGTGTGTCAGGGGAATAAGTAATCTAATGTAGTGGGAAACCCCACTATTGCAGTGCAATGCATCTGTCATTTTTGTGTATTCAGCAGCTGTCTCACATTAAACGGCTTCCTGGTGAACGTAAATGAGCTATATATCTTAATATTTGCGGAAGTTATTACTTCACCCCCTGAGTAATGTAAATAATGACAGCTCAACTGAACAATGGATGTGCAACACATTTACTACGGTTTTGGGAAGCAGTTGTGACCAGCTAGTTAACTTTTGTTTATTTTATTTTTTTATTAGAAGTAAGAATTACATTTTTGGTAAAAAAAAATTACATTCTTCTATCCCAATTGAGAATCCAGATTTTTTTTTTACCTGCAGCAGAGAGTGAAGTGCTCTCTATATCAGTATATATTCCTTTCTCCTTGAACATTTATGCATATCTCTATTTCTTGCTGTTATTTCTGTACTGACAAACAGGGGCCAAGCTTGCTTTCAATACCCAATAAAGAGGCTCCTCTACAGGTGGCATAAGATATACCCAGCACTTCGAGCAATTTGGGCCCCTATGAGGCCTAATGAGGGATTAAGGCATGTTCTTCAATGAGATGTGTGGAAAGAGAGGAAGATATAGACCCAAATGCTAGGTTTGGAAGCTCTGATGACAGTGGTCCACTTAAAGCTCTTGTGATACTGAGAGGAGAAGGGCATCTCAGCTTCGAAAGAAGACTTACTGTGGATAAGGACTCTGAAAAATATATGTATGGACTAGAAAGTGATTGCAAGATAAGGAAAAAGATACTCCAGTTCTAGAGGTCATCTGAAGCGAGCTTCAATGAGAACTACAATTCAATTTATGGTTTTGTGTGCATGAATTTTGTAGGATACATTTTTGAAAATGTTTGACAAATAAAACGTTCTTTGTGTGATGTATTTTCTATTGAAACAGGAAGTTTGGAAGGGGAATACATCCTTTTTCTTTTAAATAGACAAACAGCCTTTCATTTAAGACACACTGATAAATGACATGGTACTGTAGGTTGTATTGATATAAAAAAAATTCCCACATCGGTCTACAAATGGACAAATTATTCTTTCCATTAAGTCCACAATCTGGCTATGTGAAACTAAATGGCCGTTCTGTTGCTGGTGTTACCAGGGCTGGACTGGTAATCTGGCATACCAGGCATTTTCCCGGTGGGCCGACACACTTTCGGGCTGATAAGGGGAGGACTGGCCATCGGGAAAACCTAGCGGGCTGTTGGGTCGGCTGTGAAACGTGCAGAATGGGCCGCCATAAGCTAAAATGACCCGCCGCTTTATGCAGAACGGACCACAAAACGGTACCGCGATATGCAGAAAAAGACAGCGAGTCCCACAGCAATCCCAGGCCAATTTCTTGTCCCAGTCCAGTCCTGGATGTTACTCACCATCATGTCCTTTCAAACCTGTTTTATTTTATTTTCTCCATGGAACACAAAAAGGAGACGTTTTGAAAAATGACGCTTTTTTTCCATACAGTGAAAGTAGAAACATTCTGCCAAACATTCTGTATCTTTATGTGTTCCTAGAGAGTTTTATGGGGTTTTAAACAACTTGACAATGAGTAAATGATGCCATCATTTAAATTTTTGGGTGTACTATGTGTTTAATTTAAAAACAACACCTCTTTTCATTCTCCTTTCTGGAGTAGAGTCTCTGCCTTTCTTTCAAAACCATGTAGAGGAAACAACATTCAACGATGTGATAATCAGAGCCAGATCAAACAAAAACAGAAAAAAAGACACAGAGAAAAAAAGAGAGAGACAAAAATGGACAGATTCAGTAGATTTCCTGCATTTTTTTTCTATTCTTATTGGAAGAGTGTTGGGATAGAGGAAGTATGCTGCAGAAACAAAACCTCCTTTCAGTGTCTGTGACGTGCTCGGTGTGAAAATAGAGTCCTTCGGTCCACAAACATGTTTGGACTGGAGGGAGACAAAGGGATGAGGAGAAGGAAGGAGGGATGTTGGGTTGATGATGAGGTGAATGGTGGAAGCAGGGCTGCAGTCAAGTGAATCAGAGTTGGCCCTCTGTATATTTTAATGCATAATGAATACTCCACCTGTTCCAGTTCAGAGAAGACAGCAGAGAAAGAGCGAGGATAGGCTAGAAAGAGGAAGACTGAGGGAGAACTTACAACAGTAAGCAAACAGTATAGCTACACCATGGTCATTTGTGTTCAGTATTCTAATTAACACTCTTTTAATTACATATAAATCTTGCTGTGTCTGCTAGAGGGGTGGGCAGAGACATTGGCTATGTTGACATCACACATTCATGTGGCCAAAATCAGTTTTTATCACTCTCATTTTGTCTTGATTTGTTTTTTTATCACTGATTTTATGGTGCATTTCACTCATAAGTACTATTACACTCTTGAGCTTCGATGATAATTAAATTCCCCTCTATGAAGCAAAATTATTTTTAAATGCTTTGTTCATCAAGACTGACATCTGACATATTAGATATATAGGCATTAAGCGTCCTTTTCATGTAAAAAAAATACATAAAAAATGGCTAAGTACAATTTTAATTGTGATTTTATTCATTACTCAAAACATTATGTGAACAACCTTGGAAAAAAATTCACATTTGAGTAGCCTCTACATGCAGGGTTTGGATCACTGTGTCCTTATCCCAATCGTCTACATGCACAACATTTCTCTACTGCATATCCAATGAGCTTTATGGGTTTATAATGATACATATTTATCAAAGTGTAAATAATTTTTCTGATCATTATAATTCCTTAGAGGAGCATATTTTGCTCATTCACTAATGTAGAATTAGGAATCAAGGACCGGTTCTTTATGAGAACCAGTTCCATTAACATTTTTTTTTTTTTTTAAATAAAAAAGTATTACTGGAATCAGTTTATTTTGTGGAACTTAATGATGTCATTTGGTTCCACTAACAAATCTTGGTCATCTCCAACCAATTTTTTTAATAGGATTTCCACACTTTGTGACCAGTTCATTTCCATGACTTCTACATAATGTGTCCAGTCATTAGGATTCAGGATAAGGATTTTAATAATCATTTTAAAGGGATTACAATCACAAAGAGCAATTTCTAGCCCATTAAATATTTTAGCAGGGAATATAATTACTATTGAAATTTCCATTATTTTTTGTATGACTTTTTCAGACCTGGAAAATTCCCTGACATCCCTGACAAATTCCCGAAATACTGTTGAAACACTGTCCATGTTATGTACTCTGATTTTAGTTTAGGTTGCAGTCTAAATTTATTGTGATGAGAAAGACTATTTGAATAATACAAAGAAAATAAATAGACACAATACAAACAAATCTATTTTGTTGTACTTGAGAGTTGCACGCAATTACTTTTATGAGTCTGTTCTATATAATGAATCAGTTAAAATGCTCAAAAACTCATTAGTTATCAGTTTTAATTGGTCTAATGACTCACTAAATCAGATGAATAGTTTTTTTATTTATTCACTGAACCACAAATCATTACTTTCAATAGATCCAACTCAAATTAAACAGAGAACTGTTACTGTCCTTAAAGGGGTTATAACATGAGGAATAAAAAAATGTCTTGATCTTTTAATATATAAGAAGTCATTATACTATATATAAAAAAACAAAAAAAAAAAAACATACCGTACGTTGCAGAACTAAAAACGTCCTCCTCACTGCAAAAAGAGCATTTGTTGAAACCAAGTTGCCAAAACGACTCGTTTTATACTTCCTCCACACTGTGTTACACTATGGTAGACATTTGTATCTGACCCCTTCCACAGCAACAAATGAATGCCAACTTTACCTTATAACGTCTGTAGCCTGCCCAGTAGCAGTGAGCAGTGAGATGGCAAGGAGAAACAGCACCAAAACCGAGCATTTCTAACACAGAGGGTGTCAAAATGAGGGTGGAAGATTATCATGTGATAATTATCATTGCAAATATATGACTGTTTTTGTTTTGTTTTTGTGAAAAAAAAAAAGAATGTCATGACCCCTATAAGGCTTGTGAGACAATATTGTAAATCAGTGTAGTTACTGACTGGTTGTATGTTTATGATAGCAAAACTACAACAAAATATGTTACCAAAAAATTGTATTGTTTAGATTTTTTGTTTGGGTTGGTTAGTGATTAAAGGTACTAAAAGGACTGTTAAAGGAAGTAAATCATAAAGTGGAATTGGAATTTAACTATAAAAGTTATATTCCTTACAATTCCTATCCTTAGAGTTATGCAGACTCTGTGAATTCCAGCCCCATTTGTCCTTTATTTGTCTCCTTTATGTTTAATTCAAATGGTGACACTTCAAATAAATAATGCTTCAGAATTTTTATCTCACAAAGCAGTCTGATGCATTTCATTCTCACGTTTCAACTAAAAAAGGACACTCTGTCTTGTACAAACAAAACAAAAATATAATCAACGAAAAAGAAAATTACTTTTTCGACCAGAGACAAGATTTTGAATTAAATTAAAACCATCAACTTTTTAATAAAACTTCCACGTGGATATCCCTGTGACCAGAAAACATACAGCTTGTCATTAGAGTCACAGTTTGTGTGAATTGATGCCAGGCTTCCTCTGTGAGAGGAAATGTGAATGAGAAGCACAGCTAAGTGCCCAGCTTGATTCTCATTGGCTTAGACAGTGCAACATACTCATGTCAGGCTTGTTGATAAGCAAACCCTGCAGGATATGTTGATTACCACAAAATATTATGTGACAGCAAATATATAAAACTCCAGTGCAGACATAACAGAGGAGTTGTTCTGCGTAATTTCATACCTCATGTTACTTATATGGATTGCTACATTTTGGAAAATTGTCTCTCAGCAATCAGTCTATGTATCTATGTATCTGCCTGCCTGCCTGCCTGTCTGTCTGTCTGTCTGTCTGTCTGTCTGTCTGTCTGTCTGTCTGTTTTCTTTTTGTTTCATGTCTCTATGTATTTCAACACAAGAACAAATTTCCTGACTTGTCTAAATGCTTTACAGCTCTGGTAGATTAACCTTTGATCTTGATGACCCTCCCAGCCTTGATGGTGGTTCCTCCATTCCGACCCTTTTCAGTAAATGTTTATATATATATATAGATGGCTGGACTCTACGGAAATGACCCAAGATGTGCAGTTTCCCGTCTGTCGCTCACTTCGATGTTTTGGCGGTGTCTACTGGCGGACCCACGTCTCCCTTGGGCATACCCCACTGCCCCCCAGTCACCGTGTTTGTTGCAACTCCTCCCTCGCAGCAGGTAATATCTACCACCGTGTCATTTCCACATGTGGCCTGAAAACACATGTGATGTATTTCGCCACACTTAACCTTCCCCCAGCCTGGGCAGATGGTGGTCTCCATAAAGTAAAGAATAGGAGTTGGAAAAGAATGCATTCACCGATGCGTGTGATAGAATTAAAATGACAACCGAGCCACTGCAATGGCCAAACCTTATTCTTGGCTTCTTAGTGCAAAATCTGAAAGAACAGATGCACAATTTTATACTCGTATGTCCGGGGGAGCATGGAACATGCAAATTCTGTCTGCCTACTTTTGGCCTTTTCTCAAGTTCAGAGGTAACCGAGGCCTTAAAGAAAGTCCCCTAGTGTCGCTTCACTCGACACAACGTCTTGTTCCTCCATCAGGGAACAGAGGTTACAACTGTAACCTAGATGTTCCAGGCCCTAATTAGTATGCCTCTGTCACAGATAATGGTTGGAAAAAAAAAAACAAATGGCATGATTTACTGTACTGACAGCTTACAATTCTTTATTAATGTTTCAAGAAGTTTTGGACTTGTATCTGGACTACTTCTGCTCTTTATGTTAAGATCCAGACCCTTGAGGTGCTTGAGTGCACCTGCATCATTAATAATGACATATACAAAAGAATTTCTAACGGTTTCTAGAAATTTAATTCATCGAGTGTAAAAGCTGAAAGTGATTTGTGTGGTTACTGCATACAAACACATGAATTGTGGAGAAAGATTCTTCGGGTTGATTTGAAACTTAAATGATCACCAGATTTTGTAGGTTCTTGATATACCGACAGGAAAGATAAATTATGTTGAGATCTTGTTAAAATCTCAGTTCTTACGCCTAGAGAACAATGACATTAAATAGAGAGAAAATGGAGACTTTTGGAAGTCTCCTGCTTTTCAGATGTTT
The DNA here is from genome assembly GCA_032164185.1 of Moxostoma hubbsi. Classification (NCBI taxonomy): domain Eukaryota; kingdom Metazoa; phylum Chordata; class Actinopteri; order Cypriniformes; family Catostomidae; genus Moxostoma; species Moxostoma hubbsi. The sequence goes on along the minus strand of JAVLUX010000011.1, from coordinate 7,444,232 downwards.
TGCTGCATATTGATCTGCCAGGATACCAATGTCTACAATCAATCAAATTGAGAATTCAATATAATCTCAAACATTTCTCATCAAATTCCCAATTATCTCATCTATTATATTCACATTTATTTTAAAGCTCTATAATCTTACTGTATGTCTACAATGTCTCATTTCTGTCTATATGTACTTGTACACTATATGCAAACCCAATACATGTTAGGAGAAACATCTGAGACAAAGGTGATACTTAATTACCACAGAAACACAATAGTTTTGACATCACAACACAAAAGAAAGTAATATGGGTCTGGAGCAACATGAGGGTGAGTACATAATGAAAACATGTTTATTTCCTTAAGGTACGACAAGTACCCAAACATATATCAATTCAAAATGGGAAACTCATCATACATTAAGATATGCATATTTAAATGTCACCGGTCCTACTCAACCCGCCCAGAGGGGGATTTGAACCAGTGGTCCCTAGCATGAGAGTTAGATGCGCTATGAGGCCTCTAGCCTCAGTCGCTAGTGCGTCTCTTAATGCCAGACGAGTGAGGTTTACCTGCTGTACAGCTATCACGTACTAGCTGGCTACAATACATAAACATGATCAAAAACATTGCATTTGTAAAAAAAAATTTAATAAAAAAAAAAAAAACACCAGCGGTACCTCCAGAAGCATTAAGATCTTTTTGGAGACCAGATCAGGAAGACATGTTTTGAGGGTGAGCTGTTTAGAGCTGAAAGCACTGCACACAGAAATCTCTATAGCGATTCTGCCCATTCCTTCACACTACTGCTTTGGGCCACTATCTCACACAGGAGTCCACAGGAGTAAACAGCTGCCCACAACCACAGTTATATCACCGAACATAATGGAGCTTTAGGCTTTGTTTTAGCAAACATGCTAAAAGAGTTGATGCTCAAACATGATTTCTTTAACAGTGCCTGAAATATGTTTGGGAAACATGACTGGCACAGGAGTGCTCCATCTGTGTGCACACACACAAGCTGGTTTTAGGATACAGAATGAGCTGTACCTGATGCACTGAAACCTTTACAACATAAGACCCAGCATTATTCTTAGTTAAGCTCTTGGCATGTCATTATGATAAAGAGGACAACATGATTACACAGGAAATTGGCAGGTTGATTTCAAATGTTCATGTACGATGACATCGACCCCATGACCCCGAATTACTGACAAGCGCCATCCCCCATCAAACATTTTTGCATCAATCACTGCATTGTGGAAACAACCTCTGAGACATGGGTTCTGGTCCCACGTAAACCAGGAGGTCATCCAGTTCCCATAATCAATGATAAACGTGATTTGGATGTTGCATTTTTTCTCTAAAATGTAATTTTTCTCCACTTATAGTTCAAATTAAGGTTGGGGTTTAGGTTTTAGGGAGGAAAATTAATTCAACATGCATTCCATCTGACTGTATTACATAATTTACAAATAAAATACAACTCACTTTTAGCGCCACTCTGTGGACATTTGAAGCTCACGTTCCCATACATTCAACAACAATTCCAGCTTCTGTCACTAGGGCAGGTGTTCGAATTCAGGTAAGCACAGACCACCTGATTACTGTGACAGAAAGATTACCTGTCACTCTGTCAATTTTATCCTGTTTCCTCCATTTTCCACTTCTTCCCTAAGGACTGAATATCACAACATCAGAACTCTTGTGACACTAAATACAGCACTCTTATACTCTCTAGAGACTGTGCTCAAAAGTGTGTGTGTGTACAATGTATTGTGACTCATTACTGGGAGACATTTCATGAAAACAGAATGAAAAGGCCCTGTGTTCCCTCAGTCTTAATATAACCATTCACTTATTTGTTTTATCACAACTTGTAAATGCTTGTACAGAGTGTCACACACACACAAATAGCACAATGCCCTTGTAATTACCAGTTTGTAACCAAATAAATGTCCTCGTAAACCACACAAACCCACACACGCACACACACACACACACACACACACACACACACACACACACACCCACACACACACAATTCAGTGCCTCACAATGAACTATGCCTGAGTTCCATTGCTATTGAATTGGCTCAAAAGTAATTAAGAAAGATTTTTCCCCTTTCCCCTCTCCATGATATAGATCACTTCCTCTTCTCTTTTTTTCCCCCACATCATGTGTTCACATGAGCCACTAAAACCCTTCCGGTTCTCTTTAAAGGAATGTTTCTCATAATATGCTCTATGAAACACAAAATATGTTAAACAGAATGCCCAAGCTTCTTTTTTCCTCAAGGAAAGTGGATGTTTATTTACTGTATATTGCCAAGCTCCAAAAGGGTAAAAAAAATAAAATACTATAAGAAACCATTTAGACTGAATGCATTCTTACACTAAAAAAAATGCTAAACACAACACAGTGAATAGAACAAAACTGTGTCTTGAACACAGTGCTCCTGCATGAAACACTGAAAGAACAGACACAACACAATGGTCATATACATCAGTCTTGTGCATGTTTACATAGAAAACCAATTAGAAAACAGCGCAGACGGACGTAAAAAAATGCATCCAGTGTTAACATCCCCTAAGAGTAACAGTAAAAATTGCCCATATGGCTCATTTCTTGCCATACAATAGCTTTGTGAGGAGGACAGAACAAAATTCAGGGCATTGTTCACTGACCATCTTCCCATCTGTTGTAGCTTTCAAAACTCATTTGTCATCTCGTTTTTCAAACTTGTCACATTGGTTGCATGATTGACGTGAACCAGTGGTGTTTACCATCAATAAGCAACAAGTCAAAAAATAATATTTATTTTAACTGAACATAAGCATGAACAATATTTTAGAGTTCCAGCAGATTGAATAATTGAGGTGAATAATGACTAAACATTCCAAGAAGACATGGAATATAGTGTTCATGTCATATTGACTTCTTTTAAGATACATTCATGTTTTTTTTTTGTTTTGTTTTTTTCCATCCTTTTCTGAAGTTAGGTAGTATAAATGACCATGTAATGTAGGAGCAGCACAGATATTCTGAATTACATCTCATTTTGTGTTCCATGGAAGATACAGGGTCAAATTTACAAGAGACTTTCCTCACTTCAGAAAAAGTGTTAATAAATTCCATTTATCCTCATAGTCAAAGCAGATGCCTGCTCCATTTGTCACTCCATTTTGTCTTCAAAAGCAATTTCTGTCTGATTCAAATGAGATAGAGTACAGACTGCCTGTCTGTGTCCGTTTCCTTTGTTCCCAGTCCTCTGAACACTGAGATGTCAAACATGTGATGCTGTCAAGAATAGAGGGCTCGGAAGAATACATCACATTTTCATTTTATCTGTCACAGCAAGGATATCCTCTATTACTGGACCCAGGACAACCCTCCAGTGGTACTTCCTTAGCTGCTTCCTTAGCTACCTAAAACATGCCAAAATGGTACATTTTCTACAGACTCAGTAAGCATCTTTATTCTTTCTCCTCTTGCTAAAAAAAAAAAAAAAAAGTAAATCCACGAAAGGTCACCCTATGGCAAAACGATGTCATCTAGCATGAGCAAATGAGGTTTCGCTCTATATTCATTTAATGTAAAAATCTCCCTCTGCACTGCTGCTGAACCCAGTGAATATCACTCAAAGGCTGAACAACTTAAACTTTGCAGATGCTGTCTAGGAAATGACATCATTGACGGCACACAGTGATGTATGTTTTTTGCCCTGGCAGGTGGCAGATCAGATTATCTGTCTCTAAAATAGATGTTAAATCATGGTTTAAGAACATTCACCCACATTGAATTTTAAAGGTCTCTTTGGCTGGGTTGTTACAGGAGTTGAAAGGTAGGGTTTCCAGACATGAGAAGAGAACGAGAATTCTGTTGCTCTGCGAAACAGCGACAGTCAACTTCTGTTGGTATCACAAACCTCAAACACTGGAGTACTTGCTTGGCAAATGGTAGACCTGAACACATTTGCTGATGGATAGTATCAATGGTCGTTGTGGAATGCACATAAAACAGCGCAAGTCATGATACATTAAAGTTGTACCAAAGATTTCTATGCTAATGTGCATGGCTGAAGTGGTGGTGCAGTAAAGAGGATGAATTTAATGGCACAACTTTTCTATTTTGCTGAGCAAACTGTCTAATTGGTAAAGCATGGCACACTGTCAGCAAGCTAATTAAAGCTTAACAGTATAAATATCACAATTATACATGTAAATCATTGTGTATGTATTGTCATTGTGTCCCCATCCCATATTTATCTTAATATTCTGAATGATTTGTACCCAGTTTGACTATACATGCAGGACTAGGAGTGACGTAAATGTATTTGTAAAAAAAAATAAAATACAAAAAAAACCAAAAAAACACCAGCGGTACCTCCAGAAGCATTAATGGTAGATGGTAGGTCTACCTCAGGACCAGAGGTGGGTAGTAACATGTTACATTTACTCTGTCACATTTACTTGAGTAACGTTTTGGGGAAAATTTTACTTTTAGAGTAAGCGCTAAATGTGGGTACTTTTTACTCTCACTCAAGTAAATTTCAAACATTTTTTTTTTTACTTTTACTTCTTTACAATGTGTGGCATTACTGTCATTACATTACTGGGTTTAAGTAATGAGATTATTGAATGGGACTTTTACCAGAGCGGAAGTTCACAGCTTCACGTGATGAGACGCTCCCACTTGAGTGATGAGACTGTCACTCATGTCGTCATTGCAGCAGCATCAAACTCTTCAAAGTGAAACACTTTCTTCGCTCCACACAGTGAAAACAAAAGAAAAGTTTCATCATGCCATGCCTTAATTTAACACCAAGACAAGCTGATATTTCAAGATTAAAGTCACAGCTCCAACTTCAGGCAGCACGCTGAGGTACATTTTGGCTCTAATACTAATGCGGGCTTTTCTGTGTAATGAGATGGTCATTTTCAGGGTGAGTCTGTAAGTGAGCTCTTAAGACATCAGTTTTTAAGTGTACATTTTTTAATTATTGCAGCAATATATCAATGTGATTTGTCCCACATGTCATAAGCAGTATTAATGCATTTACTCCGCGCCCTCGCGGGGGAACTGGAAACTAACGCAGATACTTCAGGCAGATTAACTGTATAAATCCATGTAAACTTCCAAGTTAAATGTAAATTACTGTCATTCGCGTGATCGACAACTGGAGCGCGAACAGACAGCATTTCTGCGCGTGCACAGCGAGGTGCACGGGGCGTGCGCTTGTGATGTGCACAAGGAAATCGTGGTGACGAGAGTGGCTGTGTCTGCTATCGTTCACTCATTTACTATTTTCTTTATAGTAAATGGCAGTTAGTGCACTATATCTCAGCAGTAAGTGAACGAAATGAGTGAATTTGGACGTGAGTGTCGGAGCTCTGGGGCTGGTGCAGAAACATCATATAAGAAATTTAAAAATACTTGGGCCTTATTTTTTATTCTTATTAAATAATATATAAATATTTAATATATAAATAATATATGAATACAATAATCTTCATTCGGTTTGTCATTTTTAATATTACTGTGTGTTAATATTAAGAGTAAACACATTTGATCATTATTTTAATCAAGTAATGATTTGTCAAAAAGTAATTTACTACATTCAGAATGAAATAAAACATTGCAGGAGTGGAGGAAGCAGTAAACTCCTAGCTTGTATGTCTTCCCCATGATGGATTGTGGGAAATTAACCGTCATTGAATGTACTTGAAATGTACACTTAAAATTAGAGTACATTGTGAGTAAGACTGAGGAAAACGATGGAGTGCGTACTCCGGGTAGGGAAGGAGGTATTGCCCCAAGTGAAGGAGTTCAAGTACCTCGGGGTCTTGTTCACGAGTGAGGGGACAATGGAGCGGGAGGTTGGCCGGAGAATCGGGGCAGCGGGGGCGGTATTGCACTCGCTCCATCGCACCATTGTCACGAAAAGAGAGCTGAGCCGGAAGGCAAAGCTCTCGATCTACCGGTCAATTTTTGTTCCTACCCTCACCTATGGTCATGAAGGTTGGGTCATGACCGAAAGAACTAGGTCGCGAGTACAAGCGGCCGAAATGGGCTTCCTCAGAAGGGTGGCGGGCTTCTCCCTTAGAGATAGGGTGAGGAGCTCTGTCATCCGTGAGGAGCTCGGAGTAGAGCCGCTGTTCCTTTGCGTGGAAAGGAGTCAGTTGAGGTGGTTTGGGCATCTGGTAAGGATGCCCCCTGGGCGCCTCCCTAGGGAGGTGTTTCAGGCACGTCCAGCTGGGAGGAGGCCTCGGGGAAGACCCAGGACTAGGTTGAGAGATTACATCTCCACACTGGCCTGGGAATGCCTCGGGGTCCCCCAGTCAGAGCTCATTAATGTGGCTCGGGATAGGGAAGTTTGGGGCCCCCTGCTGGAGCTACTGCCCCCGCGACCCGACTTCGGATAAGCGGTTGACAATGGATGTATGTGAGTAAGACTGAGTAAACAAAATTAGGGAACGAGTGGCTCACTCAGAATTCAGAAACTCAAAATTGTGCACTATATAGTGGATAGGGGCAGTTTCAGACACATCGAATGTTCCACGAGCAGGGCTGTGCCCTACATAGGTTGCGTACTCTGCATTTAGAGAGTGGCGGTACTGTTGTACAGAACTAACGATCTAAATATGTATGACACTGAAAACTGTAACTACACTGAAATAAGAATCCACACAGAGGACTTTAAAAGCTATGATATAGCAAAAGAAGGCATTATATTTCAGCATTAAATTATGTCCTTATGGGACATTTTCATGTTTTCACTGTAATAATTACTAAAAATGTTTCCAAACCTCTCATCTTATTGACAAATTCATCCAGATCTGACAAGAGCCCTTAAAGGGATAGTTCACCCAAAAATTACAATTCTCATTATTTACTCACCCAGGTGATTCACATTCTTCTCTGCATATCTCCCCCCCCTGCTGTCAACAAAAATGGACTTAAAAATTGATCTGCTTCTCACACACACACACCTATCATATCACTTCTGTAGACATGGATTAAACCACTGGAGTCTTATGAATTACTTTTATACTGCCTTTATGTGCTTTTTGGAGCATCAAAATTTTGGCCTACAGAGCTAAAATATTATTTTAAAAATCTGAATTTGTGTTCTGCAGAAGAAAGGAAGTCATACACATCTGGGATGGCATGAGGGTGAGTAAATTAAGAGAGAATTAAATTTTTTTGGGTAAACTATTTCTTTAAAGTGATAGCTCAGCCAGAATTTAATATTCTGTCATCATTTCTCTACTCTCATGTTGTTCTAAACCAGTGTGAGGCTTTGTATTACAAAATATGTTAGACAAAATGTTATGGACTGACAGTCTCAGTAACCATTCACTTTCAATTATACATATATATATATATATATATATATAAACATTCTTTGAAAGTAAATAGTGACTCAGGCAAACATTCGGTCTAATATCTCCTTATTATGTTGCATGGAAGAAAGAAAGTCATAGTGGAACAACATGATGGTGAATGATGACAGAATTTCCATTAATAATAATGATTCTATAATACATGTTCAATGTGTATTATGTAATGGAATATAGGGGAGTAAATGTCTATGTCATTTGTGAAAGTAACTACTTGAGTACTCTTTTAATTGGATACTTTCTTACTCTTACTCAAGTAATTATGTTTTTTAAGTAATTGTACTTTTACTTCAGTACCGTTTTTGGCTACTCTACCCAACTCTGTTCAGGACCAATAAAATATACTGATACAGGAACACGTCCTACTTAACAAAATCATGGTAACCAACTCAAACAATGCCATATAATGAGCTCTGATTGTTTTATGGCTGTGAGCAGAAAACTCACTAATTAGCATACCTTGAGTCTAATCATTCATGTCCTGGAGCATAACAGCACATTTCAATGCATTGGAAAGTCCATAAAACAACTGTTCTTTTCTCTAATGCTTTTCGCAGCTTCAGCTACTAACAACATTAAATAAAGGATAACAGTTCCTCAACAATATTCTACATTAGATTAGACACATTTTGGTGTCCTTTTAAGTCAATGTTATTTATTTTCGCCAAGCTCAGGGATTTCCAGGGTACATTATTGTACAGCAGAAAGGAACAGCCTGTACAGATCTGTGACTTTGACACTCCAAACATCTCCTTGAGCAGTATATATCTAATACTGCATTCTACTGGGTACAGAGAGTGAGCTAAAGAAGAGAAGCCTCTCTCCTCATGAGAGATAGACTCAATCAGTATCTTGATAATGAGGGGCTCTCCAGAAGGTATTCTACAAATGGAATGATTTGTAATTGATTTGGTGCATTAATTACTGTCCGGTTCTGCTTGTGTCATGGTTAATATTGCACACTTTTTATGAGAAAAGGATCCGCATTGGGATCACAATTATTCAATTAGATCTGCGGTTCACGCTGAATATCTTTATCTATTAGCGGTAATCACATCGGCTAATGGTGTACACTGCAAAATTGTGTGGAGAAGGGCTGGGGTGCATTAATGTTAATTAGAGATGCGCAAAATAACATATTTTCAAAATCGACTAGTCAGTGGGTTGTCTGATCATCTAGCCTACTTAAAGGAATATTCTAGGTTCAGTACACATTAAGCTTAATTTGTCTTCTTGTCTAAAATCGAGGTTACTGTGAGGCACTTACAATGGAAGTGAATGGGGCCAATTTTTTGAGGTTTTAAATGCAGAAATTTGAAGCTTCTAATTTTATAAAGGAACTCACATTAATTCTGTTAAAACGTGTATTATTTGAGCTGTAAAGTGTCATGAGCGCACCAGGCTCTCCCTCACCATTGGTCAGTTTTAATCGTGCACCTGCAGCTCATCATCACTTTGCACTTAAACCTCACTCTCAAACTCTGTCAGTGTCTAGCCTTGTTGAAAGATACTTTGTACGTCCTGCACAGTGGAAAACTGCTTTTCGGTTTACTACTTGCTTGATTGTCAACAATCTGTTCTGGATATATGAGATAAGTGACTCTGAGAATTTTTCGAATACGGCATACCTACTCACCTGTGTTAAACTCACCTGTTTGTCAATGATCTGCTCCTGAAGTGCAAGATAAGTGACTTTATGAAACCTGAGTTTACTGCATATATACTTGCCTATTAGACCGTAAACCTCTATGAATGTACTAGAAACGTGACTTTGAGAACTCCTGATGAAAATAATTTGTGTCTTGATATACCGTACAAACCTGCTTCTGTTTATGAAAGTGATTCACCTGCGACCTTGTCTGAAGTTATAGTTCCCTGTTTGGGCATGTTGACTTGGATCTAACATTTATGGATCTGTGCCTTCTGCCTTGATTCATTGTATGATCAAAGACTTTGTACCTTACCTGAGAACATTCCTCACTTTGCTTTCCTGTGTTCATTGTAATAAACTCCCACATCTGGGTGCATATCAATCTCCTGAGTTGGCATGTCCTTGCATAAAGGGTTTTTATTTAATTTTTTTTTAGGGTTTGACATTTCATTGTCATGCAACAACTTTGTAAAATTGGCTTCAACTTTACACAGAAAAGGTTAGTAATCAATTTTCACACTAAAATCATGTTAACACATCTTGTTTACGTCTTGTGACTATATTTTGTAGTAATCCATACAATGCCACCCAGCCAGCAATGACATGTGGGGCCCAAATGGGTTAAGTATGGGTTCCATGGTTACTGTGTGGGCATGGGCTTTGGCTGGGTGAAATCAGCAGGTCCCATGTAGGTTTTGTAGTATGAGTCCCACATAGGAAGCCCATATGAGCTGATTACATGGGCCCCATAAGGGACAGGCATGGGCCAATTGGGCATGGTTTTGATCTGGGAACACATATATGGGTCCTGCATGGTATATTTATGGGCCAAGTGGGCATGGGTTTGATCTGGGAACACATATATGGGTCTTGAATGGCATATTTATGGTCCAAGTGGGCATGGGTTTGAACTGGGAACACATATATGGGTCCTGCATGGTTTATTTATGGGCCAAGTGGGCATGGGTTTGAACTGGGAACACATATATGGGTCCTGCATGGTATATTTATGGGCCAAGTGGGCATGGGTTTGAACTGGGAACACATATATGGGTCCTGCATGGTATATTTATGGGCCAAGTGGGCATGGGTTTGAACTGGTAACACATATATGGGTCCTGCATGGTATATTTATGGGCCAAGTGGGCATGGTTTTGATCTGGGAACACATATATGGGTCCTGCATGGCATTTTTATGGGCCAAGACGCCATGGGTTTGATCTGGGAACACATAAATGGGTCCTGCATGGCATTTTTATTGGCCAAGTGGCCATGGGTTTGAACTGGGAGCACATATATGGGTCATGCATAGAATTTTTATGGGCCAAGTGGCCATGGGTTTGAACTGGGAACACATATATGGGTCCTGCATAGAATTTTTATGGGCCAAGTGGCCATGGGTTTGAACTGGGAACACATATATGGGTCCTGCATGGTACATTTATGGGCAAAGTGGGCATGGGTTTGAACTGGGAACGCATATATGGGTCCTCCATGGCATATTAATGGGCCAAGTGGGCATGGGTTTGATCTGTGAACATATAAATGGGTCCTGCGTGGCATATTTATGGGCCAAGTGGCCATGGGTTTGAACTGGGAACACATATATGGGTCCTGCATGGCATATTTATGGGCCAAGTGGCCATGGGTTTGAACTGGAAACACATATATGGGTCATGCATGGTGCATTTATGGGCAAAGTGGGCATGGGTTTGAACTGGGAACACATATGGGTCCTGCATGGCATATTTATGGGCTGAGTGGGGATGGCCGGATGGGTTTGATCTGGGAACGCATATATGGGTCCTGCATGGCATATTTATGTGCTAAGTTGGGTTTGAACTGGGAACACATGGGTCCTGCATGGCAGAGGCGCAAAGTAACTATGTAGGCCTATTGAGTTATGTACTGTACAGTTTTTAGTAACTTGTAGTATAGTAACTCTACATGTAGGCTAATCAAGCATGTTGAGATTGAGTAATTGTAACTCAATACATTTCAAGTCACGCTAGTCACCAAAGACAAACATTGCATACATGTAGATCTTTTGCCAAAACAATCCATCAGTCATTTTTGTTAGTCGTGCAGAAAATGAAAAATGTAACTTCCCAAAAATGTAAAAAACATCAAAATAGGTCAAAGTTAGGGTTAGGGTTAGGGCTAACACTTCAAATAATAGCCCAGTCCCAGACGCCTGTCCCTTGGGGCAGAAACACATATTTAGACAAATAACTAGGGATGCTCGATATTATCGGCCGATATTGGCTTTAAAGTTCAATATCGGTAAACGGTATCGGTTTTTGAAATGGTTTAAAATGACTAAAGTATGTCATTTTCTACCTTATTGGAAAGCTCGTTTCCTCTCAAAGCGAATGCAGACAAAATTTGGGTGTTGCTGTAGGTTGTTGGCCAACCAGCATAAACACAGGGTTTGTAGAGTAAATAAATTCTTGACCAGGGCAGCTCTAAGCCCCAATGAGTGGAATGAGTTGAATTTTTGTTCTTGTGTGGCTATTTGTTTTCAGTTTACCTCAGTCAATGAAATGTTCAGTTGGCATCTTCTCTCGAAGGGGTAGCACCGCACCCCAGTTAGCCTACCGGTTGCTGGCTAGTCCTTCAAAACATTAAAATCCCCAATATCATGGAACAGTGGGCAGTAAGCCTATAAACAATCATATGTTTCGGTATCTGTATCGGCTAATATCGGTATCGGAAATTAAGCATAGGACAATATTGGTATATCGGATATCGGTACAAAATCAATGTCATCCCTACAAATAACCCCATACGGTTATCCACATCCCATAGATGCCTGTCCCAATGGTCTATTTGGTCAAATAAAACTCCGGGATCCTATTTGAAGTTTTACGGTACTTCATTTTTGAAGATGAGGCCAAATAGCTCACATACAGCTAGTCCCTTTATGGACATGAATATGATGCATTTATTACCTCTTAGGAAATTGTAATTCAATATTTGTTAGAAAAGGACTTGCAGGAGGCCTCATCATCAATCTGTCTTCCACTGTGTTGTTAGATGTCCTTTGACGAAGGAGTAACATGTGTTTCTATCAAGGTGTAGCTACACCACTGATGTGTTGGCTGTAAAAGGTACAGTATCTGTTTGAGAAAAAAATGAGGGAAAAACACTTGTTTTGTATCTTATCAATTATTAATGATTTGGCGTTTTAACTTTTGGTAAAGGAAAACACACATCCAGCCCTAGTCTGGAGAAGTGACGGTGACCGTGGTTAAAAGTAACTAATACTCTTAGTTTTTTTTATTTATTTTTTACAAATTGTACTTTTACTTGAGTAAAACCTTACTCTAACACCATTACTTTTACTTGTAATAGAGTAATATTTTAGCAATGTAACCGCATTTGTACTTGAGTACAGATTTTCAGTACTCTTTCCACCACTGCCTGTTATGCACACAACACCTAATTAGGCTCATTCATAATGAAGCCATCGAAGCAGTTAACGTTTGTTAATTCTCTCACATATCCTTTAATTTACGAATTTTACTGTATTTAATTGTTATTTGGTCAGGCAGCTCTTAAGACATCTATAAGGGGCCTGTATGCAAAGGCCTTGTTTCGTGCTATGGTTTCGCGCTCAAAACGTTAACAGTCCATTCCTGGTCCATTCGGAAAGCACTGCTAGCTGTGACTTCGAGGAGAACTTCAAGACATTCACAATTGAGGTAAGTTGAAATATTATGTTGCCAGAAAAATAACACTGCAAATTGTACAGTGGTCTGTATTTTTGGTTTGTGCTGTTTAATCTGATGTAGAATCTAACCAAAAGGAAAAACAGCGGGAGAGGCTGGACAATAATTAATATATCACGATAGACTTTTATTCAATAACGGTGATATGAGTTTTAAACACATTTCCGATATTTTGATATACATTACAGTATATGATTACAGCGTTTCACTCGCGTTTCCATTACAGATTTGCGCCAAACTTTTGCGATTTTTTTTTTTGTTTGTTTTTTTTGTTTTTTCTAAATGTTGATAAAAAAACTATTGCGAAATGACGGCGTTTCCATTAACCGATGTTATGCGACTAAAACGTCTTTTTTTCCTCTCGCGATAAGTCATTCCAAAAATCATAGCAACGGATGTTGGTAGGTTTATAGCCTATATCACAGCCATGGCACTAGACATTATTATTATTAATGGAAGGAGACGTAGTGTGTTATCCAAGCATTAATGACAGGGAAAGACACGGAGTTCCTGGGTGTTTCTCCCTCATTTTTGCTCCGAGGTCTTTATTGTGGCATTGCTTTGAGGTTTAGAGTCCAGTTAGGCTATTCCTGTAATTATTGTTTCTTTTATGAATTTAATAAAGAACTCTGTCTCGTATGTCCAAACGGTCAGTGTACTTTTGTGTCCATTCGTTTCCCCTTATTTAACCCGTAATTGCAAAACGAAAAATGAACGGTTGTTGTATTTTTAAAACACAACAAAACAAAATTTTCAAAGTTGAACACCAAATGCTGCGCAAAAAATATCGACGAATTTTCAGATATTTGTTTATGACTTTTTGCCCCTTTATTAAACATTTAAAATATTCACAAATTAATATGGAAAAAATTTAGATTTTACTGGTTTTCTAAGGCCAAATTAGAACCTGGAAATTATATTTTTCCCGCAGTGCTGAATGAGAAGAGCCATATAACCACAGCCTACAGAAAGGTGATTTATAGGTGAGTTGTAGGCATAAAACTCCATGGTAAATGTCACCCTAGGGCAAACATTTTAGCTTACCACATGTGGAAATGTGTTTTACTTGACTGAATGATTTGAAGAGTTGCAAGTTGGAGCAAAAAAGAACCTTACTAAATTGACTTATGCTCCTTTGTTTTTAGGTGCACTGAAGAGTAATGCAATGACTCAAAATGTGAACTGCAAAGAAGTGGAAATGGCGCTGGGGAAGTGGTTTACCGGCGCACGTGACCGTGGAGGGGAGAGGGCTGCAAGAGCCCAAAGAGAAAATGGAGCGTCCACCACACAGACGCCATGAGTGTATTTTTTGGAGAGATGTTTTTTTTTTTTCAGAGATTTTTTTTTTTAAAAATATATTTTTGATTTATTTATACCGGTATGTCGTGACATTTAAATTGTTTTTTAAAGATTATGTTTGTTGTTCGATGTAAAAATTTTGTATTAATGTATTTTTTGGAGAGATGTTTTTTTTCAGAGATTTTTTTTTTTTTAAATATATTTTTGATTTGTTTACCGGTATGTTGTGACATTTAAATTGTTTTTTAAAAATCATTTTTGTTCAATATAACAATATATTTCTTGCAGTTCAAAGCGTCAAGTGTCTTGTATTTATCTTGGACTTATATTCATTCTTCATTTTTAGTTTTTCTTAGGTTGTTTCCTTAAACCATTTGGCATGGTTGGGCTTAGATAGGCCTTGTGTGAATTGCCCAGTTATGACCCACATAAGATCCTTACAGAGCCCACTTTAAGCCCATAGGAGCATTCACGGTTGAATCCTGGTGCAAGCCCACTTTAAACCCCTTTAGGCAGGTGGGGCCCAAATGGGTCTGACATGAATTGCCCGGTTAAGATCCCACATAACACCCTTATAGAATCCCTTTTAAAGCCCATCTGGGCATCCACGGCTGGATCCTGGGTGCAAACCCACTTTAAACCCCTTTGAGCATGTGGGGCCCCAATGGGTCTGGCATGAATTGCCCAGTTAGGACCCACATAAGACTCTTACAGAGCCCATTTAAAGCCCATCTGGGTAGCCATGGTTGGATCCCGGGTGCAAGCCCACTTTAGACCCATTTGGGCAGGTGGGGCCCAAATGGGTCTGACATGAATTGCCCAATTAAGACCCATGTAGTACCCTTACAGGTCCCACTTTTAGTACGTCTGGGCTTCCACGGCTTGCCCCAATGTGGATCCCGGGTGCAAGCCCATAATGGGGCCCACATTTGCCGCCCATGAAGCCCTCATCTGGGCCCCACATGTCATTGCTGGCTGGGCACACATGCTATCGATTGAGCTTAACTTGTATTGAACCTGGAATATCCTTTTAAGGAAGTCCTGTATAATTGGGCTGGTTTCAGGTTCCTGTGAACCCAATTGGATTGAGGTTTTTTTTTTTAATTTTTTTTTTTTTTTATACAGGGAATTTAAATATGTGTCGTTCTTCTAATCAAAAACAGCTAGAGTGCAACAGAACGCAACTCGAGACATTTTGGATAAAAGTCTGCTAAATGATTTCTAATTTGACAGCATCTTAATCCAATGGTCATTCCAAATCCCCAGATGTTAACCAAGGTTCCATTACAAACAATAAATCCAAGCCACGAGAGGTGATGATATCCTTTTAGAATAAGCGTCTGCACATTGCACATTGAGAAGACAAGCGGGACTTTAGGGTGAAAGATATGCCACTTTTCTTGTCTTCTGCAACACTTCCCTCCCGGGTAGGAACACTGCAACCGGCACAAACAAGTATTGCCAAAAAGGGGGGGGGGGGGTCAAAGTATGGTCCTATCTAATCAAGTTTGAAGAGCTCATCGGTAGTAAATTGAGAAGGGTTTGACAATAGTACACCAGATCATTGACTCCCTCTGAATTAAATATAGTAAGCATATAAAAACAAACTGAGTATCTACTGACGCAAGCCACGCCATCTTGAGAATCTAAAAAAAGCCATGCAAACGGTCTATATAATTGTGCATTTATTGTTTTTATAAGTATCATTGCCACTATCTCTCTCTTTTGATCTCCCACTTTCCCTTTTGTCTTTTGAAGTAAACCTACAGGTTAAGTGTTAAACGGCAAAGTCAAGTAGTCCTTGAGAGTCGTCTCTTAAGATTTAGATCACAATGAAAACAATGTTCCTTTTAAACAATGATTCAGAACAAGCTTATTTATGATTTTCTGCCCATTAACGCTTCTGTAAAGGCTGTGATAAGTCTGTAATTCGTGGGTTTATGTTCAGTCATTAAAGGGTATTGTTGCTTGTCTCGTGAGAGATGACCTAAAGCAGCATACACCTGAATGAAACTTCTCCGCAAACACCGTCACTTTTGATTGGGTTTTGAATGACTTTTCCCCAGATATCAACAACATCATCAGGTTAATTGCTTATTTTCAGAAATATGAATATGCATAAGATCTGCTGCATTGAAAATAAAAAGCTAAATGAAGTAATTGTTCATTAGTTTAACCCCTTTGGGCGGCAGAAAATGAGAGAAACGTGCCCTGTGAGCACACGGTCTTGTCATATTAATCCAAAATAATTACAAAACGATGAGCGTTTTAAATTATTTACGTGATCTCTGGATCTCTAAAACTCTATTGACGATATGATGAACATGCTTTTGGGTTATAAATCTAATAGTCTAATTTGGAACTGGGTCGGTATTACAGAATAAAGTGCCGATTTCATTAAAATGAGAAAGTATTGCTCATTTAGTGTCAAACTTATTTGAGCTGTTTGTCATAGATCTGTTTATGTGGATGAAATGGCTCCTCTGATTAGAATACGGTTTCCTTTTTAGGCCTATTTAGAATCTGAACAGATGTTAACCATTAGGAAATACCTGTTCACTCTCTCCAGCCTCTTGATATTTGGAAGCAATTTTTCATTATCAATCCAACAATCTCAAAGAATAGGAAATTGCAAGCCCAGTTGGTAAATATGGGAATTGATTTCAACAAATTTATGAACTATAACATTTTGAGATTTTCATTCATTTCAATCTCATTTTGTCTTTCTCCTAGAATTTCTAAAAAAAAAAAAAAAAAAAAAAATACACATGACACAACTAGTGTTGTCATACAATAAGTGTGCAGAGCTGTATAATGTATGTGGATAACATGGCTCAGAGATTAATTTACAACAAGATCCTGTAACGTGTGTGTATATGCGCGCATATGCACTTCTGGTTAATTTGAACATACTATTGCATTTGTCACATTACAAGTTGTATATGTAGTAATAAGTTAGTGAATATAAACTAACATGAACCAACAATGAACAATTTTGCATTTATAAATATTAATAAATGCTGTAACAAACTATTGTTCATTGTTAGTTCACGATACCTTCTTAATGAATAGATTCTTATCATTAGGGGTTACTGAAATGTCTCCCTTTTGATTTTAGAATTCCTTCTTGGTAAGTCTGAGCACTCTGTGACATTGATGAGATGTCTTCACAAACAATAAGTTTGAACTTGTGTAAGATTACTGGGGTCTTTTTCTGAGAAAAATCAGAGTCAGGGGCCTTCAATAAAGTCTCAATTTACACTCCATTTAAACTGCATTGCTTTGTAGGAGAAACAATAAGATCTCATTTATGATTTGCAAAGCCAATTTTCCAACAGCAGTCCAGGTGGCAGGATTGCAGCACTATGGTCTCATTTATTATAATTTGTTTTTTTTACAGATAATGCCAATGAGAGAGTAACGCCTCTGAGGTCAAAACCATCAATCCCACTATATACTATATTACTATAAGGAGCAATGGGACATTACCCACTTTAGCTAATTTACAATTTAAGACATTTGACTTCTGAACTTGCCACCCAAACCTCAAACAGCATTGGGAATTAGTTTTTCTGTGCCATTTCATAACTTGTTCCATTCACATACATTGAAACATCCTAGTCCTTAAACCCAGGACTTTCTGTGGCTTCACCAAAGTGTGTTACCCAACGAGAAGAGAGCAGCCATTAAATTATTCCTACACCACATTTCCAACCTTACAACACCAAGACCTTGCTGTTTGGCTAAGAATCACACTGTGGTATGGCTCAAAGGAGACCGCATAAGCTTACTTGCTAACTGAAAATGACTGAGAACCGCGAGTAACTACAAGTCTTGCTACATTTATTAAGACAATTGTTTGGAATTGTTGGTTTGTGGATAGATTTGCTAGCTTTTTAGATGTGTTCAAAGGGAGGGAGGTTGCCTGTGTGGATGGCTGATGATCTGCAAGCTAATTAGCCTAACCTCTGCAGTGTCTTTTTCTTAGCCAATCATTACCACCGCTGAGGTGTTTTTAGATGGTGTCAATTCAAGTGGAGTTGTTATCCTAATGCTTTCAGAGAACAGCTCTGTTTAATAGATGTGATGGTGATATTATCTAGTGATGTTGATGTTGCTTGTGAATAAAATTCAACACAGATTTATTTATGTTCTCTTTCAGAAAAGAGACAGAACAAAATGACTACTGGAAGAATGCACAACATTTACAATAGATTTCTCATTAGAAACTATTTTGAAGCATCTACAAAGTTTTTCACTGGTCTCTGTACCACCCTAGTTGCAGATAGACATTTGATTATTAGAATAAAGTCTGGTCCACATTGAAATTAAACTTGGACAGAAAGAGATTGTCTGACTTACAAAAAAGCGTCCAACTAAACTTTTTTGTTTTTGTTTTTTTTAACATGGCATTTAGAGTTATGAAACCGATTATTCCACAATAAAAGAATACAGTTGGAAAAATGATCAATCGCCTATAATGGTGTGTCAGTCTCTACAAAAGTCAATGTACAAGTGCGTCTACACTTTGTAATCAGAATCTATGTTAAAAGTTAATGAGTACTCATTATGTCCAATGCAGGCAAGGGTTGATGCCACTAACCTGGCAAACTGACAAATTAGCCTAGTTCTTCAAATTTGCTCATTGTATCAAACTATACCTTGTAAAAACAACTGTCCTGCAGCTTCACTCTTCACAAAGTTTGTGCTTTCACCCAAGCAATCTTGAATTCAATGAGCGCATGCTCACCTTACAGAGTGTTAATGGGCTCTCCTTATTGATCAAAGCACCTGGATAGACACCAAGTCTCTAGGTCTTGGTATTGATTTTTTTATTTTTTTTTTGTGCTTGTGACATAGATTCAGTAACTAAAAGCAGTTTGTTGAAACAAACCCGATCTCCTGGGTTTAAACAAAGAAACAGGAGTTTATCATGTCTCACAAATCATTACTAACAGGAAGAAGCTGAAATCAAGCTGCTTCTATTCATAATGGAATATCCTAGCATGTTCGCCCACATAAGGAATAGGCCTACTGGTTCTCAACTGGTCTTGCATCAGGTAGCATTAGTACCAAAATGGCTTGTAATAAAAAAAAAAATAATAATAAAACGCATTAAGAAAATATTAATGTTTAAAAAAAAATCCACTGCAACCAAACACGCTGTCGCACAAACTACAGTATGTCTATACTTTCATAGAGTGAAGCCATGTCTCGTCATGTTTTTTTGGTTGTTTTTTTTTAACCTTACGTTATTTGTTTCATGATTTCTGAAGATGAGGGGAGTCAAGTAACCTGTCCATGATGGTATCAATCGAATGACAAAATAATCTGTGCAAAATACAGAAGAGTTTGAATAAAGCATATGATGTCAACATCAAAATATGAGAAGAATTACCTTCTCCTTTTCAAAACCTAAGCACAATTACAGTGCATTCAGAAAGTATTCAGACCACCTCATTTTTTTCATATTTTATGATGCAGTCTTCTGCTAAAATGCTTTAATAAAATCACATCAATATACACTTCATACCCCATAATGACAAAGCAAAAAACAGATATTTGATAACTTTGCAAATCTATTAAAAATAGAAATTAAATATCACACTGAGATAAGTATTCAGACCCTTTGCTATGACACTTGAAATTTAGCTCAGGTGCATCCCATTTCTCTGCATCATCTTTTAAGAAGTTTTTTTCACTTTGAGTGGAGTCCACCTGTGGCAAATTAAATTTATTGGACATGATTTGGAAAGGCTCACACCTGTCTATATAGGGTTTCACAGCTGAAAATGCATATCAGTACAAAAACCAAGTAATGAGGCCAAAGGAACTGCCTGCAGAGATCAGAAACATGATTTTGTCAAAGCACAGATCTGGGGAAGACTACCCTTTTTTTTTGTTGTATTGAAGGTTCCCAAAACCACAGTGGCCTCCATAATTCTTAAATGGAAGAGGGTTGAAACAAACGGAACTCTTCTTAGAGCTGACCGCCTGGCCAAACTGAGCAATTGAGGGTGAAGGTCCTTGGTAAGAAAGGTGACCAAGAACCCAATGGTCACTCTGGTTGAGCTTCAGAAAACACATGTGTGGAGATGGGATAAACTTGCAGAAGGACAACCATCACTGCAACACTCTATAATACTGGGCTTTACGGTAGAGTGGCCAGATAGAAGCATCTCCTCAGTGCAAGACAAAAAAATACATGCCTTTTTCAGCAGCGGGGACTGGTCAGGATTGAAGGAAAGCTGAACTCATCAAAATGCAGAGATATCCTTAATGAAAACCTGGTCCAGAGCACTCAAGAACTCCGACTGGGCTGAAGGTTTACCTTCCAACAAGACAATGTAAATGTCCTTGAGTGGTCCAGCCAGAGTTTGGATTTAAACCCAATGCACAAGATGTGTGCACATTTTCGCATTATAAAAAAACATTTGTGTGTGGGTTTTTTTTTTCTTCCCTTTAATAATAAAATAAAAACGGATCATCTGATTTTTTTCAGGCTATTCTTTGACAACCCGCTCCCATCCACATCTAATGTAAGTACCATCCACTCCCACCTTCAACTCAACTTTTATCCCATGCCACAAGACATCTAATCAGGTCCCACAGTAATGCAGACCTCTAGTTGAGAATCACTAGATGTAAAGGACAGACATTATGTGAGTCCACATATAAGTCTTCATGAGAGAAGTTTAGGATTGCCGTGCACATCACAAGTTTGTTTCAGGACCCGTATAGTGAATCGTTCTGTTTAAACGGTGTGCTCGCAGGCCCTTCAGGTGAATTTATTAGCTTTCCTGAAAAAAGCTCTCCTGGCCAGGCAATAAATTCAGCGCTGCATCCTCTCGGAGGTCTGAGGCATTATCGTCAAATTTTCTAAAGGTTGCAATGCTGTCAGAACTCCATCCGACAGCATCTAGATTTATGCATGGCTCCAGCCTCCTTGGAAATAACTGGCTTTTTAAATGCACATTACTCAAACAGCCACTTCACTTTCTCTCAAGCTCTTTTTATATTTTTTTGAATTCGACTACTTATAAACAATAGAGGAGAACAAGCAATTTGTCTTTCATTGCTATTCATGCCTAAAACTACACAAGTCTATAATTACAAAGCTCTGACTGTATTTATAAGGGGAAGATGAAGTCCTAACAGTGAAACAGGGAGGAGTTGGCACGCTGTGACAATGCTTTGATTTCACAGTAAAGGGCTGTAATTACACAACCATTCTCTCCTTTTGCTCCCTATTTCTCATTCTCCTGCCCGAGTGCTCTCTTCCTGTACCACCATCCCCATTGTTGGCTCAGTTGGCGACAGTTCTCCCCTCTTATCTGTGTTGTCAGTGTGAGGGATATAAATGCTTTAAAACAGCATCATTAGCTGATGAGCAATTAAATTAGTCTGTCGCCCCTATTTAAGGGAATAAATGAAGAGAGCATCTTAATCGAACCTCTCCTTCCCTGTGAAGCAGCCTTTGTTTTATAATTTTACAATGAAAGGGGACAGCTCTCATATTGAACTCTTTATCCGATGAGGTGGCACATTACTGCGGCAGAATAGAGGTGAGCAAGGCTGCTGGGAGCTGAATATGTCTGTTTTGAATATATCTGTGGCTCATTCGATCTCAATTATAACCCCCTTCATTAACCAAGATTCTGTGCTAGTGCCTCTGCTCCCAAATCAAAGTGGGGTTAGCGAGTGTCCTCAACACTTGGACCTGTAGAAATGGTTACAGGATGAGAGTGACAAATAACAGATAATTATAAGATGAACACTATTGAAGTCTCTTATATTTCTTTTCATTCTTCCTCTAAACATATGTCTGCATTTAATGGACCCGTTTCACATTTCCTGGTTGTGTTATTAATATGTATAACAGTGTAAACTTCTATAGTGGTGAATGTAAGACAACAGCAAATAAAAATTGGGCGTTCCCATTTGCTACAATTGCAAAAATACTAACACTACTACTACTACTAATGGTGTTAATAAATCACTTATGTTTCCATGACTTTCTATAACAATAGTTGTAATGCAATTAACCATGTTGTTAGTACAGTAATATGGTGATAATGTAGTAACCATGGTTAATTTTGTGGTTACTGTAAATTTACAAAAAATACTATAGTGAAACAAAGGTTACTGTAGTAAAAAGGTTAGGTTTAGGGGTTAATGTAGTGTGTCTTTAGGACTCTGCAAACACACTGCAGTGATGTCTATAGTATATGTTAGTATTTAAATATGGTTGCAAATATTATCTGACACTATTTGCACCAGTGTGAAATACGTATCTACCTTTTATTTGCACAAGGGTTGGGGTGCAAATAGTATAGTAAATAGTGCTCTGTTTGAACATCCCAAAACACCCAACACGGCAACATTGGTTTAACCAACTGGATCAGTTTGGGGTGGGGCAATTTGTTTCTCCGACCAATGAGAGAGGGGAGAAAGTTTAGGACACCTGTTTAAAAACAATCAATATTTTATCAGTTAGGTTTGGTGACACCAGCGGTGCAGAAAATACACACTTAAACTTTAAGATCAATCTCTATTGAACATGTTCACACCCTGAAAACTACCAAAAATAGGCTTGATATGACCACACAAGATAAAACAGTTATTCTCTGCTTTGAAGTCAAAACAATTGCAGACACGTTCACAACACTTCTGCACATTGGATAAGTAAGTGAGAGTTGGCAATAAATAAATAAAAACAGACTGGCAAAAATCAATTTGTGCTTCTCAATGTTTAAACTGTTTATAGATTTACCCCAATAAAGTAAATCCTTTACATGACATCACATACTGTTGGCTTATGAACCATAATCAGTGTAAGACTCATTTACTTTCACTGACAGAATGTTTGCCATTCAAAATCGAACCACCAGTGTTGATGTCATTATATTATTTGGATACCAAATTGTAATGGGTTTTAATCACATATTGCCTCACAAGCATGGGCTCAAATCCAGTTAGTGACATACAGACTTCAGTGAGACTGGGTGCTTTATTTTATTTTTTTGGAGAAACCATGAGATTTGAGCAGGTAGCACCATATAACTATTTGTGATTTTTAGCCCACACATGCTCAGAAGCGAGTGGAAGAAAAGCCTAGGCAGAGACTGTGCTTTTTGGTGAACTTGATTAATGGCTGCACTAGTCCCTAGTTAAATCCATAATTATAGTCCAGCACTTGTATTTTATAGGGTTTTCTCAACACAGAGAAAAACGCAATAGGAGAGAGTGAAATGTGTGGCACAGTTGTTGTTGTTGTCCCTATTAAGCTGCAACAACACACAAGAGGCAGCCTCACAGGCAAACACTGCACATGCTAACACCTCAGGACACAAAGAGACAGAATGAGGGAAATAAGAAACAAAAGAGTGAAGGGCAAGCTAAGAACGAGATGCAATGAATGAGAAAATGGTAAAAGATAAAGTAGTTGGAAAAAAAGACACAAATTGCTTACCAGAAGACGAGTTGTGAGTAAGGTTGGTAACTGTGATCCAGATTTGTTTTTATTTTTAACAGAATGATTTTCATGACTTTTGACTAAGTTCCGAAATGAACATTCTTCCACCGATGTGGATGGTGCACCATACTGAAATACTCTACAGCATGAATCACATATACATATATATATATATATATATATATATATATATACACTGTATATATATATATATATATATATATATATATATATATATATATATATATATATATATATATTAGTGTATATACGTATGTGTGTGTATGTATGTTTATATTAGTACTTCCACCATTACTCTTCAGTGACACCAGTCACACCACTACACTATCTTCAGAGCGAAACAGCGCAACCTGTGCAGTCCGATTCCCGAATGAATGAATATTATGAGCTGGTTCTTTAAAGTGAATCAAACACATAACACACTGCCAGTGTTCTCCACTTCATGAACAAATGAGTCTTGTGAATCATTTAATTTTTGTATTAAACTGATCAATTAATATGACTTGCGTCCTGAATCGCATAATTAATTTCAGCATATCTGACAAAAAATTAACTAAGAACTGTTACTGTGTTATGAGAAGAGTACTTATCTAGCTAGTACTAGATAATAAAAAAAAAAGAACAAATGGATGTATGATTGAAATATGTTTTTTTTTATTTATTATTATTTATTTTTTTACGTGTAGTATTTTTATAGTTAGGACCAATTTTTAGATAACAGTTAGGCCACCTCTGTTCAACATTAAATCTGAATAAGTCTGTTTAAATATACCTTTTGCAAGAAGTGTTACATTTATTTCTGATTTGTTATATCTGTTCTTGCATCTTTTTACCTGAAATGATAAAATAATTTGGGAACAGACTGCTCAGGGTAGTAAATCCAAAAAGAACTGATTTTTCTTATTTCCAAATATTTCTTCCTCCGAACTAAAATAATCATTAATGGGAAATTCCATAAGATTTTCATCCTTAGTTGTGAGTGGAGCAGAGGGGAGCCAAGAGTTTCTGAAGAGTTTTTGATGATGTCTTAATTTGGTTTAGAAGAAGTTAATTTGGCCTGCACAGGTCTCATCTTGCCCTGTGGCCCTTCACTCTGTCATTATTTTCAGCTTCACGTGAAATTAGCCGCAGGCTAATCAACATTCAGCTCTTCGGAGTGTGTTATTACACTGCAATTGATGGATGGTACAATTACACCCAATGTCAATTAGCTAAATGGCTATGTAATTCTAATGAGTTCTTATTTAAAAAGCCACTAGTTATTGTATGAAAATGGAAGACGGGAGGAGGGGCGGTAAACAGACTGGACAATGTGTGAATCCATTTGTACAAAACTGATTATGCTGATGTTCTGTCAGACCATAGTTTAAGTAGAATTAATCACATTTTAATATTGCTAATGAACATCTCTTAAAGGCGAGTGAGTCCTTGGAAAAAAAAAAAAATCTTTCCTCTCGCTGTGATTTGTTTCTTCTGCCTCAAAACAAGGTCACATGGACATGCATCGACCAATCATAATTATAGTCAAGCGGCATGAAGACTAGTCCCTCACGCTCAAGGACCCCCGCACTAATAGAAACGGAGGACTGAATGTGGCTGTGACCCAGCAAGTACATCACAAAACAAGATGGATTCCCACTAGGTCCCAGACGTCTACTGTCTCTCCCTGTCACACTCAGATTCACACCTGTCTGTCTTCCACCCTCTCTGTGGAGAGCCGGTGTGGCATGGATAAGCCAATCATGCGTCAGAGCATGTACCAGCTGTTTAGCCCTCTGTCTGCTGGTATTAGTCTTCATTTCCATTGTTTACCCATTCTGTCGTTCTTCCAAAACTCTGTCCACAGGGAGCTCTACCAATGGCTTGGAACTTTGTCTTGACTGTTTTTAAAACTGTAGCGTTAAAATGCCTAACTGGACATTGGTGTTCTGTTTTTTTTTTTGTTTTTTTCTTGACAACTGAAAACAATAATACTGCTTGAAGAAATGTGTAGTTCTTTTAAGGTCAGTAAGAAATCAAAATTGACATTAAATTGATCAAACAAATTGATCTTAATACATGTATTTTGTCTTATTGGGCATGATTCATCAGTGCACATTAAAAACGTGTGTGTGTGTGTGTGTGTGTGTGTGTGTGTGTGTGTGTGTGTGTAAATTAGTGTCCAGACTAATTTGGGTCACTTTTGGTAATACAGCATTTATAAAATAGTTTCCAGAGTTAACACAATAGTTTAATGCTGGTTTATTTAATGAAAGTTACAATAACAACTGCAAAGGATGATAGATTTGTAAAATACTGACTTTTAAGTCAACAGAAAAATCAAGACTGACCCTATTTACAGCAACCCTATTATTTTCTAAATGTTCCTTGATTTTTGCGCATCATTAACTAAGTTTCCATCCAAGGGTTATTTCCTTTGCTACAAAAATGTAGCGCATCAAAACGTTTACCGATATAGCTGATGGAAATGCAAAATATTGCAAAAAGTGTCAACATAATTTTTTTTCTGTTTAAATCTAGCGCATAAACTCTATACATCAAATGTCGTGAAAAACTGGTTTGGGAACTCTTTTTGTCAAGAAAATTGGCATTAATGCAAAAATATGACAATTTACCTCAATCGTTAGCTTGTGTTAATCACGACAACAAGGTATACTTTTTTTGAGGAAATATGGTATTAATTTTCACTGCTATGCGGATGACACCCAAGTTTACCTGTCTGCCAAACCCACCGGTTCTTTTCCTCCACCGTCTTTGACCAGCTGTTTAGCTGAAATTAAAGATTGGCTTTCAGCTAACTTCCTGAAGCTAAATGGCAACAAAACTGAGGCTCTGCTTGTTGGCACTAGATCTGTTATGTCTAAATCAAACTGTTTTTCTTTGAATATTGACAATACTGCAATCTGTCCTTCATCACAGTTTAAAAGTTTGGGTGTCATCATGGATAGCACACTATCATTTGAAGCTCAAATCAATAATATCACGCGGATTGCATACTTCCACTTGCGTAATATTAACCGTCTCTGTCCTTTTCTTTCAAATAATAATACTGCAGTTCTTATTCACGCACTAGTCACTTCACGTATAGACTACTGTAATGCTCTTCTCACAGGTATTCCCGCCAAACTGCCACATAAGCTCCAGTTGGTTCAGAATTCTGCAGCTCGTGTTCTCTCTAGAACACCTTATACTGAGCACATTTCTCCAGTTCTTCAGCAATTGCACTGGCTTCCAGTAAAATATAGAGTTGAATTCAAAATCGTGCTACTTACTTATAAGGCAATTAATAATCTTGCACCACAATACCTTACACAATCTCTCTATGTTTACACTCCTTCACGTTCTCTCAGATCTTCATCTTCAATTTCTCTTGTGGTACCTCGGATTCGACTCACTACCATGGGTGCCAGGTCTTTTAGTTATGCTTTCCCCCGCCTATGGAACTCTCTTCCCACTGATGTTCGCAATAGCGAGTGCTTGTTGACTTTTAAAACGCGTCTTAAGACACATCTTTTTATACAGGCTTTCTTATAACATGACTTTACTGTACTTAATCTGTATGCTACTTGTTTGTTGTGTGCTTTGTTTTATGCAGTGACCTGTATATTGCTTGTGAGGTGACCTTGGGTGTTATGAAAGGTGCCATTAAATAAAATGCATTATTATTATTATTATTATTATTATTATTATACATCCTTGAAAGCCAATTTATTGTACGTGAAGCATTACTTGTTATGAATAGGTCTTGAACCCACACAGATCCGATGCTGCTGCAAACACATCTGCGTCACTTGAAACTTTCAGGAGTGCCAACACAAATTTATCTCATGCACCTGTCATCGACAAGTAGAGAACAAATGAATGCCCACTCTTTACGATTATTTTAATCACGATAGCCATCCGTTTATTTATTCAATTTTCTTTTCCGCACAATTCAAAATAACAGACAGCAGTCATGGAATTAGCCCACAATACAAATAAACATCAGTTCTATGCACAATTTTTTTTTTTTTTTTTTTTTTTTTTTTTATTAAAACAAAATACACACTAGTAGGAGAAAAGGGACATCTGGGAGGCGAAAGGTACACAGTTCGCGATATACACACATTTCTGAATAGAAATGGCTTAAGGGCAGATTTATTTTGCGATTTAAACCAAAACATATGCAACAAAGTGTTTAAGCATGATGTCATTATGCACACAATTTTTAGCGATAAAAGGCCATTTCAATGGAAACAGGCAGAAGATGGCAAATTTTGCACTTTATTTTTTATATGCATTTTTACTTCGTTGATAACAAAACAGTGCGAAAAGTGGATGGAAACTAGGTTATTTTTAAGGTCACGGTAGACAACCAAAGCCATCTAAACCTATGTGGTGCAAGCTGAAAGGTTCTTTGAACTTACAGTTGAAGTCAGAAGTTTACATGCACCTTAGCTAAATGCATAAATGCACAATTCCTGAAATTTAATTATAAAATACTTTCCCTGTCTTAGGTCAATTAGGATGACTACTTTATTTTAAGAATGTGAAATGTCAGAATAATAGTAGAGTAATATTTCTTTCAGCTTTTATTTCTTTCATCACATTCACAGTGGGTCAGAAGTTTACAAGTACTTTGTTAGTATTTGGTAGCATTGCCTTTAAATTGTTTAACTTGGATCAAACATTTTGGAAAGCCTTCCACAAGCTTCTCACAACAATTTGCTAGAATTTTAGCCTCTCCAGACAGAACTGGTGTAACTGAGTCAGGTTTGAAAGCCTCCTTGTTTGCACACACTTTTGAGGTCAGGGCTTTGTGTTGGCCACTCCATTACCTTGACTTTGTTGTCCTTAAGCCATTTTGCCACAACATTGGAGGTATGCTTGGGGTCGTTGTCCATTTGGAAGACCCATTTTCAACCAAGCTTTAACTTCCTGGCTGATGTATTGAGATTAAACTTCCAGTAGAGTGAACGCTGTCGTATTTGTCTGCCGCTGCTTTTGTTTTAGTGGCCTTTTCTATGATCGACCTCAGGAAATCGAGTGTTATACTTCTCTTTTATTGACTACCTTATAGACGAGTGACTTTTTAGTTTGTTTGAGATCTACACTACACCTCACGTCTGACTGAATTACTTAAAGGAAAGTAACTGCACTCACTGATGGTCTTTGCCGGGATTGCTATTTGCAGTCTTAAATGGGCTGCTTGATTCCCTGTCCATCGTCGATGTCCGGTGGGGCTGGAGTGTGTGGACTTTGAATTCAAGTTGTGTTGGTGGATTTATTGAGGATTTTCTGCCTAAAGGCTTGACATAATTTTCTGGAATTTTCTAAGCTGCTTAAAGGCACAGTTAACTTGGTGTTTATAAACATTTGACCCACATAAATTATGATAGTCAATTAAAAGTGAAACAATCTGTCTTTAAACAATTGTTGGAAAATTTACTTGTGTCATGAACAAAGTAGATGTCCTAAATTAATTGCCAAAACTATAGTCTGCTAATATTAAATCTGTGGACTGGTTAAATTAGTTTTAGTGACTACAACTGTATTATCTGTTAGATAATTGGCTCATTCAAATGTGACATTTTTTTCTCAGTCGTCTTGCATTGTGTAAGGTGATCCGTCCTTTGACAAGTAATCGGGCAGCCACTGAATTTGCGTCTCTCTCTTTGTCTAATTTCAATTGTTCAAATTTCAATTGTTCAGTTTTGCAGATAAGCCAGTTTGACTGCAGCACGCTTAAAGAGTTTATTTTTTTTCTCTGAAAATGATTTTTGCTCCGGTGGTTGCTGGGGTTTTTCCTTCATCAGCTTGCATGGTAAGGTCTGTTTTTGGCCACCCAGAAGCACATCTTTAACAAGGTAAGTCTTAGCCAAATCTGGCTAGCGCCAGTTGCTATCATTGGTCATTCAATTAATAAATCCACACATAGCTAGCCTGAGTCACTAGTTAAATTAGTGCTGGGGTTTTCTGTGTCAGGTTCCCATTCTGAGTTTAGGCACTAGCCGTTTAAGCCATTCGGCTAGAAAGGCTGAGGCACACACAGAAATTTAGTTAATTAGTGCCATTTGGCCATTGGCCAAAGCACACCTAGCTAGTATGCACTCAGTGCACATGGCTCTTCAGAGCAGCAGCAGCAGTACACAAGTCTTGGCAGTAGATCTGCTTTGGTTGTGTTTTGCAATTGTGTTATGTATTGTTCAGGTTCCCTGCATGTTAGGAGATTGTTAGTAATGTCTATTTGTGCAACAGCATGGCATCATGCATGCCTTTTTTTAACCAACCTGATCTCATAGAATCGCATTACTATATCTGCATTTGTGCTAAATGATTTTTACATGGCTTGTTGTAAGTACTGCATAAGAAATAAACAATAGAGATGAGAAAACATCAATGACTTTAATTTACTTTCACAAAAATCATGAGTAAAATGACAGATTATCAGTTCATAAACATACTTTTTGTTCTGATCCTAACACAGTTCTGATCAAATCACTTTGATTACAGTTCATGACTTGTAAGGTGATACATTTTAACTTTAACTCTGGTTATATTACTCCAAAGAACCCACTAAGGCTTGTCTCATATTGTAAATGAATTCCTTTAAATTAGGAGTGTGCGGATTGGAGGGGATATCTCCACTTAATTCCAAATGTCTTTGTTATCAGGAAGCAGCCGCTAAGAACATATGCTCGGCTATTGTAGGCATGGTGAGCCCGACATGGATCATGCTGAGAACTCGGACTGAGTGCTGCTTTTGTGTAGACTGATTTAATTTAGTGCGTGAAAGTGGCTAACTCACAGATTCACCTTCTCACTATGGCAAATGGAGGAGAGATAGGACAATGAGATGGTTGGCGTAAGTGCGATCCCAGACAAACTATTGTCACTCCCTTGCTGCCTTTCCTCGCTTGGTCTTTTATACAATGACCACTGTTCTGTTGAGATAAGAAACCTACGTTTCTCTTGCTTTATCTCGCTTTTCTCTTCCTCTGTCTGGTGCTATTTTCTCTGGGACAGGTACGTTTCGAGAAGATACACGAAGTGCTTGTCAGATTGTGTGTGCTGCTGTGGTGGTTGTAAGACATCTCAGTAAGCACAGAGGAAGATCCCAGCACGCAGTGGTGATTGTCACCTTCAACAATGTTTCTCATCTCACCATAAGATATCTGTTGGAGCTTGTAATTTACAGTAGTTATTCAACACCTGAAGTTAATGTCCCAGGATTCCCTTCTGTGCCTGAGGAAATGAGGATAAGATCAGAGGGGCAAAACAAATAAGTGGAGGAAAAAAATAAATTGTCAAGGTGACAAAGAGAGGGCAGGACTTATGGAGAAGCTTATTGATTCTGAAAAGATCTCAAGCACAGTGTCCCAACTCAGTTCTGCTGCAGAACTGAGTTGGGACACTGTGCTTGAGATCTTTAAGAAATAAAACTAATAATTGTTTGTGCTACAGTGTTATGCAAGCACAAAAGCAAAATACACAATCCTGGAGGGACTGTGAATGGAACAAGCAGGGCAAAAGCCTTGCTCAAACATTATAAAAATGTATAAAAGAAATGATAAGTATCAGAGTTAGAATGATGTTCGTAAGGTGCGATCCAAACATGCTTTGCAGGTTTGTTCTGCTTGGATTATGGACATGAGACAATGCTAAATGCAAATAAAATGGAACTAACCATATAATTGTGCATAGTTAGGATAGCAAAATAAATGGGAGGAGAAGTTTCTTCCCATCCAGTTTGTTGCTGACATGCATCCTACCAAACTTCATGGTGTTTTGATGCAAATTCACTGTCACTTGATGGCCAGATTTTGGCTAGTCAATTTGGGAACAGATGCCAAAATGGGCAGGCTGCATGGCATCCTTGCAAACCTTGAAAAAAATATATATATATATACAACATTCAAAATAACTTTATTACTCAAACTGCATGAAATACTGGTTAAAAGTTTGGTATTGTCTTGGGCTGACACTTGATGTCCAATGTACAGCCTGGGTGCAGAAGCAAAACCAGTTGAGTGTATGTGAATCTGCTGTATTCAAAGATATTTGTACACAAATAAAATGCTTAAAAATGGAGCTGCTTTCCAGATAATGTGCACCTGTGTAGAAGGTACGGCATTGGTGAAGTCTGAAAGACATAATCACTTGAGATTCTCAAGGAGCTTTTAACATACTTCTTGGGGGTCGGAAGGCCTCTCTGCTCAAAACATACAAACTCATTACAAAACTAATGAAAGGTTCCTTTGCTCTTTTAACACCTTCTTCAGCTGATTGAAATTGGATAAGTGGTATATACTGTATATTAGGGGTATAGCAGTTCTCTGTAAAAAAAAAAAATATTGTACAATTTGCCACCCACGGTTCGGCACGCATTTACACCATGGTTAATCTCAAATCTGACTATGCATCTTTAGTATGTGGTTTAATTAATAAAACAAATCATGAAATCGACAGACACAACTACGCTAATGCATCTGCATGGCTCTGTAGATGGATATGCCCCGCGTAGTGTCCACTCGACTATTTTGTAAATCAGTTGATGACATCACAGTGTTGCACATTTGAGACAAGCCGCTAATAGAGCTGCCCCTTGTATCTATTAAGTCTCCTGTCTGGGAGCATTTTGGGTTTGCAATCAGTTACAACAGAGATGGTAACAATTTTTTTTTTTGACAAAAACCATCACTGTTTGTAAACTTTGTTTGACATGAGTAGCGTATACTCATGGCAATATATCTAATATGATGAATCATTCACGCCGTCATCACCCAGGTATTGATAGTGTGCGCTGGTTTGGTCTCACCTGCGCACTATCTTCTGCGTCTAAGCAGGCACTCAGTGCTAATTCAAACAGACACAAAACAATAACAAAAGCACTGGGGGTTTTCATTGCCAAAGACATGCAGCCCTACTCTGTTGTTGATGATGTGGGATTTCAGCATATGATTAAAACACTCGAGCCATGATTACGACATCCCTTCACGTGTCCACTTTAGCAGCAATGTTATTCCTGAGCTCTACAATGAAAATTAAAAATGAGCTGGCAAAAGCACAAAATATAGCTCTGACAACTGATAGTTGAACCTTCAGGGCAACTGAAAGCTACTTGAATGTGACAGTACATTACATTTTGGATTGGAAAATGGAACGCTTTGTGTTACAAACATGCCCCCTTTTTGAAAGCCACACAAGTAGCCATTTGGCTGATGCAGTGATGAGTGCAGTGACAGAGTGGAAGTTAGAGAAAGATAACATCACCATCCCAGTCACAACAGACAATGCACGGAACATGATGAATGCAATCAAAGAAGCAACTGGACAAGGGCCACAAATTGGATGCTTTACACACATTCTTAATATTGCAACCAAGAAGGCAGTCACACTTAAAGGTTATAAAAGTTGTGACATTTTTCCATAAAAGCATGGCTGCTGCTCATGCCCTGAAAATCAAGCAGGAGATGTTGGGTATCCATGTTCACAAACTAATAACATAACATTCCAACTCGGTGGAACACCATTTATGACATGATGGAGTGATATCTGGAGCATCAGCCTGCCATTTACTCTGCCCTGATGGACAAAAATTTAAGAAGAATGTGAAGGACATTGCCAGTTTCAGATCACTGTCACACAACACTGCAGAGGAAATGATTCTTCTGCTTAAACCCCTCAAGATAATTACAACCCTATTGAGCATGGAAATGGCTCCGGTGTCAATGGTCCTCCCTCTAAAAGACAATTATTCTAAAATCCATGACACCTGCAGATGATGACAGTCCAACCATAAAAGATGCCAAGGCAGTCATTGCTCAGGACTTGGAAAGCAGATACACAGATGCTAACCTTCTGGAGTTTCCCCACAGAGCCGCATCCCTTGATCCAAGGTTTAAGTCTCTGCCTTACCCGGACAGAGCCTTGTGCTTGAACATTTACAGTGGAATCATCAGAGAGATTCTGGAACAGTGGGTATTTTGATAAATAAATGGCATATTATATATAATAATAAATTATATATAAGTATTATTATTAATACTTAAAATGGTTTTAATGAATAATGTAAATTAATAATAATTAAAAAAAAGTGTGCAAAATGCATTAACTTTTATCAATTATTAACTGTTATTAACTATTTAAATTAATGTATGCAGGGTCAAACTATTGCAACAGAGGAACCTGGGTCATCCACAGCACAACAGAAGCCCCCAGAATCCCCTCTCCAGAAGAAGTAAGCTATGTCAGAGCTATTTGGGCAGCTTTTTACAGCAGCTGAAAAGACAAAGACTTATCAATATTATAGAGGAGGATGTCATGTCATACAAGGCAGAAGATTGCATTAATGTAGATGCAGATCCATTTGCATGGTGGAAGACGAATGAGAACAAGTATCCTCATGTTGCCAAACTTCCAAAACAATACCTGTGTGTCTCAGAAACATCAGTGAGTGAGTGAGTTTTCTCCACTGCAGGATACATTGTTACTGCAAGTAGATCTCGCCTTGCAACAGAAAATGTTAACAAACGTATCTTCTTGCACAAGAATAAAATAACAAGAAAAAAAAAAATGTATATATATATATATATTAGGGAATGTAATGGCAGAAGAGGTAGGATATGTTGGATAAATATAAATAGACTAAGCTGTGTATTGCAAATATTTATTGCTCAATAGGTCCATTTTAACTGTTCATGAGATTAATAGCCTGAGGGGGAAAAAACCGTTGCACCTGGCAGTTCTGGTGCTTTGTGCTCTGTAATGCCAGTCTGAAGGCAACAGTTTAAAAAGGTAGTTGGCTGGGTGAGTGAGGTCCAGGGTGATTTTTCCAGCCCTTTTCCTCACTTTGAAGGGAGGGCAGGGGGCAACCAATAATCTGCTCAACAGTCTGACCTGTCCTTTGTAGTCTTCTGATGTCCGATTTCCTAGCTGAACCAAACCAGACAGTTACTGAAGTGCAGAGAACAGACTCAATGACTGCTGAGTATAACTGTATCAGCAGCGCCTGTGAAAGGTTGAACTTCCTCAACTGCCAAAGGAAGTACAAACTCTAATGGGCCTTTTTCACAATGGAGTCAATGTGGGTCTCCCACTTTAGGTCTTGTGAGATAGTTGAGCACAGGAACCTGAATAACTCCACAGCTGAAACATTGCTTTTCAGAATGGTGAGCAGGGTCAATGTTGCCGTGTTCCTCCTAAAGTCCACTATCATCTCCACTGTTTTGAGCATGTTCAGCTACAGGTTGTTTTGACAGCAAAAGAAAGCCATCTGTTTAACCTCCCTTACGTATACAGACACATCGTCTTACTGGATGAGGCAGATGAGAGTAGTGTAGTCTAATAACTTCAGTAGCTTGATAGAGGGGTCCTTGGCGATGCAGTCATTGGTGTAGTGTGAGAAGAGTAGTGGGGAGACACATCCCTGGGGGTCACCAGTGCTGATCGTACAGGTGCTGGAAGTGATATTTCCCAGTCTGCCAATCTGTCAGAAAGCTGATGATCCCTTGACAGATAGCGGTGGGAACAGAGAGTTGGTTTAATTTAGTCTGGAGTATAGCTGGGATGATGGTGTTGAAAGCTGAAATGAATTCCATAAAAATGATCCTTGGATATGTAGCGTATTTAGGGGTTTCAATGAAAGTTTGCTAACTGGTTAGTTTAGCAGCGTTGTGTTATTCTATTAGCTTAGCTGTACTGTGTTTACAATATGGCGTCGGCAGGTTGCACATGCGCCGTAAATTGCCCTGGAATTGTCTCTTTAGGACTTCCCATGAACTTTAGTCAACATAGCAACCAACACCAGTGGTTTGTGATCTGGGTCAACACTAATGAAAACAGTTTAATCGATGCATATGAACGTCAGCACGTTCCAAAATGCACAAATACACAGTAATAAGTTGAATTGCCCAAATTCTCACACCAATATATGTAGCGACTTTGGTATGATAAATGTACACTGCACGGGTTAAAGTGTCGAGTACATTACCATTATTTGTAAGGGAAACAGTATGTGTGAGCTAGGAATTAAATTAAACGGTCCTATTTCTACATTACTATGTAAGGAAATTTATAATGGAATCAGTCACATTTGTCAACCATTATAATTTTGATTAATCAGAAATAACTAGATTATTTGTCTGAATAAAATTAGAACTTCTCGTTGTATCAGCTCACAATTTCTACTGTAGGGAATTAGCTTTAATAAGAGAATTTTGATTAATTGATTGGGGTAATATTATTCTCATGGCTTATTGACAATAATATTACACATACAGGTATAGCTTTGAAGCAAAATCTTTTAGAAACGGAGATTATTTATCAAAATATACCACAGTCAAAATATCTTTATAAGCTAAATAATTCATTATAATTAATTATGAACATTTGGATTGGTTAACAGAATTAACTTGATGTAGCTGAATTAATATTACAATCAATTTATCTGTTTGTTCAGCGAACACTCATTATTGACTGTCTATCAAATCTCAAAGAATATTTTTCGTGGCCACACAAAAATATCTCTTTCTTAGCATATGTAGCTGTGATCAAATTGCTACATTGACGTTGATTTACAAGCAGACCAGAATCTACTCAAAAGAGAGTCGAGAGTCAAAACAAATACTTGCAATTGCCTTAGCTGTTGAGAGAGTGCGGATGCAGTCACAGGAGATCAATTTCTTCCATGTTGAATGAAGAAATTATGATGAACTGTGGTGTTCATTGACTCTATGAACTCGAGGTAGTTACACAGGGCTTGATGTGTTGAGGCCTGCGACCTCAGACCGGATGGTCCTGGTCATACACAAACAGCAGCAGAGGGAAGAGAGCCAGGGGAAAGAGAGCGAGTGAGAGGCGAGACGTGTCTTAACTTCTGCTGGAGTTCCCTCCTCTTGAGTCTGGCTTGACCAGCGAGAAAGGTGCAATTTCCAAGCGAGAAATGTTCCTTTGCTTGGAAGCTGACTCATTTGCATGATTGGGGTTAGTTTAAGCCCCTTTATGCTCTTATTAATATAGCAAGCATACAATGCATGCTGGCAGAATTATATAAATACCATTATGCAGAATGTCACAAGGATTAATTTGGTAGGAAACATCATACTAAATAATTTTACATTAGCTGGTAGTCCTGTCATAAGTCATGCATAAAACAGTATACAATTCAAACAACACTTTGCAAGACAGTAATGATCCTATACACAATGCCCTGGGGATATACATGTGAATTTATAGACAGTTTGTCTATAATTGAATGAAGAAAAGTCTGTTGTTCTGGGTTTTGAATCCATTTCTTATGGGGGAAAGATTGCTCTGGCATGCAGCTAACCTCCCCCTCTTGGAATGTCATTGATGTCCTCTAGTTGCTGGACCTTGTAAAGACAGTGTAAAGCTTGATAATGATCAGTGTGGGAGCAGACATAACTGAGTCGGCTTGGGACCTACTTGGAACTTTGCTTGTTACAGATAGTCTTGAGAATCTGTTGGCTTACTCAATAAATAATGAATAATTGTGTCTGATTGGTCCAGATGCTACACATGTGTCCTTGGTCTATCCAGATGTTGCAGGATATGATGCAATCCCATGTGGACTGCTCGATAAGCAAATTGAAATTGATCTAGAAAGGGTCATGTGATGTCCTACTGGTGGGACAACACCAGTCTCTCAAATGACTTCAAGACCACAGATGTCAGAGCGACAGGTCTGTAGTCATTAAGTCCTGTGATTTTGGGTTTCTTTAGAACAGGGATGATGGTGGAGCATTTGAAGCAGCAGGAAACTTCACACTACTCCAGTGATCTGTTGGAGATCTGTTTGAAGATGTGGGCCAGCTGGTCAGCACAGGAGTTTAGACAAGTGGGTGAAACACCATCTGGCCCTATGCTTTTCTATGTCTTTTGTTTCCAGAAGACCCAGCACACATCCTCTTCACAAATTGTAAGTGCAGGTTGAGTAGCAGGGGGGTGGAGGAGGGAAGTTGCAGGAGGTGTTGATGTTTGTGTGAAGGGAATGTCAGACTGGGCTTTTAAAATCTACAGTAAAACACTTTCAGGTTGTCAGCCAGTTGTTGATTCCCTGCACTGTTGGTGGATGGTGTCTTGGAGTTAGTTATGTATTTGAGGCCACTCCACACTGATGCTGGGTCGTTAGCTGAAAACTTGTTTTACAGCTTCTCAGATTACCTTCTTTTAGCCACTCTAATCTCTTGTCAGTGTGTTTCTGCCTTGAATGTACAAGATTGTATCCCCACTTCTATAAGCATCCTCTGTGGCCTAACGGAACTGCTTGAGTTATGCTGTAAACCATGGTTTGTCATTGTTGAATGTTAAATAAGTCCTAGTAGGAATGAACATAAACTTTTTATATATATATATATATATATATATATATATATATATATATATATATATATATATATATATATATATATATATATATATATGATGGCATAGTATATCTGAGCTCATCCAGATTGGTGTCTGCAGCTTCAAAAACACTCCAATCAGTGCAGTCAATGTAGGCTTGCAGTTCCAGCTCTGCTTCATTGGTCCATCTTTTTACAGACTTGATCACAGGTTTAGCTGATTTAAGTTTATTCCTGTATATTCCAGCGCGATATGCATCCTTTAATGTTGTGTAGAATTGATCCAGTACATTTCTGTCTCTGGTGGGGCATGCAATGTGCTGTCTGTATTTTTGCAGTTCACGGGTGAGGTTGGCTCTTTTAAAATAAAATAGAATGATAATGTTCCATGTCCTTGATCTGATCAGCCAGTTGCAACACTGTGCTATTACACACTTGTGGAGGAATATAAACACGCACCAGAAATAAATGAGGAAAACTCCTGCGGTGAGTAGCAAGGCTTTCGGGTTGATAAAGAGTGCTTCCAAATAAGGATAGCACATCTTCTTTTAAAGTTGCTACATCTGTACACCAAATTTCATTGATATAAAAGCATTTTCCACTGCCTCTCATTTTCCCCATTACCTCTGAACAGCTGAAAGCCCAGCAGATGTAACATGCTGTCCAGAATGGCTTCACTCAGCCAGGTTTCTGTGAAGCAAAGGCAGCAGAGTTTGAAAAGTCCTTATTTGTACAGGTGAGGAGAAGATGTAGTTTGTCTGTTTTGTTAGGAAGAGAGTGGAGATTCACTAGATGAATATTCGGCAGCGCTGTTCAAAGCCATACTGTCAGAGCTTGACCAGTGTGTCGGTTTGTTTCTCTCGCTTGTGTCTCAGCGTGCTTAAACAATAAAGATGCACCTCTTGACTACAATGTCCAGGAATATGTCTGAATAGTCAAAAAACCTTAAAAGGTTGTCTGGTACATGCTGCCAAATGTTCATCAGTTTGTCCCTGGTAAAACTGATTGGAAACAAACAAACAAACAAAAACAACAAAATAATTTGAGAGCTCCACACTGAGATTGCCATTTGCGGCACCATCTTGTATTTGCATTACATTTCTGGGAGGTATTTAGCACCACCATAGGAGGATATCGAGTCCATGAGCAGCTGTCTCAGATCTGTCAGAGTGACCACTCCGTGGCAGAGAATTCTCTGCAATTTCGCATCCTGGCAGCTGCAAGCGAGTGAAATGAGCCTGCTATCCTCTGGGACTTTGGGTTGAAAACCAGCTCCAACTGTTGGGGAAAGATGATAATATGGGCGTGGAGGAGTTGATTCGGCTAGCCATCCAGGTGGATGAACATCTCCGTTTCTGCCGAGGTGAACGTCGGGCACCGTCACTTCCCAAGGTGACCAATCCATCCTTTATCCCTTTTCACAAGACCAATCTCCACTCTTATTTCCAGGGAGAGCCCATGCAGCTTGGCTCCTTTCGTTTGACACCCACTGAACGTCAGAGGTGGTTGGCTCAACATCTGTGCCTGTATTGTGTAGCCTCTGGCCATTAGATTTCGTCCAGCCCAGTCCACCCTCCTCATCTAATGGTGAGCTCAGTTCAGTTGCCCACAGTCCAAAAACAACCCCTTACTTATCCTGTTTCCCTCACAAGCCCCGTCATGTAATTTCTTGTTCTGCAGGCAACTTCATAACCTGTGCCTTCTCTACACTCTGTTCATGTGAGACCCTGTCCGATGCCCTTGCCCATTTGCTTGATGGATGGCAAGCCGCTGAGTGGGGGCAACCATTACTACCTCTTACCCTCCAAGTTGGACCCCACCACACTGAACTTATTACTTTTCCCATCCTAGAATCCCCCACTATCGATGTCATACTGGTACTGCTATGGCTAAAGCACCTTAACCCTGTCATTTCATGGGTGACTGGGGAAATCCACTCCTGGGGTACACCTTGTTATCACCGCTGCCTCCCTTTGCCCTGTCAAGCCACCACCATCGAGAGCCCCCCATTATTGAGGACCTTAAAATCCCTTCTGAATACCATTCATTTTACATAGTTATATATAATTATGAATTATAACTCATCATTTTCCTCACAAGCAACTTCAATTCTTCTATAATAGGTCATGAAGAGTTAACAAAACTTACTGAAACATCAAAAAGCCACATGTATGTTAGATCCAATACCAACTAAGCTCTTAAGAGATATTCCCTGCAATCTCAGAACCCTTTCTTAATATTATTTTGTATAATAATATTATTTAATAATATTATTATATGCCAGATTTGGTATCAAATATAACACCTAAGTTCTTCACTGTAGAAGATGATTACATTTACATTTATGCATTTGGCAGACGCTTTTATCCAAAGCGACTTACAGTGCAATTATTACAGGGACAATCCCCCCGGAGCCACCTGGAGTTAAGTGCCTTGCTGAAGGGCACAATGGTGGTGGCCGTGCTGTTCGAACCAGCGACCTTCTGATTAGCAGCCCTGTGCTCTAGCCACTACGCCACCACCACCTTGATGATGTAACAGTACATCCATCGAGAGTCAAATTATATTTTAGCTGCTTATTTTTAGAGGTTTTTCGTTCAATAATTAGTCCCTCTGTTTGGTCAGGATTGATTAGAAGGAATTTTATGACCATCCAATATTTGATCTCATTAATACATTCTGCCAATTTGGAGAATTTAAATTTTGTTAGGTTTCTAAGAAATATAAATTTGGGTATCGTCGTGTAATTTGGGTATTGTGGTGTAGTGGGCTAAAACACTATAATGTTAAGCAGAAGGTTGTTGGTTCGATCCCCACAGCCACCACCATTGTGTCCTTGAGCAAGGCACTTAACTCCAGGTTGCTCTGGGGGGATTGTCCCTGTAATAAGGGCACTGTAAGTCGCTTTGGATAAAAGTGTCTGCCAAATTCATAAATGTAAATTTAGTATTACAGCAAATACAAAACTGATTCCTGCAGCATTATATACTTTTGTTTGATTTGACAATTCCTTATTTACACAGACAAAGTGGTAGCAGTCAGCTAAATGAGACCTAAACCATGCCAATGCAAGTGAACAAATACCAACATAATCCTCAAGCCTATTCAAGAGAATGTCGTGATCTATGGTGTAAAAGTCAGCACTAAGATCTAAAAGCACTAGAAGAGAACTGCCACAAGAACCAGTTGGATTTGGTTCCTCCCATGGGCAGAGTATGCCCAGAACTCCCTTCAGTGCCAGTCCACTGGCCTCACAATGTCTCAATATGTCCTGGGTTTCCAGCCTCCACTCTTCCCATGGTCAAATGAGCCCTCGAAAGTTTCCAGCATTGACCACTGGTTCAGGGAGAGCAAGAGGACAAGGAACGCAGCCCATGTTTGGCTCCAGAAGGTAGTGAGGCACTCCAACTGCATGCAAATATTTCCCGGAACTCCCGGCTTCATCAGGGTCATCTCTAAAATCTCATGGATTGGGAAGGGTATGGTCCAGAGGAGTGATCCTGGGTTTACCGTGATGACATCTTAGATCTTGCTCTACTCATAGAGCTGACCTGATTTGAAGATTTCACAGTGGAGCTCATCTATTCACCACTAAAAGTTGACCATATTTATTTTCACATCACCAATTAATGTATCTGGTTAAGACTTTATTCCAAAAAAGTTGAAATACTTCATAATGTTTGCATCTATTCAGAATATTCCTGCTCATGAGATACAAAGAAACTGAAACATGCACAAACTTTTTACCCCTCTCTTTAAACTGTACTAATGTGAAAAATGTTAATATTATTATTATTATTATTATTATTATTATTATTATTATTCTTTTCACACTCTTTTGCTAATTCTGTACATGTAATTTAATAAAATAATTATGTCATACATATTATGTTAAAATATGTGTGCACAAATCAGCCTCGAGTGTAAAAATTCCTGATATATTTATGGAACTTTCACATATTTGTAGGCTATATTAATTTTTTCAAATTTCTTTTTATGTTAGTATTTAATATTCTCTGCAAAATGTGTGCTTGACATTTCACAATAGCTTGATACCTCGTGCCTCAGTAAACAACATATTCTACAGTTCATGAGCCTACATATACAGCTTCATCTGATAAGAAAAATATATATAAAATAATAATCTAATAAAATAATAAAAGCTCAATAATAAAAATAATACTCATATTAATAATAATTTGTATGAGTTTTATTAGAAAGTTATTAGAAATAGGCATATACAAGGCATAAATTATTTATAGAAACTACACATTTAGAGTTAAATTTTAGTTATATTTTAAAAATGGGTGTTTCATTTAGTTTTGTCACATATCTGGCCCAACCCAAATTCAGTTCTATCTGAATACAGAGACAGATAATTTTGTGATAGTAACAGATAGAGATACAAATACAGATAATGCACACCTCTACTTCTAACCATTCACACCTGTTCCCATCATCTTTATCCATCATCCTTGTCAAAAGTTAAATGTTTTATGTTTGTTAATTTTATTAATGTTTGGTATTTTTTGCTCTGCATTGTTTTGTAGTCTGTCTATTCCATCCAGACCGTGACAGATGGAGAATTTCCATTTAAGAATGGGTTTGTGTGGGTATGGTAGGTTTTGGAGCAAATGTGGAATGATGGATCTGGTAGTAAGTGAGATGCCCATCAGGGTTTATAGCATCATTAGTGTGGGCTGTGAGGAGAGGATGTGCCCTGACAACAGCTCATGTATCTTCCTGACAGTAAAGAGTTAGGACAGATCATGTGCCTTCAGCCCTTCTCACTAAACACTGACCCAGCCATTATTAAACCCATAACCTGTTGTTGGTTCCTGTTATGGAGGGGACATTGGTCACTCAGGCACAGCACCTCTTACTGCATGCGTGAAATACACAACCTGAGGCAAGTTAATTTTGACCATAATTTGTGAATATGTTTTCAGTAGAAACTTAGTCACTTTGAAGTGTTTTGAATGCTTCAAGTTTTAAACTAGTGTTAGTTGTTGAAAACTGCCTTGATCTAATAATGAATTATTAAACATTCCACAATTTCCTTAAAAAAAAAAAAAAAGTGTTTCTGGCCATGCTGAGACTCATAATATCTTCCTTCTAGAATCATTCAACTTAAGTATTATTATTTTTGCCCAATGAATTTCCATGGCTTTTTCAGGTGTTCATGATTACACCAAGCATCCGTCTGTCCATCCATCCATCTGTGTATGTAAATTAGGGAAAGGCAGAGTGAAAAAATCTTTGTGTACTCTTGTTTCTTCCTTGCTTTAGAGAGTGACAGGATGGGTTGGCCTAACTAGCTGAACTACACAGTATCTTCCTGTCATCAACAAAAGAGTACTAAACCTATTGCTGACAAACAGTGACTGGTCCCTCACTACACACACAAACCTCCTCTGTAGACAGCAAAATGTTAAACGTAGCACACGGATTGCTTGCCTTGTTACACTTCACCTTGTCTCAAAATATCTCTGTCTCTTCTACTAACTCAAACAACCACTGTCTCCCGAGGAGGGGAGGACGACACTCATCATTACAGGGAGTGAGACATCCCTAACTGCAGCAGTGCCACATTCTCTGATCTTCTCTGAATGTGAACCTGTGCT
Source organism: Moxostoma hubbsi (assembly GCA_032164185.1). NCBI lineage: Eukaryota > Metazoa > Chordata > Actinopteri > Cypriniformes > Catostomidae > Moxostoma > Moxostoma hubbsi. Next base: position 7,400,699 of record JAVLUX010000011.1, on the reverse strand, counting down.
GATACTCGCCGTAGGCAGGAAAAGTGCGGAGACACTGGAGCGGTCCACGAGCCAAGAGAGAGGTCTCTCTGTTTCTCCTTTGTTTCTTTATGTGTGGGAGTGTTTGTATTTTCTCAAAGACTACATTGGCCTACATGTGAATAAACATGAGGTAAAATAAGTTTACCATGCTGTGCAAGTCTGCATGTAAATTGTCAGCTTTACGCTAAGCTAATTCTCTTTCTAGCCATTTTACTTGCACAAGTTACCAGGCACAATCCCATTTTTTTTTTTATCAAGAAAATTCATGTTGGATCATAATTTCTTTATTTCTAGTAAGACCTTTGATATTAGGGCAAAAATCATATTCTTGATAATCATTTTTGTATTGTTTTTCTGTAAAAATATCTAAAGTCTTAAAAAAAAGATACATTTGATTTATCTTGTTTTAGAAACAACACTGCATAAGATATTTAGATTTCAGAGAATGTATTTTTAACATGTGTATTTTGTCTTACTGTACTGAACTTTTATAATCAAAACAAATGAAAAATTCTACCAGTGCTTAAGAAGTAATCAAAGTATTTAGAATATGTTACTGGCCTTGAGTAATCTAACAGAATATGTTATAAATTACATTTTACAGCATGTAATCTGTAGTGGAATACATTTGAAAAGTAACCCTCCCAACCCAGCTTATTAATGGCAAAATGTGTGATCAGAACAATTGTTTATTAAACTTCCACTAAAGAGAGAAAAATCTTGAACTGCACTGCAATGAACTGCATTTTTGCAATTTAAATAAAGTGCTTAACAATAAAATACTGAATGCATCTGTATCATTGTATGCAGGATATATACATACATCTTTTAATGAAAATCAAGGACTTTCAAGTAAATTTTTCAGCACTATTTTTTATTTTTGAGAACTTCGCAGAAGTGAGAGAACTAGGAGCTTTCTTGTTTTCTTGAGTTCCCAACTTGTAAATCAAATGAAGTAAAGGATATTTGCAAGTTGGAAACTCGTAATTACAGTTTTTACAGTAATTACAGGACAAGAAATAAGTCTGGGCAAAGAAATGCATTTCTTCCGGAGTGATGGTGGCATAGTGGGCTAAAGCACCTAACTGGTAATCAGAAGGTTGCTGGTTCGATCCCCACAGCCTCCACTATTGTGTCCTCGAGCAAGGCAATTAACTCCAGGTTGCTCTGGGGGGGGATTGTCCCTGTAATAAGTGCACTGTAAGTCACTTTGGATAAAAGTGTCTGCCAATTGCATAAATGTAAGAAATGCATCAAACTCAAACTCCGGGTTCTCTGGTTTGTGTGCAGCTGTGTTGTGTTTTATGTGGTGAACATCTCTGTGGAGGTCCGGAGGTTGCAAACAATGCAGGTTCTTGCTTATGCAAACCCAGTGTTTATAACTATGAACAACAGAGGTGTTTTGAACTATTGGCAGTTGAAAAAATATCAATTAAAGGCAGTTAGTTTGCAGAAGTTGCCCATTTGAAAACCAAACATACTCTTCCAACTTTCTAACATCCTAAAAAATTATTAGGTATCAACACAGGACACAATTACAAGAATGAAAGCCAGACTGGCCAATAAATTATTATATATTTATTACACTGTAAATACAACTCATGAAACTCTCATAGATTCCCAGCGAAGCATGGTGATTGGGCGGAGCGGTAATGGAGTCTTTAGATATTCAAGTCAAGTCAAGTCAAGTCAATTTTATTTGTATAGCGCCTTTCACAACACACATCGTTTCAAAGCAGCTTTACAGAAGTTCAGCATTAACAGACGATAAAAATGTAATGTCTATAAAGTCGATAAATCATCATCCTTGTGCAGGGCTCCAAACTGCGACTAAAAATGGTCGCATTTGTGACCAAAATAAATTTATTTGTGAGTGTAATTTCTGTCAAGGTCGCCATTGGCGACAGTAAAAGTTTACTCCCTTTTGATTTTAAAATTTGCATTACATTTCCCGAGATACATAACAAAAGTTTATATCAAAGAAATAGCGGGGAAAACGGAGTTCATTGCAGGAACTAACAATTTCAAAAAAGAGACTGTTAGAAAACACGGTGACAGTAACAAGCATAAAAATGCACGTGATCACATAATTGCGAAGAATGCTCCACAGACTACACTGTTAGCGAGCTGCGGGACGAAAAGGAATGGATGGAGTTAAAAAAATTTAAAATATTTGGCGCCTGTTTTTCCCCCTGTAGGAGCCATTGGCTCCTTAATTGATTTTTTTTTTTTTTTTTTTTTTTTTTTTTTTTCCTGGCGTAGCCAGGAAATTACTCATGTGTTACCCATTTTTTTACCAAATTATCTATAACAAGAAAGTAGCACTGCATTCAAAACAGTTCTTTCACACTTTCAGAAATAAGCATCTCTAATATTTTTAGTGAGCCTGTGTCTAATTTGGGTGGTCTCAGGCCCAACCTTGTCTACGCCACTGCTTTAGAGCCTCCAAAGCACATCGATCTTTGCTCCATTGAAGTTAGCGGCACCGGTATGGGCCATAAACTTCCATTAAAGCATGGCTTCAATAGGGCTCTACTGGCCATGCCTCCACTGACTTCTATGGACATATTCATGCAGAAGGAGACTATGCTACTTGAATGAACATTGCATTAGTATTGTGTGATATCTGATACAACAATACTAAAATTCAACAAGAGTGACATGTATTATACAGTATATACAGTCTGAACATAAATAAACGACATTGCTTCATTTTTTAAGAAATTTTAGAAGCTGTGCTTGTGTGTAGTCGTGAAGAAATTGCCACTTCTGTACATTCTAAAGACAGCAATGTTTGATTTTCTGTGATCTAGATGTGTATTTACTTGCTTTGTGTGAAAACATTTTAAAAATTTTTCGCAAAGTGTATGAAATTCTCCTCCTCTCCCTCACGTGCACTCTCTCTCTCTCTCTCCTCCCCTTCTTGTCATATTAAAGTGATGGAAATGAACTTGAGAGTTTGCTAATTGTGACTGTCAATCCCATCCAGGCAGAGCTGAAAGACATGGACTCTCAAACACTTCATCAGTCTTCATTAATCCTGAAGGGCACAGCGAAAGTGTCTCTCCGATCACAACTGATCTAACACAGCATGCATGAAGCGTTCAGCCCTGCAAACACACAGCCATTCAAAGCACTATCTTTTGAAATGCATATTCATCACAGTTTACTCCCAGAAAATGCACATCAGTAGTAAAGACCAGAAAAAGAATTGATCAGTTTGAAATATGGAATTGGAGATCTGTGTATGATGGGATTCTTGAGGAACCTTTATGGGCGTAAAATCTCAAAGGGCTTCTGTAGAAGGTTAATAGACTGCTTTAAGGTATGGAAGTATGGAGTGCGGTCACTTGCAACAGTACTTGCGAGTCTAGGCCTCACCAGACTCATTAACTTTGAATTGACCTCTATCCTCAATTACCCATTGGGGTCACACAGAGGTCTTAGTCAGGGCACATTACTACCACATGTAGTAATAACTTAAAACTTATCTTAATGTGTTCTAGATCAGAATGAATGGTTCTGTTCCAAAACCTAGATGGCTGCATAACATAGGCAGCATTTGAAGTAACCACAGGCTTTCTTCTAGGGCAAAGGCTTTTCAAAAAGGTAGACATGAAACTGTAACTTATTTTCAATCTCATAATGCATTGAAACAAAATGGCAAACAAAGTCTGAGAAATGTATCAATAAATATATCAACAAGCAGCAATGACAGGCTTAAGCACCATGGGTCAATTTTCATTCAATGGCTTTCGGATAAGAATGCAAGGTGGAAACATGCATTTGACATTTTTCTAAACAATTTTGAAGCAATTTGTGTAAATATAAATGGACTATTTTAAAGTCTGCTGTAAGAGCAATATTTCTTGCTGCGAGGTTGTGCCGCTATGACCATGTCCCAAAATCCATGTGATTAGACCCCAAGACTAAACACACATTTAAATTTGGATCCAAATCATACATTACACACAGAATATATGAGACACTTCCTATTTCCCATTTTTTCATTAATCTTGCCATGGCAACAATGTTCAATATATCAAAAATCTGTACACAATTTAGCATCTTCAATGTCTTGACATTAATATTGTCTAAATGTGATGACAGCCTCATGAATCCCCTAAGAGGGGTATTTAAAAGTTCAGAGACTGCAGTATTAAAAATAAAAATGTCTGACTACCTGTTGGGTAGAGCTAATTACTATAATTCTGAAAGTTGTCCTGCTTGATGAGAACTATATATATGTACCAAGTTTGGTGACTGTAGTTGAAAATGGGGTTGCTACAGAGGCTTTCTTAATTGCCTATTTTAAAAGGGGCGCTACAGAGCACACAACTCCCCACCACGTCCATGCATGGACTTTGGCCAGGCCCTAATGGCCAATGACTCTGATGTGTGTTCAATTTTAAGCATGCCAAGTGCCTCAAAAACACCCACATTTAGGAATAAAGGAATATTAACCCTCTGGGGTCTGAGGGTATTTTGGGCCCTGGAGAAGTTTTGACATGTCTTGACATTTGTGCTTTTTTCAGTTTCTTAAACACATATTGATGGATAATGTCTGATAACACTGTATTGAGCACAAACAGGGCTACAATAATATGTGAGCAACATGTGTGTACATGTTTGTATTTTTGAGAAAATAACGTTTAAGCGTTGTTTTTGAAAAAACAAAAATTTTAAGTCACTGAAATAAGGTCATATAACACAAATTAAACATTTGTCCACAGGACTTTTGAGTGCTGGATCTTGTAGCCTAGAGTTTTAGCTACAAAATGATGTGAAAACCATCCTGATCACTCATTCGTACAAAACGATATAGTAATTTAACTTTTGTAAGACAATTTTAGTGTTGAAAGGTAATATGCGAGGAGGCGTGAATGATCATGAATATTTAGGTGATTCACACCTGAGAGACAATGACCCCACCCCTGAGCCTATCAATGAGGAATGTGACAGAAAGAATGAATGTGAGGAGACTTAATGATCAAAATCAAGTTTTAAGTTAAAAGAAGATATCTGACTATATATTTTCTTTACATAAAGACTTTACTTCATTTTAGACCTACATTACTGTTAAAAGAAGTCTCTTCTGCTCAACAAGACTGGATTTATTTGATCCAAAATACAGAAACAATATTGATATTCTGCACTCTTTTTACAATTTAAAAGAACAGTTTTCTATTTGAATATATTGTAAAATGCAATTTGTGATCAAAGCCGAATTTTCAGCATCATTATTGCAGTATTCTGTGTCACATGATCCTTCAGAAATCATTATTATATGCTGATTTTCTAATATGGGCATATTTAAAGTGCATTTTACTCATGTAACCTGAACAGATATTTGCAAGCACAAGCTTTGTTGATGATAATGAGGCATTATAAACACTAGATAAAATATAATCTAAACAATCATATTATTTTTATATCATATTACATATCATATTTATATCATACAGCATACAATTTAAATACCTGCTTTGTCTGAAACAGCATTTAAATGCAACTAAAACTTGCTTATTAGGACATATTTCAAATGTCAATACTCTGAATCCTGGCTGGCAAGTCTGGAAACAGTCCCACTAGTAAAATATGTACATGTTTATATAAAATAGCATGTCAACTAAATGACTTACTCGTCTGAAATTGTATCCTCGGCTGGATCAAGTCTCTCTTCAAAATACAAACGTTCATTGGAGTCCCGCTCTTCTTCTGAGGAAAAAGTTAACTCTTCCTTAATATCCAGAAGTTTCATCGCCTGTGTATCATTAAAAACATGCAGTAAAATGAATGAATTGTCTACATTAAACCTCTGAACACTGTCAGGGGCATGTACATTTGCATTGATCGTCTCAGCACATTAGCGTATGAATGGCGCGCTCTGCTGGTGGATGGGATCACATTACAGATAATTAGATGAACCGGTAAAAACTGAACATCACTTTGTTTCAAACAGAATATTTGTTTTAAATTTGAATTTGTTTATTAAAAAGTAGACATTTAAAGCTTTCTTTAGACATATGTTTCATGTTTGTGTGATAAGTATTCGCAGAGTTTCAGTTCATTTTTGTGACGTGTTTCTGAAATATGCTCATGAACACAGAGACTGCTGAAAGCTCACCCTTTTTATTTTCTTTATTTTACAAAAGCATAATGTTTCATTGTTATTATGAGTATACACAAATAAAAGTAGACCCTTTATAGTCTCTAATGATGTCTTACACTTATCTGTATACCCAAAAATTATGGAGTATTTTATGTTGTTTCCGCTATAATGACCGGCCAGCACCGGCGGGTCCTGCTGGATTTTTTCGAAATATGCAAACATATTTCTGAAACACGTCACAAAAAAGAACTGAAACTCTGTGAATTCTCATCACACAAACATCAAACATATGTCTAAAGAAAGATTAAAATGTCTACTTTTAAATAAAACAATTTAAATTTAAAACAAATATTCTCCTGCAATGTAATATGTATGAAACAAAAAAAATTACAATTTCTCCTGGCTCAGCTAATTATCCTAATGTGATCACATTGCAATGGCAGAGGGCGCTATTCATACAGTAATGTGCTGAGGCGATCAATGCAAATGGTAAACGCCCCCGACTGTGCTTAAAAAACATAAATTTCATTCACTTTTATTTGCATTTGGAAGATGGCATGATACACAGGTTAGGAAGAGACCACATTTTCCTTAGAAGAAGAGCGGGACTCTGATGCACGTTTGCTTTTTTAAGAGAGACTTGATTCAGCTGAGGATAGAATTTCGGATGAGTAAGTCATTTAGTTTTACATACATTAGTTGACATGCTATTTTATATAAACATGTACATATTTTACTAGTGGGACTGTTTCCAGACTTGCCAGCCAGGATTCAGAGTATTGAAATTTTAAATATGTACTAATAGGCAAGTTTTAGTTACATTTAAATGCTGTTTCGGCTAAAGCAGGTATTTCAATTGTATGCTGTATGATATAAATATGATATGTAATATGATATAAAAATAATATGAATGTTTAGATTATATTTTAACTAGTATTTATGCTGCCTCATTATCATCAACGAAGCTTGTGCTTGCAAATATGTGTTTGGGTGTAAATGTGTCAAATATGATGTAAATATGCCCATATTAGACAATCAGCATATTATAATGATTTCTGAAGGATCATGTGACACTGAAGACTGCAGTAATGATGCTGAAAATTCAGCTTTGATCACAAATTGCATTTTACAATATATTCAAATAGAAAACTGTTTTAAATTGTAAAAATAGTTCACAATATCACTGTTTTTACTGTATTTTGGATCAAATAAATGCAGCCTTGGTAAGAAGAAGAGACTTCTTTTAAACGGTAGTGTAGGTCCAAAATTATGTAAAGTCTATGTTACGAAAATGTATAGTTAGATTACTTATTTTAACTTGATAGGCCCAGGGGAGGGGTCTTTGTCTCCTCGGGTTTGAATTACATCAATATTCATGCTAATTCACACCTCCTCGCACATGACCTTTCTAACACTAAAAGTGTCTTTTAAAAGTTAAATGACTAAATTGTTTTGTATGAATGAGTGATTAGGATGGTTTTCACATAATTTTGTAGCAAAAACTCTAGGCTACAAGATCCAGTTCTCAAAAGTCTTTTGGACAAATGTTCATTATGTGTTATATGGCCTTATTTCAATGACTTAAAATATTTGTTTTTTTTCAAAAACCATGTATAAACGTATTTTTCTTAAAAATACAAACATGTACACACATGTTGCTCACATATTAATGTAGTACAGTTTGTGCTGAATATAGTGTTATCAGACATTATCCATCAATATGTGTTTAAGCAACTGAAAAAACAAATTTCATGGCATGTCAAAACTTCTCCAGGGCCCAAAACAACAAGATACATTTTCCTGAGAAGCAACATATAAGATATTTCAATTTGCTTTTAGAGAATATGTGGAAAACAATGGAAAACGAGATAAAAACTCTTTATAACAATATGGTTTTTTTTTTGCAGGGATTTTTTACTGAATTAAACAATAAAAAACATTTATTTTTCTTGGAATTCAGTGAATTTCATTTATAGATATTTTTAAAAAATGATTTTGTCCTCTATTGTTAGTAAGCACTTTAAATACAACCTTTTAAGTCTAGGCACAACCAAATAGTCGAATAACCGTTCTAATAATCATTTGATTAGTCTAACTATCAAAATAATCGTTTGTTGAAGCCCTATTGCCATGGCAACACTATTAATATATCAATAATCTCTTCAGAATTGTACAACTGCATTGTCTTGACATTATTCTAAAAAGAAAATAAGCAATTCAGGTAAACATATGAGGGATATTTAAAAGTGCCACACTTCCTTCTGCCAGCTGGTGGTGCTACAACTGTGACCCACAATAGCCAAATTAATGTGATCAGCACGCAAGGCCAAACCTACTTGGTGTAAATCACACAATGCACGCAAAATATACAAAACTTCCTGTTTCCTATTTTTTTATTATTAATTTATCAAGTTGCCACGGCAACACCCTTTGATATATCAAAAATATGTTCGCAATTTTGCATATCAATGTGTGGTATGTGGCCTGTAACATGAATCCCCTAGTAGGAGTATTTAAAAATGTTCAAGCAATCCAAAATGGCCAACTTCCAGCTGTGTGGAGCTTATGACTGTCAGTATGAAAGTTGTCCGTTTTGATGAGATCTATATGTACAATGCTTGGTGATTGTAGCTCAAAAGGGAAGTGCCACACAGCCCTCCGAACATGGCCATATTCTAGGTGGTGCTACAGTGCCCCCTCTGCATGCCAATGTATGAACTGGCGTCTTGTTGCTCTGACCACCATCATTAGCAAATGCTTTGAGAGGTTAATCAGAGATCACATCTGCTCTGTGCTGCCCACCTCTTTGGACCCATTGCAGTTTGCCTAACGCAACAACCGCTCCACTGATGATGCCATTGCATCTACAATACACACTCCTCTCTCCCACCTGGAAAAAAGGAACAGATATGTGAGAATGCTGTTTGTAGACTACAGCTCAGCGTTCAACACCATAGTGCACTCCAAGCTTGATGAGAAACTCTGGACTTAAACAGCTCGCTGTGCAGCTGGATCCTGGATTTCCTGTCAGGCAGACGTCAGGTGATAAGAATGGGCAGAAACATCTGTCACCAATGAACCTCAACACTGGAGCCCCACAGGGCTGTGTTCTCAGCCCACTCCTGTATTCCCTGTACACATATGACTGTGTGGCAACACATAGGTACAATGCCATCATTAAGTTTGCTGATGATATGACGGTGGTAGGTCTGATCACTGACAATGATGAAACAGCCTACAGAGAGGAGGTGCACACTCTGACATGCTGGTGTCAGGAGCACAACCTCTCCCTCAATGTCAGTAAGACCAAGGAGCTTGTAGTGGACTTCAGGAGGAAAGACAGAGAACACCGCCCCATCACCATTAATGGAGCACCGGTGGAGAGAGTCAGCAGTTTCAAGTTCCTCGGTTACTCACATGGTTCGTCCACACTGAGGCCGTTGTGAAGAAGGCTCACCAGCGCCTCTTCTTCCTGAGATGGCTGAGGAAGTTTGGAATGAACCACCATATCCTCACATGATTCTACACCAGTACTGTAGAGAGCATACTGACTGGCTGCATCACCGCCTGGTACGGCAATAGCACCGCCCACAACCGCAAAGACCTACAAAGAGTTGTGCCAGAATGGCCAGAAACATCATCGGAGGTGAGTTTCCCTCCCTCCAGGATGGAGGAACATCAGAAACTCCAGCCACCCTAGTCATGGTCTGTTCTCACTGCAACCATCAGGCAGGCGGTATCCGCACCAGCCGACTACATGACAGCTTCTTCCCCCAAGCAATCAGACTTCTGAACACTTGATCTCTCACGATATCAATCAGCACTGCACTTTATTAATCTTCATCTTCATCTTATTATCATCTGACTGTAAAATATATTCTCCACAATATAACTACTGCATATATATTTTTAATAAGATTCAACTTTATTGTCATTGTGCAGAGTACAGGAACAGAGCCAATGAAATGCATTTTTTTTTCACATATCCCAACTAAGCTGTGGTTAGAGCACAGGTTCAGCCATGAAACAGTGCCCCTGGAGCAGATCGGGTCAAGGGCCTTGCTCAAGGGCCCAACAGTGGTATCTTGACGGTGCTGGGGCTTGAACCCAAGGTCGCTGAGCTACCACTGGCCTACTCTTTTATTGTTATTGTATGTGTATTCTATATTGTGTGTATTGTTTACTGTACATTGTAAGTATATGTGCATATATATATATATATATACAATGTAAGTATATACACTGTAAGTATATGTACATTTGATATGTAAATTATGTTGTGTAAATATGTTGTTTATTGTAAATTTGTATATGTCTCGTCACTGTCATGACTGCTATGTTGCTCGGAACTGCACACAAGACTTTCACCTACTGTTGTACTTGTGTACATAGTAGTGTGACAATAAAGTGATTTGATTTGATTTTGATTTGATTTTGCCAAGCCCTAATGGCCAATGACTTTGAACCGTGTGCAAAATTTAATGGGTTTTTGAGCATATTAAGTGCCCCAAAATCCCCTGAAACCTTGAAAAAATTATTATAAAAATAATTATAAAAAATTACAATAGGACCTCCGCACTGTATGTGCTGAGGCCCTAATAATCTTTAGAAGAACAATAGGGCCTCTGCACTTTCAGTGCTTGGGCCTTAATAATAATCCTAAGTAGAACAATAGGGACTCCACACTTTATGTATTTGGGCCCTAATAATCCTTAGAAGAACAATAGGGACTTTGCGCTTTCAGTGCTTGGGCCCTAATAATCCTTAGAAGAACAATAGGGTCTCCGCATTTTCAGTGCTTGGGCTCAAAATATTGAAAAAAAAAATAATAACAATTTTAAAAATTTTACCCAATGTTTTGCTCTATCTTAACATTATCTTAGCAACATGCTCATGCCAAACTCTATGAAATTCGTGAATGCATCTCCCGTGCAGTTTGTGTGAGAAGCATACATTTGTTTCACACAAAAAAAAAATCGCTGCCTATATTTGGCCATTTATGACATTCCATTTAATTTAAGATGCTGTCTTGGGCCACATGCACATACATTTTGTGGCTGTTGAAAATGCTCTCTAGTATCGCATACTTTGGAAAAGGATGATGTAAGAAAATAGAAAGTGGACATGGCCTTAGTAGATAACTGCCAATGTAGGTAGTAAACAGCAAGGCAGCTCACTAGGTTTTGGAACAGAGTCATTAGAAGCCATTAGAAGCAACATACAGTTAAGCAGAGGTGGGTAGTAACTTGTTACATTTACTCCATTACATTTACTTGAGTAACATTTTGGGGAAATTTTACTTTTAGAGTAGGTTTAAAAGTGGGTACTTTTTACTCTCACTCAAGTAAATTTTAAATTATAATTTTCTTTTACTTCTTTACAATGAGTGGCGTTACTGTCGTTACATTACTAGGTTTAATTTGAATTAATGTGTAATTTATTGAGATTATTGAATGGAACTTTTACGAGAGCAGATGTTCACAGCTGCGTGTGCTGAGCTGGTCACTCAAGTCGTCAAGTCAAGTGGTTTTTATTGTCGTTTCAACCATATACAGTTAGTACATTACACAGCGAAACGAGACAACGTTCCTCCAGGACCATGGTGCTACACAAAACAACACTCAGTGCAGCAGCATCAACTTTCAACGTGAAACACTTTCTTCGCTCCACACAGTGAAAAAAAATAATAGTTTCGTCATGCAATGCCTTCTTTTAACACCAAGACAAGCTGATATTTCAAGATTAAAGTCACAGCTCCAACTTCAGGCAGCATGCTGAGGTAAAATATTGGCTCTAATTTTAACACAGGCTTTTCTGTGTAATGAGATGGTAATTTTCAGGGTGATTCTGTAACTAGGGTCTTCTGACATCAGTTTTTAAGTGTACATTTTTAAATTAGTGTAGCAATATATCAGTGTGATTTGTCCCACATGTCATAAGCAGTATTTATGCATATACTCTGCACCCTCGCGGGGGTACTGGAAACTATTGCAGCTAATTCAGGCGGATTAACTGTATAAATCCATGTAAACATCCAAATTAAATGTAAATTACTGTAATTCTCATGATCGATAACTGGAGCGTGAACAGACAGCATTTCTGCGCATGCACAGCGAGGTGCACAAGGTGTGCACGTGTGAGATGTGAGGGCGCGAGGCGATTGTGGGGACGAGAGTGGCTGTGTCCGCTATCATTAACTCATTCACTATTTCCTATATAGTAAATGGCAGTTAGCAGAAGGCGGCATTATATTTAAGCATTATATCAAATGTCCTTGGACATTTAGATGTTTTCACTGTTATAATTACTAGAAATGTTTCCAAACCTCTCTGACAAGCGTTCACCCAAAAAATACAATTCTCATTATTTACTCACCCTCATGCAAACCCAGATGTGTGTGACTTTTTTTTATCTTTGCTGAATTTAAATGAAGATTTCTAAAAGAATTTTGCAGCTCCGGAAAACCATACAATGCAAGTGAATGAGTGGCAACATTTTAAAGCTAAACAAACAAACATAAATCAGCATAGACATAATCCATAAAACTCTAGTGGTTAAATCAGTATCTTCAGAAGCATTGTGATAGGTGTGGATGAGAAACAGATCACTTTCACATTCTTCTTGTGTTTTTGGTGATTCAAATTCTTCTCTGCATATCGCCCCCCCTGCTGTCTAGCAAGAAATTAATATACAGTTTCATCAGATTTTATTCATTCAGATATCATCTTGTGAGTTAATGAATATATATTTAGAATGCGCACAACCAGTGTGTCTCGCACCACTTTTCACCCATTCCATTTCTGACAAGCTCGCTGCACCACACATAACAGCAAACAGCATGAGAAATTACTATTTTCAGCCGGATCTTTTTCATGAATCACCTGAAAATAACTGAGGGTTTGCACTCAGGTGTACAGGTTAGCAGTTTGAATCATATTCATTTACTCAGCGAATCAGCTGTCAGTGAATTCACAACTGGGGGGTACAGTCATTCAAAATAAGCATCACATGTGTATTTCGGGCTTCTTGGGATTGGAGTAGCACAATAAAATGCATCTGGGTTTTCATTCAATATGCACTCTTCTAGTCTGTGTCTGAGGCCATCCGGTAACAGTAAAGAAAGACTAAGGCAATATTTTGAATATAGTATGAATATTCTTGTTTCTGAACAGCAACCTGAATATAGAAAATCTGTGATTTGGCTACTAAAAACAGCCATTTGGCTTCTTAATGTTTCAGTTTAGGAGCCAATGGTTCCTAAGTAATTTTTTAAGTCTGTAGCCCTGTAATGGAGGGAAATTGTAGCTCATCATCAAAAAAAATAAGCTGCATATTTTCGAGAATAAATGAAGATTCAAGTAGTCACATCCCACACAACAATAACTGCCCGAACAATATTTGCTGGGAAAATTATCCAAAAATGTTCTCTGTTCCAAGGTAAGTTTTATTTGAACCATTACTTAGAGTCAGCAAATAAATAAGAAATTTTATTTGAAAGTGAGGTGAATGATTCTGACAGCAGCAACCTTCAGCCCATCTCAGCTTAGAGCTGCCTCAGGCTGTGAAAAACAATGCTCAAAGAGGACACAGAGTTTTCTTCTCTGTGATTGTTTTTATTTAGATATTGCTTATGTAAATGGAAAACAACTGCCCCTCACACAGTTACAAAATACATTATGTATGCACACACATTACATTAGGGGAGTCAATTGATTAAAAAAAAAGAATCAAATGTATTGCTATGCCAATTAAAAGCAATCAGATGCTCAGGTAGCAGTCTAAATCTGGCGGGCACTTTTACCAGCCGCATTTCCACCAGTGCCTCAGTCGTCCAGCTACTGGGTCATCAGATGGGAGCTACCCATCACAGATGTTTCGCCCCATTAAACCCGGAACATTTCCTTGTGGAGGGGCGAAGGTTCCACCCATAAGCAGTCCTACCCTATATTCAAGGCCTCTTCTCTGTTAGAAAAGACATGCTATCAGACTACACTTAGCACCAACCAATGTATATACTTCAACCAATCTCACAACAGATTGAGGAGAGTGATATGAGAGGTGAGCCACAAGACTGCATTTGCATTTTATGAACATAAATAATATGCATATATATTTCTAATAGGGTTGCAGCAGTATACTGGTGTCACGGTATACCACGGTTTGAAAATGGACGGTTATCATACCATGTGCATTTGCTTATCTACGGTATTAAGAAAAAAATGCAACTGGACGGAGAATCTCACATGCGCATGCGCATCTCCTTTCCTTCTCGACTGTCTGTCAGACTCATCAACTTGCGTCACACACACAAATGCAGCGGTGACAATGTCAGTGAGATGCGAGGTGAGGGGGTCTGACATGAGTGTGTGTGTGTGAGAGTTAAAGCAGTGTTTCTCAACTGGTCTATTTGGACTGGGTCGCGGACAGCAGGGAAAGAACAATGCCATGGTTCTCCCATTGAAGATATTTCGGCTGCCACCCAAGTGATCGAGTATTTAGGACTGCCAAGGCAGATTTAATGATAATCTCGCAAACAGCTAAAGACTTTTCATCTGCACTTTCGCACAAGTGTAAAGATCTCGCGGTCGCGATCTGCTCTTCTCTCTGGTGCACATGTGCAACAACTGGGCTTCCCTCGATATTGCGGAGCGCAGACATCAAAACTGATGTGACCAATTTAAATTTGTTGTTTAAAGTGTTACGGAGATTGTCAATTCGAACCTCTCAAAGAGTAGCAGCCCTGACATGCCAAACAGCAGAGGAGGAAAAGAGCAACTGTGCTCTGCTCCAAAATAAATAAATAAATAAATTACACACCATCACCGTTACAAATTTGTTTCATGATTTACATAAGTAAAAGTAACTGTTATATTTTGACAAAATGTGATAGTTTAATATGAAATAATCTAAAGGTAGAATCTATTAGACCTCATTTTATATCAACAATGGCAGTTGTAGTTAACGTTTCAAGATTTCATAAATACTGTAATTTAGGGGGGAGAGAAAACTTCCTGTAGATTTTGACATCAACAACAAAAATAATGAAACTTGATGCATGTCCTTGTACTGGAAAACCATGAACAAATCTAGGCAACATAAAAGGAAATGCGTTACATTAAATACAGGTTATGTTTAATCTATGGCAGGTCGACAATTGATTTCCAATGTAAAATCTGCGTCCTGAAGCAAAACCGGTTGAGAAGCACTGAGTTAAAGGTACAGGCAGAAGCATTATATGTTAACTGTTAATAATCAGAGGACATTACTTCAAATCCAGTTGAGAAGCACTGAGTTAAAGCTACAGACAGGAGCAGTATATGTTAACTGTTAATAATCATAGGACATTTCTTCAAAAGCTCACACAGCTGATATTTTTTTTTCATTTAGTAGTTAATTTAACATGTAATATTTTTATCATGTTTATATTTTATTAAAAAGTATTAAGTTTGGTTTACTATTATAATTCTGTTTTATTATTTATTCTATTTATTTTATATTCAAAAGGGAGACTTTTTTACACATACTTCAATAAAGTAAATTGTTTCAAGCTTCAATTATAATAAAGTGTTTGCTCAAAAATAAATAAAATAACCCTTGAAAATACAGTGAAACTGTGATATTTTCTGAGACGATTATCATACCGTGAAAATCTCATACCGTTGCAACCCTAATTCCTAATTACTCTTAGTTTGACTTATTAAATACATAATTTACAGAGATAACTTGCGATCACTTGAGTTCAGATTCTGAAAGCAATTTAAGGAACAGTGCCCCTGTTTGGGATGCCACTTCAGCAACTAAAATGGTCAAAATGAGGAAGATGAAAGAAAACAAACAGAAAAAGGGAGAGCAAGAGAGAGAGACAGCCAATGAGAAAGAGAGATGGACATTTTAAAAAGAAGAAGAACAGGATTTGGTCTCAGTCAGATATGGGTTCCATGGCAACACCATATCTAGTAATATTTATATTCAGAGTTTACACTCTAGGCACTCTGTATTATCTAATCTCCAGCCTAATGACATGCTGCCTTGTGGAAATATTTACACTTTCCTCTTGGAAATGATAACCGGTTATTAACTCTATATCGGCTCATTAAATCCTGAAGCATATAATGCATTATATGAGGATGGAGGGCTGAAAGACGACCCAATCAAAGATGGAGGGTAACTGCAGATGGGCGGCATTTTCCTTGAACCGTCCTGCTTCATATGGACTGAACAAACATGCAAAACATCTTAAAGGGATGGCCAACCCAAAAATGAAAAATTCTGTCATCATTTACTCACCCATATTTTGTTCCACACCATTGTGACTTTCTTACCTCCAAGGAACATAAAAAGATATTTTAGGAAGAATGTGAGCCTCATTCACCATTGCAATTTTATCCATAAAAAGAAAGTGGAAGTTGAATAAGATTGTTTGAAAGATCATGCGGGTGTGAAAATGATGCCAGAACATCTATTTTTCAGTGAAATATCCCTTTAAAGAAACAAACTCTTGAATTCATTCTAACCTTTGCTTTGCGAGAGAAATGTGAACATTTCAAGAAGCTAGAATCACTGTTATTAATAACATGGAGCGTTTAATTCATCAGCCCTGAAGGCACAAGAAGATGAACTCTGTTTACCACTAAAACTACTTTAGCTGGGTTTGGAAGTGGCCATCAATCTCTGGCTATCTTTAAAAAAGAAACCATCAGTTTCAATCACCCAAGAGACGGCAAGTCAACTACTGAAAATATTTCTCTTCTCCTTTGTCTTGTCTCTTCAAGGTGAAGTTTTCCCCTACTGACATGAGGACTCTGGGGGAGCATGTTATTAATGAGCTTTAAAATAATACAAATCCAACCAAAAATACACATCATTGTTCTCAATTAACATCTTCAATTAACCTGTGCAAATGGGTTGCCTCTACATGGAAGAGCTCAGTGGCCTACAAAGATGGTAGTCATTTTCAAATGTTAGATTCGTGTCACATCTATGATGCCCTATAGTGCGGGGAAAACTTGGAGAAGAAATGTTTTTAGATTGTTGTTTATGCACAAAGTGTGTCACCATCCTCCTGAGCAATAATACAACTCAGTTTAGCTGAAATGTTACGCTGATACCAGAAATCGCATTGACCAATTTCCACTGCAGTAGTGGTTGCATTGCACTCTCATATAGATTTCCTGACCTGTGGAGTGATGTTGTGTGCTTTACATGGTGCGAAGAGGCCCAGTTTTGGGCTCATCCAAAATAAATTCCTAAATATTTTGTAATGTATAAACAAATACTCCTCTAAGGAAACATTAATTTACCTAGTTGAGGTTGAGTGGACAACCAGGTGCATACAGGCAACCCTGTCAAAAAGATACAGTATGTCCCAAAAAGACACAGTATGTCCCCACCAGGTTACAGTATGTCCCCACTAGGCTTCTTTACTAAGTTAGCTGGTAAAAGTTCCTAGGTCAAGCTGCTTCACCATAAAGACTACTGGTTGACCAGCACAAAACCTGCAAAGACCAGCTTGGACCAAAACAACAACTTTTTGTATAAGAGCTGCATGCAATATATCCCCCTAAATCAATTCAAATAAATTAAAATTAATTTGGCGTTAAAGGAATGTTCCAGGTTCAATACAAGTTAAACTCAATCAACATATTTGTGTCATAATGTTGAATACCACAAAATTATTTTTGACTCATTCCTCCTTTTCTTAAAAAAAATAAAAATAAAAGTGAGGCACTTACTATGGAAGCAAATGGGGCCAGTTTTTGGAGGGTTTCAAGGCAGAAATGTGAAGCTTACAATTTTATAAAAGCACTTACATGAATTTGTAATTTTTTTTTTCATCAATTGTAATTTTTTTCAGTCGTTTTAGGGTTTGTTGACATTATATTGTCATTGGAACTAAGTTGGCTATAACTGTGCACAGAAATGGTTAGTAAGTGATTTTATCACACTAAAATCATGTTTACATGCATATCTTTTATGTCTTGTGACTATACTTTTAAAAAAGTGAGTGTTTTAACATTAAAAACATTGCCCCCATTCACTTCCAAAGTAAGTACATCACTGCAATTTTTGCTTATGTTTTTAAGAAAACAAAAAATATTTTTGGAGTACTCAACATTATGCCACGAATGCTGTTTATTGAGCTTAACCCTTATGTTCTGCTTGGGGTCTATATGATCCCAGACCCTCTTCAAATAGTAAAAAAACATTATTTTTGTATCCTGATATTTCATGAATTTTCCTAATTATATAAGATCTTTTCAGAAATGTTTTTTACTTAATGATAATGTTTCTGATGTCCGCTATAACTCCATCACCTCGGTCTATTGATGGACTACGATCTTGAAATTGAATGCATAGACAAACAATTGCCAACAAAAGCCTTCATCAGCCAACTAACAAGGACAACTGCATCTATGTGAACTTCTGCATTTAATCCAGGATGGACTTCAAAGACGTTGGTCATTAATCTTACAGTTCAAACTAAATCGATGTTTAAACACTGGCCCTTAACACTTACTTAGTTTAATAATTTTAAACCGTGAATTTAACTATACATAAGTAATATTTAAATTATATTTATGATGTTAGCCAGAGGGGAACTGGCCCCCACAGTGAGTCTGGTTTCTCCTAAGGTTATTTTTCTCCCATTAACCAACATCTTATGGAGTTTTGTGTTCCTTGCCACAGTCATTACAGTTTTATCATCTGTTAATGCTTGATCTTCTGTAAAGCTGCTCTGAAACGATATGTGTTGTGAAAGGCGCTATACAAATAAACTTGACTTGACTATGACATGACTAAACACATGTAATGTGTGGGGTCATATTGACCCCAGCAATAAATGTTTTTGACAGCAAAGGATTTTCACATGGTTTATATCTGTTTGGTACCTAAGGTGCAATTTCTTAATACAACTCTCTCTTTCTCTTTCTCTCTCTCTCTCTCTCTCTCTCTCTCTCTCTCTCTCTCTCTCACACACACACACACACACTCTCTCTCTCTCTATCTCTCTCTCTCTCTCTCTCTCTCTCTCTCACACACACACACACACACACACACACACACACACACACACTCTGATAAGCACATTGCACAGTTACATCTTTGAGAACCAGAGATGACAAAAAAAACAGACATGGTGTTAGATTAAAATAACACAAAAGGAGGGGTAGACAACCTGGACAAAGTGGTTGCCACATACAGCTGTCAACAAAAGACTGCTCGCTGGCCCCAGGTAATATTCTACAACATCCTGGATATCAATGCATGCAATGTGTTTGTGATATGGTGTGCCATCAACAATGAGTGGTGTGGTGGCAAAATGAACTGGAGGAGAATATTCTTGGAGCAGCTAGGATATGCCTTGGTGAGGCCTCACATTGACAGGAGAGAGCGCCTTCCTAGGGCAATTTTTGCTGCATCAGCTGTGAGGGAGATTAAAAGTTTGCCTAAAGCAATCATTTCTCCAACAGCTGCTGGAAACGTGGACCAGAAAAAATTATTCAAAGACTAACAAAAGATGTCTGAAATGTCACAAGTATTTGTGTACAGCACACACAAAAAAAATCTGTTCCTCTTGCATCTGAAGTTAGTCTTTTTTGGTATCATATATTTTTGTGATGTGACAGGGTTTTAGGAGAAAAGTGTATGGCCGTCCTTTTTGTGTTTTATATGTTGTATATGTATATAAAGGGAATAAAAGATAAACTCTTTGAATATCAGCAGTTCAAGACATATTGGTATTGGCAAAATCTGTTACAGAGAGTACATCAGTTATCTAGCTTTGGAAATTTCTGTGTTTGTCTTATGTAACAGTAATATGTGCCTGTTATTTTTTCACTAGCACTAGGGAAAATAGGCTGCATCTGACTGCCCTGTTGCCTGGAGGATACTGTACATTTGCACATAGTTAGTCTGCCTAGTTGGTGAGTGTGTGGAAAAGAATACTTGCATTATATATTTTTTGTCAAATATATATATATATATATATATATATATATATATACTTAGAACAGTTAGTTCCGGCCCTCAAATGTGATTGGACGAGAGTCACACACCATCAGCACTCGGACGTTTTACTGTATGTATCACTTAGCTTGTGTTCGTGCTGTTCTAAACTAAAGTGTAAGAGCAGTACAAATGTGTTAAGAGATACTGTATGTGCGTATCTTGCACACATATCCAGAGCGCTGTCTTTTTATACATTAAATATGTTAGCCAGCAGGTGGTGGCAAAAGATATTTTTTGTGTGTAATATGAACCAGTTAGGTGACGTGAAGTGAATCCGCTTCAGTCAGTTTTTACATATAAACACGCTCTGTGATCGCCTGTATTACTACTACACTACTAAAGCTAGAAAGATGCTTTTAACTGCTTTAAACTAACAACTTCAACATTAAGGCTCATCACAGCTGAGAAACACAACAGACTGATTAATTACAGAAATCAAGGCGCTTACCTCCTACTGCAGTTTCCACAATGGAGAGGAATTACTGTTCAAAACGGCAGAGAAGATTTCCACGGTTTCTATAGTGAATGACTTTTGCGCACCGGATCCTGTGAAATAGGGAGAAATATCCCCACTTGGACAGCTATTTTTCCACTGAAAAAGCTGACCTTCAGAAAGCTGACAACAGCTCTGCTTGGGTGTGCCAACAGGTGATCACACACACTCTCTCTTTCTCTCTCTCTCCCTTTCTCCCTTTCTCTCTCTCACACACACACACACACATCCATCCTTGTTTATCCAATAAATTGTTCGAAACAGCACAAGACATGATACTATTTCTGAAGTGACATTTTTTAATTAATAATGAAGGCTTGAATGGATAATTTGTGTTGAACCAGCAACGGCCTTGTGCCTGCGGCCGAATCACAGCAGTGCTTATGTAGGGCCATATCGCACACTTGCTTGTGTGATATTGCTTAAATATCTTTCTATATACCTTTTTTATTATTATTTTGTGTAATCAAAAGTTATATGGTTCGTTTTAGATTTCATTTATTTATTTATTTTCTGAAACGTGCCCTTGAAATTTGCATGAAATTTACATTTGGCTGTCCTGTTGCCTAGACGATGTGTATATACTGTAAATTTGCACATAGTTAGTTTGCCTGGTTAGTGAGTGTGCAGTAAAAAAGCACTTTTGCATTTACTTAATTTAAATTTTTTTAAAAACAATGATATCTGACTGGGGTCAGATTGACCCCAAACATAATAATGTTACTTATGTTAATTAATTTTCTGTGATTTTTTTTTTTTTTTTTTCAACCAAAAGGGATATTTATATTTTTTCAATAGGGATATTTATCAATAGGGATATTTATATTTTTTCAATAACACACACACACACACACACACACATATACATATATATATATATATATATACACACACACAGCTATATTTTTTTCATTATTTTGTGTAAATTAAGAAATTATATGGTTATTTCTGTATGTGTTTGCTTTTTCTGATATGCACATTCCTACTTCAGTAAATATAATTTTAATGAATGTTAATGATACACTTTTTTCTATTCTTTAATCAGTTCAATAAACACAGGGTACATGGAAATGAACATTTAAGCAGGTTTATTTCATAATTATAATGATAATTTAAACACTTTAATCATTGGGGTAACAGTGACCCCAAACAACGAGGAAGTGAAGCAAATCTCAACAGATCATAAGGGTTAACTTGTATTGAACCCAGAATATTCCTTTAAGTATGGGATCAGGGTAAGCAGCTAGTCATCAATGAGTTTTCTAGGCAGTTCAGGAGGGCTCATCTGCCGGTCTGAACTTGCACTAGACACATTTTTTCACCTATTCTGTCCCAGAAGAAAAGATCCCTGACCATTCTCTGATCACACAATATCCTCATCATGACAGCACCAGCCGTATTGTGGAAGATGGGGCTATTGTGACAAAAAAGGTGAGCAGGGAGGTCAGAAGCCATTTCATTCTCCCATTCTGCTCGATCTTTTATCTTCTTGCTAGCTTGGAAGGAAGGTTCATGTAGTGTGGTTTTCCTTTATTCTATAAAACACTTTACTGATGTCAAACTTCTTCATCTGATTGGCTTGACAAAAGAGTTAACACAAAAACTGGTACAGGAGCTCTCAGTGGAGGGGGCTATGCAGGGCAAATTGAACCGTGTACCAACTAGGAGTGATGAGATAAAGTGATAAGGGATAAAAGCCATCTATTTCATGTTTTCCAAGGTTTTCTTTTTCCTAACCAGCCACAACCATGACAAGCCATAAGTAGACATAATGTAAGTTCCTTTGTTCATACTTTTGCGGTATCATGCAGGGTAGCTCTGCCCAAAGATATCTCAAGTGGTCCAAAATCTTACCCCACATAGCTGTACATTAAACATAAAATATGTTCTAATGTGCTGAGATTAGCCAAGTCACACCGCAGTGTCACAATCAGTTTGGACAGACATATCGCTTTTCTCTGGATACTGCCTAGTTAGGATATGGTGTAGTATAGGTTTGCTAAAATACCATCATAAGTGACAGCTTGAAAACCACATTTTGAAGTGGTATATGATGTCCGGACACTTCTGAAAACACAAAATGGCAAAAAAAAATCTGAGAGGTCATGTAAGGACTTGTAATAGATCCCACAGAGCACTTACCCTGAGAAAGGACAGGTCACGGCTTCGATCAATGCTAGTGATCTCAAGGTTGCCCATCACCACCTCGCAGTTCTCATAGTATTTACGAAGGGTCCGATACTGCTGGTCGAGGTCTGACAGAGTACTCAGTTTGTTCTCTGTGCCAGTGCATACTACAGAGAGAGAGACATAAAGAAGGAAAGAGAACAATTACATCCAGGTTTTTCAAACAACAGAAGACAGGTTCCTTTGTGACAACTTCCCCATATAGTTTAACAATATGCCCCAAGATTGGGTAAAAGTTCAATGTGTGTTCAATAAACTGTACCTTTTTGTGGGAATGTTAATTGTTTTTGCTGCTTAACGGATGTGCCCATGTTGAACTTAAAGACTTTAAAAAATTAAATATTCACTGGAGTAAAAAAAATTGATAACTAGCCCTTGTTCCAAACCGGTTTATGCTCCATCCAGCAACACAATTTCATCAGGCCTAAAGCTCCAGGAGCCTCTAAGACTTACAAGAGCCTGAATGGACAACTTGACAGGTAAATAAACAGAGCCATTTCTGCTCATCAAACACCTTGCACCAATCAAAGATATTTTCTGTCTATTGCATCAGCTGGCCAACAGTGTAACCACCTTCTCATACATAACTGAACCACTGTCACAACATCCACAAGAGCATCCATGACTGTCCTTTGCCACCATTCTCTGTCTGCCAGAAAGACAACGAGAGAGAGAGCAAACAAGATTCAGCAGGCTAATTATGAAACCATATGATTAGATGAACTGGCAATGCAGCTACACAGTCTATTTTCCCATTATACTTATTGGAGTTAATTTCACAGTCATATATTTGGAAGAGTAATGCAAAAGTATCCAATTATGATATTATTGGTTGAGTTGAACAGAAAATGAAACATGTTCTGGTCAAGTGTTAGACCTGGGAGCTTTCAAAAACTATATAATGTAATACCAACATACTAAATTTGAGTTAAGGAGATTGTGACGAGGAGGAGGGTGGGGACACATGGCCGGCCCTGAATCGGGCTAATTAGCCGGGAGGGGGATAAAAACAAAATGGAGGTGCCAGTTCGAGAGAGAGAGATGCACGTTTGTTTATGTTGGTTTTAAGTTTACCTTTAAAATTTATGTTTACTCTTCAGCTAGTTCCCGCCTCCTCTTTTAACTGTTACAGTGGTGCTGAAACACGGGAAGGTGGAGGGATGCGCTGTTGTGGAGTCTTCGCCGCTGCCATCTGCCAGGGGAGCAGTCTTGGCCATCTGCATGGGGATTGAGGGGTTGCTGCTGGCATCCGGAGGAACCATGGTCGTCTGCCAAGAAGGGGAGGAGTGGTTCCTACCTCCAGGGACACCGGCTTACAGAACAGCTGGAAGGGCAGTGTGTCCCCCCTGAAGATGGGGGGGGGGGGTTAGTCAGACCGGTGGCGCCTGAATCAGGCAAGGGAGGAGTGTGACAAGGAGGAGGGCAAAGGAACAGCTACAGCTGTCTGCATGGTGATGGAGGGGTCGCTGCCTTCCGCAGAAGAAGGGGAAGAGCGGTTTCATCCGCCAGGGGCTGGAGGACACGCTGTTGTCTGTCGGGGGAGGAGCGAGATGGCACAGGGCGGAGGAGCGGTTGAGGACCTGGTGACAGCGTGTCCGGGAGCCAGCAAACAAGTCTTTCTCTCTCTGGGTTTCCCTGACCTGAGTCGGGTGATGGAGGAGTATGACAAGGAGGAGGGCAATCAGGTGGGAGTTGGATAAAGACGAGATGGAGGAACCAGTTTGAGAAAGAGAAACGCACGCAACCATGCTGCATGTTTGTTTATGTTGGTTTTAAGTTTACCATTAAAATGTATCTTTACTGTTCAGCCGGTTCCCGCCTCCTCCTTGCCCATCTTTTAACTCTTACACAGATATTGTGAAGGGAGTTTGATTGTAATAAACAGTTCTTATACGCTCGGGGGGCTCTGGTGTAAGATTTTAAAGGTGAATTGTGGAATATAATCCCATGAAGGGAGATAATCCAATACCATCTGACAGCTAACCTACTTCAAAAATCCAGCCAGCATCAGAAGTTTGAGAGAGGCGAAATGTACTGTACTCTATTCAAATATGTTTTATCATTAGCTTCAAACTATCTCAAGCCATTGCAAACCCATATTCATTTATTTATTCCAGGGAACAGTAGTTTTGGCAAAAGTTAAGGAGAAGTTTAGCATCATGTTAGAATTTGAATTTGGCTAAAAGAAGTATCTTAGAAGGCAGCAAAAACCTTGCTTTCTGACAAATTTTTTGAGTATGTGAGAAAAACATTATTCGCTTCTACTTTCATTTCTTTAGAACCCAACAGGAGGCATTATTTCTCTTGAAGCAATGAACAAACTTCGGAAAAATAACCTGAGTTGAACCTCCACAGAAAGAGAACACAACATGAGCCTTGATTATTTTTGGTTTTCACTCACTTTTGCAGACAAATGTTTGCAGAATGCAAATCCACAACAATAAATAAATGCTTGAAGCAAATTATTAAAAAGACACATCTTTGATGTTGCAATGCACTGTTTCTTTGAAAAAAAAAAAAAATATATATTAAAGATTAATCTCATATACAAATATTTGCTGAGAAAGCCCCTCATATAACAATAGTTCAGTATATAATGATGAAATAATTATACATAGTTATATTTAAATATTAAATTTATTTATATATATATATATATATATATATATATATATATATATATATATATACATAATAATAAAAAATATTCATTAAAATGTTTTACATTCTTGTGGCAGAAGAGGTAATCATTGATAAGACCATTCGAAAAACTTTAGAAAACAATGTACTGTTTACTACCATATTATTGAACATAAGACTATCATTGGCATAATTGACTGTGAATTTGTAAATCAGTTGGAGTTTATTTATGAGGGCTTGTTTAAGGGCTCATCAATTTACACCTACGACTTATATTTTTTTGTTTTTTAGAAACAAGCCAGGGGTATGCATAGTACACAATACTGCAGATATATTTTACAATAATGCCAAGACATTATATTAATTACATAGTGCAATGCTTTAGAGTTGTTGGAGGTACAAAGAGTATTTAAATAATATTTCAAGTCTTTACAAAAAAGTGCAAATAGGGGCTTTATAGACATACATTTACACTTATGTATAAAAAACTTGGTAAGAAAAATAAACAGATTAATCAGTAAATATTAACTTAAGTTATCAAAACTGTGAAAATAAAACGTCTTTATAAAGCAAAGAAAAACTAGTTAAAATAGAGGTACGTACAATAACATTTTCTCCAAAATACTATAGCGTGGACACATTCCCAAAAAAGGTGAGGGGCAGATTCATCTACAGCATTACAGAAGGAGCAAAGTGGGTCAATTTCAGGGAGCATGTTTCTTAAATAAAGATTGACTGGGTAAAAACAGTGTAATAGTTTAAAGGACACCTCCTTAACCTTGTTGGTAATTAAATATTTGTGAGGTAAAGACCATACGACCTGCGTCAGACATGCTTGTGTCACGTCTCGGGTGTGTTGCGTCATAAAGATAAAATGTTTAGGACACTGTGTCAAGTTAAATATAGTTTAATACTCAATCTGTAAACACATCTTGAGATCCGTTAGATCGCATTTGCGCTCCTTTGAGTGTTTTGAATTCAAGAACGTTACTCATGTTTGTACTGTGTTTCCACTGAAGGGTTGTTAATGTTTGTTCACTATAATAAACTGTGTGTTGCTGACACAGCTGAAATTTGACTTACTGCCCTCTGGAGTAAACAGGTGGTACTACAAGCTTCTCAGGAATTCATTGCGATAAATTGTGTTACTTTTTTAACGCGTTATTTTTTGTAAAATGAATCGCACTTTATTAACACGTTAAATCTACAGCCCTAATATATATATATACATATATATATGTATATATATATATTAAACTTTCTATCATCCATTAAACATAAAATTTAACTAGATTGAAAACATTTTAGATTTGAAATATTTTATATACTTAATTAATTATTAATTAATTTTCTTACTATGGTAACTTATTCAATCCGACCACATGTCTAATGCGTTTAATCAAAGAAATAAAATGCTATCTTGCCTTAGTCACAGATGCACAAACAAAACTGTTTATCATCCCCCTCCAAGTTCTAACTCCTACCGGCCTTGCATTTGTGTGAGTGTATACGACATGACCAGAATACGTGAAAGATGCCCTTAGAACAATGTCTGAAGAGAGGGAGATGCAGCCAATGTGAATCTAAACAGCATCTTAACGATCCTTTCCTTGAGTCCCAGGAAGAGAATGATAAGTAAGTTGAAGGAATGGCTAATTCAAAAAGGAGATTTCTTTCAGTATTTACTCACCCTCATGTTGTTCTGAACATGCATGCTGTTATGTATAAATTTTCCCATGGAACATAAAAAGATAATTTTTTAAATAATGTAAAAGCTTCTCTTTTCCAAACAATAACTGTCTTTAGTCATCACAGCTTCCAGGCTCCAAAAAAAAGACAAAAAAGGCAACATAAAAGCACTATAAAATGAATCCACATCACTTTTGCATACAGCTAGTTAGTGCAACATATTCTGGTTGAATTCTGGTCTATTTTTCACAAAGCTATCATATGACTTCAGAGGACTTGGAATATAGTGAATGCACTCGGAACTGTCAAATCCTGCTGGAGATAGGAGGCAGGGGTGAGGAGCCTACCCCCATGCAGGACAGGACTCAACTGGTGGTGGTGGGGTGGTGGAAGTTGCCGTGTTAGCACACTGAACCTGCAATGTGATAGATTGTGAGCAGACTTATAAAGCATTGGCTTACATTTGATTGGCTAGGAATTACCTAATTGTGCGATGATGTACAGCTGCTATTCTTCCCACTAGAACTACGCTGAACTTACATTTCATGCACATGAGGGAGGCTCAAATTCCCTCTTTGTTTTCCATCACAGATCTATGGGACTTCCACAAAGAGCTAACCATTCTGGGTGACGTGCATGCAAATAACCCCATAAAACCTTCTACAAATTGTTGCTGATATCTAGGGACCATAATGTTTGTCAAAACTCAAACAAAATATAATTTTTATAACATTTGGGTTTCAAATCACAACCGTTAATAACAAACTTGGCATAAACCTCCATTCTCATCAATCTCGGCTCCGCTTTTTTTATTTAAATATTCTCAGTGGAATTAAATTCATCTATCTTGTATTCCTCTATTAGTCAATTCATTTTATTAATATTGCACAAAATGACTTTGTCAATGAAGAGTGGGGGTTTACTGAACATCAATATAAGTGAGACAGGTAGTCTGAGTCTCTAAGGCTCACTGGACCCACAGCAATGTCAGAAAAGGTCATGCCATTAACCATAAACTTATCGAACTAAATAAAGTTGCAAATGTCACTTCCTAAAGTAAACATCGTCAAGGCAGTTTAGAGGACATGAGCTGATTGGGGGATTAAAGGGGATGCTCACACAGCAAAATGGGCAGTGTGATCTGTGCAGCCAGTGCAAACAGTCTTCACTGGTACAGTCAAGTTTGGTGTGTGGTTGATGACAGCACCTTTCGCCTGTTAAGAGGGCATCTGGTGAAGGACTAAATGGTAATAATGACAGTCATGATTGAATCTCTGCGTGACAGTGCTACGGTCCAGTAACCGTGTCCTCTACCATCCCGGTCACTATCTATGGGTTTGCCTGCTCCATATGCAGGGTAGGGAGGGTTACTTTTGAAATGTATTCCACTACAGATTACAGAATACATTCTGTAAAATGTATTTTGTAACATTAGATTACTCAAGGTCAGTAACATATTCTAAGCACTTTGGATTACTTCTTCAGCACTGGTAGATTTTTTCACTTGTTTTGACTATAAAAACTCTGCCAGTACAGTAAGACAAAATACACATATTCTAAAACAAGATAAATCAAACTGATCTTGTTTTAAGGATTTTTAGATAGTTTTACAGGAAAACAATACAAAAATAATGATCAAGAATACAATTTTTGCCCTAATATCAAAGGACTTACTAGAAAAAAAGAAATTATGATCTAAAGTGAATTTTCTTGATAACAAAATATGATCGTGCCTGGTAACATGCATGTTAAATGGCTAGCAATAGCATTTTAGCTTAGCATAAAGCTGACAATTTACACAAGGTTTATTTCTATTTCTTTTGCTCCAAACTTAATTCAAACTTACTTCTCGTATGAATATATAAGAAAGTGTTTCACCGCTGTTCAAATCTTTGGATCACATCATTTACACGTATACATTTTTTCCATCTGAAAGGACTATAATTAAACAAATGACAATAAAATGCAAAGTAATCTCTTCAGTAATCAAAATACTTTTTGAATGTAACTGTATTCTAATTACCAATGATATAATTTGTAACTGTAGTGGAATACAGTTATTTATATTTTGTGTTTCAAATATGTAATCCCGTTACATGTATTCCATTACACACCAACCCTATCCATATGGGACTGACAGATTATAAACATTATAAACACTTGGGCAGGACAGCTCAAGGATCTGTGCACCAGGGCTTTGTGTCACACTTTAAAGTTACTCATAAGGTCAGAACATGGTGACATTAACAATTTATTCGACAAAGGGTTGTGCACCTCTAAGAAGTTTATTGCTCTCTAAAACACTTGAAGACAACATTTATCAAGTAAATTTCTCATGAAATTATCAGGAAAATAGATAAAATCCAATAAACAAGGGAGTTAAAACTTATATGGCATTTAAATACATGAATTTCACTGTATTAAGAGTATATTGCAACAATTATATCGTTGCTGTCTGATGAAAAGCACGTATCTCTAAAAAAATAAAATATATATTTTTAAGAACATGGAAAAACAATTTTTCTCAAAAATAATCTAATCCAAAATATCATAATTAGTTACCTTTAGCACCATAAATAGAAATCTATCATTACACATCTGTGAGTGAACTGTTCTATATTTTAATTGGACTTGCATGGATTTTTGTTAGGGAATGCAGACATACACGGTTTTCTTATAATGGGTTTGCATGTTCAGTTGTTCCCAGAACTCAGTTGGTAGGTTATTGATTGCTAGATAATATATTTTTGGATATAATCTGAGCTTTTTCTTACTCTTTTAGATCTAAATCAGTTTTCTGACTAGAGGTTCCAGTCGAGTTGCCAGGTCCAACGCATATATTGCCTGTCAGAATAAGATTTCACTCGCAGTTTCGCAAATATGGAAATCTGGCAACACTTTGCGGCTGGTATAGTCTACTTCTTAAAGCCACCTGACATTGTGCGTGCATGAATGGCTTTGATGGTTAAGGAAATCACAGAGCCAGCGCAATGTCAGCAATCTCTTCACTACACTTCACCCGGACATCTGAGGTAAATTAGTTGACGCTCTTAAAAACATAAAGGCGGGACATAAATGGTTTTGATGGACACTTCTCAAGGCCAATGGAGATACTTGTTAAATAGAGAGCCTGATTAAAATTATTTTCATTGGTCATTTTGATGCACAACTATAACAATAGGAAGAGGAAATTCTGCACATTCTGTCTATGGTAAAAAGTCAAAATTGCCAAAAGTGACAGCGACAATATATTAGTTCACCCAGAAATTTAAAAAAATTAAATCGGATTCCTAATCCTCATGTTGTTTCAACCCTGTACTGAATGATGTTCTTTAAGATTAAGATTCAACTTTATTGTCAATGTGCAGAGTTCAGGTACAGAGCCAATGAAATGCAGTTTTTTTGCATATCCCAACTAAGCTGGGGTCAGAGCACAGGGTCAGCCATGAAACAGCGCTCCTGGAGCGTAGGGTCAAGGGCCTTGCTCAAGGGCCCAACAGTGGTATCTTGACGGTGCTGGGGCTTGAACCCCTGACCTTTCGGTCAGTAACCCAGAGCCTTAACCTCTTTTTTCATATATATTCCAAGTCTTCTGAAGTTATAAATAACTTTGTGTCATTGTAAATAAATAAATGAAAAAACTTAAAGGTATTTTCAGGATTCAATAAAAGTTTTCATTCTCTCATCATTTACTCACCCTCATGCCATCCCAGATGTGTATTTCTTTCTTTCATCTGCTGAACAAAAACAAAGATTTTGAGGAGAATGTTTCAGATCTATAGGTCCATACAATATAAGTGAATGGGTGCTAAAATTGTGAAGCTCCAAAAATCCCATTGCATCCATTCACTTGCATTGTATGAACCTACATATCTGAAATATTCTTCTAAAAATCTAAAGTTTTGTTCTGCAGAAGAAAGAAAGTTATACACATCTTGGACTCACATGAGGGTGCGTAAATGATGAGAGGAATTTTCATTTTTGGGTGAACTATCCCTTTAAGCTCAATCGACAGCATATGTTGCATAATGTTGATAATCAAAGAAAATTAATTTTGACTTGTCCCTCCTTTTCTTAAAAAAATATAATAAATAGATATTACAGTGAGGCACTGAAAATGGAAGTAAATTGGGGCCATTTGTGTAGGGTTTAAAAGCAGAAATTTTAATGTAATTCTTCTGTTAAAACTTGTGTATTATTTGAGCTGTATGTTTTGTGGTAATCAATATTATGCCCAAAATGCTGTCGATTGAGCTTAACAGCTTATCATGCTATTAAAGTCCTCATTGTGCAGTTATAATGAATAACGATATACAAAATAATGCCTTAAAAATTATAGTCTTTAGGAGACAATAACAGTAAAAGAGCAACTGAGACCTAAGCATTCGTGGTACTTCTATATTGTTGACTTCTCAGCATTACTGAAAGTAAAGTATGTTTGGAAATATGGGTGGGGAGTAGGGGTGTCTCTCAGACCACTGCCCCCTGAGTGTCATAAAGGAGAACAGCATACAACGAAGGCAAAAATGCTTATTTTGCTCTTTTCATTTATTTTTCTAGGTCTGAAAACGTGAGGACAGTACGAGAGTTTGCACTGATCTCAGTCAAATGGGCCACACCTTATTACCCATAATCCCATATAACATCTCATTGACAGCAGGCTGGAGAGAAAGACATACCTCTGGGAGAGAATAATGTATCAGGACGGAAACTTTGATTTTAAAATTCCTCAGCTTATCCTGACAGAAATTTGAAGGGAATAAGCTTTGGTTTATCTCTACTGAACTGAGGCGGATTTGTGGTGAAAGGAAAAATTTGGGATTTTAACCAAATCGTATAGTTTAAAGGCTTAGTTGCGTGATGAATATGTGGACCTTAAATCTCAACCTATAAAATGATGCAGAGAGAATGGTTATTTACATTTACCATAATCCATTAAAATTAGTCTGATTTAACTGCCATGTCCTTTATTGATTATAATGCATAGGTAGAGTAAAATAATTATTTTATAAGCGTTGGGAACAGTAATACATTAATTCAAGAATGTTTGGTCAGTCAAGCTGAACCACCAATTAAATCTGAAGACAGTAAGGCAGTCGTCATCAACTTGTTAACTTAAATCTTTTTTTTAAATTTTTTTTATTCTGACTATTTTTGCATTCAGTGCATTTATATTGCAGGACAATCTGTGCAATAGATTTAACAGGTAATATGTTTGAAACAAAACTGATACAGTATTCCAGTAGTTCCTGTTCTTCAAATATTGCTAACAATGCCAAAGTCATGGGTGCCGTGTGAATACATGTACTAATAAAATGCACACCTTACATTACAATACATTGAAAGTCACTTTGGATAAAAGTACAAATACGTAAATGAGATAACGGTAGCTGAAAGCATGATCAGAATAGCTAAAAGATCTAATGAATGTATATGAAAGGGGTGAGAGATGTGTGGAAGTTTAAATTCTGCAGAAATCTGAGTGTGTAGATAGGGTGTAAATTGGCTTATATATAGTTGTGTACTGTGAAGTGGTTACATACGTTTCACAATACAGAATACACTTTTTTTTCCAGCCGTTTACACAATCTTTGTCAACATGCAGATTGACACACTAGTTTATCTCTCTTCCAAAATACACCAAAATCACAAAAAACACATCAAACATTCACACCCAGTCAGATCACAGTCACTCATAACACAATTACATTAA
The DNA here is from genome assembly GCA_032164185.1 of Moxostoma hubbsi. Classification (NCBI taxonomy): domain Eukaryota; kingdom Metazoa; phylum Chordata; class Actinopteri; order Cypriniformes; family Catostomidae; genus Moxostoma; species Moxostoma hubbsi. Next base: position 7,367,834 of record JAVLUX010000011.1, on the reverse strand, counting down.
AATACTAAAACGCCCACTGGTACATTACAAGATCATTACAAGTATCTTATATAAAACAAAAACCAAACAAAGATGGCCTCTTTTGAATAAATGGTAACACAATTGGTTAAGGTTTCTTTTTCCACTGTAGTACATAACAGATCTCTTGACGCCGTGCTAGGTAAACATTGGAGCGAGTGGAGCGCACTATGGCGGATGATCACATTTTCCAGTTTTTAGGACTGCATTTCCCCTGGTTTTACTCTGCTAACCAACAGCAAAGACATGGACCATGTTGCAAAAAGGAAAGTAAAGAGCAAAAGGGGCGAGGTTTAACATTATTTGATGAGGGCTTGTGTTTACCACCGGACATGAACATGCAGAAAGGTGAAAGTTCCCAGACAAGATACCAAGGTTATTTATTGGCAAAATTAATTTGCATGAAAATAGTAAATGAGAATATATTTATGTATTTTGAGTTTTAATGAGCTAGTAATCTACTTCCCTGATGAAAAAATTGTACAATAGTAGTTAAACCCTCATAATAAAATCATGCAGATACACAAAACCAGTCGCTACATACTATAGCCATCCCACTAGCATGGTTGAGAATGGTTGAGTACTGTTAGCTAACTGTGCCAAGAATTCCGTGCCGAGAAATGTTTATAATTGTGCCGTGCTGAACCATGCTCCACTGGAAATGCTAAGGTAAAATTCCGTACCGTGTTCAGAACCATTTGGCCCGATGGTGGAAAAGTGGCTTAAGTGAGTATTTCTCAACTGTCGGGTCACAACCCAAAAGTGGGTTGCAGGTCTATTCGGACTTGGTTGCAGCAGGGAAAGAACAATGTCATGGTTCTCTCTTTGAAGATTTTTTGAAAGCTGCCCAAGTGATGGCCTATTTAAGACTGCCATGGCAAATTTAATGATAATCTTTCATTTAGCTAAACGTTTCTCATCTGCACTGCAATATTATCACTATGCAATTACAGCTTTCACGTGAGTTTAACACAACAAGTTCATGCTAATGATCTGCTCTGATCTCTGCCGCTGATGTGTGCAACAAATGAGCTTCCCTCAATATTGCACTGGGCAGACCTTAAAACTGATGTGAGACTTTTCTGGTTTAAAGCATTACGGATTAAGTCAAGTCAAACCTCTCAAACAGCAGTCAAGTCAAACCTCTCAAACAGCAGGCAGCCCCGACATGCCAAACAGCAAACACTGTGCTATGCACTATTTTATTACATTTTTTCATTTAAAAAAACAACATTTTCACAAAATGTTATAGTTTCATAAGAAATAATCTATAGGTAGAATCTATTAGACCTATTTACAGTATATCAACAGTGGGAGTGGGAGAAAGTATTATTTTGTTTTTTTCAGAAATACTATAATTAAATTTTATAATTACTAGTATTACTATTACTTAAGACTAGCTACATTGGCCTAACCATTGTAGCTAAATGAGGAGCCTTTCCTCCTGTTTAATATGTATGTGTTTGAATTATATTACTTCCTGTCGCTTTTGTTGTTGACATCAACAACAAAAATAATGTCACTTGATGCATGCCCTTATATATTAAATAAAGGTTATATTTTTACTATGGTGGGTCATCACTTGATTTCCAATGTAAAATCTGGGTCCTAAAGCAAAACCAGTTGAGACATAATTGACATCTTCTGAACCCTTGCTAGCATGTTACCTGTGACAGGTTTCACAGATGAGAGAGCAAGATATTGGGGATAATCCAATATGATGTGTTTCAGTGTAAGCTCTCTCCATGGGGTCCACACACACTTTACGCCAAGGGAAGATGCCATATTGCTGTTTAAACCCTACCAGCAGGACATCTACGGCTGTGTCTCATTTGGAATGATGCATCCTCCGGAGGTCGCATTTGTCAGCCGCATATGTCATCATGGCTATCTATCGAAGTATCGAGTAGGACACATCAAATGCAGCCTTCAAATGCGTTCTTCTTTCACATGAATTTGGAGGATGCAAGAGGTGTATCCTTCGTGGGGACTCATAACCCACAATTCTTTGCTTCAACGGAAATGTCTGAAAAAAAATGACGCCAATTTGCCCGTAAATATGATGTTCAAACTCAAGGAATGTTAATTCCCAAGTTGAAGTACCTCAGTATATGGGTGCAGAGTATATAATATGTATAATTATATTAATATATAATTAAAATAAAGTATTAGACTTAAATTACACCTGTAAAATCTGTTTTCTATTCAACTTTAACTCATTATAACTCTCCTAAAATGTACCTCATACAGTCCATTCTAAATGGACTTTATTTCCTTCTTACTCAAAGTGCTCATGCTTGTTAAAGAGTGCCATGCTGTCAGAGCAACCATGTTTCATTCCATTTCCATTTGTCCTATGGAGCCCATCTCATTTAAACGAGGCTTGTTTAAAGGCGGACACTCTGTATATTGCAGCCTTCAAAGGACACATTCCACCTAGCATGCAGCCTTCCAAACGAGACACAGCCTTTGATAGACAACTTCCTTCCAGGATTCTGTATACCGTAGATGTATGGATGGTGAGAAAGGCTTAAGGACAAGCTGCAAACTCTGAGGCACAGGGTGCGTTTTAGCTATGGAAAGGCCTGTATTATCATCCTCCCATCTCACAGAGGCCTGAACCAATTTTTGGTGATGGTGATCGAGCCATAAATCCATGTCATTCACTAATAGACAGAATATTTATTATCACAGGCCCATCACATAGAGGCCATGACCAAAGGCATTTAATTTGCTGCTGTATGGCAACTCTCACAGTTTCAGAGCACTGGGTCATTGGCAATTAGAGAGTCCAGGAAATGTGCTGACAGCTGTTGGGAACTCCACTGCAAAAGGTTGGTTGGCTGTCTTTGTGTCTGAAGCCTGTTTCACACTGGTTATTTTATTTGCAGTGGTGGTGCTGCCGAACCATTTGTGCAAGTAGTTTCAGTGCTGACCTTTTTTTTTTTTTTTTTTTTTGCTGCAAGCAGCATGCAAAACTCGATTTAAAATCAGTTTACATTGCATTATAAACTTATTTCAATAAAACTCTTTGCAATGCAAATTTGATGCTTTACAAATCATCGAAAATACTGCCACAAAAGGCTCACCAATTTACAGGCAAGTTCACTACACAGTTACAGGCACACAAACAGAATTTTCTATTCAGTAAATCTCACTGAATTCTAATAGATTATAGCAGATTTACAGGGCATTCAAAGTATATATTTTTACTGAGGATTGTTACAGCCACAATAATGCAAAAACGCACATAAAAGCAAAACTGGTCTGCAACGTGCTGGCCAAGCGCTCGCATCTGTGCACTGGCATAAAGTATGTTTCTGGCCTGTGTGTGTATATGACACAAACCTGCTGCAACAGTTACACTGCTGCAGTTACGCTGCTGTGTTGCTTCAGCACAGCTTGTATGCTCTGTGGCCTTAGGAGCCTAAGGAGCACTTTTTCCATTTTCTTCTCTCTCAGGCTGCTCTATCTTTGCAAGCATCAGACAGGTGTGACTGAAACCCTTCCTAATGGTTTTTTACAGCACATTTACGGCAGCGGTACCCCAACCATCAATTACTCCCCTGCCTGCTCGGAGTGTGCCAGTGTATCCTTCATTCAGGAGGCCGTCTTGTTCCTTCAAGTGGCTTACGGAATAAATCTTCATCTCATATGCGAACAGTACTCATTAATTACACCGGCCTGAGCCTCCGGCTCCTCCCCCTCTTCCGTGTATGTAATTAACTACAAGAGAAGAGCTCTGGTGTGCATGCATGTGTTTGTGTATGTGTTTTATGTGGACTGATAAAGAGGAGGGAGGTAAGGAACTAATAAATGGCCCATCAATGACTCCTTGGCTTTGAAATATTTTTGAAAATATCAATGAAAACAGGCCGATTCTGAAATAAATCTCAAGGTCTCAAATTGAAAAGTTTGAGCATTGACAAATTAGGTACAAGACAAAATAATTTGAGGTGAAAACAATAATTGTAGACAACAACTAGATTTTTACATTTTCTAAAAAAAATTGTCCTGCTGGCCCATGCTAAACTTATCACCACAATGTTAGGATGCTCTGGGTGTCTGCCAGGGCATTGCTACATGGTTGGTAAGGTAATCTGAGTGCTTGTTATTGTGTTCTTATGCAGTTGCTGGGATGTTCTGGACTGCATTTCCCAAAAGGATCACAAGCTTCAGTTGATCATAGAGACCATTGAGCCAATTTCGATGATCAATTTAGGCTTATGATGCTTTTGGAAACACAGTTCTGGGTTGTTGCTAGGAATTTGCTTGATCCTTGTCATTCAGACCTTGACCAAAGTCTATCTAGTAAGTCAGTCCACAGGCGGCCATATTTTGAAAGCTCCTGGGAGGCTATTTCCAGTCATGACAGTGCAAGCTCCTATCTACTTTAATGGGGGAACACACAATCTCAAAAACAGCTGGCCAAGATTGCGATCAAAGAATATTTAAAATCAGCAGGGCAGTCTCTGATAATGCTGGTATCATAAATTGTGCTTCTTTACCTCAGATTATGCTAAAAAGCAAATTTCCCAACTTGAATAGTCATCAAGATGATTGACAGGTGATATCTGTATCTAAAAGGTGATTGGCTCTTTCACCTGTAAGGCAGGACTTACTTTTTACATCCGTTGACGTGGTGGTGGCGTAGTGGGCTAAAGCACATAACTGTTAATCAGAAGGTCGCTGGTTTGATCCCCACAGCCACCACCACTGTGTCCTTGAGCAAGACACTTAACTTCAGGTCGCTCTGGGGGGATTAAATTGTCCCTGTAATAAGTGCACTGTAAGTCGCTATGGATAAAAGCATCAGCTAAATGTAAATGTTGACCATTGGGCGCTAGATGTTATTGGTTGGGCGTTTCAGTTTCTCCCATTCATTTTAATAGAAGTCACCATCTCTGCTAAATAGTCTCTGCCTTGACGTTGCTAGCGACATCCTTTATCAGCTGATCTAGGAACACATATTCTTTAGATATTGCTTAGAAAATCACTTATAAAATCTACTTCAAAAGCCACATGTTCTGAGGTAACAATTTCAGTAAAAAAAACTTTTTTTTGCCTGGCTGATGAAAAAATGGGCATGGAAATTTTAACAACATTGAAAGTTTTGTTCCCCTGTAGCTTAACGGGGCACTTTTTTCCCCATTAAAAAAAAGTTTTAATACTAAATCAATTAATTGTAATTTTGAAACATTATACATATCATGACCACTCACATGAGATGAGGACTCTATTCATATCAGTAATCTTATAAAAGTTATTTTATTCTACATGGTGCAGGGGCATCCTCATGGGGGCTGACATTTTAGAATCACATGACCAGCTGAATACTACTCACTTAATCTCTTGTTCTTGGACATATTCGCTCATGTGACGCATCTATTTATAGCCTCTGCCATAGTAATCATTGGATGCACCTGGGGCAGGGCTATAAATAGATGCGTCACAGGAGCATCATCAGGTATTTTGTCTGAAGATCAGTCCTGAGGCATCCCAGTGTGGCAGTGAAGCGCAGCATCTCGTTCTGCTTTTTTCAGGGAACAAGGATTACACTCAAGTAACCCGAGACGTTCCCTTTACAAAAAGCTTCACTTATGATGCTGCACTGAGAAAAGCACTTTTGGAATGAGAATACCCACGCCGCCGTACTGTGGCTGTCCGGACCCCCTTCGGTTGTGTAGTGTGCTCACAAGAACGTGAGATGTCTCAGACACGAGCTTGAGATGTCGACTCAAGGACATAAAAGCCTAGAGTGGCATGAACATCCAAACTATAGAATCTAATCAATGTGTGTGGAGAGGACCAGCCTGCCGCATCACAAACAATTTGCAGAGAGACACCTCTTGCCAAGGCTTCAGAGGAAGCAATCCCTCTGGTAGAATGAGCCCTGATGCCAACTGGCGAAGCTTGACCATGTGCCTCGTAGGCCAGGCAATAGCGTCCCTCACCCAAAGTGACATAGTCTGATAGGTGGCGGCTGCCCCCCTGTTGCGGCCCCCATGGCAAGCGAATAGTTGCCCTGATTTACACCACTGGCTAGTGTGGTGGATATAAGTCTGAAGGGCACAGAGTGGACAAAGTCTGTGAAGTCTTTCCTGCTCCGGCGTTGCAAATGGCAATGGCGGGGAGCAGAAGCCTTCGAGAGTGACCAGATGTAAGGTCGAGAAAGGCACCTTAGGCAGGTAGCCAGGATGAGGGTGCAAAATTGCTTTGGTCATTCCTGGCGCAAACTCAAAACAGGCTGGCAAGACAGACGGAGCCTGTAGGTCCCCAATTCTCTTTAGAAAGATAATCGCCATAAGAAAGACAATCTTGAGAGTCAGAAGTCTTTCAGACACTGACTCTAGAGGTTCAAAGGGGGTCTCGACCAGAACCTCAAGGACTATTGCTCCTAGCAGGAGGCCTAAGTCGCCTAGCTCCACGAATGCAGCGAGTGAGTAGAGGATGTTTCCCCAATGGCACTCCGTCCACCAAGGCGTGGCGAGCCGAAATGGCGGCCACATAGACCCTGAGAATTGTGGGGCATGTTCCTGCTGACAGTTCTTCCTGCAGAAAATCCAGAACTGAAGCAATCTGGCAGTTAACTGGATCTGCATTATGTGTACTGCACCATCTTTCAAAGACACCCCATTTATTGGCTTAGACCGAGAGATTTTGCAGTTCTTTCCACAGTAGACATGCCTGCTCCGGTTTACGATAGTGGGGACCACGGCGTTGAAACACGGAGGACAGCGAGCGAATTGAATTCTGTTCTTAGGACCCACATAAAAATATCTGGCAGAAGTTTCCACGCTGCCAGGTTCTCTGAGTTGGGTATTCATTTTAACACTTCCTGTTGAGGGGGTGTCAAGTGTTCCGTGTCCTGTATTAGTGCAGGAAGCAGCGAAACACCCAACTTTTTGATGGAAGCCTCTACCTCCCGAAACACCGGAGGTGGCGGGAATGGAGAGGTTTCATGGGGGTACCGGGAGGGGCAAAGTGGATGATGCCCGTCCCGAAGGGAGCTACCCCACAAAATTAAGTGCAAGACCGTCAGGGTTTCTTCCTCTTAGAAATTAGTGTCCTGAGGTCTTGCTTTGGGGGCTGTTGAAGGTGACGAGACTGTCCCCAATCTTTGCGAGGGGGAGCACGACTCGCCACGATTAGCTTCTGAGCCTCCCTTCTAGCAGGACCGAGGTGGGTCTGGGTGGCTGACGGGCCCACCCCTGAGTGCGGCAAGGAAAAAACTGCCCAAAGGCTTCCTCGTGGCTTTTCGCCTCCTGGAACCTGGAGATGACTGTGTTCATAGCGTCCCCCGAATAGGCCAGTAGGCGAACCCGGGGCATCAAGGAGGAAAACTTTATCCTTATCCTTGATGGCCGATAGGTTGAGACAAAGGTGTCTTTCTGTGCTGACCAAGGCAGACATAGACCGGCAAATGGCATGGGCTGACTGCTTGGTCGCGCGGAGAGATAGATCTGTGGCTCGATGAAGCTCAGAAAAAGCTTCTTCGTCGAGCGCGGTACCCGCACTCAGGTCCTTCAGCAGGTAAGCCTGGTACACCTGTAACACTGCCATCATGTGCAGAGCAGCACCAGCCTGACCCGCTGCTTGATAAGCCCTCCCCACTAAGATGGAGGTAGTTCTGCAAGGCTTTGTGGGGAGAGAGGGTTTTTTAAGTGACGATGCTTCATCGAATACCCCCGTGTCTCGGCACCCACGATAGTCGAATATATTGACATCGAGGGTATGTGGACATGGGAAGTATAAGGCTTCCTCCATGAGCGAGAGAGCTTGTCATGGAGGTCATTAAATAAGAGAAGGGACACATGAGGCGTTCCCTTTCACCAGACAGAAATCTATCCTCCAACTTGGAGCGTTTGGTGTCTCATGTTGGCATGGCCAGTCTAACTGAAGCCTGGCCACCGCACGAGTAACCACGTTGAGTAATTCCTCCGCTAATTTATTATCATGGATGGAATGCTTGGAGGTGGGTAGAGATTCAAGGTCCCCCTCATGAACGAAGAGGCGCTGGAGCGCGCTTCGAGATCACGGGAAGTACCAGCCGGGTCTGGGGAGAGAGCGGGCGAAAGGGACAAACCCGTCTCTCGCTTCTCAGCCAGATCCATGCGAGAGTTTCATGAATTAAGTGTGGCCACTATCTCCCGGAAGTAAGTGAGGCGAGCGCGACGCATTTTGCCAGAAAGCAGATCGCAATGCTCGCACCCGCCCCGCCCCAAGGCGAGAGCAGCATGCTCTTCCCCCAAACAAACAAAGAAAAATGGATCCGTGTCCCTCTCGGCCGTAGAGTGGAGACCGGGGAACACACATTGTTTGCCCTGACTTTCTGTCATATTTTCTCCCCCCCCCCCGCCGCCTTTTTTCTTTTTTGAAAGCAAGAAAGAGAAAAGAGAAAAGGTCTTCTGCACACTGCCTAACCAATTCTAACTCCTAACAGAGGAAAGAAAGTTCTGACGGTCTCAAGAAAGCACACAGATTGATCTGAAGACAAAAGATCTGACGATGCTCCTGTGACACATGTATTTATAGCCCTGCCCCAGGTGCGTACAATTATTACACTGGCAGAGGCTATACATTTTGGTCAATGTTCATTGACGTGTTGCACACATATTCACAGCTGGTCACACTTAAAGATGTTCCCAAAGCACTTTTCTCAGTGCAGCATCATAATTGAAGCTTTTTGTAAAGGGAACTATTGATTTTGAATGATGCTGCAACCACACCACTAGGTGTCACTGTAAGTCCAAGATGACACAAATAAATAGTTACTGAGTGCATCATTAACTGGTAGAGCATGGGGCTAGTATGGTGCTACCAATGTAATGGTAGTATATTTGATACACAGGGAACCTGCAACCACCTAGCAAACATCCAGAATGTCCTTGCAACTGCATAGAAACAAGAAATCACAGTGGTGAGTTTTGCACGACAAGTAATATTAACAGAGTTATGATTGTCTTGTGCAAGCTACACTTGCTTCTTTGAAAGGCCTTCTTATGTCTGTGGTGCACTCATGGTCACTAGAGAGAGCTTTTTATGTAGTATCCCCCAGATCATTAAGTCACGCACAAACACTTGTGTTACCACAGCAATGGGCGAGCTGTGAGAGGTAACACTAATCTCTGTGATCTATCACTGTAGACCACTCATGACAGGGTCTGCTGTTCTCCTCTTTTCTCTCTTAATCTGTTTTACAGCTTGCAAAACAGGATTCTGACCACAGAACATTTATCTACCTCCCCGACACTCATTTTTCTTCTGTTTTCCTTCTACATTGATGTGTGGATGACATCATCTGCAGAAAAGAGTTAACAGTAGGAGCATACTAGAGCATGTGGTGTGTCCAGATAGATTAGAAAATCTACTCTTCTTGTGTCTTATTTGATGAGCAGGGACCTGGCGGAAATATTACATACATCACTAGCTTGGAAGCAAAGCAACAATACTGCGGTTATTTACAGTATGTTTAGTGTATTGCTTTTCAAAACTGTGATATATTGCAATTTCCCCCCCTTGTTTCCCCCATCTTCATTGGACTTCGGTACTTTGCACAACAACTTGCAGAAGTACCTGATTTACTTCACTGTAGAGCCATAGAATTAGCATAGAGCATTAGCACGTCAAAAATATATCATGAGCAAATAGAGTAGTTTGGTTCAAGCCTATTGTAGTCACAAAACCCTTGTAGTCAAGCTGTATGGAAACATCCTCACAAATTAAGGTTGTTTCGAATGAAAGTGAGCAACTTTATTCCTTCACGAAGGACCACTCCACCAGGCCATTAGTGAAGGGTGCACGCAATGGCCACTTCGAAGAAGTAATTTTGAAGTTTATAATAACATTATCCTGGTTGATGTAACCAGGGCTCCAGACTGCAACTAATACGTTCACAAATTCAACCAAAAATAATTGATTGCCACTGGCGACAGTCGGGTTGTGTGCATTCATATGCAGTTTCATCAGATATAATCTCATTAGAAATTGAATATATTTAAAAATGCGAACAACCAGTGTGTCTTGCGTCACTTTTTACCCATTCTATTTCTGATGAAAACCCAGCACGAGAGAGTCATGAGTCAGTCAAAAGAACTGGTGTTTTGAACTCAAGGAGCTCAGGTTAGCAGTTTTAATCAGATTCACTTTCTCAGCGAATCAGCCGTCAGTGAACTCACAACTGGGAGCACATACTTTTCAAAATAAGAGTCCCAAGTGCATTTTGGGCTTCTTTTATAATTAAAAGTCCTGTATTGTGTAACACTTTTTTCTTATGGTAATTATTGATTGGGATTGAAGTAACACAATAAACTGCATCTGGGATTTCATTCAATTTGCACTCTTGTAGTCTCTGTGTCTGGGGCCATCCAGTAAGAAAGACTAAGGCAATATTTTAAAACAATTAAAATTATATATATATATATATATATATAGATAGATAGATAGATAGATAGATAGATAGATAGATAGATAGATAGATAGATAGATAGATAGATAGATAGATAGATAGATAGATAGATAGATAGATAGATAGATAGATAGATGGTTAGATGGTTAGATGGTGGCACGGTGGTGCAGCGGTTAGCACTGTCGCCTCACAGCAAGAAGGTCGTGGGTTCAAACCCCGGTTGCCCCGGCCTTTCTGTGTGGAGTTTGCATGTTCTCCCCGTGTCTGCGTGGGTTCTCTCCGGGTGCTCCTGCTTCCTCCCACCATCCAAAGACATGCAGGCTAGGTTAATTGATGTCTCCAAAAAAAAAAAAAATTGCCCTAGGTGTGAGTGGTTGTGTATATGTGTGGCCCTGCGATGGACTGGCGACCTGTCCAGGGTGTACCCTGTCTTTTGCCCAATGTTAGCTGGGATAGGCTCCAGCCCCCTGCGACCCTGTACAGGATAAGCGGTTGATGATGGATGGAGATATATATAAAATCATGCTTTTGGCACTTAGAACAACTGAGGGACAATTAAGGTGCAAACATTCATTGATGCTCAAGCAGACAACACCCTACTATATGCATACTATATGTAAATATCTGTAATGTAGATTCTGAAAAGCAGTACTAAATAAAAAACATCTTTTAACTCTTATATTTGTATAAACTATGAAAGAGGTGTGAACATGTATGAGACAAAAGTGCTGGTTGCCCTGCATCCTCAATAAACAAGCTACAGTTAGTCCAAAATGCAGCCGCTAGAGTTCTTACTAGGTCAAGAAAATATGATCATATAACACCGATTTTATCATCTCTACACTGGCTACCTATTAAGTTCCGTATCAATTACAAAGTATTACTACTGACCTATAAAGCCCTAAATGGTTTAGCTCCGGTGTATTTAACGGATCTTCTATCGCCATACAATCCATCGCGCTCTTTAAGATCACTAAATTCGAGGCTTCTGGTCATACCTAGGATATCTAAGTCCACTAATGGAGGGAGGGCGTTCTCACATTTAGCTCCTAAACTCTGGAATAGTCTTCCTGATATTGTTCGAGGCTCAGACTCGCTGTCCCAGTTTAAAACTAGATTAAAGACGCATCTCTTTAACCAAGCATTCACATAATGCTTACTTTTTTACTACTGCTGAATCAGTTATAATGCATTAATATTATGAACATCAGCTATGCTAATTATTTCCCATCTGCTTTTCTGCTGTTATCTCGGGACACCAGTCCCGAGGTAAATAGCGTTCGTCAGCTCCAGTTTGTATCCAGCCTCTCACGGAGACTTCAGATGCCCCATCACCATGGACTACGATCTTGAAATGGGATACATAGACTAACTATTGCCAACAAAAGCCTTCATCAGCCAAACAAGGACAATTGCATCTAAGTGAACTTCTGGAATTTAATCAAGGATGGACTTCAAAGACACTGGTCACTAATCTTGCAGTTCAAACACAATCACTGTCTAAATACTGACCCTTAGCACTTAATAAGTTTAATAATTTTTTACATCATGTTTTTTAACTATAAATAATTATTATTTACATTATTCATGATGTTAGCCAGAGGGGAACTGGCCCCCCACAGTGAGTCTGGTTTCTCCCAAGGTTATTTTTCTCCATTAACCATCATCTTTTGGAGTTTTGTGTTCCTTGCCACAGTCGCCTTCGGCTTGCTCACTGGGGTTATTAATACAATTATTATTTAATTATTTTTAAACACGATAAAGAATCATATCTTATCTAATTCCACAACAAGGCTCCAAACAAAAAATCAATTAAGGAGCCACTGGCTCCTATAGGGGGAAAAACAGGCGCCAAATATTTTCATTTTTAACTCCTTCCATTCCTTTTCGTCCCGCAGCTCGCATGCAAGAAAAACTGCACGTGCTAACAGTGTAGTCTGTGGAGCATTCTTCGCAATTATGTGATCACGTGCATTTTTTATGCTTGTTACTGTCACCGTGTTTTCTCACAGTCTCTTTTTTGAAATGGTTAGTTCCTGCAATGAACTCCGTTTTCCCCGCTATTTCTTTGATATAAATTTTGTTATGTATCTCGGGAAATGTAATGCAAATTTTAAAATCAAAGGGAGTAAATTTTTACTGTCGCCAATGGCGACCTTGACAGAAATTACACTCGCAAATAAATTTATTTGGTCACAAATGCGACCATTTTTAGTCGCAGTTTGGAGCCCTGCACAAGGATGATGATTTATCGATTTTATAGACATTACATTTTTATCGTCTGTTAATGCTGAACTTCTGTAAAGCTGCTTTGAAACGATGTGTGTTGTGAAAGGCGCTATACAAATAAAATTGACTTGACTTGACTTGACAAAAGGGAATGCAAACTTATCTTCTCAACTATATATACTGTTTATTAAACCTATGTATGCGTTATCAGCAGACTTCCTTTTCTTTGGCTTTCTATCCTGTTTCTGAATAGTAATCTAAATACTACTAAAACAGCCATTTGGCTCCTTAATGTTTCAGTTTAGTTAATCAGCTCCTAAGTATTTTATTTTTAGTCTGGAGCCCTGGTAACCTCACAATGCATTCTGAAACCTGAGGTAATTCTTTAAAATTTTAACTATAATTGAAACCAATTTAAATGCAATGGGATTTGTTACTTCTTTCAAAACACTTTCTTTGAGTGGTTTTCAATTACTAATTTCCCAAAAACATGTATATAAAAAACGAAACAAAAAATGTTGATTCCTTAACATGAGGTAAAAATTGCAATAATTTTCAATATTAATTTCCTCCCCACCTCTATGTGCCAGTGGGACTAAATACACAACTGCAGTATGAGACAATGACTGAAATATTCTAGAATCTGTATACTCCAATTTTTCCCTGTCTGTTCTTTAATGGAAGGCGGGAAATTAATGAATTATTCCATCAGAGATCTGCCAGAAGGGCTAATTTGTACCATAGCCACAAGTGTTACATGTGAGAGACATAATAACAGATGGGTAGGGGGTTACGCAAATGTATTTATAAAGTGGGACTGCATTGGTATCCCTGACCTCTTCCATCATTAACACGCAAAGAGCCTCGTATGTAGGAGGGTTGCTGCCTGCAAGCAAAGAAATTACCCCATCTGCAAGACTTCACATGCCTGAGCACTGCTTATTCCAGCCGAGTGTTGTTTGTTTCCATTTAATTTGTGGAAGACTGTCTTGCTCATTATGCCTTAAATCAATTATAATTTGTTTTAATGCTGAGCAGAAAATTTTACATTGTAAGCGGTTGACATTTAAAAAAAATAAACACTCCAGTGCAATCATGGCAGGAACAGCTTTTGAATTCTACCGAAGGAGCAATCTATACTTATATTAGAGGAGGGCACAAATTCAACTAGTGATATAATATATATTCAGTGTGTTGCAGGGTTGGCTGTCTGATGAAGAGCTTGGCCAAGGGCACAAACTATCAAAGCCATCAAGGGAAAATATAGCGGTTCCCTGGCAATACAAGTCCCCAATCATCCAGCTTTGGGGGTTTTTTTGTCTAAATTGGCCCTTCAGAAACAGATCCTAAAATTTTGTTCTACCTGACATTGCAGTATGCCAAGCAAAACAGGACTCTGATCACATAACTTTTCTCTTTCTCCCTCATGCTTATTTAAACTACTACACCTCAACATTAACTTGCGGACAGGCTTGGGGATTAACAGATTACTTGTAATGGTGTTAGGCAATCAGGATACAAATATTAGGTAACTGTAATCTGTTAAAGCATATAAAAAAAGGTTTAATTTTTGACAAAATAATTTGTGAATTTTTCTGACATAAATTGATACATACAGCTGTTTGTTTAAAGTGAGAGATGATTTAGATCATGGTGCTAGGTTTAGATGCACGTTCTCTTCTGGTTCAGGTTGCAAATGCATATTATTAGCCAGGAAGTCCTGTATGTTGTTCCGTTCCGTATTGAAGCTGAAGAAATTACCCTCCCCAGGTGAATAGAACTTAAATCTTCTTAATTTAAGAAAAAGTTTACAAGAATACAAAAATCAACTGAAACAATTCCCCTGGAAAACCTGCTATGACCTTTTCTCCTTTTTCACTTGTCATGATTTTACATCCTTGACCATTATTAACAAATTCAGATTGTACACATAAATACCAAATTAATTGGAAATGTGTTTTAAGTTCTTAGGAAAGAAAGTTAAATTAATAGTTTACTTGATTTTGATAAATTATTGTTGAGAACAGTTCAACTGTCTGGGTGAGGTAGACATTATGGCAAATGTTACATATTCAACAATTATAGTAAAGAGTAATAAGTAATTGAAAAGACAGACAAAAATTTTAATCTGCTTTGATCTATTCTTTAAAACTAGATTTTGATTTCTTTTTGGAATCAAAAAGTCTAACCTGTTCTTTTTGTTTTTCTGTTTCTGAGTAGCAGCAGGTTTAAGCAATTATAAACTGTCCTTTGTATGTGTTGAATTGGAGATATGCTAATTTGAAGTGTTATTAAAGTCGAACCAAAACATCCCTGCCGAACATACTCGGGCACATCCCTCCATTTCACATTCAGCCTTGGTCTTGAATTACAGTCTGACTGTGTGGGTAATGCATGTCCACTACATCTCCATAACATCGGTAACATCAGTAAAAGCAATAACTGGGCAATGTCTGAATTATTAATGGATTGTGTCTGATCTTTTGTTTTTTGGGTGACACAGAATAGGCATGCACAGAAAGAGGATGCTACTGAACAACATTAAATGGAGCTAGAAGTTAATAAACCACTATGAACCAAAGGAGATCACTTAAATGGTTTAAAGTCTTCTTTTAGAACTAATAAACAATTTCTATGAGTATCAGTTTACTTGTAGCCTATAGTGGTAAACTATTGACATTATGTTCTACAGCAACCAAAAAAAAAGTAGTCAACTAAAATGTCTTCTATCCTTTCTGTAGTCAAGCAAGAAGGTATTTAGAGTGTTGGGTCAATGGATGGGAATTGTAAGGAATATAACAATTTTGGTTTTGATTCTGATTCCTCTTCTGATTCCTTAACGACTCCATTAATACAGTGATACAATAAAAATAATCTGTTATAAAAGTTATTTGATTGGGAATGTTTACACTGATTGCACTGTATGTTTCAGGCTGTAGATTTAAAAGAACCAGCTTATATGAGTTATTCATTCAGAAAGTGGACTACATTGGTCACTCTGTAGATCCAATAGCAGGGCAGTGCTCACACTGAACTCTCAGAGTATTTTAATATAGTGATCCACCACAGAGGCAAAGAAAACAAAAAGCATGTTCATCCATTATCGGAACAGAAAGTCATGAAAATCATACAGTTCTGGTATTTTGGAATGTATTTTATTCTTGGTTCCCAACCCTAGGAAGGTCTCAGGTGATGGGCTTAGGGCTCAGGTGAAATAACCTGTGGCTCTTTGTAAAAAAATGTCCGGGACAGACAGTAGGCATGTAGAACATATACAAGAAGTTCATTCAGGCTGGCTCTAATTAATCCTGGAGCAGGAGGGCTCAGGAGCTGTTAATTGTTTAATCTTCAAGGGGGTCAGTCTCCTCACTTACACAAATTAGCCTTGAGCCTTGGAAAATTAGAACCTGGGTTTCTTTTCAGGCATATAACTTTCCCAAAGCCACCTCTAGCACGGTAAGAGTTGCTTGTTTATTTTTCTCTCTCACGCTTTCCTTCCATCCATCTCTTTGTTACTCCCTCTTGCAATCTCTTGCTCCTTTCCACTCTTACTGTTTTCCTATCAGGAATCAACACGCCAGTGTTTTCTTGGAAGACCGCATCACTCCAAATTCAAGACAAATTACTCAACTCATCACGAGGAAGACATACAGTACAGCCATTGATCTTTGGAAAATGCTCCGAAGAATGAAAGAGACTTGTGGAGGTCTTGGCTGATTTCTTTTGATTTCCCCATGATGTCAAGCAAAGAGGCACTGAGTTTGAAGGTAGGCCTTAAAATACATCCACAGGTATACTTCCAATTAAGTACATTTTATGGAATCTTCCAAGCTGCTTAAAGGTACAGTTAACTTAATATATGTAAATGTATGACCCACTGAATTTGTGATATAGTCAATTAAAAGTGAAACAATGTTTCTACCTATCAATATGAGTACTTTCCATAGACATAATAATTTTTATACTGTACAAACTATATATTCTATCCCCTAAACCTAACACAACCCCAAAAACCTAACCCTCACAGAAAACTTTCTGCATTTTTACATTTTCACCGTTTAATATGTTTTTTAGCGATTTGAATTATGGGGACACTGGAAATGTCCTCATAAACCACATTTATAGCATAATACCCTTGTAATTACCTAAAAAAATGTCCATGAAAACCACACACACAGACACACACACACAGATGGTGGGAACTCTGCACTGCACAAACACATACACAGATGAGCATGCATACACGCACAATTCCATATTGTAGCATGTTACCTATTGATTTTTGCACATTTATTATTGTGATTTGAGTAGTCTATGGGCATAATAATAAATTAAATTTATTGATAAACCTTTTTTTTTGCCTTTGCTCTTTCGAAAAAAATGCAGCATCCAAAAATGTCCACTTGTTAGTGGAAAAAGAGTCCCAACTCCTGCACTAAGCTATTGCACAGATTCGTTTTGGACTCTTAACCACTTTTATTTAGAGGTATACTTGAGGAAGTGTGAATAGATAATTATGCAGGGACAATATCTAGAAATAACTCCGGAGCCAAATCAGGTTATTATCAAATTAATTTTGCCTGCATGAGAAACATGGCTCAGTCTAACAGGGCACATACATTAACCACTAGGTTATGACTCAGAGCATTTATTATTGTTATTATTGTTTTGGACTTTTACCACTTTAGAGGTATAGCCATGGGTGGCATTATGGGTGGGATTCCATGGGCTTAAGCCCCAAATGCCAATACTCCAATCAAAATATTTTTAATATACTGTATATAAGAAACATACAGGTTACAAATAATGATAGCGGCCTTTCTACCAGTATCAGTATTACCAAATGCAGACTCAATTCGGCACCCACACACTGTCTTAATGGCTGCTGCTTTCCAGCACTCATGTCAAGACTCGCTATTGCGCCTATGTGTGAATGGTCAAAATAGCTTAATGTGTCAGAACACATGTTTAAACCAATAAGCAATGGCTCCTACCAGATTGCTCTTTTTTAAGCAACTGTCTGATTAATAATGCACAATTTCTGAAGTGCTTAACATTTCTAACATCTGTAACAAATACTCATTTAAGATCACTTGCTAAACTCAACAATATTAATGAACACTTAGTCTCCTACTAACGAAGAAGACTATGAACAAACACACACACTTGAAGGTGGTGTGTGAGTATCTAACCTGCATGTGCCATAATTGTTATATACCCCTTGGCTCCTGGCAGTTATGCTTCCTGACGTCAAATTAGGCACTAATGAAAAACAAGTCACAATGAATAAAGCTCAAGCTCACCAGGCCCTCCATCTGCCAACCGACATAATGAAGAGACTCCGAGAGAGAACTGCAGGATGACTTTGGAAACAAGTGCTTAGACTGAGGTTTCGGTAGAGGGGTCGTCTGCTCTATCTCTCTCTGTTTCTCATTATACCAGCCCAGAAACTTCACATCTGAGGCTTGCGTGGCTGCCAGCGGATGACACAAAATGAAGGATGCTGAGCTTGAACTGTCTGGTCTTTATAACTCAATTTCTTTCAAGTGGGTTGACATGTGCTCTGACCTTTTATCACTGTCATTATTTAGAGAGCACATATGTGTCCATTCCTCAGTAGAGATATACCTTTCCCTGGCTGCAGTGGTGCTACATCGTGCAGGGGCCCACACAGGGAGGCTGCCGCAAAACAGACCTTTGAGCATTGGCATTGCTGCTGGCTAACTTACAATGCTTAATGAGAAAGTTACCATTCAGGACGGACACACACACACACACACACACACACACACACACATAAATAAAACGAGTCCTGCCATTTAGCCACACTGAGTTCTATGATTAAGTAGTCAGTAAATCTTTAAATTTTCTAGCAAAATTTTTCTTAATACTCAATAACTAAATTCATAAAAAAAATAAAAATAAAAAAAAAAAGTCTAATCCATGGGATGTAAACATGTATAGAAGTTAAATGAGTGAGTACAGTATGTAAAAAAGTATGATGATGCATCAATCTGACAATGCAGTTTATCAGTCACAGGATGTAATAATACACTATGATAATAATTACTCATTATAAAAATGTAAATATACTTGACACACCATTTTGGGTTATTAAGATCACCACAAAAGTGGAATCATCTGGATTTAGACCTCTAAATACCTTTTTGAAGGTGCCTCAAATAGCATTATAGTGTACTCAATGAGCTTCAATATATTTCAACTTTCCCTTATAAAGGGGTTACAAGAGAAACAGCTGGCAATCTTTAGAGCTCTTGCAGGAACTTATGGGTTTAATTTTGTAAGTTCCTCAGAGAACTGCACTTTTTGAAAGGGTGCTCTGCAATTTTTTTTAAGTAAATCCCAAATGTATTATCCATTATTTTTATCAAAAAGTAAAACTTTTTGGGGAGTTTTGCAAGGCATTTTAACAGCATTGAAGGGTTACCTTATATTTTTGAAGCCAGCATCTGTGAGTGTATTTTTTTCTCTCTCTCTCTTTGCCTATAGTTGGCCTCGGGCCCTGCCTCCCCCGGCCCCTGACAGTGCAGTATTATTATCTGAGTGCAGTGGCAAAGCTTTATTGCTTTTCTCTAAATCTCATTTGAAGGATACAATGTGTGTTAGAGATTAATGTTTAAAATAATATTGCTTGAAAATAATGATGCAGTAAATTCATTGGTTTTGAGCTAACCTTGAAAGATGCATCTTTTTTTTGAGGAATGAAAATGTATTTATTTTTTCTTGCCTCCCTCAAGTATACCAAGACTGGTCACAGCGAAGGAGCATCACAGAGGCTCACTGAGGAGAGAAGAGCATTCTGTGGAAAGCCACAAGGAAATACTGCATATGGGAGAAATGGCAGAGAAAATTAGATGCTTTGGCTAACCTCTGCTACATATAAAGGTGAAACGTATAATGTCTCTCGATGTTAAAATTATTTCTTTAATCCCAGGATAATGTGCACAGACACCTATAAGTACAATATTTGTATAGGTTAACCTAACAAAGAGAATAAGAGCGTGAGTTGAGTTTGGGGCTTGGACTATAATTTGCAATACTTGCAATGACTGAAATGACCGAAACACAGCCAAAATGCACATTCTGAGACAACAGAACTATAGAATAAGTGTAAATCGTAATCTACAAAGTAGAGGTCTGCATTCCCGAGGGACTCCCACAGGACTAGCAGAATCCAATTAGATTGCTTGTGGCACCATGCGAGCTAAAACTTTCATGAGTTGTGGGTGGGAGCATGCATTTAGATATAGCCTGAAAATTTTTTTGGTTTTTATTAATTAAAGTTATTAATTTATACAGTATTTGTGTATATATATATATATATATATATATATATATATATATATTATCCTATATATATAGGATAAAAATAAACAGAAAATAAGATGTAAAAATGTGCATTTAAATTATCCACTATATAGAGCAAGTAGTCAATGGAGCTTTAGAAGAATGGCAGAGCATGGCGGGGTTATGCTGTGTCTTAAAAGAATGTTATACTTGGACTGGAAAATGGTTAATTTAGTGTTAAGAAACTAACCTCAGGCAAGTCAGATGGGCATCATGTCACATGTAATCTGATAATAGCAATATATATATATATATATATATATATATATATATATATATATATATATATATATATATATATATATATATACACGTATATGGATATATATATACGTATATGGATATAGATAGATAACTTTCTTTGTGTACACTTGTTGTCTATTTGTATGGCTTTTGCCCTATGTTGAATACAAATGGGTTGCATGTATAGGAGCAGTTGGGAAGAAAATCATGTTATGCAGACTGGGTGAACATGAAGTAAAATTCAGCGAGAACAATTGTGTGTGGGATGGAAATTTGCTGGAGTTGGATGGATAAAACAGTCCGATGCAGACCTCGACTACAAAGATATAACTTGACCACCAAGATATAACTTGACCAATAAATTGGTCAGCCTCTGATATTTTCCGTCTGCCATAACCTGCCTCTCTTACATTTTCCATCACCTCCCACAACCTGGCTCTATTTAACACCCATTTTTCAAGATTCCATCAATTCCAGCGCACCGGCTCAATTTGAGTGCTGCCAATGGCTATATTCAAGTCCATACATTTTGAGTATCCCGTTTGATGCAGAATTATGTCAAATTATGTAAGTAAAATTGGGTAAAAGCTTCATGTTGACTGTAATATTTCATGGAGTTATGTAAATATAAAATCTCCAGAGAAAGTTACATTCTGCATCACTTCATTTGTTGACATTAATATAATCCCCACTGCTATCAAATGATAAGAAGACCTCCCAAAATATTCCTAATTCAACACACTCAATATGCAGTGCCTAATCCTACAGTACCGTAATATATGTACAATATGTGTGTGGGTGTAAAAGGGGAAATGTCAGGTATGTAACAATCTTCAGATGCAGGTCAAGACAGATGAGGGCAACATTCCAAAGAGTCATGCAAATCACTGAAGGTCATTACAGCACGTCATACAAACCTCATAGACAAGTGCAGTGTGTGTGTGTGTGTGTGTGTGTGTGTGTGTGTGAGAGTGTGTGTGTGCATGTGCCTACCTACATATGTTCTTTTGTATTCCCTTTTTGTTAGGAGTTTGGTGATGTATGTATGTTAGTAAGTTGCCATTTAACAGACACTTGTAAGCGATTTACAGTACACTTATTACGGAAACAATAATCCTGAAGCAACTAATGTTAAGTGCCTTGCTAAAGGGCACAAAGAGTGGAAGCTGGTTTTAAAACTTACAGGACAAACTTCGGATAATCCACCCTGAGTTTAAGTTACAACATTACATGCAATTGCACCACATGCAATTTAAAATTCTGATCAACAGATATTTAGCAATACTAAAGTACTCTCTTACAGGCCAGCAAGTTGCATCTTTATATACTACAATACATGCTCAACATTCATAGCTAGGCCCAGGGGGAATATTCAGACTTTATATGCAGGTGGGTAATATACAGAATGGAATGGAATTAACTAGATCTGTGTGTAAATAAAAATGATTAATCTTATATTTTTTTGAAAATGCTGAATTTTATTTTCCTGTCAAAATGCATTTATATCCCTTTTAGGAAAGAAAGCAAAACAATCTGTAACAATATAGTGGTTTATAATTATAATTTTTTTAAACAAAGCCTTCCACAGTTTAAAGATAAAGATGCGATGCAGTAAAATGCAGTAAAATAGCACCAAATCAAGAAACATTAAATGTTTCCCGAAATCTAAGTGGGGGTTTGAGAACTAGTGCCCACATAGGTTGCATATTCATTGCAATGGGCATTAAATCTCTTAAACTCTCATCCTGCACAATATTAATCAGCTGGTAGACTGTGGCTATCTGCTATCTTACAGCAACCGTGAAGCTGCATTAATGATTCATGTCAGAGCATTAATGCCGGTGTTAAATGCTACTTTGAACTCCATGCTTGCAGACGTTTCATTCTGCCTTTTGGTGATAGTTAAGACATGATGCGCTTCTGTGGTGAATAAACTGCACCTTACATAAGTCCCATCTAGGCTTTTTGTGTACATCAAATAGTGTTAAGAGTTCCTTTCTCCATATTTTATTTCTCTGACAAGGAAGTGTTTGTGGTGTATACGTCAGTGTAATGTCTCCGGGCGGACACATTACAAAGGTTCCGCCCTCCCAAAAAGTTTTGGCTAATGCTGTATTAATGGTGAATGGGTTAATCGATAAAGAAAAATTAACGTGTTAAACTTTTAAAATTAATTGAATGCATTAACATGTTAACTCCGACAGCACTAGGGCTAAAATTATTAATCAGCGTTATGATAACCTTGAAAATGTTTCATTGTTGAATAGTCTTTTGATCTCATTTAACAACATGAAATAATATGAAATGCTAATGATGATGCGGGAGAGCAGAACTTCAGCTTGCGCTTGATTGAGGTGAGGAAGAAAGAACAGCTCACAGTCCAGATTCTCTCCAAACTTTCCAAAAAGATTAAGGTGATGTAGATCGCATAGTATGAGGGAATTATAATATGGAAATGCAAAATAAGTAAATACAGAAGCATTGCTGTCGTGACGTGAAAAAGAGTGGAGATGTACATGGTGTTCCGCTGAGGCATCCTTTTAATGCATTTAATGCATCCTTTATTAAAGTTCAAATAATAATGAAGCGGTTTGTATAAATTAGCACAAACTCCGAAACTGGCATTTCTTTAAGCGATCAGAAATGCTTATATGAGTCTGTGAAAAACACCTTGAGAGAGTTTCAAACTCTCCCAGCCAATACAACGTCTCACGTGGAAACGCTCATCCCTCAAGCTGCAGCTAGATTATAGCGTGATGGATCGCGACATAGCGAATCATGTCACGTGTGTATCTTATCGTGAAAAAAAAATGGTGATAGGCAGCTCTATTAAGAGAGAGGGTTTTTTATGTAAAAGATGGAGCTAGTCTTAGCCTATAATTCAAAGCAAAACAAATTTGAGACTTGTCTTTTTTGGTTTGTTTTCCGATATAAAATATCTAAAATTCCTAACTACACTACAGAAGATAAAAATGTTAAGGGCTCAGTGAATGTCATTGAGGTGAGGTCTTTTTAAAAGATGATTTTGTCCTCTTTATTGTTAGTAAGCAAATTTATTACAACCTTTTAAGTCGAGGCTCACGCTGAATAGTTGATTAAGAGCTAATGATTAATCATTGCAATAATCGCCCAAATAGTCGAATAATTGCTATAATAATCGTTAGATTAGTTGATTATCAAAATAATCATTAGTTGCAGCCCTATAAATCAATAATTTAAACATGATAAAAATGTGTTTAATTTGTGTTAGAATGGTAAAACAGATCTGAAAGTTCCCCATAATGAAAAATCACATGTGAGATATTTTCAAGATATTAATTGTTTCTCCTAAAGAGCAATGTGATTAAATATAGAGCAAATTGAGACATTTGCATGCAGCAAGTCTACTCGTTCTCATATTTTTCCTCACAAAAACACCCCAGTAATGTCACAGGTATCTCCTTTAGAGTTTCAGAAGAGATCTCAGCAATGTCAAACTGTCTGCACTAAAAAATGTGTCCCAAACTTCAATATAAACTCTTTAATTTCTTATAGTATTCTTCCAATAATATCTAATCTATGAAATGCACATTCATTTTATAGCTGTGTACTCATACTGTATGTAAATAATAGACTCATTTGTGTTTTTTATTTTTCATAAGGAATCTTTAGCTCTGTGTTTATAAAAATCTACAGTATCAGAAACCATATATATATGGTTAGAACTGTCAGGTTCCATTCACTCCATCCCATCATTAGGATGCTTGGAAAAGTGTAACGTGGAGAATGATAGCAGAAGACAGAGACAGATTGAGGCATATAATAAAGTAGAACAGTGTGATTTCCCTCATTTGGAGTGATCTTGCTACACTGAGAATTAAAGTTTGAGATCTGATTAGCATAGCCAAATACAAAAGTGCTGGCAGTGTAGAGATGGGTATCTAGTGCTGAATAAATCAGAGATAGTGAATGTGAGAAAGAATACTTAATGCACAAAATGTCTCCAATGCATTCATGGAAGGATGCTTTAGATTCTTTCCATTCATGTCTACTGTACGAAATACCACATTTCTACTAACTAGATTTTTTTAAATTTTATGAGGAAAGTATAACTGGTGCTTGCCTGTGCAAAAGTTGCTTCCATCATGCAAGTGTGTTGTGGGTGGTTGTCAGGGTGTTACTATGTGGTTGCTATGGTGTTCTGATGGTTGCTAGGGAGATTGCTTGCTGGCCA
Organism: Moxostoma hubbsi; assembly: GCA_032164185.1. Classification (NCBI taxonomy): domain Eukaryota; kingdom Metazoa; phylum Chordata; class Actinopteri; order Cypriniformes; family Catostomidae; genus Moxostoma; species Moxostoma hubbsi. Next base: position 7,343,355 of record JAVLUX010000011.1, on the reverse strand, counting down.
AAGTCAAAAGAGCTAACACCAAAGTCTCCATGATATTATTCCAGTCCCAAGATATGGCTGGGGTGTCTCAATAAATGTAAATTCGTGGGATTTCTTCCACCAAGTTTGTTGTTCGCAATGGCTGATATCACTTTGCTTAGAAAAAACACAGCACACCTCTCCTCAACAATTCACACAATTTGAGCAGTGGCGGGCTGTGCATTTAAAGTCTAGGCCTCCAGTGTGATTCATGCCATTAAGAAAACACAGATTCACCATGAATAAGACACCCTATGCCTTTGGGCATCATGCATTATATCACAGGTAACTAGTAATAACAATTGACGTTTTAAAAACACGTTCATGCACGAAAGCCAGACCTTGAAACGACACTTAATTCTCAAGCAAGCCTAATTTTTTTTGTCTCCCAAACAGACATTTAAAATTCATAATTTTAATGAATCTACCAAAGAGGTCTATAATACCTGGAAAAATCTGAATGTTGCTTGCAATATATTTTGTTTCATCAGGGTACACGGTTATGCTGCATTCCATTCAATTTGGATGTGTTATATCCCTACTTGATATCTCTGACCATAAATGCATTCCATTCCCCACTATTCGGAACTGTAACGTTCCCATTAGCTCAGCAGGGGTTTCGACTCCAAGCAACCCAACTGATAAACAATGTCGCTGTGCTCCAGGTGTACGATTATCAAAAAGATCAGAATTTGCCATGTTTTATACACCTGCTTCTGCAGGCGTTCATTAAATAAGCTTTAATATCATGTAATGTGAAAACAAACTAATTTATTGATATTACTTAATAAAGTGAATGTTTATCAATTACTTTGTATATCTTCCCATGTGTTGAAATGTTAGTGTGACATCATGCCCCTGCATCTCGCTGAAATCGAAGTTGAGAATTTCTGCACAAGCCTACAAGTTGTAATTCTGACTTCTCACTTTTCCTAATAGGAAGTTGTAAAATCCAACTTTCAGAGTTGAATGGAATGCAGCACTACTTTTCAAAACTTGATCCGACACTGAATCCTCAAGCAGCCTAATTTACACTTTGAATACTCCTGATGTTGCTATAACAATGCAAAAAGCACTTACCAATTTACTTGATGTGAAAATTAGCCCTCCTTTCCTTTTTAATAAATTAAGCAGAACATCTCGTGTTTTTAAATCCATAAGGATCTCTCTCTCAACGGCAATACCAGCAGTGATGACAGCCGACTTTTCAGCAAGATCTTGTGCTTTTTGCTCTTGAATTACGTACATCACTAAAAGCGTGAGTGTCACTCAAGGCCAGATATAAGGCCTTGACCAGTACATATTCTAAAGACCACACCCACCAAGAACAAATAAATCAATCTGATTGGCTGATGAATCTGACAATCTGACTTTAGTTGCTCATTTATTTGCACTGTTGAGGAATGCTTTTCCTGCTACCTTTTGAAGAGGCCATTTTTGCTCCTTGGCTGCCTCCTCATTTTAAATGACATTATAAATTTCAGGTGAGCACAAGATAAACACTTACCTTTCCTCCCAGAGGCCTGTAGAATCGATAATCAAGGAATTAAGTGAATTAAGCAGTAGCAGGGCCCGTGCTAATAGATGGATGGTGGAATAACGGTTGAGGTGCAATGATAAACTCAATGGCTTGTAAGTAATGCTCCATCAAATGGCCATCTGCAAGTCGCTGGGTCTAATGTTATTAAAAAAAATGCAACATTCCTCTTGCGAGGATTACTCACCGTTTTTAGTCTAGAAATGCAAAGTGTTTGACAGACAAAGGTTTTCTTTTTTCTGCAAAAGGTTCAACCAACAGCTGCCTGAATGAAGTGCCTGCTAATCACAATACTGGTAGGTTGCTAAGTAAAATGAACTAAATCAGAGTTAAGCATCATTCCTACCCATTAAAGGGATAGTTTACCCCAAAATTTTAATTCTCTAATCGTTTACTCACCATCATACCATACCAGATCTGTAGGACTTTCTTTCTTCTACAGAACACAAACCAAACATTTTAGAAGAATATTTCAGCTCTTGCATTGTAAGGACAGATAGTGCATTCAAATTTTGATGCTCCAAAATGCACATAAAGTCAGCAGAAACGTAAAACAAATACTTAAATATTTATTTGTTTCTCACCCAAAAGTATCATAGCACTTCTGAAGACATGGACTTAACCACTGGAGTCGCATGGAACTTTTGGAATAATGGAATTATGCTGCCTTAATGTGCTTCTGGTGCTTCAAAATGTTGGTATGTTTTCACTTGCATTATGATGACTGACTAAAACTGAAATATTCTTCTAAAATAATTTGTGTTCTGCAAAAGAAAGAAAGTCATACACATCTGGGATGTCATGAGGGTGAGTAAATGATGAGATAATTGTAATTTTTGTGGAACTATTCTTTAAATATATTATTTGATTCAAAATAAATGCATAAGCCTCACAGTGAGATCATGCTTTGGAGAATGATAATTTCAATCATTGGAATATTTTAATGAATTGCCACTAAATAGCCAGTGGTTGGTAGTAACATGCTACATTTACATTTACTGAGTAACTTAAAAAAAAAATGAAGAAAAAACTTTTAGATTAGGTTTAAAAGTGGGTACTTTTTATTCTCACTCAAGAAAATTTCTAATTAATTGTTATTTACATTTTACAATGGGCGGCGTTCCTGTCGTTACACTACTGTCATCTTTTTGCACTACTGTGTACTGGTTGGCACTGCACTGTCCCTCACTGTGCCTATTGTCCTGTTCATTGTTAGTCATTTACTGTACTGTCCCGTACTTTTGCACACGTTTGCACGTGCACTTTATATAGGTATTTTATTTAGTCTGTGTAGTCTCATGTGGTTCTGCGTTTGTCCTATGTTGTTTTATGTAGCACCATGGTCCTGGAGGAACATGTCTCGTTTCGCTGTGTACTGTACTAACTGTATATGGTTGAAACGACAATAAAAACCACTTTACTTGACTTGACTTGACTGGGTTTAATTTGAGTTAATGCGTAATTTATTGACAGATTATTGTATGGGACTTTTACGACTTCGGAATTTCACACAGCTGCGCTGTCACAGACTGTCACTCAAGCTGAGACCTTCACTGCTGCGGCATCAAGCTCTTCAAAGTGAAACAATTTCTTCAATCCGCACAGAGAAAAAAAAATAGAGTTTCATCATGCAACACCATTTTACACCAAGTCAAGCAGATATTTTAAAATTAAAATTGCAACTCCAATTCATGACAGCACTCTAAGATAAGTTGCGGCTCAAATGATAACGCAGGCATATCTGTGACATGGTGATGGTCATTTTCAGGGTGATTCTATAAATATGGGCTCATGTGACATCATATACATTTTTGTACATTTTTTAAATCAGTGCAGCAATATATCAATGAGCTTTGTCCCGCTTCCCGCAAGCAGTATTTATGCATTTACCCTGCATCCTCATGGGGTGGAAACTACCACAGCTACTTCAGGCTGATTAACTATATAAATCCATGTAAACATCCAAGTTAAGTGTAAATGCCTTTTGCTCTGCCAAATATGTAATTGACAACTGGAGCACAAACAGAGAGTATGTCTGTGTGTGGTGCCCTATTCAGGCTGTGTACTCTCCATTTAGGGAGCGACGGTACTGCTGTACAGAACTATTTATCTCAAATCTTTCGACACTGAAAACTGTAACTACACTGAACTAACAACCAAAAACTATGAAATAGTGCAAGTAGGCATTAATAAAACACCATAATGATAACTAGATATGTTTCCAAACCTCTCTTCTTATTGACAAATTCATCAATAATAATAATGTGAAAACAATGAAGTTTCTCACCCACATCATATTGCCTCTGAAGATATTGATTTAACCACTGCAGTCTTACTTTTATGGATTACTTTTATGCTGATTTTTTATTTTTTTTTGCTTTAAAATGTTTGCACTCATTCACTTGCATTATATGGACCAAAAGAGCTGAGAAATACTTCTAAAAATCTTCATTTGAGTTCAGCAGATGAAATGTTCTGCAGAAGAAAGAAGAAAGATACACATCTGGGATGGAATGATGAGAGAATTTTCGTTTTTGGGTGAACTATTCCTTTAAGTGCTCTTGTCAGATCTGTTGGTGATTCACATTCTTCTCTGCATATCGCCCCCTCCCCCTGCAGAGCTGACAGAAGAGCTTCTAGCAAAAAAAAAAAAAAGACTTAAAATTGATCCATTTCTCAGACACACCTATCACATCCCTTCTGAAGATCAGAGGTGGGTAGAGTAGCCAAAAAATTTGCTCAAGTAAAAGTACAATTACCTTAAAAAAATATTACTCAAGTAGAAGTAAAAGTAATAATGATATTATTAATAATGTAATTGTGTAAAAGTTACTTTCACAAATAGCATAATTAATGTTTACTTTCCTTTTATCCAGTACATGAATATATATTTAATATGCAATAGAGATTAATAATATAATTAATATAACGAATAATAATAATAATGTAAATAATGGAAATTGTCATCATTCACCACTATGTTGTTCCAAAACCACATGACTTCTTTCTTCCATGCATCAAATTAAAATAATAATTCTCCAAACTATCATGCACCCTCATACCATCCCAGATCTGTATGACTTTCTTTCTTCTGCAGAACATTTCATTTTTAGAAGAATATCTCTGTTCTGTTGGTCCATACAATACAAGTGAATGGTAACCAGAATGTTGAAGCTCCAAAAACTGACTCCAGTGATTTTCAGAAGCAATATGATAGGTGTGGTTTAACTATTGGAGTCCCTACTTGGAACCCATTCACATGCATTGAAATGACCTACAGAGCTGAAAACTTCTTCTAAAAATAATAATTTGCATTCTGCAGAAGAAAGGAAGTCATACATATCTGGTATGGCATGAGGGGGAGTAAATGATGAGAGAAGTTTAATTTTTGGGTAAACTAGCTCAACCATAATCTAATATTCCGTCATCTTTTCCCTACCCTCATGTTGTTCCAAACCTTTGTAACCCTTTGTATTCTGTAGAACACAAAATATGTTAGACAGAATTTTAGGGACTGACAGTCTAGGTCATCATTCACTTTCAAAATATAATGAAAAAAAAAAAAAAAAATCATTCACTGAAAATAATTGGTGACTCAGGCAAACATTCTGTCTAAAATCTCCTTATTGTGTTGCATGTAAGAAAGAAAGTCATACAGGTTTTGAACAACAATTTCCATTAATAATAATAATAATAATTCTGTAATACATGTTAAATATGTATTATGGGGTGAGTAAATTATGACATTTGGTCCTTAATCATCCTTTAAATTGACTAAATGAAAAATAATCAACTCTTTTATAAAAAAAATAAAATAAAAAAAAAAAAACTGTCTCCTTTTATTTTACCACCTCCAGAATGCCTTTGGTTCCTATTTACCATTTTTGAAACTGGCTTTCTGACAGCTCATCACCTTGTAACGACCTCTCTGGAGAGGCATCTTAATTGCAGCTTAAGCCCTGTTACATTGCAAATTACATTAAGGCATTAAGCACTTTCCAAACAATACTAAATCTCTTAAAAAAATAAATAAAAAATAAACAGTTTTGATGTCCGTGATTTCAGAAATAAATTATCCAATTTTTAAACAAAACATAAGGACAGACACAAAAAGGCCAACCAAAATTAGAACAAAGATAAACAATATTCTAACCAGCAACAACAACATCAGCTATCTACTATCTACCAGCCAGCAAAATCCAAGCTGGCATCAGATGCTTCAAGGGCATGATACCACCGTGCAGGTACCAATGAGTTGTGCTGCTAGCCAGGCAAAACATTTAAGAGCCCATCTGCTGGACCGCTACAGCTCTAGGAGGATGCATCTGGACTGTTCCATAAAAACAGCAGCTATAGATTACTCTGATTGGCCACAATAAAAGCTGAACTTGATTTGAAATTGATGAAATTGAAATGCCAGTCACAGTCACTGTCAAAATGTTTGAAGAGCTGTTAAAACATCACTTTAACTGCATCTCTCTCTCTCTCTCTCTCTCTCTCTCTCTCTCTCTCTTTGAGTAGTAACATGATTTCAAAGCATTTGATCCTAATGAACTAAAAGTGTTGAATACATATGTTAATGCTTCAAATTTCTACATACCTGTACATTAGGGTGACCAAACATACCCATTTTCCGGGGACAGTCCCAGTTTTTTTACGGTCTGTCCCCGACTGGAACTGTTTTCCCGACTGGAACTGTTCCCGGAAATGTCCCCGTTTTTACTGCGCATTCAAAACAGTCTGCAAAGTGAAAATACATGGCAAGAAAGCTGCTATTGAAGCCTACCGGCATCAAGGTTAATCGTGTGCTGTTTATTGTGACCAAAAGAGGGGGCTGCTCGCTATAGAAGCTTTAAGTCATTCGTACTGATTACTTGTTCACGCCAGTTTTGCCATTAAGAACTGAACCAGGCAAGAAGCACAATTGAAAAGAATCATCATCATACCAGTTATGTCATAAATAAGTTACATTGTTCATTTAAAAAAATGTAATGTATATTAAAGTATCCACAAAGAACAACAATAAATTTAAGTCAGCACATTACAGCATAGATTACATTGCGCTTTGCTGAGAAACAAGTGACTGAATGAAGCATAGTAATGCATAAGAGTTGATAAAAATAAAATGTATATTTAAGAAAAACAGGTCCGTATGAGATACAATATGAGAGAACTGATAGAAACAGTTAGGTGAAATAGTGTAATAATTATTATTATTATCAATATTCAATATCTTTGTGTCATGACTGCAAAGTGGAAAAAATCCCTAAAAATATTAGATCTAAGGGGGGAAATAGCCCTCCTTCAGAAATTAATTTCAGGCCCTGATATTGTCCATAGTGTAAGTGTTTCATATGATTTCAGTTGTAATGCTGAGGTAGTCAAGTGAGCTCATTTCGTTTTAAATATATTTGCCAGCTTGCCAGCAAACAAGTTAGAAGCCTACTTTTTTAAACTTTTTATTCTTATTTCATGCTCTTAATAGTTTTTTTTTTTATTATATGTATCTTGCATTTTCTTTAAAATGTATATGTAAAGCACTTTGAATTGCCATTGTGTATGAAATGTGCTATATAAATAAATTGCCTACCTGCCTGCCATATACCATCTTACTTTTAGGAAAGTGCCAGGTAAACGTGAAGGAAAAAAGGAGAAGAGAATGGTTTTTAGAAGAGTAAGAAGAGTGATGCAAAGAGTATGACAAATCATTGTTTATATATGTTTGTTTAGTTCACTTTTATGCTACCATGTCACCTACTGTATACAGTGTAGAAAAGAATGAACTCATATGTAACAGAAATGATCATCATTACCTCCGTATCGGAATTTCATTGAGACATATTCAACAGAGTATGATATTCTATAGTTCATTCCACATGATCAAATTGCATAACATCTGAATTGTCCCCGTTTTTTAATTCATAGATAAGTAACATGCACATTTTCATTTACATATTTACCACTGAACTAGAAATGTCCCCGTTTTTAATTTTTTATATCTGGTCACCTTACTGTACAAATGCTTAAAATTTCTACATATATGTCTACATACAACTGTAAACAGTTTACAATTAAGCTAATTACAACTTATTCTCATAGTATAAACATCACTATAGATAATATTCATTTATGTTACCTAAATTTTACAAGCCATGTTCGCACAGTTTTCTGCTGAAATTAACAATAGAGGCTCTACATCAACTGTGTACTCCATTTCACTTTCAGACAGATCAAGAGTACAATGGTTGATTATGACTATATTTTCACTCTATTACTCACACTGCTATGTTATGATATTGATACACATTTACATCATTTAAAAAAATATTTTGATTAATTTTAACGCTTGTATAACAGACCCACCTACATTTACCCACTTTTTTCAAACATGATTTCTTGTGCTGTATAATTTACCTGATAGAATGTTGGACATTGGACTGAGGTTTGGGCTAAGCCATGCAAACTGACCCGTGAGAAACGCATTATGATGTGGTTGCTTCATAAATTGTACATGTCATGTCACATTTGCTTTTTGGACACTGTGACCATTCTCTGACTTTCTTGTAAAGGAGCAAGTGGGAGCCGGGCAAATGATTCAATGTAAATATTTATTTAAAAAATTTTCAGTTTAACACACACTCTGCTTGCTTTTCAGTGTAATCACACTGAATGCATACATGAAGACTGCTGTGTGTCTTTCTTTCCCCTGTGGCAGTTTAGACTGCCCTTTTAACACCCTTCAGCTCTCATTGCAACACAAAACGTCTCGGGTTACTTGTGTAACCCTTGTTCCCTGAAAAAAGCGGAAAGAGATGCTGCGCTGCTAAGCGCTATGGGGAAACAATCTTATTGTGAGCTGCTTCTGAACATGTGTGTAACACGTCAATGAAATTGACTGGAATTTATAGCCTCGGTTGGTGAGATCATTGGACGCACCTGTGACGAGGCTATAAATAGAAGGCATCACCAGAGTGTCGTCAGATTATTTTTCTGAAGAGCGGTCCTGGGACGTCCCAGTGCGGCAAAAGAAGCGCAGCATCTCGTTCCGCTTTTTTCAGGGAACAAGGGTTACACAAGTAACCCGAGACGTTCCCTTTACAAAAAGCTTCACTTTGATGCTGCGCTGCTAAGCGCTATGGGGAACGAAATGCCCACGCCGCCGCACTGGGGCTGTCCGGACCCCTGATCGTTGTGAAGTGTTTTCACAGAACGCGAGAGGCTCCAGACATGAGCTTGAGATGTCGACTCAAGGGCATAAGCCCGGAGTAGCAGAACATCTAACACCATAAAATCCGAAGAGTGTGTACGGAAAGGACTAACCTGCCGTATCACAAACCTGGTTTAGACATGAGCTTGAGATGTCGACTCAAGGACATAAGAGTCCGGAGTAGCGGAGCATCTAGCCTACAAAGTCAAAAGATGAGTTTTAGAAGCCGATTCAAAGGCTCTAACTCAAAAGTTCGTACCATGAACTTGGATTTGGCATGAGCCCGGGATGTTGACCCAAGGACATAGTCCGGGGTAGCAAAACATCCCAGCCAATGTAGAAATTGTAGAATGTGTGTGGAGGGGACTAGCCCGCCACGTCATAAACTTGCTCCTGCATGAGTTTGAGATGTCGACTCAAGGACGTAAGAGCCCGGAGTAGCATGAACATCCAAACTATAGAATTTAATGAATGTGTGCGGAGAGGACCAGCCTGCCGCATCACAAACTTGCTGCAGAAGGACCCCTCTAGCCAAGGCTTTAGAGGAAGCGACCCCTCTGGTGGAGTGAGCCCTGACACCTACTGGCGAAGCTTGACCGCGCGCCTCATAGGCCAGGGCAATAGCATCCCTCACCCAATGTGACATAGTCTGCTTACTAGCGGCCGCCCCCTTGTTGCGGCCCCCATAGCAAACAAACAATTGCCCTGACTTACGCCACTGGCTTGTGCGGTGGACATAAATCTGAAGGGCACGGACTGGGCAAAGTCCATGAAGTCTTTCCTGCTCCGGCGTTAAAAACGGCGGGGAGCAGAAGGCTTCTAAAGTGACAGGATGTACTGTCGAAAAAGGAACTTTAGGAAGATAATCAGGGTGAGGATGCAATATAGCTTTTGCCATACCGGGGGCAAATTCTAAGCAGGCCTGCAGAATAGACAGAGCCTGTAGATCCCCAATCCTCTTAAGAGAGGTAATAGCCATAAGGAAGACCATCTTGAGAGTCAGAAGTCTGTCAGACGCTGATTCCAGAGGTTCAAAAGGGGTCTCGACCAGAGCCTCCAGGACTATAGTTAAGTCCCACGAAGGAGTTCTGGCCCTAAAGGGAGGTCTCAGTCGCCTGGCTCCACGAATGAAGCGGGCGAGTAGAGGATGTCTCCCTAAAGGCACCCCGTCAATCAGGGCGTGGCAAGCTGAAATGGCAGCCACATAAACCCTGAGAGTAGCGGGGCACATGCCTGCTGACAGTTTCTCTTTCAGAAACTCCAGAACTGAAACAATTTGGCAGTTAACTGGATCTGCATCGTGTGAACTGCACCACCTTTTGAAGACACCCCATTTATTGGAGTAAATTCTTCTGGTGGAGGGAGCCCTAGCACTAAGAATGGTTTCAATAACCCCAAGCGACAGCCCTGTGTCCCTCAGTTGGTACCCTTCAGGGGCCAAATGTGAAGTCTCCACAACTCGGGCCGGGGATGAAATATTGTCCCCTGTGCTTGAGACAGAAGGTCCTTCCTGTCCGGAATCGCCCAGGGCGAGCCGTCTAGGAGAGGCATCATCTCGGAGAACCAAACCCTGTTGGGCCAGCGAGGCGCTATCAATAAGAGGCAAGACCCTTGCTGGCGAACTCTGGCCAGGACTCCCGGGAGCAGAGAGATCGGAGGGAACGCATACAGGCGCATTCTGGGCCATGTATGCGCCATCGCGTCCAGACCCAGAGGGGCTGGGTGACTCAGAGAGAAGTAGAGGGGACATTGCGCAGTCTCCACTTCGGCTCTGTAAAATCTCTCCCAGATCTGTTGTACTACCTCGGGATGGAGTTTCCACTCGCCCGATGGTAAGATTCGTCTGGACAGAAAATCTGCTCCCACATTCAGGCGTCCAGGGATATAGACTGCCCTGAGTGACAGTAACTTGCCCTGGGCCCAAAGGAGAATCCGACGTGCCAGCAAATTGAGGTGGCGAGAACGTAGGCCTCCTTGATGATTTATGTAGGAGACTGCCGCTGTGTTGTCCACCCGCACAAGGACGTGGCAGCCTCTCAAACGTTGGAGAAAGTATTTCAGGGCCAGAAATACTGCCATCAGCTCGAGGCGATTTATGTGCCAATCGAGTTGATGACTCTCCCATACCCCTTGGGCTGGACGACCACTTAAGACCACACCCCAACCCGTCAGGGAGGCGTCTGTCGTAAGCATCCTGCGACGACACAACGCACCAAGAGTGGGACCCAAGGTGAGAAACCGGGGTCTGAACCACATAGAAAGGGAACGAAGCACTGGGCGCGTAACCCTTATTTGCCTGAGGGGACTGGCCCTTGGATGAAACCCTCTGGCTTTTAGCCACAGCTGAAACGGTCTCATATGGAGAAGGCCCAAAGGAATCACCGTGGACGCAGACGCCATGAGACCCAAAATTCGTTGGAACTGAAGAACAGTGCAAACTTGACCTAGCCTGAGAATGCTCAGGGAGTTCTGAATGGAGGTGACACGAGCGGGAGACAACTGTGCCTGCATCGTGACCGAATTCCATATAACCCCCAGATAGGAAATTTTCTGGGTCGGGGAAAGAACGCTCTTTTTGGCGTTGAGTCTCAGACCCAGAGAACCTAGATGAGCTAAGACGATATCCCTGTGCTGAACTGCCAGTTCTTGAGACTGGGCTAGGATCAGCCAGTCGTCTAGATAATTCAGAACGCGGATGCCCTGGAGTCGCAACGGAGCCAGTGCTGCATCCATGCATTTCGTGAATGTGCGGGGTGATAAGGCTAGACCGAATGGAAGGACCCGATACTGGAAGGCTTCGTCCCCGAAAGCGAACCTCAGGAACTTCCTGTGCTGTGGCAGAATTCCAATATGAAAGTATGCGTCCATGAGGTCGATCGTGACCATCCAATCGAAGCGTTGGAACTGAGACACGATGGACCTGACTGTTAGCATCTTGAACCTGAGCGTCTTGACAGAGCGGTTCAAGGCACGAAGATCCAAGATGGGACGCAACCCCCCCCCCCCTTCTTGGGGACCAGGAAGTATCTGCTGTAATAGCCAGACTCTTTCTCTGGAAGGGGAACATGTTCTATGGCCCCTTTCTCCAAGAGATTTCGCAGTTCTACCTGAAGTAGAGATGCCTGTTTCGGGCTTACTGTAGTGGAAAGCACGCCGTTGAAGCTCGGAGGGCGGCAAGCGAACTGAATTCTGTAGCCTTTTTCTACTGTTTTTAGAACCCACATAGAAATACCTGGCAGAAGTTTCCACGCTGCCAGGTTTTCTGAGATGGGAACTAAATTCAAGACTTCCTGTCGAGGGGGTGTAGAATGTTCCGTGTCCTGGAATATGGCAGGAAGCGACGGTACATTCAACATTTTGTTGAAAACCCCTGTCACCCGAAACACCAAGGGTGGCGGGAGTGAAGAGGTTTCGTGAGGGTATCGGGAGGGCCGAAGTGAATGATACACGCGCCCCGTCCCGAAGGGAACTACCCTCACAAGGTTGGAAACAAAGACGTCAGGGCTTCTTTCTCTTAGAGATAACAGCCCTGAGGTCTTGTTTGGGAGGTTGCTGAGAACGACGAGTCTGTCCCCAATCTTTACGAGGGGGAGCACGACTTGCCACGCTCTGCTTCTGAACCTCCCTCCTCACAGAATCAGGGCGAGACTGGGTGACCGACGGCCTCGCCCCCTGAGTGCGACGAGGAAGGAATTTTCCAAAAGCCTCCTCATGGCTTTTCGCCTCCTGGAATCTGGAGATGACCGTATTCATGGCGTCTCCAAAGAGACCAGAAGGCGAAACTGGGGCATCAAGAAGGAAAACCCTGTCCTTATCCTTGATGCCGGATAGATTCAGCCACAAGTGCCTTTCAGTGCTAACCAAAGCGGACATAGACCGGCCAATAGCACGGGCTGACTGCTTGGTGGCACGGAGAGACAAATCAGTAGCTCGACGAAGCTCAGAGAAAGCTTCATCGTCGAGACTCCTTCCCGCACTCAAATCTTTTAGCAGGTCAGCCTGGTATGCCTGCAAAACAGCCATGGTGTGCAACGCAGCACCAGCCTGACCAGCCGCTTGATATGCTCTCCCGACCAGCATGGAGGTTACCCTGCATGGCTTAGAAGGGAGAGCAGATTTATTAAGAGATGACGTAGAACACGGCGAGAGATAACCCGCAAGTGTCTCTTCGACCGGTGGCATCTTTAAATACCCTCGCGCCTCAGCGCCGACGATAGTCGAATATATTGACGTCGAAGGCACGTGAATGCGCGAAGTATAAGGCTTGTTCCAAGAACGAGAAAGTTCGTCATGGAGATCATCAAAGAAGGGAAGGGACTGACGAGATGTTCCCTTCCCTTGGTCACCAGACAGAAATCTGTCCTCTAATTTAGAGCGCTTGGGGGGAACTTGGTCACGTGGCCAGTCTATTTGAAGCCTGGCCACCGCGCGAGTAATCACATCGAGCAGCTCCTCCGAAGATTTTGAATCGCGATTGGAGTGCTCAGATGCGGTTAACTCTAAATCCGACCCAAGGGAAAGGAGGTCCCCCTCGTGAACTGAAGAGGCGCCGAAGCGCGCTTCAGGATCACGCGAGGGACCAGCAGGATCTGGGGAGAGAGCGAGCGAAAGGGGCGAACCCGTCTCTCGCTCCTCAACCAGATCCACGCGAGAGCCCCACGAATGAAGTGTGGGTGCCGGCTCTCGGAAGTAAGCAAGGCGAGCGCGAAGCATCCCGACCGAAAGTAGGTCACAATGCTCACACCCGCCCTGTTCCAACGCGAGAGTAGCATGCTCTTCCCCCAAGCAAACAAAGCAAAATTGATGCGTGTCCCTGTCAGACATAGAACGCTGACATGGAAACACGCATTGTTTGCCCTGCTTTTCCGCCATTTTCCCCTTTTTTTTTATTTTTTTATATATATATATATATATATATATATATATATATATATATATATATATATATAAAGAGAGAAAGAAGGAAAGGCTTAAGAGTTTAAGCAATTTTTAGCAAGAGTCTCGTGAAAACACACAGAGAGAAAGCTCTGAAGAAAAATGTCTGACGACACTCTGGTGACGCCTTCTATTTATAGCCTCGTCACAGGTGCGTCCAATGATCTCACCAACCGAGGCTATAAATTCCAGTCAATTTCATTGACGTGTTACACACATGTTCAGAAGCAGCTCACAATAAGATTGTTTCCCCATAGCGCTTAGCAGCGCAGCATCAAAGTGAAGCTTTTTGTAAAGGGAACATCTGTTATAGGTGATTTCCCACAGGTATCAATCCTTACCGCTCTTCCTCTCCCAGCCACGGCCACATCACCACACACTATCTGTTAGGTTTTTGTGTTGGCTTAGGTTTAAGCATGTCTATTTTGATTAACTCGTATTTGCTTTTAGGACATTATCAGTTAATTACAGGTTAAAGTATTAGGTTAGGTAGATATGTTTTACTCATTAATACTTCCACCTATCATTCACCTTAAAAACCTTGTCTGATTACTACACCATTTCACTCGCTTTTGGTTCCCCTTGCTGGACATTTCACTAGGAAACTAGGAAATCATCTGCAGTTGATTTCACTTGTTCATTCATCATAAAAATGGAATGGTAAATCAAGTGTATTTTTTGTTCAATACAGTATGCTCTGCTGTACACTTCACATTTTAGTATTGAAATGTGGCAAGGTGGAGGGCGGGGCCGGGTCGTGACTCAACACGCCCGGTCCCGAATTAGGCTAATCAAGCCTCCGAGAGGGTTAAATGCCGACTGCGGAAGATGGGCGTGAGAGAGAGATCGTTCACGGACATGTCCGTTGTCTTATGTGTTGGTATTTTGAGTTTTACATTAAACCTTTAGTTTCTCGCCTCTTCCTTTTACGTGTATGTATGTATGTATTCCATATAATACACTGTATACATACTGTACTGCAGAACAAATAAGAGTCGTATGATATTATACTATTCTGAACATAAGAGTGGAGGTGAAAGTACATGTGATGTATGTATGTGTGTAATGATTGTACATTAACATGTATAAGGTGATGATGGGTTTCTCAATCCACAAGGACTTTACAGTGGGGCAAAGCCAATGTCATCATAGACAGAAATTGACTAACTGGGAACAGCTGGGAGCAGACAGAGGCCAAACTCAGAGGCCAAACCATCAGAAGCCAGACAAAACCCAATGAATACAACCTAAGAAATCTTTTTTACTCCTCTTTATCCCACAACACCATAAATGGTAAATGGTCTGCACTTATAAAGCGTCTTTGCGCTATTCAAATGCTTTACACTGCATCTTATTTACCCATACACACACATTCACACACAAATGACAGCAGAGCTGCCATGCTAGACACAAGCCTGTCATTGGGAGCAACTTGGGGTTCAGTACCTTGCATGTGGAGCATGTGGAATCCTGTGGGCCGGGAATTGAACCGCTAACCCTGCAATTAGTGGTCAACTCGCTTTACCACCTGAGCCACAGCTGCCCAGAATAACTGTCCAATCAAACTATGTTTCCCTAATGTCTGTAGCAGAAACACACAGACAGATCCAGTCACAGGCTGGGTCTAATTATTATTCAAGTTTTTATCTATAATATCTACTATTCAAAGCAGACGTCAAGTTGTTAATGTTAGTTCATATGTTCAGTCCTTTTTCTTTTTTAAGTGATGTCTTAGGTTCTTTAACCCTTTTCAGACCAAAAAAGGAAGCAAGGACCCCGTGTTAAGCGAGTGCTACATTTAAAGCCTGGCTTATATTGCATAACATGCATAGCATTTTAAAATTTTCCTAAATACATTTTTACGTGGGAGGGACAATGAAGCATTTAGCTGAACATTAGCCACTTACCTTTAGCTTTGGTTGAAGTGTGTAATTATTTTTTATGTTTGTAACACTGGGACATAAGGTGACATACTTGTGCTTATGTATAAAATCAGATGCTACTTTATATTATGTATGTTTATGTTCCAATTTATGTTATGCTCTCCTCTTCATATTGTGTGGTAGGTCCCATATTGCCTCAGTAAAACTTCTAGTAAGGTGACCCCATGTGACAGGAAGCAGGACGTGCCACATCAGAAGGTCTTGGCTATAGAAAGAGCTAGGAGATAGTACTGTTTAGAGACACTTGTCACCAAACTATGAACTATTGTGCCCTTTAAGTGGAGTTGGAAAAATCGTTCTTACAAGTTCCGAAAACATGAATGGTATAGAAAAATCATATTTACTAAGTGGGAAACTCGGTATCCTAATGATACACAAGTTGCCGAGTTGTGACTTTGGAATCAATGAATTTGCAAAGTTATTTCAATTTCAGTGTTTGATTTTTAATAATTTGAATATATCACATGTGATTTTCAACTCGTGACTGACCCTTTGCGGGTTTGTTATAAAGGTAATGAATTCATTATTTGTTAGATATCATGCATTAATAAATCATATTGGTCATTTGAATGATGCAGTGTTCAGTTATTCTTATCCACTGGTTCATGGAGTTTATTGTTACATCATATCCCAGGCCATCATGACTATCAGTTAGTCATTTGTAGGCTTCTTCCCCGAAAAGTGTAAACACGGTGATGCTTTTTACAGGTGATGCTGTAAAAACAGTGGCACTCTGTTTATTTGAGCCTCCTGACCAGCCTGACTAATGGTGTAAGTTTAGGCAAGGACTATTTAATTGTTTCACCAATGGAAGATGGAGGAGTGTTTGGAAAACCTATTTAAAAACAAATTATTTTTGCAGTTTCATTTTGTGCAGAATTAACTCACTTCAGCTTTGATATTGCATTTTTTTTTTTGTTTTTTTTAACAATATTTTATTTCCTCACAAACATGTTTGAGACCAAAAAATAATGGGCCTACCCAATGGACCACTTGCAATACCGCCCTATTG
This sequence comes from Moxostoma hubbsi, assembly GCA_032164185.1. Taxonomy (NCBI): domain Eukaryota; kingdom Metazoa; phylum Chordata; class Actinopteri; order Cypriniformes; family Catostomidae; genus Moxostoma; species Moxostoma hubbsi. The sequence goes on along the minus strand of JAVLUX010000011.1, from coordinate 7,326,703 downwards.
AAGATGCCTATCATAGAATAAAAAGCAGATGTAAATATTTAATTTACATTTACATTTATGCATTTGGCCGACGCTTTTATCCAAAGTGACTTACAGTGCACTTAATACAGGGACAATCCCCCCGGAGCAACCCAGAGATAAGTGCCTTGCTCAAGGACACAATGGTGGTGGCTGTGGGGATCAAACCAGTGACCTTCTGATTAACAGTTATGTACTTTAGCCCACTTCACCACCACCACTCAATTACTCAATAATTAATAATAATAATAAAAAGCCATATATCTAAATGTATCGTAGCTCCAGCAGGATATCTCTGAAATGTCGCAAATCTTTTGTACAGCATCTGTTTGGTCTGAAAGCACAATGACCAAAGCAATTTGACCGATCCGGTCAGCATCTTGACACGTATCGCTTTTAGAGCTACAAACTAGATTAGGTATCAGAGCTGCTGAATAGAGAATTAATTACAGTCCATACATCAGGCCATTCTATTACAGAGATACAGCAGCCACCTCAGATAGTGCATGAAATAGAGAGAAGTTCAGCTTTCAAAATCTCTTTATTTGTTTTTGTCAGATGTTCTAGATTTTAGACTGTGAGTCTTAGTATCTTTTCCAACACCAGGCCATTGCGTTCTTTGCAATTCTAAGAAAATTTGCATGTGTGGCAATATAGCACACGTTGACTTTGAGAGTTCAGGAAGGACAGTTTGGTGGATACTTTCTTGATTGAAAAGTCACTATGAAATCAGTCTACAGTATTGACCATGATAGTAATTGGTATTGGATCAAAAAGAATAAAATGGTATCGCCCATCCCTACTGCCAACTATAATTTATTTATTTTTTGCCTATGGATGTCTAAAATACTATATACTGTACCCCATTGGTCCTTAACCCTTTTGCAAGTGTGACCCCCTTTTAAGAATGACGATATTTCGCCAACAAAAACAACAAGACTATTTAGCGAAGGGTAAAAAAAAATTTCACCTAGATATAATGAACGAGGCGAAATGCCCTCTTCTTCACCATAACAGCTTTCTGAAAGAGTTCTCTGCAGGAGCTCTTGTAGTTTTTGTTGGAAAAATTCCAGTGGCTTTGTTAGTTGTGATTAATGTTTAGTTTTTAAGTCCCTTAGCATCTTGGATGGTTTAAGCCTGTCATTCGCTGATACATCACCACAAATCACACACTGTGTTCGTGGATCCCCATCGACTGAGTGAAGCCATATTCCAAGTACTTTTCGTCATATTTCCTGCTTTTGGCTTTCTTTCATTTTGACTCATTTTGTTTCTGTTGGATGTTTTTACACGTCAAGCACTAGTTAGAAATGCTTCATGACTAATCGGCTGACCAACTAAGATGACTACGTACAAATATATGAATTACTAGACTCAGGGGACTTCTTGCAATAAGTAGTAATTAGTTTATATCAAGTCGCCAGTAGGTGGTGCCATGATGCAAGTATTTTACAATCATTCAAAATATACATTTTCCTGCGACCCCTTTGGAACCCCCTGTGGATTCGCAACCCCCAGTTTAAGATCCACTGCTGTACACTCATATGATTATTTAAACAAACCCTCTCAACCCCCCCCCCCCCCCCCCAAGTGGCATTTTAATGTTCTTCGGATTCAATGGGGCATTTAGAGCAGGAGGTGATTGACAGGATCCTGTGGATATGTTGTAACAGCACAGCAACTCTCTCTGCCTGGCTGGGCCCTAATGAAAACATATCCAGCAGATAAGGCTCTGCTCCAGCTAATGTGACTGACTGTAGACTGATGCAGACCCTGTGAGCTGAAATGGCGAATGTGAGGTTGTCTGTGAACCTGGGGTTCTTACTTTAAAGAGGTCAGGATAGAAAGAAAACCTTGGGTTGCTCATCATTTAAAATATAAAGCTTTCAATCTGTATTCAGTTTTCTATTTATTTTCATGTTAAACTCTCGGTATCCTTCAGTAAGTCCTTCTCTATAAACTTTCAAGAGATTTTTTTTATCAACATTAATTTCATGGCATTAACAAAATCCCTCCCCAGACATTGGATAAAATCAATAGAATATTCAGGATAAAATAAATCAGAAAATGTCAAAAGAGCTGTCTTTGGTAATCTTATTGTAACATATCTGTCCTTGGAGAGTTTTTGTGAAGAGCAATAGAAAATTACACTGAAAAAGCACTTTCCAGACTTCCATTGTTAGAATATCAAAATCCACTTCAGCCTTTGAACAATTTATTGCAGAATGAATGGCCTTCAAGGCATGTGAAGAGCATCCTAGTCTGTTCCTCAGACCTTTGCTGGCACAAGGGAAGGACACTAGTCCTCAGGATGCAAACTTCTTGAGACCACATTAGTACTGTTGCACTAAACTGCCTTGTCCTTGAATCTAATGAAAATGACTGCCCACTTTTTCACAAGCTTTGGTTTTGGAGTTGTATGCCAACCAACCAGCTCCAAGATGAAGCACAACACTACAATAATTGATTCTAAGCAAAAAAGAGACAAAGGTCTAGACTAGACTCACTGTGTTTTTTAACTTGTACTTAACTACCAAATATCACAATGCTCGTCTAATAAAGCATTGCGAATGACGTAAATGGATTAGCTTAAAAAAATATTATAAACCTACAGCCTACAGTATATGTCATTGTCTGTAATTATAAATTCTGATAAATAAAAAGTATTTTTCAATATGAAGGGGATTTTTACTTTTGGATCCCAACTGTTGCACTGAATTCAAACTTCCTATGGTTACAACAGACAAAGTTTAATGACCATTGAAGCTAAATAAATTTGAATTAAAATATTTACTTTATTTTTATTTCATTTTTTTCTCCTAAGTCCTCATGGTGGCGTAGTGACTCGCCTCAATCCGGTTGGCTGAGAACGAATCTCAGTTGACTCCGCGTCTTAGACCGTCAACCCGGGAATCTTATCACGTGACTTGTTGAGTGCGTTATTGCAGAGACAAAGCATGCATTGAGGCTTCACGCTATAACTCACCATACACCCCACCGAGAGCGAGAGCCACATTATAGCGACCACGAGGAGGTTACCCCATGTGACTCTACCCTCCCGAGCAACTGGGACAATTTGGTTGCTTAGGAGACCTGGGCTGGAATCATCCAGCACACCCTGGATTCAAACTCGCAACTCCGGGGTTGGTAATCAGCGTTTTTACTCGCTTAGCTACCCAGCCCCCCCCCCCCCCCCCCCTAAAATATTTACTTCTAAAGTTGAAAATTTAACTGTAGTACCAGTATCAGTATGGTGAATATTATCTATTGTATAACAGTATATCAATTATGTTTCACTACCTATACAGTAAAACTGTGGTTATTTGTAGTATATTATGGGAGTATATTGTGGAGTATATTATGAGGTGACATGAATATTTACAAGAGCTTGTTTAACTATATGCACTGAATCAAAATAAAAGCAGGAGATGCAGCTTGTGGTGCGTGGGTGGGCCTTTCAGTTCCAGAACTCTCCTCAGATCAGTCTTTTTTATGAGGAAAATTAATCTGTGAAATCACCAAGCTGTTACTATTGTTGGAGGACACTTCTGTGCTTAATGACTTGGCAGATAAGGTGAGGGAAGATAACCCTGAAAACATCATCTTATGCTGTTTATACAACCTCCATCCATCACTTGGAGCTCCTTCATTTAAGATGGCCAAGGGTAGTCCGTTGTCCAGAATAAACGAAAAAGCAATATATAGAGAAGAAAGGATGAGTGTGGAGAAGTCAGCTGGTATTCGGGAGGTGACCTCTCCATCACAGTGAGAGATTGGGAACTGCCACAGGGAGACAGACATTCGGGTTGGCAGCTATTGAATGTTGCCTGAATCATGCCATCTGACACAGGGACGAGAGAGAGCAGAGAGACAGAGCTGCCAACACTGGGCACACACATGGTTAAGGGCCGGCTGCCACGACTCCTGCCTCTATGTCAGGACTTAGAGGGCTGGACAGGGTCCTTGCTACAGGGCCAAGCTCCCCTCCCAACTCCACTCCAAATCAGTCCTTGAGTCCACTTGTCTCCAAGCAATGCCATTCACACATAATGGCAATACATCAAACTGGACTGGCAGATTCAGAGGGGCAGGCCAGGACATGTCTCCTTGGAGTGTGTTTCAGGGTGTGAGGTCAGGTCTCTGAGCCTGTCAGCTTGGTGCGGGGCTCAAAAAAGCAGCCAAGGCTTGTCTTCACCAGGTGTGGCTAAAGTTAAATTCTAAAGAAAATTTGAGATATTCAAATAGACATCATAAAGCAAGTTCGTACATTACGAATTGTGATTAGAGTTTGTAGCCTGTTACCCTTCAGAGATCCGTGCCGCATCAGTCAAACACAGGGGCGGTGGTGTGCACTCATCCACCTGTGTTTGTGTTGCTCTTATCACAGATGGAATCAGCCGAACAAAATGTTTGTTCACCTAAATCTGAAGTTTACCAAATCGGTAAATTTAATGTATGTATATAAAATAAAAATACATAGATGTATAAGCTACTTAAAAAGCCCTATACAAATAAATTTGACTTGACTTGGCCAATCAGAGAACCGTGGACAAGAAAGTCCACAAAATTTGCCTCGGAGCAAACGGCCACACCCATGACGCACTGTGAGTGACGTAATTGAGTCTGTGTCTCTTCACACTTCAACAACTTATATACTTGTACATATCAGAATATTTTGCAATGAACGTAAAATATATTGTTTCTATACTTAGAGACAGCAACCTAAAAATCTATAGTTTGAGTATACAATATTCCCATAATTTTTCATTCAATTACATCATTCGCAATACTTCTTGGGATTGTAGTTTGTACCCTCGTGAAATATGGTAAGTACACAACCTTGTACCTACGACTTTTTGTGTGATATTCAAATACTTTTTTGCTTCAAAACAAAGTTTGTGATGTTGTGATTTACCTTGGAGCTGATTGGTTTGGTTCATGGCTTAGAACTCCATTATGGAGGATACCACGAAAAGCCTATGGGAAAATATTAAGGGAAAAATACTTCCGGAACCCTGATGCTGAATAAGTGGGTGGGGCACTGTTGCACTGTATTCACATTTAGGATTGGAACTGGGAATTTAAAAGGCTAAATCCACTTCTGAATGAACTTCTAAATCTACAGTGGCTGTATTTGAGGGAATGCAACTTCAAACAGCTCTTCACACACTGTATACCAGTGATGATCAGTCACAAGCTCAGAATCTGAAGAATGAAATGTGGAAGGAATGTGGCACATCACCGTGAGTATTCACACTCTTGCAGCCTCATGCTGTTCTCCTTGACTTTTATAAGTTACTCATAATACATATGCAGAGATAGAAAAAGAGAGTAAAAACATTTGTGTTTATTTCAGTCTTGAAAATGTAATCGAGCTGCCTTATGAGGCTGTCTCTCGAACAGAGAAGATGCGATATTTGTGTCATGAAAGTTTTCCAGCTTGATTTGAAAGTGCCATAGCTGATTTTCTTAAAAGGGTTGTCAGCAGTCTTCTCTTTAACTTAATAAAGAAAGGAGGATGAGGGAGGATTCATGGTCTAAAGAAATATGAACAAAACACAAGCAAAGAGGATTGTCTTGCTCTCTGCTTCTACCAATGCTTTGAGGATGCACTTTGGTGCACACCCTGGTTCAAATGATGTAAAAGTTTGGTTCGTTTAGATGATGTGAACGCTGTTTTCTGAACTTCAGTGCACACCCGCGAACAGCACCCAAATCCACATGAAATGTGGTCTAGGGTTCAGTACAAGCGGATTCCAGTACGGATCACTACTAATATGAACACAATCATACCAAATCGTGGGAGTGAACTGCTACTGATGACGTGTAATTTGCATTCAATCGCAAAAAAAAACCAAAACAAACAAGTGTTGTTCTGTGCATGTAAAGTTTGTCGTAAATCCAATGAGATATTATTTATATACTTTATGCTTAAATATTTTAATAACACAGCAAAGCTTGTATGTCTTCTCGAGCTGTTATGTAGTTACAGGGGTAAACAGCTGCCACTTTTACTCATGTTGATGATACAATCGGACCATGGTTCGGACCCAAAGAATATGATGTGAACAGCAGGAGCAGCAGGAGGGGGAGAAAATTAACTCGGGCTTTGTCCAAGCAATCAAACCAAGTGTGAAAGCACCCTGAAATTTAAACCTTTCAGTTTAAGCTCTGTAGACATACAGTTTATTCACTAGGGTTTGAGGAGAAATCGATTTGCCTATGATCCACAACATACTCAAAAATGTATAATCTGAATTTTAAATGATTATTAATTATGTTTACTGAAAAAGCACACATAGTACACAACATTACAGATCTACAAAGGCTATGACATGTGGTGTGCAACACTGCAAAAACAACAGAGAAGACGTATCTACAGCAACTTTTTAAGTGCACAATAAGGTGCACTAATGCTGTGCAAAAATATGTGCTGGAGCCTTCAGTTAAGTTTAACAGCCAAGGAAAACAAAGCTGAATAACCAAAAATTGTGATGTTTCAATCTCACTTTTAAATTTTGTTTAAATTAGCATTCAAATGATGGGTCTGCAACAGAACATACACACAGAAAAAAAACCAGTGAGAGCTGCGATGAGACAAAAGGAAGAGAAGAGAGGCCGAGAGGGAGCAAGAGATTGAGCGAGCAGAGGAACAAGAGCCCTGTTGATATATTCTGAAGAAGAGTTAAGATGAAAAGGCAGGGCTGGTGGAAGATCAGAGGATATGAAAGGAAAGAGGGATGTCTGGCCTCTCTGGAGGGTCAGATGTAAACACAGAGACCAAACTGCCAGAACAGGGCTACAGTACATCAAGTAGCTTTTATGTAATATGTGTTGAATTAAAGATGCGTGTGGTGGCAACCACCGCATTAATTTCTCTACAGTCTCTGAAGCTGAATTTGGAAATAAAGTGTTGTTTTAATTTGATTCTCACATATAAAACGGCAGCAAATGCACTTTAATGCTTTTACTAATTAGACTGCCAGACAAAGTGACCACTATTCCACCAAACTAATTAAAGAAAAGCTATTGAAAAAGAACAATCAAAAGGAGGATATTCAGTTTTGAAATACTCCTTAGTTTAAAGAGAAAGTTTATCCAAAATGGAAGTTCTTTTATTATTTACTCATCCTCATTTCCTTCCAAACCTTTGTGCTGTTATGTTTTCAGAAAATTTTGGAATTTGACATAGCTCTTTGCCATACAATGACAGTTCATTATGATCACAGCTGTCAAGCTTCAAAGAGGACAAAAAAACAAAAGCCACATGATAACTTTGAGAGGCATAGACTGAAATTGAAGTCATTATTTCCTAAAAAAAATCTTCCCCACCACTGAAGCACTCCAATCTTGTTCTCCTTTTCACATATACAAACTGGTGCATTGCGTTAGTTATGACAGAACATGTCAGCGCACCATTTTTGAATCTGAACGAGAACATGAAGGAGATTTCAAAGCTACAGCTAAATGGGGAAGATTATCAGTGAAAAGCAACTTAATTTTCAGTCTGTTTCTCAGTATTTGACTTCAGAAAACGTACATGGACTACTTTAATGGTGCTTTTGTTGTGCTTCTTTTTCTTCAGTTTTGGAACTTGAGAGCTTGCGATAATTCTTCAAACTTTCGATGTTGGTGTTCTACAATAACATACAGATGCACAATGACAAGAGTGTGAGTAATTAATCACATAACTTAATTTTCAGTCAACTGTTCCTTTAAGAACGAACCCCAAATGATAGTGGCCACTTTTCTTCTCTGTTTCAGGCCGCAGTTATTAGACTTCAGCTGAGAATATGGCATATGAGCACTGGAGCCTTGAGGTCACGTATTCACAATATCTGGCCTGTCCCTAAGCAGAGGGAAATATTGAAACAGGGAGCTTTTATATTACACTTATCCATATAAAGCTCTGCCTGCACAGTCACACATAAGTGACCTCCCATTGTCCTCATGATACCTTCACAACTTCAGTTGCCAGAGAAGAAAGAAATGAAGTAAAACACAATAAAATGCCTTACCTGTAGTTCCAGAAAAGAAGAATTGAGACAGGACAGAAAGAAACAACAAAGAGAGAGAGAGAGAGCAAGACAAAAAGAGACAGAAAGACAAAGAGAAAGCCAGAATGTAAGTCAGGGGGCTTTTAGCAAGGAGGAACGGGTTGGTCTAATAACAGACTTGGGATTAATGCCGCCTATGTAATTTGTTATCAGACGCCAAGCTGCTTTTGACAATCACCTTTGTAGTCTGTAATTTCTGCTAAATGGTCAGTGATTCAGATAATTTCAGTCTAATCGTTTTCTCATTTCCCCCCAGCTAGGCTGGTTCACGCATGCTTGAGTTCTGCAGGACAGGTTGGTTTCAGCTGCAGAAGTAGTACAGTTTTAGATTGAATTGCTAAAGAAACAAGAGTTTAAGATGGAGATTGCTGTTGTACAGAGGAAAGGTGGATATTGACTTTCATTACAAAGTATTTTACAATAAAGCTTAAAGTGAACATTTACAGTTGAATTACAATTTTAACTATCTGATTGGACATTAAATAAAGAACTGCTAAGCATTACAAGATGTGATAATGTTTGTAAATGTGTTATACATGTTAATGTTTTAAATGTTTCATGCCATTTAAGGAATATTTAACAAAATAATAACAATAATGACCACTTCCAAACACACTAATATCATATACATGCACACAAGTTGTATTGACTGCCTTTTTTGTTCTTTTATAGTGCTTTTTGTAGCTTGTCTAGCATCTCATTTTGTGTTGCATGGAAGAAAGTTATTTGAACAAAAGGACATAAGGGTGAGTAACTGTTGACAGAATTTAAACTTTTGGATCAACAACTTCTATGAAGGTATGAAAACCTTGTTGGCATTCTCATCAGGAGGGACTGTTATAGTTTGTGGAGCTCAAAGTAAACCCAAAACCCAAGTTAGGATGCCAATAAATGTGTACAATCAGCAACGATAGCATGTATTCCAACAGCAACCTGTTCATGTGCACAAGGTTGCAAACACTAAAAACAACAGCATGTGAAAGCTGTGAAACTATTTTAATAAATTAAATAACAATTTTCATTAGGCAATGTACAATTTGTTCTCTCAAGAATGAACAGAAGAAAATAATTAATTATTTTCCCATCCCTAATTATCACCATTATCATTATTATATTATTATCATCAATTATTTATTTGAGAATTGTTTTTTCTTTTAAACCATTCTTAAACATTTTGACTGAAATGTTTCTCATGATTTAAAAATCTTTTGATCTGAAAGTGTATTCTTAAATGTAAAAAAAATTGTTTTGTAGACAAAAAAATAGAATTGTGCCACCATGTTAATTTATTTCATTAAAAAAATAAAATTAGATAAATATAAAAAAGTTTTGAAATTGGTGACTTGGACCAAATAATAAAGAAAAGCAGCCAATAATGCCCAACATATATGGGAACTCCTTCAATACTGTTTAAAAAGCATACCAGCGTGATACCTCAAGAAGTTGGTTGAGAAAATGTCAAGAGTACATGTCTGCAAATTCTAGGCAACTGGTGACTACTTAGAAGATGATAAAATATAACACAGTATTGATTTATTTTTGGTTATTTTGATTAGTCATAACATAATTCCCATAGTTCCATTTATGTTATTCCATAGTTTTAATGACTTTACGATTATTGTAAAATGTGAAGAAAAAAATTAAATAATAATAATAATAATAATAATAATAATAATAATAATAATAATAATAATAATAATAATATAATAAAGATTGAGTGTTTCAAATCTTTTGACCAGTAGTATAAATATATATATATATATATATATATATATATATATACACACACATACACACGCACACACACACACACACACACACACACACACACACACACACACACACACACACACACAATGATCAGCCACAACATTAAAACCACTGACAGGTGAAGTGAATATTATATCGTTACAATAGCACCTGTCAAGGGGTGGGATATATTAGGCAGCAAGTGAAGAGTCAGTTCTTGAATTTCATGTTGAACATCAGGAAAAATGGTTGTAAGGATCTGAGTGACTTTGACAAGGGCCAAATTGTTATGGCTAGATGACTGGGTCAGAGCATCTCTAAAACAGCAGGTCTTGTGGGGTGTTCCCAATATGCAGTGGTTAGTACCTACTAAAAGTGGTCCAAGGAAGGACAACCGGTGAACTGGCAACAGAGTCATGGGCGCCCAAGGCTCATTGATGCGTATGGGGAGCAAAGGCTAGATCGTCTGGTCCGATCCCACAGAAGAACTACTGCAGCACAAATTGCTGAAAAACTTTATGGTGGCCATGACAGAAAGGTGTCAGAACATACAGTGCATTGCAGATTGCTGCTGACCCCCGCTGACCCCAGTCCACTGCCGAATGTGCCTACAATGGCCACGTGAGTGTCAGAACTGGACCATGGAGCAATGGAAGAAGGTGGGCTGGTCTGATGAATCATGTTTTCTTTTAGATCATGTGGACAGTCGAGTGCATGTGTCTTGTTTGCCTGGGGAAGACCTTGGATCCTGGCATTCATGTGGATGTTACTTTGACACATACCAACTACCTTAAGATTGTTGCAGGCCACGTACTCCCCTTCATGGCAGCAGTATTCCCTGATGCAGTGGCCTCTTTCAGCAGGATATTGCACCCTGCCACACTGCAAAACATTTTCAGGAATGGTTTGAGGAACATGACAAAGAGTTCAAGGTGTTGACTTGGCCTCCCAATTCCCCAGATATCAATCTGATTGGGCATCTGTAGGATCCATAGGGGCTCCATTTCACAACTTACAGGACTTACAGGAGATCTGCTGCTAACGTCTTGGTGCCAGATACCACAGGACACATTCAGAGGTCTTGTGAAGTCCATGCCTCGATGGGTCAGAGCTGAAAATATATATATATATATTTATATAAATATATAGATATATATATATATAGATATATAAAATTTAGTTTTACTCTATATTTGACAGAGATGCTTTTGGAAAGAGATGAGGGACACAATAAGATCAAGTAAGAGTTTAGATTCAAACCTGCATCACCTGAATGAGCAGCACAGCCCAACAGGTCACCATGGCTCCAATTCTGTCATCAGTTACTTATTCTAACTTCAAATTTTATTTAGTCAGAACGTAGGGCTACTTTTGAATGGCAACCAAAGGAGAAACTAACAAACCCTGACCCATTGGTTCAAATATATCAAACTGACTCAACCAATGGCACGAGTTTGGTGTGGGAGTGTTTGAAACTTGGTTGATGTATTTTTAAAATTATTTTGGTGTCTTTAGTGGTCTAAAAATGGTGAGAAAACTACAACAGAGTGAGGAAGGATAAATATATTATGAGTGTGATATTAGAAAGAAAACGTATTTCTTTAAAAGGCCAGTTATGATGTTTGTTTTGTTCCTGCATAAAGTACACGCAATAGACTGACTCTATCTGTGTTTCTGGCTAGGATGTTTGAGTTGAGATTCCTTTGTAGAGCATATGTCTGTTTTTGACTGGTAGGATCTGGCAGCGATGCTAGTTTTTATCTCTTTTCTTGATATTTGGCACTGAAACCCAAATCCTTTCATTGATTGGCAAACCTAGAGAGTCATAATGTTGGCACGACTGCCTGATCCTCTGGCGGTGTCAAGTACAGGCTCAAATCCCTCTACCTGCTTCATGCATTTCTTTTCTTGGAGAATGGCCTTACATGACACACAGAACTGAATAAAATATCATAAAAAAACAGAAAAGCAGCCTCAGTTGATTTTATACTGAAGCAAGATGAAATGTGAGGCACTTCATTTTCTCTGTAAAAGTAATGTATAATTTTTTCAATGTTACAAATATTGTATATAAGTATATTTGTGGTTTGAATTCTCAAGAAGTGCAAACACTATGGCACTATCAAACCATTTCTCTGTTTGTTGATACTGATGAAGCAACATTGGATCAACCAATGGTATGAGTTGGGGAATGACTATCAGTTTGGGTGCAAAATTTTCATACTTCAAATAAAATAAATGCTCCCATTACACTGTCCTCTCCAGTGATGACAGAAGGAGGATGATTAGGAGGAGGAAAAAGAGAGGAAAGTGGAGAAAAATACACTATATACTAAAATAATTATCTTGAATAAAAATAAAGTTTGACTAAATACTGAAGAAAAAAAGATTAAAAAGACATTTACATTGTGACTTTGAAATATCCATCTTGAAGATTTCAGCACATGCAAAATATTAGCCAAGCCATTAATTTGTTACTTTAAAACTATGACTGAACTTTGTCACACAACTTTTACTCTTTCATTTGCAAGTGTGGAAGATGCTTTTATCCAAAGAAACATTTTTTATGAGTATGCATGTTCCCAGGGAATCAAACTCATGACCTTGGCATTACTAACACCATGCCCTCCCAGTTTAGCTACAGGAACACACTTTCAATGTGGACAATCATTTGACGTATTTTGTAAATTAATATCTAACCTTATTTTTTCGCTCGTTGTTAGGAGACGTGTGATTGAAAAATCGCAATAGCGTTAATTATTTTTTAAATTAAAACAAGGCCTTCAAGCTACAGCCAATGACCAAATATAGAAAGGCAATGCCTTAAATTCTTGTCAAGAGTGAAATAACAGAGGTCAAGGTTAAAACTATCTGAAAAACTATATACTATCTGAGCAGCAGCTTCAAGGAGGAAGTATTCAAAAGGCCTTGGGCTGACCGTTCTCATGCCCCAAGCAATTGCTTTACGTCCACACGCAGCAGACAAATGCAAAGTTATTCACCAGGAGGTAAATATACAAGTCTATTCAATGCAATCCTAGAAGTTGGAGGCTAGTGTGTACTCTCGTGTTTTTGGAACAAGGAGTGAGATTAGAAGCACGATTGGCAAGAAATGGATACAGAAAGAAAGTGGGTGAAATAAAGGAATGTTGAATGTTTGAGAGATCACTGCGACGAAACTGTGACAGCCTCTTTGAACTGCACAGGTGGCCGTGTTTGATGCTTGTATGACACCCTGTCTGCTGTAAGGTCCTCCAGATGCTTTTTCTCTTAAAAGGATAGTTCACCCATAAACGACAAGTGTCCTCCTTTACAGTACTTTCCCTGATGCTATTGCAAACTTTTTTGTTGTATGACTAACTTTCTTCTGTTTAACACAAAAAGGAGATGTCAGGTAGAATGTTGGCCTCAGTCACCATTCACTTTGATTGTGTCTCATTTTGTGTTCCATGGAAGAAAGAAAGGATTTGGAACAATATTAAGGTGAGAAAATCATGGCATAATTTAATTTTTTGGGTGAACTATCCCCTTAAATCCTTTTTATTCTCACCCAAGAAGATGGAAGGAGGAAAAAAAACAAAAGACAGAGAGGAAAGCAAGACAGTGGGTGAGTGGGCGTGAGTGGGTTGGTTGCAGAATCAAGAGAGATGGAGCAGTGAACACAATGGAAGAGAGATTTGGTTACACAGCGAGGTGTCTCATGCGCTAGGCCTCTCCATTTCAGGATGGATTGAAATTCCTCACAGCAGATGGTCCTCCAACCATACAAGCTGAGGAGAAGACAGAGATCACGTCCACTAAGATGTGCCTCCTGTGGCTCCCACAAATGGCATAAATAAATGAGGATGAGAAGAAAAGGAAAATCAGGCTATTATGCAAAACATTTTGAGAGAAATGGAACTAAGAGATGTATCCAAGCAATTGCCACCCCAATTTACTAAACATGGCTGTAGGGGATTTGAAGAGTGTGGCTTGTGATTTCAACACTGTAGATTTCAGCACAGTTTTACTAAAGATGGGTCACAATGATCAACCACTTGCATCACAATGACTAGATTTTGTAAAAGTATAAATATTCATATAATCCAAAATGTTCCATGGAAGAAAGAAAGTCATGGAAGTTTATATTTTTTCAGAGGTGGTTTATTGTAAAACTCTTTGAGAAGTTTAATCTTTGAATTCACCCCCTTTAAAGAATGCAAACATATGTCTTTGGCTATCGTTTCACAAATGAGATGACTTTTAAGATACAATGAACTTCTGAAAAATTGAGCCCCAGCTTTGTTCTATTCTGTTTCACTCAATCCAGCTATTTTTAAACACAAGAGCATGCCCAATGTGAATGCTATAAAGATTCAGTAAAATAGTGCCTAAATTATTTGTATGTGCAGAGAAAGACTTGTGAAGGCATAAATCAAATTGCAAGCATAAAAAAATGTACACACACACACACACACACACACACAGAGAGAAGGTTTTGTAATGTGTAATTCAAGTGTTGAAGAAAAAATATTTGCAATATTTCAATGCTTGCACAAGTGTAATTCAAGTGTTGTGAACCAGTAACTTCATATTAACACAAAGTAAATTTGATCTGTGTTCTGACTTCCTGATTTTCATGCTTACTTTTTTGGCAATGTTTTCACACATAAACAAGGCTAAAAACATTGCAAACCTGCACTCAGGAACATGCAAGCGAAGAAAGGGTGTCATAAACTGCAAACTGGATTGACTGCGTAGAATCAATCTGTTTGTGCAAAAATAAACTATTGCAAAAGTGTGAATGACATGTTTTTGTGGCAAAAATATTTTCCAGAAATAATCTGATATACATTGTTCCGCCTTCCATTTGTTTGGCTAACAATTTTTTACTACTTTCTGACTCAAAGAGTTTTGCAAGCATGAGGAGGAAGGCAGTTCTACCTTCTTCTAGTAATATAATCAAATGAGGTTTTAAGTTTAATCAACTAATTATTCAGGCAACCCACCAACTAGTCAACAACAAGTAGACTCGCAAATCTCAAATTTGCACAATATGGAGTTTATTAGTGTAGCCATGCTGTGCGAAAATGGACATGCTTTCCACTGATATTTGCTTAAGGTCTCTACTGTCTACCTTAATCTTCTATGACATTTGAAAAGGGCATGGAGGAAAGACAGAAAGCACTGCCAACATTTGTATACAGTAGATTTTCATATTGAACATTGAATGTAACAGCCTCGGGTTTGCCTGGAGCACTTAAAGGTTCATTAGTCTGTGGAAGTTATTAGTGCATCCAACAACACAGATCCATATGCCTGAATTACAGTTAATGCAAACAAGATCAGTAGATTATTTATGCTCATGCATACTATCTTCCATATGAACACAGCATACAGTGCATGCAGATCAATTTGCCAGTACCACATGCACCCATGAGAAAACACACATAAAGTATCCATATCCATACTTAGCCAATCTAACTAAGATCTATAAATCTACAAAATAGCCATCTCAGTTTTGCTGTGCAAAACAAGCAGCTATTGTGTCGATCTAGTATATACACTCTCTATGAGGGGCTGTGGAAAAGTGTGTGTAACGGGTAAGGTTGGGAAAGAAGGAGATGGGAACAGTAACATAACTTAAATTACTGTAACGGGGTTCACAGAATGGACAAGGAGGAGGCGGGAACTGGCAGAACAGTCAACATAATTTTAATGTCATACTGTTATTAAACATAAACACACAGACACAAACACCGCGTGTGTCTCTCTCTCTCTCTCTCTCTCGCACCTCCAGCTCGTTTTTATCCTCCTTCCGGTTGATTAGGACAATTCAGCTTCCTACTCGTCACACGCCTCCACCACCCAATTCAGGCCGGGGAAACCTCCAGCTTGACGTGCTCCCCTCCACTCCCTTCCTGGAGGGGAGGTGTTGCCATTCTGGCCGTCTTTCTGCCGGCAGGTCTTCCCCTCCTATCTGTAGCCTTTGGAGAGATGAGGGAAGGGAGAAGGTAGAGAGAAAGACTGAGGGGGAGAGACAGAGAGAGAGAGAGAGAGAGAGAGAGAGAGGACAGAGAGAGAAAAACTCGATCGCCGGTCCTCAGCCACTCCTCCGCCCATGGCAGATGGCAGCGAGTCCTCTGACCTATGATGGACGGTAATGGCTCCTCCCCTTCCTGATGGATGGCAGCAGTTCCTCCGGCTCCCAGCGGCTGACAATGACTCCTCTGTCCCCTGGCGGCCGGCCGCGGCTCCTTCGCTTCCCGGCGGATGGCATCAGCGAGTACTCCATGACTCCTTCCCAGGTTTCGGCACCAATGTAATGGGAAAGGATGGGCAAGAAGGAAGCGGGAACCGGCAGATCAGCTACATAACTTTAATGACATAAAGAAACTAAAACATAACATTAAACACACAGGCAGACACACACACACACAGCGGCTGTGTGTGTGTCTCTCTCTCGCTCCTGAACTAGTGCCCCCAGATCGTCTTTATCCCCATCCTGGCTGATTAGGTGTCAGCACCGGCTGTGCACCCTAAGCGCCCGACCACACCCTCCTCCTTGTCACAGTGTGTGTATGAGTCTGTATAGAAACTGATATTATTAATAATATGATATTAAGATCCCACAGCTTGGGCAGCGTGTTTTCACTGCTGGAGTTTGGCATGTGCTCTCACCATATTGTAATAACTGCACAGTGCAACAGGGAGCACACCTGTCCAAACTGTGTAACCCACACACACACAGACACACACACACACACACACACACACACACACTTTACAGACATGCAAATAAATAAGCAAAGCAATCTGAGATTCCACTTTACATTAAAGTGTCAATGCTACAAATATTACATGTAATTGCAATTAGTGTTTTTAAGATACTAAAATATCAGTAGTGGCTACCAATACCAGTGAAATTTCATTATTCTCTGTACAAAACTCTACGATATTCTGACTCCTATAGCTCAGGTCCCTTGTGCAATGCAAGTCTACATCTGCAAGGTGAAAATCATTAGTCAAATTGCTTGAAAAATTAATAGCACACCTATCCTTAATAAGCCTCACAATTTGTCATTCATGGCCACAGCAAAAAACGTATATTCTTTAGGTTTTTTATTTTTAATGGCATAAATGTACTGTACATGTTCAAAAGCACTATAATAGTGAAGCTCGCCTTAGCAATTGCCACTTATTTCAAGCAGCTCCATAAAACAAATACAAATGCATACAGTGTATTTTTTTTTAGTATTTCTCAGTTCTTACACCATAACACGAACACTGTATTGTGACATGACCCAAAGAAAAAACATTTAATAAATAAAGTTTTCTGTTCAAAAAACATTCCTCAGAATTCCCTTGTCAACCAGGAGCAACTGACTCATAAGGACTGATAAACTGGACTGAGTAGAGAGAAGATGAGAGAGATTGTAAAAGTTAAGGGACAGGATGGTGTTTGGGTACAGGGCAACTATTAATGTACCATCTGTGAGAACAGCCCTGCCAGGGCAGTAATCAGACAACCTATCACTCAGTTTCCTGACACTGTCAATTACACACTTCGCCTCTCTCTTGACTTCCAAAGTATTTTCTGTTTCTCTCTACTCCTCTTAAGTATATCCTGAGTGTTTAAATGTTTTCTATCAAATAGACACTGAAGGGGCTCTATTTTAAAAGCGCTACTAAGTGCAGCACAATGCCATATGTAATAATTGCAAAGTCAATGGTCATGGCCATTTTGTGCATCAAGCGTTAAGTTTAGGCGCAAGTGGGTCGGGCGAAATCAATTGCGGTTTGCGCTGACACGAAAATTGAATAAGATGTAGCGCACTGTCGTTGCGTACTGTCGTTATGCATAGTGCATCAATTTGCACAGTCATGAAAATAGAGCCCACTGATGCACGGTACTTGGAAGCAAAAAAATACTATTAATTTGAACCATTTAGAAATAGATTTTTTGACATAATGTATAAACCTATCAAGAAAGACCTACCGCAAACTCCTGGGTGAGTAACTCACTTTCAGAGATTCAGTAAAAGGCTATTTGTAATGTCAAATTTATTTATAAATGAAGCCCAGATGGGAATTTTAAGGCCATTTTAATATTATGTCGGTGAGCAAAGTTCCTCCCGAAACAGTTGTGCATAGAAAAAAACTCAAAGCACTTGCCTTGCTCTTAAGTCTTTGTATGGCAGAATTTTATTATGGTTGAAGCGCAACAAGTATGAAATGTCCTCCACAAATGAAATACACCATCTGTGTGTAACAGCAGCCTGTGTTTCACTCATGGGTGTGCTCTAACAAAATACTCCAGGCAGTCTTTAGAAATCAAAGATAAGAAAGCAAAGCATTGAATATCATAAATATTTGTGTATCTATAGTAGATTTGTAAAGATTTTTATTTGAATACATGTTTGTGAAATGGTAAACTTTTAACATGCATTCCATATCTTAATGCACACAATGTCTGTTTGAACATAAAGAAACATACATACAAATAGCTGAAATAACCTTGCTCCTTTTCAACTTCACTGATAACAATGACACATTGCAGACACTGAACAACGCAGTCTCGTGTTGAATTCGTGACACATTCACAATTTAGTTTGAAGACGCAACTTCACTTTAATCTCCCCAAGGGGATGAGTAAAATTCCATAAAATCTCTTTGTCATTAACTTGAGAGAGCTTCACAAAAATATTACACAGATTCACACTCATTAGCATTCTGGATTACAAAAAGTGGGGCATATGGTGCTATTTCTTGTTGCATTTCATCATTTACTAAATGTATTTGCATATACTATTTACTGAATACACATGGTTATTTAAATTATACTGTAACCTTTCTGTCATGCATTTGATGACTTTTTATAGTGCTGAAATGAAAGAAATAAGCACATAAATATTACAAGTTTCCTTCATCTAAACATTGGCTAACATAAAAATGAATACATTAATTAATTAATAAATATAAAATCAGAGCGAGAGCGAGAGCGAGAGAGAGAGAGAGAGAGAGTTGAAGAGACTGTCCCAGTCACTTCATGCTGTGTCTTTGTGTGAAAAAGAACAACAACCAAGCAAGCAAAAAACACAATAAGTTTAAAGATGCAGCTCCATTATTAACGGTGTGTGTGCATGACAGACCGAACACTATGAGATTCGCAGAGTGAAGAGAGGAAATCATTAAACAGTGCCTGATCTCTGTCACACTGCATCAAACTTTGTAATCCCTGATAATCATAACTCAGGCATGCTGTGTGTTCAGAATCAAATAGGAACTTTGCATTCACTCAGTTTTTTCTCCTTTCACCTTTACCTCCTTCCTTGCTTGTTTGCTTCTAAAAGGTGATCCCTAAGCAGCTATTAACAACCTCTTATAAAGAAGTCATGCCATTTTAGACACAGTGTTGCATTCAGCCTGTAAGTGACACGCAAATCTAATTTGCAAGGTGCTGGGCCATTTGTTCCCAAACACTTATGATACTTACCCCCCTCCTCTGGGCCACTGGTACACCATGGGCCATATTTAGAGGGAGGGATGGTCAGTGCACCATCTCCAATTAGCAATTAGAAGAACATACTATATATGTTTAAGATCTGGACTACATATTCCCCAGGGGTTAATTTTAATCAATATATATATATATATATATATATATATATATATATATATATATATATATATACTGTATATATATATATATATATATATATATATATATATATATATATATATATATATATATATATATATAGTAAATATGAGCAAAGAAGGCTGTGAAATTTTGTTCTTTATTGGTTATCCTTTTGATCATTCATTCATAATATTCCCAAAAATATATCCTCTAATGGACATCAAACAATTGCAAACACAGTACAAGTTTGATTAAACTTATCTTTAATCAATAGATTTAGCTTAGAAATTAAACTTTGATTAGCTACTGTAAACAAAAAGAGAAATAAACAAACCATTTAAATATTTAGGCTATTGTGTGAGAATGATTTCAAATTGTTTTTCAAAATGATTACTTCCACCACCACACCAAACAATTTTGACACTTACAAAAGTATCATTAAGACAAACGCATTTGACATGCTGACAAAGTATAAGTGAAGATTGTGCTTGAGATGAAATATGAGACAAGTGATGTTTGAAGAGAACAGATAAAAATTAGATAAATATCACTTGAAAGCAGAGTATTTTTATAGGGCATTTCTGATCAACAAAACAAGAGTAAAAATTATTATTTTATTTTCTATGATAAGGGTACATCAAATTTTACTTCTGAAGCTTTAGCAAGTTGTTAATTTTCTTTTTTAAAAACATAACAAATGTCATTTCCATGACAGAATTCTATTAAACACAATAAGAATTTGAGATTTAATGGAAATGACACTGTGGTGGGAATTTAGATAGATAGATAGATAGATAGATAGATAGATAGATAGATAGATAGATAGATAGATAGATAGATAGATAGATAGATAGATAGACAGATAGATAGAGAAAGTGGCATTCAATTGATCACAAAGTATAGTCAGGACATTACATTACAGCACCATCACTATTTGTAAAAAGTTTTGATCAAAAATGTTCTACAGTGTAGATCAAATCTAGACAGGCCCCATTTCCAGAAGTCATCACTCCAACGACTTATACTTCAGTAATCATTATATGAAACACAGCTGAAACTATATGGTTCATTAAATGAAGCTTAAAATTGGCTGTGTGTTTGTTTTTGAGTTGCCACAGTAAGCAATTGACTGGCATGTCTTCAGGTCAGTATTTGGTAAAAAAATGGCAAAGAAGAAACAGCTTTCTCTAAAAACTTGTCAGTCAATCATTGTTTTTAGGAATGAAGGCTATGCAACACTTAACATTTCCAAAAAACTGAAGATGTCATACAAACGTGTACACTACAGTCTTCAAAGACAAAGGACAACTGGCTCTAACAAGAGCAGAAAGAGATGTGGAAGGCCCAGATACAACTAAGCAAGAGGATGAGTACATCAGAGTCTCTAGTTTGAGAAATAGACACCTCACATGTCCTCAGCTGACAGCTTCATTGAATTCTACCTGCTAAGAGTAAAGAGAAGACCCGGGGATGCAGTACCAATGTACCTGTACTATTCCAAACATTGTCTGAAAGTTCATGTATACAGTATATGACTATGGAATTATTTAGCAGTTTATTTTATATGTTCATTTCAAACAAAAGGGGTTACTATTTACAATTCACTTTAATTAAAAAAAAAAATAATGAAAGTGGAAATTGACTGATTGTATTGTACCTATCATCATCTTTTGAGAGAAATAGTCATATGTGTGTGTGTGTGTGTGTGTGTGCGTGTGTGTGTGTGTGTGTGTGATGGTAATCTCTGTAATATGTAACTATTTATTGAGCATTATAAAAGCAATCCACTTGAGGGGTTTTACCCCTTCCCCAACGTTACATCGCTGTAATGCACAGTCACTCGTGGATTATTGCCAATCAAGAACTCACTCAACAAAGTCTATTTTTCTTGTATTTGATAAGTGGAAAGAGTTAATTTTAACCCTGGGTTTGTGCAACAGGAACAAGGTGTTGTTGAGCTGAAAATCCCCCCTTACAGCCCACAGGAGCAGCGAGAAGCCCCGACACTCACCTCTCACACACCTGCTCACTGTCCCATGGAGAAACAACTACACAGAGAAAGAAAAGATTTCTCCTTGGCAGGCAGCCAACATCAGTGTATTATTTTAAAGATAAGTTTCACATACAGACGACAACATTGTCAAAACAATCCCCGTTCACACAGATCTGTGAAAACAACTAAAAACCCTGTATTACGTATGCCAGGACAGTAGTTGGCGATATCAATTTGTAAAGAAACAGTAAGTGTTTGCACACATACACATTCTTCCACAGAGCTGTGAATACAAACAATGAAGATTGCGAAAGCATTGAGCAATTTTGTCTGGACGGACGATGAGGTTGCTTTATTACTACAAGTAACCCGGGACTATAAAGCACACCACCATTTTAAGGACTCCAACTGGTGATCTCATGTTGGTCTGTTTGCCCTGGAGGTAAGGACGAAGTTCTCGAAGTTAATGCCTATAGGCTGAACACATATGTGGCACGGTGGAGGGCGGGACCGGGGCGTGATTACGCACGCCTGGTCCCGTATTAGGCTGATCAAGCCGTCAAGAGGGATAAAGGCCACTCGCGGATGACGTGCGGGAAAGAGAGATCGTTCACGGACATGTCCGTCGTCTTATGTGTTTGTCTTTTGAGTTCTCCATTAAACCTTTAGTTTATATGTTAAGCCGGTTTCTCGCCTCTTCCTTGCCCATGAACTTGAACTGTGTTACAACGTAATATGGTTTAAATCTAATTCTTGCATAATGGTTAATTAGATTGTTTGCTGTATATTGCCACATTAAAAAAAAAAAAAAAAAAGAGTGATACAGTAGATGCATACTTTGTTATAATAATGAGGGAAATACAGTGTGAGGTGGGCCGGTGCATTTGGAACTGTTTTTGATGTCTTGACATTATCACATGACATATCTGTGTAGCCTTTCCCAAAAGCTAAACTAATTAATATTAATGTACCAAACCTCAGCCACAGTAGGATTGCTTTAGTTTGCTTGAGTTCTATGGCAATTCCTATCATTTCATTTTTCATTTCTTTTTGGCAGTCAGTCACTCCAGTCATTTTATAAGTCAGTGGATATAGTATATCCTTATATCAGGCATGTATTTTTTATTTTTTACATTCCTGGTGTAGGGGCAAAAAAACTTTAAACCCATACCTGTTTGAAATATCAGGTGCTAAAACTATAGCGAAGCACCTGGAAAGCAGTTTGAAGGCAAGCTTATACAATTACATATTTAAAACCATAATAATAATAAATTATTGAGTGGTATCCTTCATGGAAGAAATCTATCTAACCCTTAATTGCATGGCTGTTTATATGGTATTTGAAGATTTCTATCTTTGTGTGGTTCAAGCTCGATTGAGTGATTCCAGCTCCTGTCTGAAACTATTTCAGTAAATAAAAATAGCTCTCTTCTCCATCAACAAAATAGTAATTCGGAATAAAGAGCAAGTCTGATTTTGTGCAAAGTACTGAAATGATGTTGAGTAGAGAATTTGCTGCCTGTTGTCTGCAAAAATGTAATAATGAAATTTAATAGTGCATAGATTACCACATAATTACGGCACTCTCTTAGACAAACGATAAATGTGAACATGTCCTGCGATTTGCTAATGATATTTAGTAGCCCATCAAGAGTCCAGCTAATAGGCATTAGAGCAGCATTACAGCTGAAAGGTGAGCTTATTATTAGAGTGCAAATATCTCCGATCACACATATCACAGTCGTACCCCGATCCATCAGAGCTGTGCTTTATTTTACATCTTTAATAAACAAGCTGACACACAGGAAGATAATTGCTATGGAAATTACCCATAGGAAAGAAAAATCATAAATTAAATATTTTTAATATCTCCATTGTTTCTTCTTGACAGCAATGAGATTAATTGAAGAGCAAATGGAGACTTTTTTTTTTTTGGTTAAACGTCAGCTCGAACAATGGCATGAGTTTAGGATGGGACTATCTGTTTTGAGGTCTTTGAAAAACTTTTTTTGAAACTATCATAATTTTTGCATTCCATTTGGGGATGCTAGTTGTGCAGAAATTTCACACTTCAACTTTAAGTCTCCTGAGCTATGAAAACAGCAACCACTGAGTAATAAATTGTTCCTCTTGGTTTAACAATGAGTGGCTGCGATGCTGTTTGTGCCCTCTGCATGTTTCCTTGTCCTTTCAGTCAGCTTTATTTGGTTGCATTCTCTCATTCCTATAGTTTCTCATGGGTGGAGTGCAATGGAGCATGGTTGTTCTGCTGGAGCTCACCCATGTGAGAGACATTTGCAGTGTGAGGTTATCTCTGGATCGCTGCCCTGGGCATTTCTCATGCTGCCCACAGAACAACAGGCCAGTTACGGCCAAGCTCCATCAAAACATGACATAATGAGAGGAAACATTGTGTTTGACAATACAAAACTTTACAAGCATCCTTTCATCTGTCTTTTATTATATAGGCACCTGTGTTGACTGGCTTTCAAAAGTGCTATTCTGCGAATATTTATCATATCCAGTCAGAGTTGTAAAACAATCTGTAGTTCATGTGCTCATGACACATAAGTGTCAATAGGTCTGTCAATTGGACAGCCAATGCTCACGGAGGCACTGATAAATGTGCACCCAGCCCCAAATGTTGAAAAAAAGCAGCGTTTTCTATAACACTTATCTCATATGACTATACATCAATACAAATATTAAAAATATGTTTAAAAGTTTAGACAAAAAATAAATAAACAGAACACTGCACCTTTAAAATGTGAAACCCAATGGGAGATTTCTCTGTAAACATTATGGTTGGCTAAAGCATGAATGCATAACCGCTGCATGGATTTAGTGCAGTCATAGTTATACTGTGATTAGTGACTAGGCGGTCAGGGAGAAAGACCATTATCACCATTATTATTCATTAGCGTAAGACTGTTGGAGGACTACTGCATCCCACTGCTTCATTCACCAAAACCACTGACCCAACAGGGACAGATCATGTCTGTCTGCAGCCTCTGGATGAAAATCCTCCATCTCAAAGATTACAAAGAGGAATGTGTAAAGGATGGGTTGGACACGTTCCAGGGCCATTTCTGTCTCTTAGTTCCAGCTTACTGTACAAAACCACTCTGCAGAATTGATTAATTGCTGTAAAGCTCATAAACAGATAGTTCACCCCAAAATGAAAATTCTGTAATCATTTATTGTCATACATTTTCTTTGTATGACTTGTATGACTTCCAAATATCCATTCAACTGTGGCACATTTGGACTTGTCATATCAGGTTTGGTGTCAATGATCATTAACATATAATCTCAATCAAAAGGACTGGCATGATTTTTTTGTGAATAACAACATTATTTTTTTGTCTTTTGTCAATCAAAGCTATTGTATGGCATCAGAAGACTTGTAAAAGAGTGCACAATTAATATGGACCACTTTTATGATACCATAACATTTTTTTTTTTTTTTCATTTTGGAGCTTCACAGTTCTAGTACCCTTTGCCTTCATTGAATGGAAACAGTGGGTGGAACATTCTTCAGAACATCTCCTGTTGTGTTCCATGTAGAAACAAACATCTTACAGATTCGGAACAATATAAAAGTGAATAAATAATAAGATAATTTCACTAGTTCACCCGCCCATCCAGCCCTCTGCTTTTAAATGTAAACTAATTTAGCTTGCTGTCTTGGACAAAGTTGCTCGAGATTGTGACTCGATTTGAGCTCCAGAAACCTCCCACTACAGAATGGATAAAGGTAGGTTAGAATACTAGGGAGGAATAAGGTGGAGTTGGGGAGCAAGCGGGATGCCCGGGCTGCTTATATATACGTACTAGTAGACTGAATGACAGTTCCGAATGATCAGGCTCCTCCTGAATAGATATTTGGATGTTAGAATGTTAGAGACCGAAAGCCTCAGTCACCATTCACTTTAATTGTTTGAAAAAAAATATGTATTGAAAGTAAATGGTGACTGAGGCTGTCATTTTTCCTAACAGCACCTTTGTTGTTTCATAAAAGAAAGCCATACAAGTTTGAAACAACATTAATAAATTAGATTGAGTAAATTACAGAATTTACATTTATTTTCGATTGAACTGTCCCTTTAAGAATTTAAGCCATCTTCCATCTTCCTCAAAGTACTGTGTGTGCACATGCATTCGACCACAACGCTAAAACGCACACAGACTCACTCTCTAAGATCCCCTGTATCGCATTTCTCTCGCCACACATATCTGTCACGGTACACAGAAATCAAAGGGAGCAGTCATGCTCTTCTGTAATACATGAGATTCAATCCAACAGATATATTAGTGTCAGTTTCCACATCCCATTCCTTGCCTCCAGTCCCCTTCTCTCTCTCTCTCTCTCTGGTTGTTCTGCATTCTCAATGAGACAGCATCAATCACAGGCCTCCCCACAATCCATTCTTGTTGTGGCTTTGTGTGTGTGTTTATGTGATGTAGTATGCAGGGGGGGGGATGTGTGTTTGCCATAATATCTCAACAGTCAATAAAAGATGCAAGTGTCAGACTTCAAATTTAAATGATGGAATAGGCAGTTGGTATGCAAGCAATTGAGACATGGAAACAGGAAGCATCAACAGACATCTGTGTGGAATCAGAGTCCCACTGTTTTAAATGACTTAAAGGTAAATTGTGTTCTGCGCCACTAACAGCACCAAATATAATTGGATATAATACTTTTTTGTATTTTAATTATTTTTGTTTAATTATGACTGATTGGCAAAATGATAGTACCGCCTCAAACTCACACCACTCTCTGGATCATCCAAAGTTTTTACTGTATGGTTGGCCCAGTTGGGAAGCTCATGGACATGGTCAATCCAAACGCCTGCCAGTGAATTGGCCTTCATGCCAACATGTCACACACACACATACAGAGAGAGAGAGAGAGAGGATAATATGGTTTGTGTGTTTATGGAGAGAAAGAGAAGTCTTTAATAAGGCGGATGTCATGGCTGGGTCCACACCAAAGACCTTGGCTAAAAGATCATCCCTTGACCTGTCACTCACCTATTCTCTCTCTCCCCATCTCTCTTTTTCTCCCAGGGTTTGGCAGACTAATCCCACACAGTGAGTGGAGTCAAGGGGCAAACACAATCTCGGAACAGAATTAGACGGGCTTGCACACGGAGCACTGTGCACAGTCATGCCTCCCAAGACACCATCCCTGTTTACCCAAACTGCACCAGGGTGTTAATTGCTTTTGGGGGATTAGTCCTGACTGAGCAGGGTCTAAGCCACTGAGCCTTTGCACTGTCATACACACTGGGCCCCTGGAGCCCTCTTTGGCTCTGTACCAATGGCAGTGAAGCTGGGCTCTGGATCATAGGCGGCTAAAGTACCAACATTTCCTCAGAGCCAATTGGATATTGAGTCGAGCTTTGGCTGATTGATAAAGCACAGGATGTGGTGAGGAAAGGACAGAAGCTCATTTAGTCTTGAGGATCTTAGTGATAAGAGATATACGAGTGGATAGAGAGAGCAAGGAGACGTTCCAGGCTGTTTTGATATAAAAGAGCTCAGTGTGCCCTGTTGACATGCTGTAAGGTTCACAAAGCAAAGCTTTTGCCCAGTCTACCCAGAATATTTATGAAACTAAGCTGGAAAAACATTTAATTTAGAAATTGTCATGGTTTAACATGATCACAGTGGAAATCAACATGTTTTTCCAAATGTTGAAATCAACCTTTATTCTGACAAATTACTGACTGGCACTATTCACCTTCTGACATTTTTGCATCAATATAAATGTGTTTATTTTTTCCTGTTGTGCTGCTGATCTCTGAGACACGTGTTCTGGTCTATAGGAATCCTGGAAGAAATTGCGTTCACATAATCCATGGCGAGAGCGTTTCCGTGGTTGCATTTTTGCTATAAAATAAAAATTTTACTCCACTGACGGTTAGGTTTATGGTGGGGGTTTCTGTTAGGGGGTAGGTTTAATAAAACATGCATTCCTAACATAAACAACTTGCTTTTGGTGTCGATATATGGACATTACACCTACAAACTGGAGCTCACATGTGCCCATACGTTCAACATCACTTCCAGCTTCAGCCATTGGGAGCATTGATTTGAATTTCGGTAAGTACAGCACGATTTCAGCAGTAGAACTTTTGACCTACTTTTTCCAATTTCATAGTGCAATAAGTCTGCTTGGTAATGACAGAAAAATGTGAATATTAACATGCAACTGCCCGTGTTTACATACCAACTTCTATTCAGTATTCAGCAATTTAGCCATCACAGAACAACAGTGTGTAAATCATAAAATTTTTATGATTGTCCAATAATAGAGGCATTGCCACTTGGGTTTTTAATACTTAAACTATCATAACCCAATAATGTGTGATATAGGATCACTAAAAGTTAAAAAATAGATGGAGAGCTGAAGGAATGTCCCCTCAAGCACAAATAAAATGGACCACTGTTAGTGCATTATATGCCTTATTTATGGACAAAGCGTGTATCAGTATACAGACAGTGAGAATAAATATCCTCTTTCCACCTTTAAATTCCTCAGGCATTATGTTGTTATGGCCACAATTCTACAGGGCATCCAGTTTTAAAGAGCATCAGCTCTGCCAGTGAATGGACTCACAAAGCCTTCTCTTTTACAAACTGCCATTTAAAAAAAATCATCATACTAATCTCTGTTAACATCCATTTAACAATTTCTGACATTTCTACCTAATTTTATGAGATTTTAGATGTTCCGTTTGCTTCAATTTGCTAGTAAATAAATTCTAAGAGGTTGACACATACACTATCAATTGCCAACAAAGACTTAATCAGCCAATTAACAAGGACAATTGCATCTATGTGAACTTCTGCAGATAATCCAGAATAGACTTCAAAGACGTTGGTCATTAACCTTACAGTTCAAACAAAATCTATATTTAAACACTGTCCCTTAACACTTACTTAGTTTAATAATTTTAAACCATGACTTGCACTGTACATAAGTAATATTGGCATTATATTAATGATGTTAGCCAGAGGGGAACTGGCGCCCACAGCGAGTCTGGTTTCTCCCAAGGTTATTTTTCTCCCATTAACCAACATCTTATGGAGTTTTGTGTTCCTTGCCACAGTCGCCTTCGACTTGCTCACTGTTGTTATTAATATAATTATTATTTAATTACTTATTTTTATACATGATTAACAATCGTATTTTATCTAATTACACAATGATGACTCATGGACATTATAGACATTACAGTTTTATCTTCTGTTAAGGCCTGATGTTTTACAGTAAACACTGAATTTTTATAAAAGCATACCATACAGAAACAATTGACAACCAGTTTACATAGATTTTTACATTTATTTTTCCATAAAAAATATGGAAAAAATATGGAAAAATGGCTGGTTCGATCCCCACGGCCACCACCATTGTGTCCTTGAGCAAGGCACTTAACTCCATGTTGCTCCGGGGGGATTGTCCCTGTAATAAGTGCACTGTAAGTCACTTTGGATAAAAGTGTCTGCCAAATGCATACATGTAAATATAAATGTAAACAAAAAGATCATATACAAGATTAGACCTAATTGAATTGTCTTCTTTATTTTTGCATAAATGATGGTTTGAATCGTCGCTGTTTATTGCAGGAAATATGTCAAAGTGATTGATGGATGTACTCCTGAAAATGGAGTGACCGCTCAAAGTGTGCGGTGACAGTAGCTAAATCAATCTGGAGAAAACAGGAAACCATCATCACCAAATCCTGTTTGTTCTATGCATCAGGAATTTTCATAGCACAGCAAGGCCTTTAAGAGGGCCTTTAAATATTCAAGCACA
This sequence comes from Moxostoma hubbsi, assembly GCA_032164185.1. Taxonomy (NCBI): domain Eukaryota; kingdom Metazoa; phylum Chordata; class Actinopteri; order Cypriniformes; family Catostomidae; genus Moxostoma; species Moxostoma hubbsi. The sequence goes on along the minus strand of JAVLUX010000011.1, from coordinate 7,297,436 downwards.
GAAACAGCCTCAGGATAGCAATTACAAAGCAGTTCCCTAATGAGGAACATTGTAATAAAGCGAAATTACTTATGTAGTATTGACAGAAATTAACCGATAAATTTGTGTAACACAAGCCGGCGGTTTAAACATTTCTGGTTGTGCTGACTAATGTTTCACGGAACACTTTATTAGGTCAATAATAAATAAAGAGTCATACTTTTTTTTTTTTTGATATGGCAATCGAACACGAATGACAGTATGTGAAGTCCTGTAACCACTCAGCATGTTAAAAAAATCCAAATTATGAAATGTAAAATCTGATTGATTGGCGGATTGATACACAATCCCTCGGGAGTCTGTAGTTGTGCCTGCTCTTGGGTGGGTCACACTTCACTTAAGGTGTATGTGTGTGTGTGAGATTATTAATCCCTCCATCCTCGGGGCACCAGCTAAGGAGTTTCACCTTAACAGTAAAAAAATGATCCAAATAGACAACTCAATAAATTAAAATTATGTAAATTGGATGTAAACGAGTTTTATTTACAAAAACATAAACAAGAATAACTAACAAAAACACCAAAATTGTACTAATATGCTAAAAGATAAAATAGTTGAATAGGTAAATTATCTTAAGTAAGATAAATTGCTGTTTCTCTGTTAATTAATATGGTGTAAACTGTATTAATATTTAATAAATAACTCAAAGAATATTTGCAATTCGATACACAGGTTATGTAATATAAAGAACATTAGAAAATCTTAAACTTATGAGCTGAGTATATACTAATGCCATGGTCTGTGGAAAGATATTTAGTAGTGTTATTTACATTCTTCTCGATTGGTCGATAAGTTTGGTGATAGCGACTTCTTCCACTGGGGCTCAGTGCCACAATAGAGTGGGGAATGAGCTGGACTCCGTTTCAACAGCCTTGGACACGAAGGAGCTGAGGAATGCTGATCTCCTGGACGCACCAAGAGGGTTCTTGCAATCTGGAACACAATATAGCCCTTATACTGGTGCAAGAATTATCATCAATTATCACGTAGATGCACAAAACTTGAAGAGAACATTTGCTCTCCAGAGCTAAACCTTATCGCTGTAGTTATCTCCCTGGTATAGGGATTCCGGACTTGGTATTGCAATAGCCTCTTGTAGTGAGACATGGTACTTGGTCGATCTTCTTCTGTCTCTTGGATGGACACTAAGACTGTTAGGTGATGTTTTATCCTCTCTCTCTGTGAAGTGGAGACTTAGCATGTTGGATGATTTGTATTCTGTTACATCTCATACAACTCAGGCCAGAGATTCAGAACATTTATTATTATTCTGTTATTGCTCCCGAATTCGAACAGCCTGGAACTCAGGATGGAGAAGTGTTATAGAAGTGTATCCTGTTCAGGACAAAGGTGTGGTCATCCGGAGGATAGTTTTATGCCTTCCTGATGAGGAGGAGATTTCAGTTAGGTGCTTTCCTGTTTCAGGGTTATGACTGGCTGCTGACATCAGAGGGGAACACAAAGTGTGGCCCATCCTTCCTCCTCTCTGGTCTTAGGACAAACCTTAGGATGGGGGTTTGAGAGGTTGCTATGAAACCACTCATGGACGAATAAGAAGTCTTTTCAAACATGTTGAAGAATCTGGTAGTTTTCCAAGCAGCTTATCTGATGGCTGTGCTTTGCATTTGTTTGTGTTGGTCCTGCCACGAACCAATCAAAATAGAGTCACTCTCCTTTGCTTTGACAGTTAGGGAGGGGCTCTGCCATAAACTGGCTCCTGAAATGGCATCTTGTCCGACTGTTCACCAAACAGTGGAATGTCTTGTAGTGACAATACAGGCGTTTGTAATATCAGCTGTCCACTGATGGTCAAGACGAAGCTGTTATTATAAAAATAGCAGACTGGCCAGAAGGAATTTTCTGTACATACAGGCACCTCATAAATACTGTGTTGACAACACAAACAACATGGGCCTTAATTCTTGTCCCTTCATCACTTTCTACCAAATTGTCTCTCTCTCCACTTTCTACATGGACTCGCCTCCCCCTTTTCCATTTGAATGATCCGATTTCCTTGTGCTCTCAGTTTCTCTCTGCAACTAGAATGTTCGTTTTGGCCTTTTGAGAATTATCATTCTGCTGGAAAAGTCCAGCTGAGCTGCTCTCCCACAGATGTTAATTGTAAGAGGAAGTGAATTAGTGAATAAGGGGGGGATCAGGGAGCTGGCCAGTGCTGAGCTGAAAAGGGAATGGGGAGAGGGGCACACGGTTTGTTTATAACCGAGAGATCAGATCTGTCCAACTGCAGAGCTCAAGGGGTCCTAGAGAGAGTTGAGACTCAGATGAGGGAATAATGTTACGGAGACAGCAAGGAAAAGATGTGCAAGACCACACACTGTTGGATATGTGCACATAGGGCTTTGGAAGTTGGAAGTTCTCAAAGCAAAATATGAAATCACGCAGTTGGTGAATAGATTCATTTGTATATGGGTAGTTGACACATAATGTGTCCATCCATCCATTCATCCATCCATCCAATATGCTGTTTAAAAATTGTTTTCTATGGAGAATTGAATACCTCACAGCATGTAAACGTCCCAGAAGTATTTAATATCAGGAACCCAGACACTTCAATGGCAATTTCATTGTTTGTTTCCTCTTGACATCTTTTAGGTACATATACATAACTTTTTTATTAGTTAATGGGGACGCCTTGCTCTCACTGCATTTTATGAATGACTTGCAAGGGTGTGTAATTTAATGGTTTTATGGCTGGGCTAATTGGTGATATATTTTGGTGGGAGTCTGTTGAGGAGTGGGTCATGGCCTCGCTCTCTCCTCTGATTAGCACAGGTCAGCGATAATGAGTGAGAGGTTCACTGCGGCCCCCGACATATCAGCACGCATCTTGGGTCAACCTTTTGATCTCTGTGCTTTGAGACCAGGCCAGGCTGACCGCAAGGGGATAACAGAAGAGGTGGGGGGATAGCCATTAATTAAGAGCTCTGTCTTTCGTAACATGCCGTCTCATGGATAAAAAATTACATAATGGAATAATTTGATAAAATAAAAACTAAATTAACTTTAAAAAATCACTTCCAGTAAACACTCAATGCCTCAAGTCACTGTGATGTGACATCGTCCCGTTGGTGCGTTCACACGAGAATCCAGAAGTTCTGCTTTGTTTACCACAGAGGAACGTCCTTCACACGAAAGTTATGTCAATTCAAGTGCTGATTTAAATCTAAAAAAATTTTAATTAGCGCTTTTTTCACAAAAAATGTATCATTTAACTTCAACAGATATTACTTAATTGATCGGAGTCGTGTGGGTTACTTTGACGCTGCCTAAATATGCTTTTTGGAATGTAAAAAATTGGTATCCATTCACTTGCATTGGATGAAGCTAAAAAAACCTGGGAAACTTTCCTAAAAAAGAAGGACATACATCTTGGATGTCCTGAGGGTGAGTAAATTATCAGCATTTTTTTTATTTTTGGGTGAACTATTCCTTTAAGACTGTAAAGTCAAGTCCAAGCTCTGCAGAACAATGAAAGCATTGGCCTCTGTATGCACTACATATTTTGACCTATTGGGGTCACTGTGTGTGAGTGAATCTCCAATGTGACTGAACTGGTTTGGTAAATTAAGGTTTGTCACATGACTGCACCACCTTAAACTTGTCCCTAACCTGTCGCCCCAACCACCAAACTGGTTTTCTATCTTGAGCAACATCCAACCAGTCCTATTCACTCTTCGCAAGAAAAAAAACTATAAATTCTACAAACAGTCCAGGGCCATCTGTGTTTGTTATAGAAGTATGCAAGCTGCCACCAAAAAATCATGAGATGCCAATAGTAGAAACCAGAGTAGTACAACACATTTGTCTGCAACATGGTGAACTAACATGGACCATGCTAAAAATTTTATTATCTATGCCGTTAAGTCTGCTTCACCTACATATGTGGAAAACGTTCAATGTTCAGATCTTAAGGTAGTTTTCAACATTTAGTTCCAAGACATACTTTTAAGCAAGCATGTGATTGCGAACATACACTCAATTTCATGCTAAATGTTTAAAACTCCTTGATATTTTCAGATTATGTTAAATATTCCTTGATATTTTCAGGTTTTGCACAGAGTACTGTGGTTCTAATGTTTCTCAAACAAATTTGTGAAAATATGAAAATAAACGCTGCACAAAAAAAAAAAAAATATTAAGTTAACTTCAGCTTTTGAAAAGTTGAGCTCAATTTTTCATTGTCCCTCCAACATTAAAATGTACTTTATTGAATTAAAATACAAGGTACAAGTATATGATTGTATACATCAGTAATGATTATTTTAATGACTTTTCATTGCAAGATTAGAGCAAAATACCCTTCTGTTTAATCACTTTTTGCAGTTAAGAAATATGTATGATGCATTACCACGAGACATTATACAGTATAACAACAGTGCCATTGTGAATGATGAAATAGCAAAGGCTGTTTGTGTGGACAAATAATGTTAGATTTATTTTATTTTTTACAACCTTGGAATTGAAGCAAAAAGTCAAATTCCATTCTGTTTGATTACGTTCTGGAATGAGGACATTTAGGTGTGTAATCTGTGCGCGCAGTGCTGGGCACCAGATCAACTGACTGAATTGATTTAACCGCTCCTCCCTCTGCGCAGAGTGCCTGAAGCATGTATTCAGTTTGTGTTTGTTTTACGATGCTCCACAACTCAAATATCCATGCTCAGCTTTATAGTATTCAGCTGGTGCTGAGCCAATTTGCCATGACAACACAGAACTGACTTGAATAAGCGCAGAGAATTTCCAGGAACACTCAGACAGCATTGCATGCACATCTGTTTATTTAGGTCTCTCTGTTTCCTTCTCTCTGACCATTTTCTCTCTCTCTCGCTCGCTCTCTCTCTCTCTCTCTCTCTCTCTCTCTCTCTCTCTCTCTCTCTCTCGTAACAGGTGACGTGAACCGTAGGGGTTTGTGTTAATAAGTGCTATGCAGGCTGCTCGACCAGGTCTAAGGTCAGCGCTCCGCTGATGTGAAGTTGTACATGTGAAAACAGTTCTCAAAAAGCCCTCATCATTGTGTCATGTTTGTGCAATCTAAAGGACAAATATTGTACCCAAATCTGAATAACTCTGAGCGCTAGTGAATCTTTCCATATTTCCAAACCAAATATTCACAAAAGTGACCTAAAATTAGGAGTAAACCTTCAGATGTTACCACATCGTTTTTGGAAAACACTAAACAATGAGAGTCTAATCTTGAATTCAGACACACAAGCACAATCTCAGTTTGTAGCTTTGGATGTTGGAAGCCGTGCATCAAAACAGAAAAGGAATGGACTGACTAACTATCTGCAATGCTTCAGTTTGGGTGACAGAGTCAGTAGAATTCAAAACAGTTGATTCATTGTCTCAAAGTAAGCAGTACCTGAGCTGTGAAACAGTGAACAACAGGTGGGACGCATGACCCAAAAAGATATGGGGTGAATTAAAACAGAAACTGTTCAACTGGTTCCTCCACATTTGAGAACTGAACTCAAACAAGCTGGATTGCATACTCGCACACATGTACATGCATGCACACACACTGCAAATGCACAAAGCTCTGCACATTACCAAACATGCTGATATAACAGCATTTCTTATAACTACATAGTTTATCAGAGTACATCCATGATGATTTTTTAAAGTGTGCAATTCTGTTGCGCATTTTAACTGATACACATTCAGTAAATTCACATTAGGTACACACTGACCTTATGTGATAATCTAGATGATACACAATAATTGCATCCCTGTTATGTTTATAAGATTTAAAGTAAATGCAGGTTAACTTTCCCTAGGATAGATGTATAGTTGTTCGTCTCTCAGCATCTGCATTCATAATTTTCTGATTCCAGATCAGTAAAGAAAAATATTTAATATAATAATATATTTAGCATTCTACATCAAACTTTGTCTTATTATAAAAAAAATAAATACAAAATAAAAATCCAAAAGTATAAACCAAAAATGTCAACACATTCACATCTTAAGAACTGAGTACACTGAGAGTTTTTTTGCATGTTTATGCATCAGTGCTTACAAAAATCAATAAGTCTCAAAGGCAACATTCAATCAAAATTGCCCTTGTATATGTAATACACATTCCTGATGCATGTAATACCAAAGAAAACGAATATCTGAAATCAAAATTATTGCTCCACCTCTGAAACAATGTTCCTTTTTAGGTCAACGTCACCAATCCTTTTCTTTTTTCAATCCCTCCCCTCCAAACACCTGGTATGTATTACTATTAGAGTACGCAGCAAGCACTTTCTCAGCCTAATCTCGTAAAAATTATGTGACTATGACAACATTTTTACAAAAATATGTTATGTGCTAACACGCTCAAAGCAGTTCTGAGATTAAATGTGCAACGTGTGGCGCTAAAAGCAAGTTGAATGTTTTACCAAAGAGTTGAGGTTTTTAAGGTAATGATTGTGCAAGTTTTAAATAAACACAACCAGACATGTTTTCGAAAGTGAATAAAAGTAATTGTTGTAGTTGACCCTCTAGTGTTTCACCACGGCAATGATGTGTACAACGTGCCACATAATGTGTACTAATGTGAATCTATTAGACGAGGTTGGTTAAATAGTAATTATTACATTTATCAATTAAATAATTATATAATATTACTAAAGAATGATGATAATGACAAAGATTTTCTATTTATTTATTAAACCATTTATTTATCTTGATTATTGTGCATTTACTGTATAAATGGTGCACAATAATCCAGGAAAATGAAAATATAATAATAATAGAGTTATTGTAAATAAGGTCCATTTTGATTTTATGTTGACTTTAAAGTCATCATTTTATCTAATCAATCATTCTTTTCTGTTATCAGGATTGTTTTATTCTATCATTGCTGTTATCGTAACATGATTAATTGAGACAGGTTGTACTTTTCATGATTCAAACAAGTTCCGAGTCTTGCTCGGAATTGCACACAAGACTTTCACCTACTGTTGCACTCATGTACACAGTAGCGTGACAATAAAGTGATTTGATTTGATTTTGAATTCCCAAATCATAAAAATTAGGACCGCCAATTTATTTGTTTATTATTGAATCTCTCTGTTTCACTCCAAAATACGTAGGATTATGCAAGTAAAATGAGTTGCAAACCCCATCTCATGTAGACTTTAATGGATTAAATTTGTGCTTGGTAGTTTTAAGACAAAATAAATAAATAAATAAATAAACTTCTCAGACAGTCATCAGACATGCATGCACGCAGAAGAGAGATCAGCAGGCTGTAATTACAAGACCAGTGTGCACTGAAAAAATGACTGACAAGTCAACTGTTTGTTTCAGAGCTGTACTGTAAGTGTAAAGAAGTGTACAATGAAGAACTTGTTACTCATGGCTTGCGCTGTGTAGCTGTTCTGTTCTGGTGTTGAGAAAAGTTAACAAATGTCCACATCTTACCTGCAAGAAAAAAGAAAAAAAAAGAAAGAAAACATTAACACAACAGCATTCACAAACATGTGTTACAAGCAAAATTACCTACAGTGCCTGCATATTTATGCTGCATTAAGAAAGATTGGCATCCTACAACCAGCACAAGCTGTTAAGCATTATTTATTCAGGCCAACCAATGTTAAAATCAAAGAAAACTATTTTATTTCTGCAACTGCATTAAATTGATTTTTTGATTGTTTGTTTATTCTGCTTAATCAGTTTTAATGGAGCAATGTGTAGCCTACACTCTAAAAGTGGTTATACATAACCCCAAAACATGAGACCGGGAACAGGTTATACATCTGATTGCAGTTGGGACCCATGCCAGAAAACTATTTCTATCCTCTCTAGTTCTCTGTACAAGACAGGTTGCATATTTGACTCAGCAGTGACAACTAAATGCAATCTTAATATTCAGCACAGTGGTGCGAGGGCAACAGTGTTTAATCCTTTTAGTATGGGCAGGGTTTGAAATCAAACAGAAAGTGAGAAAGAAAGCCATAGGGGGTGGAAAATAAGAAATCCTGGCAGTGGCAGGCGGAAAATGAATTTCAGTGCTGCTCAGAAACATGTGAACAGAACTAAACTTCATTAATTTAGCTAAACACTACAAGCCACAAGACTTTCAGTCGTTTTGCTAGACTCCGCCTCCATGACTGTCCAAAACCCCTCTCTGCAAAGACATATCTGTCAGCCCGATATTATCAAACCCTAATGTGCAAAATGACTCACAGGCAGAGAGCTTCTGAACTTCTGCTCAAAAAATTATTATGGTTATGATATGCAATGCTTCTTATTTTGCATACTATTAAGGCAGAGTAGCAGCCTATGCATATTGGGACAACATACCCCTCTTTCACTTCCCTCCAGTTCTCACAAATCTACAATGCTATTATGTGGTTTGCAGTCAACCGAGCTGCAGATTTGAAGCAAGAGTATGTCTGGAATATCTGTGGTATCTAGTTAAAGCATCAGTCAGTTCAGTGTGTGTGAACTATGTCTGCAGAACTGCAGTGCACACTAGGCTATTTACACAAACAGATTTAATATTCCTCTCATCTCCTGATAGGATTTATTGTCATTGTTGATTTTCGTAGGCAAGAGATGAGAGTGAAAACCCTAGATCTCTCCCTGAATTCTCTGAATACTTAAAAGACCACTAGAGAATCTTGTTCACACTGATTCACGCTTAAAGAGATAGTTCACCAAAAATTGAAAATCTGTTCCAAACCTCTATTACTTTCTTTTTTCATGGAGTACAAAAGGAGATACTGGAAAGAATGCTAGCCTCAGTCAAAGAGAAGCTAGGGCAGATGTCAAGATGTTCAGTAATTAATGACTTAAATTTAGGTCCATTTCTCACAGAAAGCTTTAAGTAGTTCACAATTGAATGTAATCCTGCTTAGAGGATAGTGTAAATGTGTGTGGCTGGCTATCCTGGGCGATGGGCTTGAGGCTTGACCTGAGCTCGAACACCCCCCCCTTAGATTAGTAACTTAGATTAGTTATAAGGAAATAGATAAATTTCCTCACTGTGTTTTGAATGAGAGAGAGCGCTTGTGGATTGCGCTGGGGAGTCAGGACTGCCTGATCAGAGGTGTGAATCCTAACTGCTAGGGCAGGTCACCTCGAGTATAGGAGTGGATCCTAGGTGCTCGGGACAAACTCAGCCTCTCCTCCTGGCAATAGGGGGCCCTCGTGACATTCCTCACTGCACTTAGAGCGGGGAAGCCCATTAAAAAAATAAATGTGAGTTAGATTGCAAGGCAGAACCCCCCCACTGCGGTGAGTAATTTAGGCAGGCCCACTTCCGGACAGGCCAGGGTGGACCCCTGCTGCGTCCGAATGGTGTGGCCGGCCTGTTGGAAATTCAAGAATGAAGCAAGCATCCCCCTGACCCCTTTTGAGAAATTGTAGCTAGTTAATCAAGGATTGATGGGCCTTCCTTATATGAAGGTGGTTGTACGGATGCAACCAAGGAATGCATTGGATGAACAGCATTGACACGATGGTTGAATTAAAAAGTTAATCTTGTTTCACACGTTCGAATAGAGCTGTAATGGAGCTTAAATAGTGTGAAGCCGGAGCAGTGCCCCTTCATGGAGGCAAGCTCTCATTACAGAAGGCTGCAGGTGGAAAGTAGATGAGAGAACATATGAGCAGACACAGGGATCAGTTTCATATGTATGAGGCACCGAAGTAGCCAGTTTGCAGAAGCAGCTTCAAGTGAACGGACCACTCTGGGTGGAATGTTTAGATGAAAACATATAAACAGTCAAAAATATGTTACATGTTTTGCATGTATACAGAGCCAAAGTAGCCAGATTGCGGAAGCAGCTTCACGCGAATGGACCACTCCTGGTGGAAAGTTTCGATGAGAACATATAAATAGTCAAATAGAGCTGTTTGACATGTATACGGAGCTGAAGCAGCCAGTTTGCAGAAGCAGCTTTACACTATAAACTGGATATAACATTAAAGCTGCGTATACACTGCCAGCGACTTTGTCCCTGCAGGTCGCCAGTGGCTGGCAGTGAAGTCGCTAGTGGGCGTTCCCACTACTGGTTGCCTAGTAAGGTTTATAAATGACATTCACGGATGTCATTCCATTGCTGGATCGCTTTTGGAATCTGTACATAAAATGCTTTATATCAATGATGAATGAGAAACAAGGCGTGCTCTTTGCCATAGCGGCTGTTTATCTGCAGTGAAAACGCAAACACCTGTCTGTCCGGTTCCACAAAACCATTCAATCTCGGAGTCAGACACCTTTCCACGCAGTATTTTTCTTAAAAATGTCCTTGTACGTGGGAAGAGACATATCATAGAGCACTGGAAAATTGCTAACAGCAAGAATTAGCCTTTCATCAATCTTTCTGTTACTGCAGGAGCTGAGAGAGAGAGAAGGATCACGTGAGCTCTCCCGTATTCTCTCCTATTGGGTATCGCTTCCATAAGTCGCTCTTCATTTGAATAAAGTTGAACATTGCTGGACACGCCCACATCTAGTCACCAACGGTCGCGACAGCTCGTGTCGCCGGAAGTCGCTGTGCTCTCATTGAAAATGAATGGGATGGTGTCGCTGTCTCACGCGATGTCGCTGGCAGTGTGTACGCATCTTTAATGTGGTAATGGTCAATCTCACAAAAACAAATGAGCTGCTGTGGCAGCTTTTGTTGGATAACGAGATTGTTTGAATGGAAGCTCTATTCTGGTGAAGGCGAATGCTTTACAGCGAAGTTGTAAAGAGTCACTGCCTGGGTCTTTTTGTGGGCAATGGGCGGGCCGAATGCTGGATGACTTGCCATGTAGAGGTAAGCGGCAGTTTATATAAAGTTACTCTGGTGATGTGATTGGTCAGATTAAATTACCTTGCTCCTCCCGAACCTAGTTTATAAAACTTCATATCGTATGGCTTCAGAAGAATTCGAATATAATGCATGAGTCCTGTAGACTGCTTTTATGATATGCTTAATGAAATTTTGTGTCCTTTTTGAGGCTTGACATCTCAAGACACCATTCATTGCCATTGCATGGGAAAAACATAAAAACAAAATAACAGTGACAATTTTTCAGAAAAAAAGTAATATAGGTTTGAAACAACATTAATATGATTTAATATTTTGGAATGAACTATCCCATTAACTATGTATTGTTAACCAATTCTGACTCCGTAAGAGTACATTTTGCAGAGCAGGGGCCAACTGCTTCACTAAATTAAACTCAGGGGCCATTCAAACAAACTTATTTTTGCATCTGTCTACCCAGGGTCCTTGATAAATATTAAACAGTGGAAGTTCTTTTTAACTTGACACGCTCTTTAAAAAAAATGTTATGGTTCTGACAGACACACTGAAAAAACAGAAAGATGTGGTGCAGCAGTCCCATTTACTTGGTGAACACCATGGCAATGCCGGTACACCAGTCTGACCACCATTAAGCAGCATAAGGCAGCCTGGAACCTAAATAATGTTACAACTCTGTGATGTCCACAGCTGAGTCTGGTATCTAAATTACATGTATGACTTACAGTACAGTAACCCTGTGCATTGTGCATGGTGACACTTGAGATGCTAAGAGGTTTTGGCGCAAATCTAGTATACAGGAACAGCTGCACCTCCAATAAGAACATGATTACAAACTATCCACACTTCCTTGCTGCAGTAAACTACTCTAGAAGCATGTGCCGCTTATTCTCAAGAAGCAACAGAGACACATGACTATGAACTGCATCCATTCACAACAGAGCCCATTGATTCTCCATTAGTTCTTACAAAACCAGGCAAAATCAACCTCGGCTATGATCTTCACATGTCTTGCAGTGCAATCTTAATTCATTCTGATACAAGGCCAGAGAAATAAATTCCTCACTGTGTTCAATGCAAGCTTGGTTTTAATGACCATTCCATTTTCCTTTCAACACCATCTGTCTGCACCATAGCATGTCTCTCTTTCTCTATCCACTCGTCTTCCTTTATTCCTCCATTGTTTATTAACACATTTCTAGCTTGAATTATAGTATGGTTCATAGACTGATCTCAACAAAAGGATGGAAACTTTGTTGTAAAATTAATTAGCCTTTTCTCTATCCTGAAGAATCAAGAGACTACCTGCCCCACTTATAGGAGGTTGAGAACCTTGATCTTAAATACTAACACATCCTGTCAAATGTTGTAAACATTACTAAAACCAACAAAATCAAATGTTGAAAACAGCCTGTGGCAGGGCGGAGGGCGGGTCGTGATTCTACACACCTGGTCCCTAATCAGGCTAATCAAGCCTCCGAGAGGGATAGAGGCCAACTGCGGAGGATGGTGCGGGAGAGAGAGATCATTTACGGACATGTCCGCCATGTGTGTGTTTTGTCTTTTGTTTAAGTTTATCATTAAAATATTATTTACATTGCCAAGCCGGTTCTCGCCTCCTCCTTTCCACTGAACTGCGTTACACAGCCCAAAAGCAGTTCAAATGAAGCCATGTAAGACCACGTCATTCAGAAGAATGTGAAATTGTTTCGGCATCGCAATGCCACTAGGATTAACATTTATTTATTATATACATAAGCTGTCTAAGACATATAAGGCCATAGTATACTTGGGTTTTCCACATTCCACGCAAATTTCATCATCAGCATAGTGTGCGCAGATTGTCTGTGTGCTGGCCAGATTTTTTAACACACTGATGTTTCTTGTCTCTGCGTCTTTGCATGTTGTTGGTGAATGCACCTGCCGTTGACTGTGCTAAAAGAGTATCACAAAGCAGACATAGTGCACATGCGTGGATGCCATCCATATAGGCTCATGGTCAAAAGAGTATACTTAAAAGGGTAAAAGGTGGAGCCAGTGTGGAGTTGATAAAGGTCCCCTATTAAGTCCCTATTATAAAGGAAACAGTCAATTATGCATAGAGCTGCACATCCTTCCTTCTCCTTATGGATGTAGCCAGCTGCAATAATAATTTGAATTTCACACCCCGGTGCCTCAGCCAGGAAGAATGTCCAAAGAAAGTGAGTAAATGAGTAGTCCTGTGAAGACTGATCGATGAGACTTCAGTTGAGCTCTATTGATCTTATGTGACTTATAATCAGACCTTGTACCTCAGCGTCCCTTGCTGGCTTTTTCCGTTTCTGGCAAAGCTTGGCAGGGGCCATAAGAGACAGAGGCTCACAGATAACGTGGCCTTCTCACCTCTGTAAGTGGAGCTAAACTGGTAGATAAGGAACTCCCCAAGGCTTCCAGCCAGCACTTACAGAGCTATGTTTGCCATGAAGAGTCGTTTCTGCCTCACACTTAAACCAGGTGAACATTGTACATTTTTTTTCTGTTCTTTGTTATTTTTGCTTGGCAGATTGTACGATAAGACCACAGTTAGATATTTTGGTAAAAGCCAAGGCAGACTGTGTAACATCAACTGCCATTTATGTCAGACTGTATGAAATAGATCTTTGCTCACACTTTGGTCACGGTTGACAGTGTTGACTGTGCATCAAGTCCTCAAGACATCCTCATTCAGACACAAAATTCAAATGATATCGCACAAACCCAAACTAGCCTGTGCACAAACCAGGGCTCCAGACAGGAGCCTGAAACATTCTAAACTAAACATTAAGGAGCCAAATAGCTATTTTTAATCGGCAAATAACACAGCTGATAACTCATTAATCAGAGGTTTGATAAATGGTATGTAGTTGAGACGATAAGTTTGCATTCCCTTTTTTCTCATAAATGTTCACACCCCTTTCATAATTAAATTAAATTTAATACTGCTCTTCACAATCTACATTACATATAATTATATAAAATATAGTATGCATATTGTAGTTTGTTGTCTTCTTGACCATCAATGAATGTTTGCACCTTGTATAATAGTTGTGAATAAGTCCCTCAATTGTCAAAAGTGTCAAAAGCTTGTTCTCATATATATATATATATATATATATATATATATATATATATATATATATATATATATATATATATATGATACGGGACTTTTAATTATAAAGAAGCCCGAAATACACATGGGACTCTTATTTTGCAATGTCTGCACTCCCAGGTGTGAACTCACTGACAGCTGAATTGAATCTGAATCAAACTGCTAACCTGCCCGTTCATTTGTGAAAAAGATCCGGTTCAAAAGGGGCATTTAGTCTGGACTCTCTCACACTGGTTTTGTTGTTACGTGAGCTGCAGCAAGCTCATCAGAAACAGAACGGGTGAAAAGAGGTGCGAGACATACTGGTGCACCCTCAATAGATGTATTTAATAACTCACGAGATATCTGACGAATCCGCATATGAATGCACACAACCTGACTGTCACCAATGGCGACTAGATTTTAAATTATAGTCTAAATAAATAATTTTTGGTTGGATATGTGACCATTTTAGTTGCAGTCTGAAGCCCTGCAAACATACAGATGGCTAAATATACTCCTATAGGTTCTTTATTAGAAGCCAGTCATAGTCACACAACCCAAAAGCTGCATCTGAATTTGCATACTGTCTGAGTACAGTTTGTTCTGCATTTGAAGAAGAACTTGCTTCTTGGCTGTTAAAAAAAGTATGTTTTTAAATTAAGGACTTAAAAACAAACAACAAAATAATAATAATATGTGTACCAGTCAGTACAATTAGCTGTGTAGTACAAAATGCATGGATGAAAATGTAATGTGCTTTGGAGATGTTGTAAATGCTCAAAAAAAAAAAAAAGAATTATTACATAAATAAAGGAGCAAGAAAAACACAGCTCCCTTGGACCAATAAAACAACATTCTTGGTATACAAAGCACTTACAATTGAATACAGCCACCTGACTCATGATTCTCCAGTGTTTTATTTTTTTATCAAATTTAGCATTTAGAACCTGATGCATCCTCACCTCCTGTGGTATTATGGGATAGTTAAGTGTCCAGTGAATGTGCACTTCAGCATCTCGCTAGATGCAATAGGTCACCAGGTATTTCTCACCTAATGTTTTTTAAATACTAATGATTCGGACACCCTATTCATTTTACATACTATATAGTAGGCAAGTATGTATATTTGGAAACATAGGGAAATTTGGACACTTATCTGAACTTCATTAGAGGCTAACCGCAAAGGCAATTAATTAGACGTCAGTGAGCATTTCACATTGAAGATTTTGCAGTATGAATAAATACATCTATTGCGTTTCCCAAAATGTGTCTAACATGGCAAAATTGTGATCAAAATCATACAGAGTGAACCGAGCTTTAGTCAACCAAGGGTGCTTTCCCAACTGCATTATTAGCCAATAATGGTCACAAGTTCTATGGTTACCAACATAGTTCAAAGATTTGGTGTTTACAGAGCTGTCCACCTTTGGTTAGATGCATAGTTTCTTGTTAGTTTGCTGTGTGGATTAACTGAGGCTTCTGCAGTATATCTTTCATTCCATATACATCTTTCATTTTGTCAGCCAGAAAACGGCTTATTCCAGGGTTTTGTCAAAAGCAGCATTCAGACAGGACCAGTTTCCACAAATTAATACTTGACTCGAATACTTGAATGAATACTTAATTCACTTATAAAAACAATCTGTTTATTCTAACATTTGAAGCAATCTGTTGGTGTTGGCGGTATGGTTCTGTTCTGGGCAATCTCTCTGCCCATTCATGCAGCCATTCATGGACAGAGTAGGCAATGCAGTGCATCAAATCCCCCAGGGGTTACAGAACAGAACCAGCAGAATTAATACACCATTGTTCAATTCTTTAAACATTCTGACAGTGCAATGTGGTTAAATCCTTCATTGCACAATAGATTAAATGTACAATTAAAATAACTTCAAATAATGTAATGTTATAATGTTTCAAGTTGGTCAATCACAAACAAGGCACAATAACATTGAAGATAAGGTATTCCAAACTGGCAAACAACTGCAGTCATGCCAACCCCTCCTCTTAGAGCACAGAACACAAGACTGATGAAGAGAAAACTAAAAAGCCATAGAAGATATGGAGCTGGGGATGGGGAGGGTGTTAAGTGCAGCTTGCATCTATGCAATGGAAAGGCAGCTAAGGCAATGAATAAATAGAGGACTTAAATAGAACCATTCTGATAGTGGCTGAATTGTATTAAGAGATGTCGTGATCAGCTGAACTTGACTCACGTGACCTGCCTGCACTTACACTCATTGCTAAAACGTCACGTGAACGTGAATGCAGCCATTTAAAGGATTAAACACTGTTAAGAGAAAGCGCATTACCACACACAGTTTCTGTTTCTGTGGAAAACATGGCTTTCATTTGTTTATGTCAACGGATGTGGCGTCTATATGTTTTTGAAGAGTGTGCATGTGCTTAAGTGCTCAAGTGCCTTTGGGGCCCCCCAAAGACTAATGTAGAGGGAAACCCCACTGTCGAAGCGAAGTGTTTCTGTCGCATTACACAGTGCATGAAGCTTTCATGTCTTCAACAGCTTTTGTGCATTAAACAGCTTTCTGGTGTACATGTAAATGAGATATTATAATTGGATATCTGCTTATTACTCCATCCACTGTGTAAAGTCATTACAGCTCTATATTGTTGAACCAGCATGTTTTGAATGATGCATGCACGACTTAGTTACTAGGTTTTCAGGAAAAAGTTAAAAAAAAGAAAATCTCCAATGATGCCTCATACTATGGTGGTTAAGCAGTGATTTATGTCATTTTATAGGAAACATCCTAGTGCTGCAGTCATGCCAATTAATTTTTCCTGGCCAGAAGAATAACTGCTCTTTTGGTGAAGCTCCAACTCCTCCTCCTACTTGTAATAATAGACTAATCTGCCTCATTCTATTTCTCACCAGGCCAGTAGTTCTGTCGAGTCTTGAATATGTTCCAACTAGACTACACTTGCATTCTTCCTAATTACCTATTAGGTTTCTAAATCAAATTACCAGTGCTAAATGGGATCGCACATCTTTTGTCAAGAATTTTAATGTACCACAAAAGGGAATGCATACTGATGTAGCATGGCAGTCACCCATGCTTCATTACGTAACCAAACTGTATACGAAAGTTGCAGGTTACAAATCACCA
This sequence comes from Moxostoma hubbsi, assembly GCA_032164185.1. Lineage (NCBI taxonomy): Eukaryota > Metazoa > Chordata > Actinopteri > Cypriniformes > Catostomidae > Moxostoma > Moxostoma hubbsi. The sequence goes on along the minus strand of JAVLUX010000011.1, from coordinate 7,280,385 downwards.
GGCATCATTTTGAGGAAATCAGATTAGCCAGTGTAAGGAAGCAGGAGGTCTTTATAAAGCCCTGTGTGAAAGCAACACAGCTGATCTCCAAAGACGGAAAACAGCTGGCAGATGTATGAACCTGGAGCCGCACTCTAAACCAAGAATTAGAATCATGAAAGCCTAATTGTCATGTCTGAGGGCGAGATTCTTATCTCATGACAACTTGCTCAATCAGTTTTTGTTTAGAGGTGTTTTTCAAAGGAAAAAGTATTAAAGTTTTACAGCGTAGTCAAATTACAAAACATTTTGGAATTCTCGTAAGCATTCCTCATACCAGCTGAAATGTGACCAACACTCGCATGTCCTCAGCTGCTGATAAAGTAAGTTTTAAAAAAGCTGTACAAAGTGGATCTTACAACTAATGGCACAAAGTAATAAAGATGTCTACAACACTTTAGATCTAATAAAACACTTGGACTTCAGCATGACAGTTTTCCACATGGTGGAATGAGGCCATCTTTGTTGATGTGTGATAGCATGAGAGAGGAAAAGGAGGAGGTACCGTAACAAGCATCTCTACTCTGGGTGCCTTGAGACTCTATTAACACTAAAACAAGCGCCATGCACACATACACACACACTAATTAACTAAGTTTCCCAAACGAATCACTGCACAGAAATAAGTGCATCTGGGAGCCCTTTCAAATCATCAATGGCACAGTGGCATGCCAGAGATTGTGGAATGCAAATGGGGCTGATGAGAACTTGCCAAATGCCAATCGTGCTAAAAACGGAAAGACAAGGGTTCATACAAAACACTACGATAACACTGAAATAGAACTTTGCAAATAATACTAATTCAGACAGTCTGGGGAATAAAGTCCTTTGTGATGAGAACTGGAGTGACTTTTGAACTTTACGGTGTGCTCGTGATACTGTGACATACTGTTCAGGGATATGGGACAATAGCAACAGAGATTTATGGGCACCCCGTGTGAAAGTGGATCGAAAAGTGTCATAAAACAACCATCATGACAGTCCATGCATAATCCTGATGAGAAGTATTTGAGATTATCCCAAGCCACATGACATAATTACAGTGGCAGAGGATTTAAGTCTAGTCTTATTGGATATCAGTCATTGTTAGGGTACAGGAGAAAAATTAATTGTTGTTTTTTAAAAAGGTAAAAAGAGAAAAGTTTATTTTGTCTACTAAGGTACCATTAAAAGTTGTTGTTTCCAGATTTCTCTATACCTATCAGTTTACTAGGGGATGAGAAAATTGAAGCAAGTGATCTTCCAATGTTCGAGTACTCGTGTGTATTTGTATGTAAAGAGTAGTTCTATCACGTATAATATTGACGTCTAAAATGTAAATCTTTTAACATTTGAACTTAAGAGATGTACAAATGTTTATGAATCATTTTGGGTTCAAAGAATTGGAAGTTTCTGAACAATTGCATTACCACACACACACACACACACACACACCCACACACACACATAAAAAATGAGTTAAACACACTTTAATGATACAACATAACATTGGAATTTCAGAGCTGAACATTCATCAGAGGATTTGTATAGATTTACAGTTTTCGTATTTATTTTCGTAAAGATTTATAGATTTGCGCTTACATTTTAGATGCTATGAATGTGTTGATATCACATGTTTCAGTCTCTATACATATAAAAATGTTTGCGTTAATGTTACATACAAAATTTACCAAAACTCATGAGATCACCCTTGCTCTTTGGTTAGGTTTGTGTTGATCTAGTGACACCAGGGGTCGCTCTTGAGAGTCCCAAATACCTCTGCTCTTTGAGATGGGCCAATGGGATTTGGCGAGTGGAATTTGCATGCCACTCCCCTGGAAAAGGAGCTCATTCAGATTTTTTTCTTTGGAGCAAGCGGTTGATTCACAGAGAGCTGAACTCCACTGCCGGTCCATTCACCTCACTAAGAAGCATATGCTGTTGGATATACGGCGCATTTCAGCGGCTTTCTCTCCCTCTGCGTGATTTATGCAGAGTATGCCCGTGGGTGCTTCAACAGCTAAAAGAGTATATATTCTTGCAAATAAAAGACTATATTTCGTCTAAAAGAGTGCACACTGATGGATAGCATCTTTTTAAAGATGCCTTTCCATCTGTGTGTAATTCGTGGTTGCGGTCGCTATCTCTCCACTTCTGACGGCCACAATCATTGCGAGAACATGACCATGGCAACGTTGCAGTCGCAGCTTTCCTTCTTCTGGGGGAAAGCCACTTTAATGGCGGTTGAGGTGCACCTGTGCCCGGCCGCACCACACTCACACCCAAGGGGGACCTTCAGGCGTCCTCTGGCAGCGACACCTGCCTGGAGTTCGGTTCGGAGTGTTCTCACGTGGTCTTGAGATCCTGACCGGGCTATGTGCCCAAGGTTCCTACTACCCCTTTTAGGGATCAGGTGGTGAGCCTGCCCCCAGGAGGAGGCAGACACAGCCCTGTCATTGCTGTGTCTGATGCATGCTTTGTGCATCTATTTGGATCGTACGCAGAGGTCTAGATGCTCTGAGCAGCTCTTTGTCTGCTTTGGCGGACAGCTGAAAGGGAATGCTGTCTCCAAACAGAGGCTTGCCCACTGGACCGTGGATGCCATCGTGTTGGCATACCAGACCCAGGGCAAAGTGCCCGCCCCTTTGGGATTACGGAGTGTGGCATCCTCTTGGGCACTTGCCGATGGCACCTCTCTAGCAGACATATGCAGGGTAGCGGCCTGGGCAACTCCCAATACCTTCATGAGATTTTATGATCTCTGGGTTCAGCTGGTGTCGTCCCATGCATTGTCAGGTATGAACAGGTTCATTTACGGGACAGCTGGCCAGGAATACCACTTGCGAACAGTGCCTTTCCCCTACATGAGGCAAAGACGTGGCCTTTCTTTTCCCATGCGTATTCACGAGTCCGTGGACCCTGGATGTCCATCCTCCCTAGCCCTGTGGCAGGCGAATTTGGTGGAGGAATTTGTAGCCGGACACCTTACATGTGCTAGCATACACTGTACTGGGGTAGGTGCTCCACAGGCGCTGGTTACCTACGATAACCCCCTGTGGCAGGGCGGAGGGCAGGGCCGGGTCGTGACTATACACACCGGTCCCGTATCAGGCTAATCAAGCCTCCGAGAGGGATAAAGGCCGATGGCAGACGGTGGTGCGACAAGAGAGAGATCATTTACGGACATGTCCGTCATGTGTGTGTTTTGTCTTTTATATTTATATCGTCCAGCCGGTTCTCACCTCCTCCTTTCCATTGAACTGTGTTACACTGGTGCTGAAATCCGGGAAGGAGGAGGGATACGCCGTAGTAGAGTTCTCGCCACTACCGTCCACCCCAACGTAGCAGCCATGGCCATCTGCCAGGGGACGAGGAGCCCAGCCGCTTGGAAGCAGAGGAACGGCCACCGACCGCGAAGGGAGAAGGGGCTGGAAAAGGACCGCTGCCAAAGCAGTACTAAAAACTGGAATATGAGATCATCCTCCATAGCGCACTCATTCCAAAGTTTATCTCTCAAACTGTCGCATATAGATGGATCTGTTAAGTACATTGTCCTGATTGCACCACACCATAGTAGAAAAAGAAAGTGTAACTGCCCCAACTGGCCCAGATCGGCATGGTGGGGTATACTTTTGCAACAAGAACTGCTCGGCCTGATGGTGGAAATGCAGCTATAGATAACTATCTGAATTCTGTTACCAGCTGAGGTCTTCTCAATCAAAACTAAGATCTTGTAATGCACTGTTTGCCTTTAACTGACTGATTCTTGCAGATACCTGACTTGAACATGTAATAACAACTTAATATATAAACTTAAGTGCGTCATAATATGAAGTAGCTATTTTGCCCTGATGTCAGATTTGTTTTCAGTACTTATTAAAAAACAAAATATTTTGGTTTGCATCCATAAAATATATACAGACATAAATGGAGAGTAAAATAAACAAATAAATAAGATACACTCTTTCCAGACTGTAGAGTTAAGTAATGATCGCCCTACTGCAAACAGCCTCCGGCACTGCCCGCATACACACACAGGGAATCTGAATATCTTCCACTGGCCTTTGTCTTATCCAGGAGATAAGTAGAACTTCCTGGAATGTAGGTGGCATTGTGTACTGTGAGTGACATATTTGGTTCAGTCCATCCATACTTTTATGACCTTGACACACATTGATATCTGTGGCTAAACCCTGACACATACCATACTCCCATGAATAATTCTGCCTACATCACTTTGTCTGGAGTCAAACAAACTCTATGCTGGAGTCTATGGGTTGTGCACATCTCAATGCTGCAGAACAGTTTTGTTGTGTTAAAATCAGACATCATTAACTGAAAACAGTGTCAAAAGGGGGGAAAGAGGGCCTTTTCCAGAGGATTTACTCTCTAAAACTTGCACACAATGGCTCTATGAGCAGTTGAGAGCCATGTTTGTACCAATTGCATTAACTCATTAAAGACCTTGTTTCATGTTAGAGTTCTAAAACATTCTACCATCCCCTATGTCCTTGAAAATATTCCTAGATAACTTTGAATTAGAATAGGACATGGATTAGAATATACTATATATATGTAAAACATTGTGTGTTATAATCATATTTGACTCTATAATGAAGCAGTACATCTACTTTGGTCTTATCTTTTAGTTTCTATAAATGACAACTTTGGGCATTAACTTTTGATTCTAAAATGTTCACTGAAGTAAACAATAGTAGATGTGTGACATTTTATTATTTTTATTTTTATTTTTATTTTACACAGTTTGTATGTCTTTCATTCAAATCATGCAAGTGATCACCAAGAGTTACATTTTCAATCTTACTATTCAATTTACAGTAAATCATGTATTTTGTTACAGTTACAATTAAAAATACTGGCCTACTTTTTACTTGCATTTGGTGCTTGGTGAATGTTAATTTTTAATTTTTTAGTTATAAGGGATAATAATGAAAACTTGATACTCTCTCCAGCTCTTTATTTCATATATTATTATAATTACTGCTACATTTTGCATTATTATTATTATAATTATTTTTTACCATAATCATATAACTTCTTTTGCAAAGAAAAAAGAGCAGGCATCAACAGCTGTGTCACTGGTAAAATACAAGAAACATAGCTTTTTTTAGCCCCCAAACATACTGAATTTTTAAACAAAGCACACTCAAGGATTTTTTATAAATGGTACAATGCAACATGTTCTTGGTCTCATTAATGTCAATGTCCCTGTTCTTCTTATAAACAAGGTGAAAATGACTGCCATAAAACATTTTAATTTTCCATAATAAATAGGCTGATGGATAAATTAATACATTAGCTCATTCATTAGATGCTTAACCAGGTTATTATGTGTAGGCACACTCTATCTCTCTCTCTGTCTGGTTAGCAGCAAGCCACTATCCCAGGCATAATATCACACTCTCTGAAATGCAGAATTAAAAGAGACAGTTCACTCATAAATTACAATTCACACTCTCATGTTTTTCCAAACCACATGACTTTCTTTCTTACTCAGAACCCAAAAGGAGATGTTGGGCAGTGTGTTAGCCTCAGTAAGCATTTACTTTCATTGCATCTTTTTTTCATACAATGAAATATGTCATTAGAGGGTAGAGACGGAAGCAGAGAAAAGTTTGGTGTTATCTGCATTGTGTTATCAGTTAGGATACTTTAATAGTAGTTCATATTTCAAAGTGAAGGTAAGATGAGGGTAACAGCAACAGAAACAGCCAATAGGCTTGTCTTGTGCATATCACGTCCTTGGAGCTAATCACTTTCAACTGCAGCAGGTTGACGTTGTTCTGCACCAAATGTGAACAAATTAAATGAGGCAATTAAAGACTGAATAAGCCAGCGTTGATAATTGTGGCCTGATATGCCAGCAGCAATTATAATGAACCCAGTTCTGCTTCACAGGGTTAGTGCTGTTCAGAAACACAGCCAGGAGTTTAGTTTTACCACAAGAGCGGTTGCTCTCTCAGTCAGGACAGTCTCATAAGGAAAGTATCTTATACATACAAACAAAATGTCTGTCTTGTGACATTCTCACCTCAGTTCAGAAGCTTCCGTCAAAGGGCTCGCCTATCATTGGATATTAGGATGTTTGCGTTTAACCACAATATGTTTGATTTTAGTTTTACATTTGTATTGTTTTCCAACTTCTGACATTTTTGGCACTGCCAACTTCTAGAAATTAAAGTCTCAATAAAAATTACATTGATAGAAATAAATTGTTTATATTTTTTTAAATAAAATGGCCAACTGCTTTGTCTTGCTAAAGTTAATTTGAGAGCTAACATTTTATGTAACCTAAATAAACACAAATAAATGTATGGAAATGGAACCTCAGTGGTGGCTGGTGCTTTTCAAACAAGGGGAAGCACACATGTGATTTAAAACAGTGTAATGTTTAATTCAAAGTCCTTTCACTCACATACATCGCCATTTGATGATTGGCCATTTGTTACGTGGTTCTGCCCATTTGAGACCTCGACCATGCATTTAGTTAAGCTGGACTTCCATTCAGGGGAGAGGGGATAAATAGACATTTTTTGAAAGCCCACTGTCCCATCAAAAATCAGAACATTTCCCTCATACAACTAGTGCTCATGAAGCTTCCATGGACTCCCAGAGACGTACAGCGTCCAGGAAGGAACCAAAGTGATGTGTTTAGAACCCCTTGTACCGTAACATCAATCTTTTTCTCCATTTAAATCAATGGGACACGTATCTGCCTAAGACTGTCTTCCCATTGAAGACAGCTTCAATGGGATCTTATGGGCCATGAATCCGCTAATTCCAACAGACATAATCATGCAGATAACATCATCGCACTCTTTTGTGATTACTGTAAATGCAATTTGATGAACATGTCATTGCGCAATTGTAAACAAATTTAAAGGGAAGTTGTGCTTCCCATGTAGTAGTCGACGCTGATGTACCTTGAATTGTATTTTTTTTTTCAAACATCACTATCTCATCTTATATAATTTTCTCCTCTTGTCTCATATTTAATTTCAAGTATGCTGATCATTGACATTTTTGTTGACTTAGATACAGTAAGTACACTAAGACACTCATAGTGTTTGAAAGATTGATAGAAATCATGACACAAATATTGAATTTTTTATTTTATTTCACTTGTTCTTTAGATTATTGTTGTTCCAAAAATAATCATTTGTATTTTGTATTTTTATCATGGATTTTCATGGTTTAATATTGAGAGTCTGGGTCTGAGATAAGGCTATAACAGTAAAATCTGTGCAGAAAAGGCATTATAAAGATCAATAGATGGATAAAACGACAGATAAAGTGACAGTCAGAATGACAGATAGAATTATAAAACTGACAGAAAGATAAAACAACAGATAGAATGACAGACAGACAGACAGACAGACTGGTGCAGGATAAAAGTCACTATAGTGATATTTCATTATGAGTGTGTGTTGCTTGGCTGTTCTGTAAAATGTTCTCAGTGGGATCTGATGCAAGTTGTTCACGGTATCCTTCTCACGTCAAGAGGCCTGTTGGTTGCAAGCGGGCAGCTGCAGGGGGGAAGCAGCCTGGCGGAAAATTGGGTCGCTCTTTTATAACCTGTGCCCTGTCATGTCCCGCTCTTTCACCCTTTGAGTTTATTGTTCACGAAAGCTCAGTCGCTTCAGAGCAACTAGAGTTAACTAGCCATGTCACTTCCATTAGGACATCAGGCATGTATCTCTTTTTTAGGAGGAAACAAATCATATTATGTTTTAAGCTACAAGACAGTGTACTGTATTTGTGTAAGTGTGTCCAATTCTTTGCCTTTTAGGTCAAGCCTGTTTGCTGTCAGTGTAGCTTATAAAACAGCACAACTGAGACAACAGAGGCATAAGCTCGTGCTTGGCCAATTAGAGCTACTTACTAAAATGAGGCAATTCTTAGGAGCAACACAAAGGTGCTGAGGCAGCCTGACAGCTACACAAACAAAAACGCCCAGAATGTCCAACTCATCTACTCCATATGTTTCTTAGAAGACCATTCCCTGCTTGAGGTGATGATTCAGGTGAGCTGATGGATTTTTTTATGTCTCATAGAACAACCAAGTCATGAGTAAAAGGGCCAATTATTGATTCATAAACAATTTTCACCTTATTCCTTACAAACGCTATCTTATTACATCTAAGCACTCTTACAATAGTGTACAAAAAACAGCTCTCAATTAAATTTTCTTTTTTCTTTTTGTGAACTAGTGAACTTGTTTTTAGTTGCATTTCATAATTGAAAACCCACATATAGGCAACAGTCTGAGCAGTTCTCATGGCTTTGTCTTGGCTCAGTTATGTCGATTTTCTTAGTACTGTCGCTTTAAGTGCTCTCAGTAATGATGGAATAAACAACTCAGCCTTGGTTCACTTCTCTCTCTTTGAGACCCAATGTCCTCAGCTCTCATCCAGCCCTCTTTAACAGCAAATAAACCCTGACCCACACTGTCTGCAGTCTCTTCTAATACTGTACACAGCTGCACCGCTGAGGAGTGACACTTCATGGTTCACTGCTCATTTTCTCAATGATTTATTTTTTTGTTCATTTACAGGCGAAAAAAAATAAATTTGCGCTGGAAATATGGAAACATAAACTTGATATTGACTAAATGTACTGTAAATGCACAGAATGTTATCGATCTATTGCAGAATATGAATGTTATTTCCGCTTACATAACCAATTTTGATTCTAATAGATATTTTCCGACTGAGCTGTGTCATGTTATGTGTATAACATTTTAATGTACCTACATCTTCTTTCACCCAAATCATGAGTAAAAGGGCAAATTATTGGTTCATAAACACTTACTTTTCACCTTGTTCCTTAAAAATGCTATCTTATATCTGAACACTCTTACTATTGTCCGTGACTTGTTAGTACAAGCTTGTTTGAGCATGATCATATTGCACAGTAGCTCAACTGATAGAGCACTTGTGATGCAAAGGACCTGGAGACCGGTCCTGAGAGCAAGTCAACAAATGAGACAAAAGATTCATAGAGCACCATAAAATTATATGGTTGCTTCTGAAATTGTATTGCAATGTCAAATTGCTTTTTATTACACAATCGGTTAAGTTTAAGGTTTGTGGTAGGGTGGTAGGCAGGTTTTGATTTAAAACTCAATAGAGCATTAAGCTTAAAAACCTCATTCATTTTGGAATAAAATTCAACTTGCTTGTAGTGTCACTCAGTGGACATTTACCTTGGAACTGCGTGTCAGGAACCACATTATTTTATTTAGCAAAAATGTCACTTAACTTTCAAGATCTGGCTATAGATTATTAGGCTGTATGTAAATTTACCAAATGATGCTGATGACAGGAGAATGTGGGATTTTTTTTATTTTTATGTGTCTGTCCATAGCACAGTCCTGAAAAATCAAAGCATCCTCCTTGTTTTTTTTGGTCTACCAAAAAGCATGCCCAAAGACTTGTACACTAAAATTACAAGTGCTGAAATGGCTTTTCCCCAACACTATGAAAAATCCAATTTCTATTTTGTAAGGCAAACTCTCTTTTAAAATCTGATTGAACTATTAAATGTAGAAAAAGTTGAGATTACTTAAAAAAATTCAGCAAGCTTAACTTTTATGCCATTCAATGTGATCAACCTAACATTTTAAACAACAATAACATACAATGTCAAGTTTGGTCTTGAAGGTTAAACTTACTATCTTTTGAGCATGCTCAGTTTGATCACAGAGGAAGCCATCTGTTGCAGAAAACTTCACCCCTGCATATCATTGCCACCAGTGTGCAATCGCTGCTAGTTTGGCATAATACATTTACAAACTATTTATGTACTGTAAACATTAATTAGTGATATTTTTGTCAGATTGTGGGATTGCTGTATTGACCTTACTTCATTTGTCTATTTAGTGGATTTTCTGCAGAAACTTTGTGAACTGATATTTGTTCTCTGTCCTTTTATGCATATCACAGCGACTTATTTTAGCTTATCGTGGAACATTCGGTCCATTTCGCGGCCGACCCACCAGCCCTCTCAGTTCTTCCGATGGCCAGTGCGCCTCTGATCAGCCCACAAAGTGCGTCGGCCCACCAGGAAAATGCCCAGTATGCCAGATTACCAGTTCAGCCCAGGCACCCATGGACATAGAAAATCTGAAAATATCAGGTAATTTAAAATGTGTGTTTTGATTCTTAAGAATCTTCTCCAGTAGTCTTGGAAAGGTCCTGAAAATTCAAGAGGCAATAGATGTGTGAACTTTATATTGTTGCATCTGCCACTTAGCATGCCAATAGGATAAGCAATTTGTGTGGAGGCAATATCCATAATCCCTTGCACTTGAATTTGTTTACTGCATATGATCTCAATCAAAATATTGCAACATAAAAGTACATGAAACTAATTACTGTTTAGTATTAATAGATGCTTCTTTTTTGTGTGTTTAGTGTTTTAATGATGTCTTGCTGTAAAAAGTTGCTTTATTTGAAGTCACTATCAGGGTGATTAGTGTTCACTCTGGTGAAGTTTATTCAGTTTTCCAGTTGACTTTGTGGAAGTTTTAGTGGTGGTTACATACAATGCTGTTTAGTCAGCCCAACTAAACAGTATTTTGGTAGGGTTGACACATGAACTTTAGTAGAAATGAAAAGCTGCTTGACAAAGAATATCTTGCTCCAAACTAGGGAATACATGTAGAAATCACTGTTATTTCTGAGTTTGTTGGATTTAATTTATCTAGTAAACTGAAAGCAGAGACAGACTTAACTCATTTGTAATTTTAATTTGCCCTTAAGTTGAGAAAACAAAACAAATACCTGAAGATGGTTGCCTTACTTTTTTAAGTTTTCTCAAAAAATATTTTTTACATCAAGAGGGCATGATACATAAACAGAAAAAGCAGCAGGTGATTTAGCAGTGCAGATCAGAGAGTCCCAATATCCATCGCAATATGCCTCCGATCCAGAATCTCTCTTCCACCTGGCGGAAACTTTTGTCTGTTGGTCTAGAAACGCCTATCATGTGGCACTCTGGGATCTCACTTGAAATGGACCAGTCCTTTTCATCAGCTTGGTAATTGAAAAATTTAAGGGAATAACAAGACTCTGATTTCCTCGGGATGGCTCTTTGATAATGCCTTCGGTTTGAGAGCTTTGAAGAGGAATATCCTCTCATCTTCTGACTTCTTTACTCTCAGTCAACCCCCAGAAAAAGAGAGGGAGAGAGTTAAAAAAACAACAACAAAAAAAAACAAAAAAATTAAATGGCAAATGGCTCTCTTTTTCTTGAAAAGGGCATGAATGCAAATAGCTGGACTGATATGAGGCAGAGAAATACTATTATATTGAAAATGTGGAATTGACTGGAATGGAGTCTCATTAGCATAACACAAGGGCAGGGACTGCAGGTTGGTGGTACGATAGGTTCAATGTGACCTCTGTTAGCGGCAGCAGAGTGTGAAATGACACGTACATGCACGTATGAGTCTCAATAGGGCCTCTTGGGTCAGCTCTTAGGCAGTAATGGTAAGTCAGTGGGGAGTCGTGCTCTGTAGAGGCCTAATGGAAAGTAATGAGGAGAGACTCGTACTATGCTGGATTTCACACCAAACACCACCACGGCCCATCTGCCTGCCAGTCACCAAAGCTACAACTGATAGATCCAGGAAATCCAGTGATCTCTTCCATGTCTGAAATATCCCAGAGGAACATTACTGTATGGAAATGAAGGACAAAGGATTTGTGGGAATTGTGTAGGCACTATTAAGGAAGGTTTTGTTAAATTGACCACTAGCATTTCACTTTTCATAAATTCAACTCAAGATGTTTTCCCTTTTTAAATGTTTTCTTGCATTCATGTTGCTATCAAGACTAAGTGGTAGCTTTTTTGGTTTCCTAAAATTGCAGGATATCTCTGTTTATGTAGAAACTCCCTTCTCTCTAAAATAGAGATCATATAATGGTGCTTAAACACTGGAGTCTTAGAATCAATGCAGCAAATCTGTTGACTTCAATAGTCACATGCATGGTCTTATTAGGCAATAGGCAGGATTCATTAGTGTGTTATTTTATGCCTAAATTATAGTTTTTCTGTATTTAATCAAATGTGAATATTCTTTATTCAACTTTAATTAAATATTCTTGTTGAATTTGTCTGTTACACAAGTAAAATGGTTTGTGTACTGCATTTCAAAATAGACATTAAACTATTTTTTTTTTTTTTTTTTTGCTGCAACACATTCTAGCATAGCAAAAGGAATTTCAAAGTTGTGGGGCCAGTAGTGCTTACGCAAATACAATTTGAATTCACACTTGAATTGGCCTTCAAAGTTAGGCCTTGGACTGAGGGACTAAAGATAATTTTACCTGCGCTTCCAGTCTATTTTGTAAAATGTAAAAAAAAAAAAAATGCATTTAAAAAATATATATATTTATCCGTCCAAAAATTGTATGAAAAGTATTTGTAAATTATAATTATAATTCAGAGAAAAATAATGAATTGAAACAACTAGGTCACCAAATTCAAATATTTACCATAATGAACAGAACATCACGTGCAGGGATGCTTTAAAGTACCTTCTGGCCCCATGGGGGGGGGGGGGGGGGGGGGCGCGCTCCTCCTGCTGGGCCCCATGGGAGTTGTAGGCCCCTGGGCTTCAGCCCGTATAAGCCCATGTGTTAATGTGCCCCTGATCATGTCATGGAAATACCGTAGTCCATAATAACAGGTACAAATTACAGATATACTTTTATTTTATTCAACATAATTGTAATACTAATAATATAAATGTAAATAAACTTATTTCTAGAATGATACATTCAGAAATCTTTTTTTCTCAAAACTACTACAACGATGCTTGATTTCAAGCTAAACCAGACCTTTCCACACCTTCAAATCTTATGCACTCTTATCTATGCTCTTTCGCAGATTTATCTATAGTGTAAGCACCTTAAGTGAGGTTGTTGTGACTCAGCTCTAAGCCACCAAGATGTTTTTTCTTTTGAACATGACTTATGTTTGTCATTCACAAACTAAGAGTGGAAACCTGCTTCATCTCATTGGTTTCAGTGGCACTTGTGGGCCAAACCAGGATGTTGTGCACATTAAGCAGTATGGGCTCAAGTTTAGAATACAACACAAATACATATCAGGGTCACACACAAGCTGCTAGTGGTTCAGCGAGTTGCACAGTGAGTGATGAAAACAATTAAGGGCTCTAATTACCTCAGTACATCAGCTCTCAATATGCTGGCCTTTGATTTGACAGAGTGCACCTGACTTTGGATGAGCAATAATCAAGCAACTTCACACAGTAGGGAAAATATGAAGGAATGGCCTGCTGATCTATCTGGCAAACGCTCAGTGTGGGTAAATAAATCTCGAGAATTTATTCACACCCTCTCGTTCTCTTGTTTTCTCTCTCCTTCTGAAACACAAACTCATGCGAACAACCCAACTACATCTGCGGTGAGTACATCTTTTAATGAGAATTCCTCTGGGTTTTGCATGGGTCTCATATACATCACTTGGAAAACCTGCCAATAGTGATGCTTGATCAATATATGTTGTCAGAAAAGAAGGCGTTAGAAAAGCATTAATCATGTTCAGATTGTGACAGTATGTATTTATATATAGTTATGCACCAACATCCTGTCTATTACAAGGGAGTCTTTAATACCTGAAGAAAGCTATCCATTGGCATTGCCATTCATCTCAATGGCAGTTGTTCGTTGGTACATACTGTACACCCTCAGAAATATACAATTTGCATGATGCTATCTTTTCTCATGAGCATATATTTCTGGTTCCATAGAAGCACGACAAAATGACATGATTACTTCAGCAATTACATTTCCATCTAGCATTTGCTTTTATGACTAGTGGTTAGGTTTGGGTTTAAGGTTTATGGTAGGGAGGTTGATTTTGTTTATTTAAAACTAGGGCATTAACCTTAAAAACATAATCTGTTTTGGAGAAAAATTTGCTTGCTTTTAGTGCCACTCAGTGGATATTTCACCTTGTAATTTCTACAATATGCGTAAGGTGTATACTGTCTTTTTGCAAAAATGTTGCCACCTTCATCCATTTTCCCAGACTGAAATCCTGAGGAACAGAACATTCTTACCAGTTGCAGTGGTTGTTTAGAAATAAGAGATGGTTTTATATTATGCTGATAAGCAGAGGAACAAGATAAAGTGATGGACCACGTCAGTTTGCTCTCTTATCGCATTCTGCTTGGGAAGAGGGAGCGAGAGAGAGAAAAAGGATGAGAGAGTAAGGTGATTGTGGGGTAGTTCACTGAGTCAGATGCATTCCTCAAATGCAGAGAAGTCACCGTTCAGAACTAGTGGAGTGCGACAGTAGAAATGCTGAATTGCCCATATGGCAGAACAGAAAGTGAAGAATACATAAACATTCAAGAACACCTCAGGCAAAAACAGACACACCTGCAGCATGTAGAACACAGCAATGCATTATACAACCCCTTTGTATCGAACTCCACATTTGCTAACTGCCTGTGTATACCAAAAACAACATGATTCAGGTCAAACAAAGAGGGCAGATGAGAAGGGATTACATAATACATAAATCATCTGCCATTGTACACAACAACAGGAAGGATTTGATACAGGTCTGTACGGTAGAGTGCAAATCCATGCCTTCCTAGTATCATCCTGTCTCCTAAAGCATTGGGTTGCCACTCACCCATGGAACACCATAGCTATGGGTTGCACCACAGACAAAGGCAGTTATAGATAGCATCGGACCCTTCTACGCTACAGCAAGCATAACAAATCGTGGGTGAACACAGATCTCACTCTCACTGGCTGGGCACAGGTTCTCATAGACAAGGTGTAAATGAAAGGAAATTTGCAAGGATGTTTGAGTTGAGTCATGAGAAATAAAGGGTTCATTCTAAGCAATTTTGAAGGATCCCAAAGAAAATAAATATCTCTCTAATATTGTCTCCTAAACAGCAATGAGATTAAATGGAGAAAAAATGGTGACTTTTGCTAATGAATCAGAGAATAATTTTTCTGAACTAGTTCATACATGGACTGTCCCACAAATCAAGTCACTACAATTCACTATAAGTGAATTGTGTTTAACGAATTAATTTACATAAACTGTCTGGATGAAGTGATTTGCAATTTTTTTTTTTGAAAGAAGAAAGAACACATCGTAAACCAAGAATGTACATTTTTCTTTTAACCATCCTTGTGTTTATGTGGCTGATTTCTATCTCTCTCTCTGTCTATGCTGTGTGTGTGTGTGTGTGTGTGTGTGTGTGTGTAAGAGAGAGAGAATGCGAGCACTCTCATGCTACTGATGGTAAAAACAAATGGAAATTTTAATGAAGAAGTAAATTAAGCGCTACTCTCCAAACAGTTATTATTCTGACATTGTTTGCCCTGTAGTCCTGAAAAACAATAGGTGATGGCTCTACCTCCCTGAGCTGTAATGTTAACAGTTTGTGCGATAGTTCAGTTTAATGCCGAACCGAAGAGTTGATGGAGGCTTTAGCTAGATCTTGTGTTGTTTATCTTAAAGGTGTTGGCTGGCAACTATTTCTTTGCATGACTTCTAGACTCTAAAATTATAATGTAAAATGTCCTAAAAATATAAAGATAATGTTTAATTTCCTAAAATAATGTCTAGAAGTAAGGGGGGCATGTCACCCACCCCTGGTTAAAATGGTTGCTACTGTATATGACTGTCACTTTGAAAAGTACAATGAAAAGTCATTTTTAATGATTGAAAATGTAAATATTGGCTATATATCATATTAATATATCAAATGTACATACACAAATAGAATGACAAATGTTTATATCATTATCAGGGAAAGGAAAAAAATTACCTTTTTTTATTTTTTTTTAGTCAGTTTGGTAACACTATTTTGAAAGTCCTCATACAGATACTCAACTGACTATAAGTGGCACCAACTGACTTGCTATAGCTAGTAAACAGTGTTTCAATAAACATTCAGTAGACTTTCAGTAGCTTGTATATAGATCTTTATTAATGAACTACTTGCATTATAGTTGAGAACATCAGTTCATTCAAATTGTTGGATAAAACAATGATTTCTGTAAATGTATATTTATTTTACATACAGTCTATGTGCTGGTTGCAATGTGGTTCTGCAATTTCTGTTTGTTATCATCTGTATTGGCAGGAGACATGTAGCAGTCAGCTAACTGTATTCCTTAGATGTTTACTTTATTTTGATGGTCCCTGGGTAACTTTAGATTGTCATATTTCCTGGTGTCTTCTGTTTCTGTGCTTTTATGTTAGAATTCTTGTTTAGTGTTTCCTGTGTTAGTTTTGTAGTCCTTGTAGTTTTTTCCTTGATTGATTCTCCCTGATTGTTTCCCCAGGTGTTCCTTGGTTTCCCTGTTTACTTTGTCAGTTTACTTTGTACTTTAACTGACACTGAGGTCTCTAAACTCCTCCTCTCCAACCACCCACCTGTTCCCTTGACCCCATTCCATCACACCTTCTCCAGGCCATCTCTCCGTCCATCCTACCTGCACTTACACACATAATTAACACATCTCTTCTTGCAGGCACTTTTCCCACAACATTTCAGCAGGCTCGAGTAACCCCGCTGCTGAAAAAACCTGCACTTAACCCCACATGTGGATAGAACACTACAGACCAGTCTCTCTCATCTCATTCATAGCAAAAACTTGAAAGGGCAGTTTTCAATCAGATCTCTGCCTATCTCTCACAGAACAAGCTGCTGGATGACAATCAGTCAGGCTTCAAAAGTGGACACTCCACTGAGACTGCCCTGCTGTCGGTCACGGAGTCACTGTGACAGGAGAAAGCTGAATCTAGATCATCCGTTCTGATTCTGCTGGACCTTTCTGCAGCCTTAGACACAGTCAACCATCAGATCCTACTCTCCACCCTCTCTAAACTTGGCATCACCGGAACTGTGCTTGGGTGGTTCAACTCCTATCTCTTAGATAGGTCCTGAAAGCCTGGAGAGCGAAGGTATCCAAGCCACATCAGTTACTTACTGGGGTACCTCAGGGATCAGTGGTTGGGCCACTTCTCTTCTCCATATTCACAACGTCATTAGGACCCATCATCCAGTCAAATGGTTTCTCTTACCACTGCTACGCTGATGACACGCAACTCTACTTGTCTTTCCAGCCCAATAACACCACAGTGACCGCTCAAATGACAGATATCTCAGCCTGGATGAAGGAACACCACCTGCAACTCAACCCAGCCAAGACCGAACTCCTTGTCTTTCCAGCCAACCCTGCTGTTGAACAAAACATCAACATGCAGCTGGGTCCAACTACAGTGTCTCCTTCCAAAACGATCAGAAATCTAGGGGTAACCATTGATGACGAGCTAAATTTCACAGACCACATCTCAAAGACTGCAATATCATGTAGATTTACACTCTACAAAATCAGGACGATAAGACCTTTCTTCTCTGAACATGCAACACAACTGCTTGTTCAGTCACTTGTCATAACTAGACTGGACTACTGTAACACTCTCATTGCAGGCCTTCCTGCATGTGCTATTAGACCTCTGCAAATGATCCAGAATGCAGCAGCACATCTGGTCTTTAATGAAACAAAGAGAACACATGCTACACTCTTTGTCTCTCTCCATTGGCTGCCGGTTCATGCACGTATTAAATTCAAGGCCATGATGCTGGTATACAAAACATTCACTGGGTCTGCTCCAGCATACCTAAAAACATTTATGCAGAGCTACGTTCTCACCAGAAGCCTGCGGTCGGCTAAGGAACGTTGCCTTATCTTACCAAAACAAAGAGGCACTAAAACACTTTCCCGGACTTTCAGTTTCAACATACCACGTTGGTGGAATGACCTTCCCAACTCAATCCGTGAAGCTGGCTCACTCTCTATCTTCAAAAAACGGCTAAAAACACATCTTTTCCAAGAGCACTTAACCAGTCACTAAATTTTTTTTTATAAAATTATAATAATTTTAACAATTCTTGTTGCACTTAAATCTGTCTTGTATACTATTCTGATGATAGTGAAACTTTGTATGACACTTTTCGTAACACTGTCTTCTTAAGATGATTCGCATATGTTTTCCACTTTTGTAAGTCGCTTTGGATAAAAGCGTCTGCCAAATGAATAAATGTAAATGTAAATTTAGTATATTTCTAAAGGTTAAATTTACTTAAAACTGAAGTAGCCCTATGTACTTCCTGCGTCACTAGTGCCACCGAATGGAATTGCAAATATAAAATGTGTTTTTAAAACAGATTTCAGAATGCACCTCGCATCTGTCATTGGTCAAAAAAAGAGATAGTCCTGCCCCCAACTCACAGTATTGGCTGAGTAAACATTGTTGGGGCGGGACTAAGTGGGTTGTTCAAAACAAACATTCAAAGCGCAACAGAAGACAGTGCTTACAGTTTTTGAGAAAATGTACCTATGAATAGCTCATTTTTAGTTGCCTCTGCATATTAATGACAGAAAAGTGGAAGTGTTGTAGCACACAATAAGTACGTCAGCTTTAAAATATCAGGGAGCAATTCAAGTAAATCATTTTGGTCAAAGGGGTTAGCTGACAGCAAAGTTTGGGAAACTCTGACTTAAATGGTTTGGACTTCCCAACACGAAAGATAGAATGGTTTTAGTAAGCATGTTTGTATTACACCTTGTATAACATAGCCATGAGACACATTAAGTATTATCAAAGACCTTAAACCATACTCATTTTGAAGAGCACAATCTAACAACATGACAAGATCAAACTTACCATCATAAAAAGGAAAATATATGATACTTCTTTATCTTCAGAGAGATACAGAAATGTTCAATGTACTCTATAATATTTGAGCAGCTGCTTACCGCATACATTTCCGTCTCACAATTTTCAACATGACAGAATAGTTTAAGGCCCCTGCAATGTTGCTTTGAATTAACTTGAGAGAGCATCTTCATGAGGGTACCATCCCCAATGGCAGAGGGCCGATCCAAGTCTTCCAGTTATATTTTATCACAAAAGAGAAAAAATACAAACACGAGGAGCCGAGAATGAGTTCTACCACTAAGGCAATTCCGAGCAAGGAACAGGGCCTCAAAGCAGCTGATATGGCATATTCCTACATTACAAAAACAAGATAAAAACAATGTAAGGCCTTATAATCAAAAAGAAGAAAGAAAAGGCGAGGAGGGGTGAGGGAGCTTTGAACTGGCTGTGTTTGCATACAACTGAGTTTCCTCACAGGGTGCATCCTAAAAATAAAGAGGGTACATCAGGCTTTTAAGGGCTGTGGAGATAAAGTAGGCCACTGGTTCTCTTATTTGGGCCTGTTATTCCTCTGAGTGCCTTTGAGAAAGGACATGCCAGGCCACTCTGTAGCATGACTGTGCTGTGATTGAATTTCTGACCTCTGAAGAGCCCATGAGACAGCACCAAAAAGTCTGCACTACACATTTTGTAGATCTGTTTAGTGATGCAGTTTTTACTGTTTATTATAAAGGCTATAGGGATGGAAATCGTTTGAAACTCACATTTCACTTCTGATTCCATTTTCACTCCACTAACAACGGAGACTTTCGAAAACATTCTCCATAACAATATATTTTGTATCCAAACCAAAGGATGTTTTTGTTTGAGAATTATTTTATTTTGTAACATTTAAGAATCTAATTAGGTGTTTTTGGAACTGTGTGTTCTTCCTGCAGAAATGGCGAGTGTTAATTCTGAAGTGGGGGGGTGGGGGGGGGGGTGGTTTGATTCTAAATGAAAACACCTGAAAGATGCAACTGCCCATGTCGCCCATGCATAAATCCACCACCGCTATATATGACATAAGTATAATGATGTCTGCTTAAGCCTACATTGGCTTTTCTACAAGAGATCAAGTTTTAAAGCTAGTTAATACAGCTACTTATTGAACCATTTGTTGAGGGATAATTTACTTGCATAACGCACCATGTATACACTGCAAGCAAAACTAGTATGTTCTCATTATAATCAACAAAGCACTCTTTACTGCGAGCAAGCATCATCGCTTGTCAGACCAAGGGCCAGGATAAGCTTGAACCACCCATCAGCAATGTTCAGCGGCGAAGGCTTGGCACGATGAGAAGGCATCCACTCCTGGCTCTGTTTATATATATCTACCCCCAACCAGGTCTGGCACCTCCTCCTCCCCCACGCGCCCTTCCCTTGAGCCTCCATCACGCAGGATATATTTAGACGTGACTCCGTTTGGCAGGGCCGCCCATGGAGGTAGACAGGTGGGCAAGAATCCCCCAGCTGCACATTCCCACAGCTTGATGATGATGCTTACTGTGTGCTGATGGGGACTGAGGCGGTTCGAAGCACAACTGTCCCCTTCTTAGCAGCAGGACCATTAGTTGGGATTAGAGCATGCAAACATGCCCTCTCGCCCCTGTCACCAGGGGAATGGGCTCAGAACAAAGCCACCTTGACCTGGAATGGGGAACATTTGTTTGGCTCTCATCCACTATAAAGTGTTAAAACCAGATTGCCACCATTCTAAGTTGAGATGGGCACAACTTTATTATTGTAAACAAAAACTAAAACATGAAAACAAAAAATGGGATGGCCTTTTTTTTTCTTTAAAATAAAAATAGATAAATCAAATGCATGACAATACAAATTAAAACTATAGAGAATCAAATAGAAATGGCTGGTCTGATTGAATTAATCTATTAATACTAGGGCTGTTGATTTAACACGTTAATTCAGTGCGATTCATTTTACAAAAAATAATGCGCTAAAAAACTAAACACAATTAATCGCATGCCCACGGACCATAATAAGGAAGATTCCTGAGAAATGCAAGCTTGTAGTGCCACCTGTTTACTTCAGAGGGCAGTAAGTGAAATTTCAGCTGTATGAGCAACGCACAGTTTATACAGTGAAGAAAACACTTCAGTAGGCAGTGTTACTACTCGATCCACAAACATGCGTCACGTTCTTGATGTGTTTAAATATGTGTTTAAAGATTGAGTATTAAACAATATTTAACTTTACACAGTGACCTAAACATTTTATGTTTATGATGCAACACACCCGAGACGTCTGACGTAGGTGTAAATTGACGGGCCCTTAAACAAGCCCTCATAATAAATCTTCAACTGATTGACAAATTCACTTGTGAAATGGATTGCTGCGAACTACCAATGATTGACTTATGATCAGTAATATGGTAGTAAACAATACACTGTATTCTAAAGCCGCTTTATCAATAGCCTTATCAATGATTAACTCTTCTGCTACAGGAATGTAAAGCATTTTAATTATCTGAATATTTTAATATTTTAATATTTTAATATTTTTTTTTATATATATATATATATATATAATTTATTAATTTTTTTATATATATTTTTATATAAATATGTATAATCATTATATATTGAGTTATTGTTATATGAGGGGCTTTCTCATCAAATATTTGTAAATGCGATTAATTAATCGGGACACCATGTAATTAATTCAATTACAAATTTGAATCGATTGACAGCCCTAATTAATACACTTCTATCATAAATTGTCAACATTAATGTATTCCATCATAAAGAACTGCCCAATTAGATATGTGGGAGCCGTAAAATGCATACTGAAATTAAAATTAAAACCATTAAAATTTTCAAAACTGCAATAACATTGGGCAGACTGATGCAATTGTTGAAATATGCCAACCGATAAGAGACACCATTTATAAATAAAAAAAAAACACTGTTGTGTAAACCGAGTAGCAGTGGACCATGTCCAGTGTTAACAGCTTTTGTTATTATAATGTAAATTATTTTGTCTGTTGTAGGCAGCATAATTGTACGTTGTAATTGAAAAGTTGCTGGGCAATGTTACAACTCGCCACATTAACATAGGATACAACTAATGTACAGTCACATTGTCAAAACTTTGCTTATATTAGCAATGTTACAGTAGTTTGAAACAGGACTCCAATCATATCCATAATGCATTTATATAATGTATTTATAATGTCATGTTATATAATTGTATACATATTCAATTATTTATACTTGTAAACAATATAATGTTTTCTATTTTTTTATATAGTATTAATGTCAATAAATATGGTTCAAAAAATCAACATTACTATATGGTTATGTTATACATAAAACAAGTTGGGCTGAATTTCCAGCAAAACTTACTAAATTGAGATATATATGTAGTTATAAAATTGTTCATACCATGATATAGCTAAGGCGTTGGTCATTCACCCCAACTCTAATTCTAGGGTAACATGACATCCTTCATTTTTGGCAGGATAACACCCCAATCAAAAGTACAGATGACCAAAACCTTACAAAATAAACACTCCTTACCAAATACTGAAAAAATATGTTAACCATTCAAAGAAATTGATTTTTGTCAGAGGCTCCCCAGTGCAGTCCACTATAGTCCCAGTAGACATTATGGACTGAGGTGGCTATGAACCTAGGAATAGGGAAGAGATTAACTGCTGTAAGAATATTTAATGGATTTTGCTCTTTTATCTGTAACTGGTGAGTAAGCGACCAGACATGAAGGTTACTTGATAGGAGAATGTCTTCAAAATGAACCCTAGGGATCATAAGTTAGTCTAATAATTAAATCAATAATCAAAATCATTAAAACTCCCTGACAAAGGTGGCTCATTCATCGCTGCTAGTATGATACTTTATGGAAAGGCGGCTGCTTGAAAAGGTCATGAACAATGTGTCCTCTGCCAATAACCACAGGCGATACGCTGGAGAGAAGAAGCATTATTCACATAAGAAAAAGACGAACTTGTCGAAGAGGAGCACCGACAGTGATCGTAAAGATTTACTTCAGAGTGTAAAACAGCTTGTTAAGCAGTTAATAACAGCTGACATTCAACATGAAACAAATAAAAGAACAGCAGAGCAGGTGTTGCCTGTGAGAAATGTACTTGATGCTGCAGAGCGCACCGTAAAAATATTTGACACAATGTACCCTCTGGTTCTCTCATTTTTTACAAGAGGCCAACACAAAAGAGATTTTAATAGAAATATGAACCAAAGAACCTTGAGCAGTTAAAGGACCAGAGATTATTTTTTTTCAATCATTAACACAGCTTCCTGTGGAGACAAGTATTTTGTGTCAAGGGGAAGTAAATATAAAGAGAATGGAGCTCACATTCAGGAATGCAAACTCATGAGGGGCAAAAAAAAGATGAGACAATCTCTGATCCACAAACATGTTTTCTGGGCATTTTTATTATTTTATTTTTTTTATCCCCTTTTCTGCCAATGTGGAATGCCAAATTCCCACTACTTAGTAGGTCTTTGTGGTGGTGCCGATACTCATCCGGGTGGTGGAGGACAAGTCTCAGTTGCCTCTGCTTCTGAGACCGTCAATCTGCGCATATTATCACGTGGCTCGTAGCGCAATACACCACGGAGACTTTCGCAATCCACAAACAAATGATCAGAATCAGATTCGGAATCAGCTTTATTGCCAAGTATGCTTGCACATAAAAGGAATTTGTCTTGGTGGCAGGAGCTTCCAGTGCACAACAATACAAAAACAATACAATAATAGCAGCAAGACATAGATAATGATTAAAAATGTCCTAGTATGGACAGTTTATGTCCTCACATAAACTGATGTATGATGCAACAGTATCTGTGAGCTCGTCCAGTTCTGTAGCTGCAGCATCAAAAACACTCCAATCAGTGCAATCGAAGCAGGCTTGTTGTTCCAGCTCTGCTTCATTGGTCCATTTCTTAACAATCCTTACAACTGACTTTGCTGATTTTAATTTCTGCTTGTAGGTCGGAAGAAGATGAACCAGACAGTGATCAGAGAGTCCCAAAGCTGCATGTAGGACAGAGCGATATGCATCCTTTATTGTTGTGTAGCAGTGATCCAGTATATTCCTGTCTCTGGTGGGGCTGTAGTGGGGATGTAGTGTGCTGTATGTATTTGGGTAGTTCATGTGTGAGATTTGGTTTTTTAAAGTCCCCAAGAATAATAATAACTGAGTCCGGGTATTGTTGTTCTGTGTCTGTGATTTGATCAGCCAGCTGTTGCAGCGCTATTTTCCAGGACGCGTTTGAAGGAATGTAAACCCACACCAGATTAAACAAAGAAAACTCCTGTGGCAAGTAGAACGGCTTACAGTTAATAAAGAGCGCTTCCAAATTAGGACAGCACATACTCTTTAATGTTGTTACATCTATACACCAACTTTCGTTGATGTAATAGCATGTTCCACCGCCTCTCATTTTCCCCATTAACTTTACCCCATTAACAGCTGGAAGCCCGGCAGATGTAATGCGCTGCCCGGAATGGCTTCACTCAGCCAGGTTTCTGTGAAGCACAGTGCAGCAGAGTTTGAGAAGTCCTTATTAGTACGTGTGAGGAGATGTAGTTCGTCCATTTTGTTAGGAAGAGAGTGGAGATTAGCAAGATGAATGCTCGGCAGTGCTGTTCGAACGCCACGCTGACTGAGTTTAACCAGCACGCCAGCCTCGCCTGCGTCTCATAGCGCGTTTAAACAACACAGCTGCTCCTCCGACTAAAATGTCCAGTAAAACGTCTGAATATTCAAAAACCGGGAAAAGATTATCAAGTATGTGCTGCCGAATCTTCAGCAGTTCGTCCCTGGTAAAACTGACAGGAAAAAGATAACTAACCACAGGACAAACAAATAAAAATTAGCATTTGGTGGAATTTTTAAATGTATTTGACCGCTCAGGTGCGCATTAGCGTGAGCATTATCGGAACACATGCGCATTTTCAGCACACACACACACAAATACGCCACCTGTCAATCAAACAGGGTGTAGCTGTTACTGGATTGTTACTGTTACTAGATACTATATGAATTATAAATTAAGTGCTCTTGATTATTTTCAACAGCAGAATAAGAATATGAACTCTAATAAGTAACACAGGTCTAGCTGATTATTATAGCTGATTATATATAGCTGATTATTTCTTTGTTATTGACGTTTTGATCAGTCTGCTTGTCTTTCGGGCAAGTAATATTATTTTTCACTTGTCACTTCAAAAATCCACTTGTCCTAGACAAGCTGACAAGTGTTAATATTGAGCCCTGCAATGCTCAAATTAAATTTAAAAACCAGCTTTACAGCCTATGGATAAGGAGAGTTTAAATGGAAGTATATCCAGGATCCACAACATTTATGACCACTGCAACAGGCAAAATAAAACATTAACCTGACAATAGATTGAGCAAAAGATTCTCAGGCAAAACCAAAACCAAGTGGATATATCAATTTATGGGTACATAAATTTCCTGATTGCTCTGAAATCAAGATATAATTAGGTTATCCGTGATAGCATGTACTTAAATGGAGTCAATTTCTAGATGAGACATCAAACTCACAATACTGAGTGATATCTTTTCAATTATGTGCCAAAAGGCTAAAAAGAAAAACTACTTATTTGCACTGCAAAAATAATGCAGCTAATTTGGTTTGATATTGAGCTAGCTAAACTGCTTCAAATCATGTGAAGTTGTCCCATGGATGGCCCATTTAACGGAATTCTTAAAGAGCACAATAAATCATACCACCCAATACTTTCATAGTAAGATGAAATTGTGTTCAGGAGCATCAAAACAAACTCAAGCAGCAAATGAACAATGCAGTGTGGGTGGATAGCCAGGCTTAGTCTCGACAGCAAATCCACACGCTGAGGGATTTCTGTCAGCCGCAATCCTGACAAATGTCTTTGTCTAAGACTACAGTGTAAAACAAACGGACTGAGACAGCTATGAAGGTGAGGAGAAAAACACATTCCAAAAGGGGGCCTTCGCTGACAGAAACCAGCAGGTGACACATAGTGAATGGGCTCGATTCTGAAGGCCACTCTAAAAATATCTCAAGCCTTACCCCAAACACCATGCTGCCCACATTGCACACACTCACAAACACACATAAACACCAACAGGGTGCACATTTCTGCCAACTGGCTGGCAGAAGTTTAAAATTCTCAGTGTTTAGTACCATTGAGTTCCCCCTCATGTGTGCTGTGCTCCACCCTACATTTGTGGACCCTCGACATCTGTCTCCATGGGGTCCTTAGTCAAAGGCTGGGGTGGCCTGTTTTTGGAGTCCACATGAAACAGACTGGATTTTGGCTCTGTGTTGGGGGGACCCAACGACACCATCTGTCTCTCATCTGCTCTGCTTCAGTTTGACGAGTCGTGGCGCAGCACTTCAAGGGATTTAGCAGAGTTTTTAAAGCGCATTCACAAACATACGGTAAGCACGCTTGTACACACACAGAAAATCCAGAATAATGCTTTCTGCGGTGACAACAGTGATCGAGGTATGTCCTGACAGGCAGCTGTGTACACACCTGAGGTTTGCTGTGGGACTGGCAACAGGCATCTGGAAGGCTTGACTGTCTGCATGCTGAAAAGCCTCTCAGGCTCAGTTCTGTGCTGGGTAGCTATTCTATCCCCTCCTTTATTCATCCCTACTGTTTGCTCTGAGCTAGAAGCAGGCAGGCAGCCGGAATGATATGGAATGTCTGCAGTTTGGTTGTCAGGTTACAAAAAGCAATACGTCCAGCCGTCACCTCCCTAAACAGACTCCCATCACTCAGCTGTCATTGTGCCACTGGCCCCTGAACAGAAACCAGTTTCATACTTAACACATGCTGACCCAGCAAGGGCTTCTCACACACATTTAGTGTGTATACATACAAATATATAAAAACACATTAGGTGCATACACATAGTCAAGCAAATCAAAAGAAAGGACAGAAAAGATGGAAAAGGAAAAAATTAATCAGAAAAAAGGAAAAGTTAGGAAAAAGGAAGCAGAACAGGTGAAAAGGAAACAGACAAGCAGAAGAGAAGGAAACAGAAAAGGAAAAGAGAAGGAAACAGAAAAGGAAAAGAGAAGGAAACAGAAAAGGAAAAGAGAAGAAGGATACAGACAAGGAAAATTAAGGATAAAGAAACAGGCGAGGAGAGAGGAGAAGAGAGAAGATGAAAGGAAAGGATAGTGGCTCTGTCGGGGAACCCAACGGAAGGAAAAGAAAGAAAAGAAGGGAAAGGAGGAAAGAAATGAGAAAAGGAAGAGTGGAGCAGATGAGGAAAAAGGGGTAAATAAAAGGTAGGAGAATGAAAATGAAAAGAAAAGAGAAGGATAAAGAAAAAGGAAAAGGAAGGAGAAGAAGTGGTAATGGTTGAAGGGAAGGGAACAGAACATCACTATATTCCAAGCAACCATTCACAATGCTTTTCATTTCAGTAGAAGGAGCTGCCGTTAAATCAGAAGAACTGCACCAATATGTTTGGAAGATGTCTTGGAACTGGTCGGGCTTGTCCATGAACATTGTGTTACTGGACAGCTACTGAATGCGGACTGCTGGGTCTACATAAAGGTTGCATTAAACAGTTGTTCAATGTCTACACATAGATGAGGATGATACAGTTTAGAATTTGTCATCCATGTTTCAAAAGTCTGGCTAGCAAGCCTGACCTTTCACCTAACCTCTGCCACTTTTTTTTTTTTTTTTAAAACAACTCCATAAGGAAGTATAGAGGGTCTTAAAGGGATAGTTCATCAAACAATTTAAATGCTGTAATAATTTCTCAACCTCATTTTATTTTATTTTATGTTGTTTTTTTTTTTTTCCATTTAATGAAAGTGAATGGTGACTGTGGCTGTTCTGCCTAACATCTCCTTTTTTGTTCCTTGGAAAAAAAAGAAAGTCATAAAGGTTTGGAACAACATGAGGGTGAGTAAATGATACCATTCAAGAGGTGATGGTACTTCTGGAAACTCCCCAAGAACACTGCAAGCATGTATAACCATAAAATCACTATTAACATATTGAAGTTCCCCTAAATTTCCAAGCAATGAGTGAGAACTGAATTAACCTCCTGAGAGATCCATGATTAAATGTTCTTTTAATAGAGTGTGCAGTGCTTCAGTCCTTTAAGAAGCTTTAGTATAATTACATCATATCTAAAACTAATGATTTCGATATGGTATTTAGGCATACATGCTCTAAAACACAGCTCAACAGGACCCCACGTGGGACGACAGCACAGATTAAACCTGGATTTGCTGCTGTGATTAGAAGCCAAGTGTTCCCTCCCACGATGAAATTATTTAATTTTTTGCTCAGAGAATTGTCATCACATTTGGCAATATATGAAAGTTGTAATTGTAATCTGTTTAGAGGAAATAAAGATGCATTAAAACCATCAACAGTGTTCCAGCCAAAGAATGACATGATAATTGCAGGCAGTCAAATGCTTGCTGGCAAATGCAAGGGACATTGATCTGGATACAGCGTTAGCAAGCATATCTATGCCTTAAACATAGCATCCATGTGCATACGAGTTGAAAAGACTGTGCAGAGTTGTGTGTTGGATGGTGTAAAAGTAGTTTTATTCCTGGATGGATGAGCAGGAGTCTAATGCTAGCTCTGAATTGCTTTCTCCAGTGCCCTCTGTTCCACTCTGATTGGCCCCAGGGACTCTGCTGGCATGCCGTAGCACAGTGGCAAGGCTATAAACCGGTTACAAACAGCTCCAAACAATATGGCAACTCTTTGATTTTAGATAGCATTACAAATGTGATATATATTTTTACCAAAAAACAAACAAAAACAATTTGTTACTTCCTCATCAGAGATTTATACAGTTTGCAGCAGTTCACATTAATTCCTTAAAGGCCTCAAGATATCAAACTTGGACTTTTGTGAACTTGCTTTCAGTTCATTAGCGTATGTACTGTATTTTGTATTGATTTTCAGGTGCATGTTTTACCTATACGAGGGAATTTGTTGATCTTACCTGATAAAAACACAAAAGTTTTGTCAAATAATTTGTCAATTTGATCAATCAATACTTATAAACTCAACATCAGAGCACATTAGATAAAGATAAGGCCTAGGCATAGAATAGACATCTTAAGATATTTTCTGACTCAAAACTAAATATTTTTCAAGTATGCACACACTTAAAAGTCTTTTACTTCCAAGAAAACTGACCAAAATATTGAAGATTCATCCTGCACTCACTCATTTTGTCAAAGAAAATGCTCTCTAGATTGAGAATGAAAAGCAAATCATGTTCATGTACAGTAAGTAGAGTCTATTGGCTCTTTAAAATAGAAAAAAAAAGAAAGAAAGAAAATTGCTTGTCAAGCCAATTCAATGGGTCTTTAAACTTACATTTGAAAGATTTTGTTTCAGAGACATTAAAGTAAAAAACATCTCCCATTTAGGATTATGGTACATTGTGGGATGAAATTGAACCATAGAAGTACACTCAGGGGCTTAGATAAAATCTACGCATATTCAGCAGCACCCATGTATCCATATTCCCACTCTCAGACAAAACGATAGGACACCAGATATACCAAATACTTGCTATGAAGACCCACTTAAATGTCATGATCTTTTATTAAAAGACAGATTCAGGGTCAAAATCAAGTATATTATGCTGTCTTTAGAGACCTTGAATGGAAGTAAATGGGGCATAAGTCAGAATACTGTACAACTGCACAGCCAATCTGACTACATTCATAAGATACAAGAATGTGAACGATATTCATCTTAAAAAAACATTGAAAATAAGTTCAACCAAGCAGTATGCTGGAGATCCATAGCTGCTATCTGCCTGAGCAGCTAAAGTGTGTAAAGGAGAGGCAGGGCATGCATTTATCTCAGATCTCTGCTCTACGGTTAAAGGCATTCAGGAGAAAATGGTCTGACGATATACACTGCATACCGAGAACAACTGTGATTCACGTGCAAAGACAGCACAGAGGAAATAAATACCAACTGTGATACCTGCATCACTGCAGTTCTGAGTGCCATTTATAGTCTCATCAAACTCTCATTCTTAGAAAGAGGGGGAGTAATCTGTAGATGGCGTGCTGGTTTCATTCATAAACTATTTCAATATGGATAATGTCTCTCTCCTTCACTCTCCTGACTCTTTGCGACAGAAAAAACATATTTTTTCATGATAATCTACAGATAAATTGTGCTTTATTGTTATTAACTCCCCTCTGTGGGAGAGGCCAGTTATCCATTATAAAGTGCAGAAGGTAGTACCTAGGACAGCTTGGCAAGGTTTGTGTGAGGATCTGTGTAGGACATTTTCCCTGTGGTGGTGGGGAAAATGATGTGCAAAAAGTTACAGGAAATTATTTAATTTATATAATTAAGTTTAGAAAATAGAAGGGATTCAACTGTTTACGTAGTCTATTAACCTGATAATATGCTATCCAGATTACACAACAAGGTGTAATCTGGATGGGTGCAATTATTTGGAGTTCCATAAAATTCTTAACTGAATTGTGACTAGTGACAGAACTGTCTCTGGAGAACACTGGTCACTATTGGAGACCCAGTGCAATGTCCTTGGCAAACTTTATAAACATAATCTGTGCTAAAATCCATATGCAAATTGTGATGTTTAAACTATAAACATCCCTCTTGAACACATCAGCTCATCTACATTCAGAATCCAGAGCTCAAAAAACAATTCCATCAACAGGCCTATTTTCATCCATCTCTGACTTCATGCGGATTTCACAGGTAAATATCTCATTGTTTTTAATTACTTATTTCTCCTAGTATTGACCTTTGCTTCGCCACACTGGTTCTCAGTTCATTAAGAACCAGCAGAGTTTGAAATTGGTCAATATATTTAACAAACGTCCTCTTAAGAAGATTTACATGCCTTCTCAGCAACTTCTTAGAAGAATGTAATTTCTGACAGACATTTTGGGAAGGAAAAAGAGATAAACAACAAAGGAGTCTAGAAGGAAAATACTATAAAATACATTACAGGAGACCATTTTCCTTTCTTTATAAAGCTAAATTTAGGACATGGGAAAATCAGGATATCTCGGAGGTGTGTGTGTGTGTGTATGGGGTTTGGAAAGGTCACATTCACGCAGGTTTTGAGGCAGTAACACAACACATCTCATCCTATTACATGTGCAGAGGGTTCCACCTGGCAAAGGCCCTGAAAGCAGAGCGAGCGAGGACCCATGTGGCCCTGTTTGTGCTCTCTCCATCTGGAGCAATCCTCCCTCTTAGGACAAACACTACTCCATATATGACATCACTACCCTGGCAAAGGGAAAGGATACAGGCTGGGTTTGCATGATCTTGGATGGAGCCACTCTGTGGTGAATGAGAGGGGGAAAAATCATGCTGTCTCACGTGGGGGCAAGAGGTTCAGTACCAGTCAGACAGGACACTAAAGACAACTTGTCTGACCAGTGCCATTCAATAATTAAACCATTGTTCACTGCACCTGTGTTTTTACAGCCCATCTTTTTTGGCTTATCTCCAAAGTGACCTACAGTGCATTCATTTTCTTTTATTTAGCATTTTATCAGTATTATCCCTGGAAATAGATCATGACCCTGGTGTCATACATGTAAATCATTGCTCACATATTTGGCATATCTTGTATGGACAACCGTAAGCACTACTAGAAAGAAACTACAAGGGAATCCTTTTAAAAAGACCAGGCTGTCTTATGCTGATTTAGTGCTGGTCTATCTGTTGGACCAGCATGATCTTCCCAGTGAAGATGGTCAATAAAGTAAGCCTTGATTGCTAAGTTAGGAAGCCCAGTTGGAGCACCAACCTCTAAAGACATGCTGGTGGCCATCCATGCAAGGAACAAATGGGTTGCAATGAAAAATTTCCTCATAGGAAATGTAGCCTCTCGAGTTTCACTGGGTAAGAATGTGGTAGACCTTTGGCGTGGACAATGTTGTCTCTGAGGGTGGTAACTGTCAGCTGAGCATCAGTCATCTCATTGACCACACACCAGTAGGGATGTGGCATTTCTGCTGGGTGTCACAGATCGATGGTAGCACGCAGAAAGAGCTTCACATACCAGAGCAGGTGATCTGCTCCACTGCTAACAGATGGATAAAAACTGAAGAGTGTGTTGCTGTTTCTTGCCATGACTCTTCCTGTTTTTCTCTCTTCCTTTCTAGAAAACACCTGCTTCTTCCCCTTCATCTATATGGTTGAAGAAACTTTGGCTTAAACCAAAAAACACGTATTTTTTCTCTCTCTTCGTCTTCTCATCAAACACGATTAACTGACCAAACTCAATTACCTGCCATATTTATCATGTCCAGGGACCCTTCTTGGTTTTGGAGTCTAGGCGTAAATTTTTGACTCAAGTCGATAATCTATTCAACCACACTGAGGGCACTCCATTGTCATTAGCCACCCAGCAGTGAGAGGAGGAAGACAAAAGGTCATCCATCTTTTTAATGGTGGTGTGGTCACACTTCATTCGTACACCTAAGACAGCATCATCTAGTATGGCACTGTAAACCATAAACTGTGCCTGTCTGGCAACTTTCGAGCAAGGGGTATGCAGCACAGTTCTTACATACCAGCTGACTCCCGTTACACTCACACCCCTAAATCTCACTCCCATCTGGGTCACTGCACCACTGGCACTGGTCCTGTTCGACCCTCTCAGAGTGGGATTTGAACCGGGGTCTCCGGCATGGGAGGCAGGTACGCTAACGAAGAGGCTAAATTCTACAGCCTCTAGTGGTTGTCGCTAGTGCGCTGCTTGAGGCCAGGGGAGTGAGGTTTACATGCTCTGCACAGTTATCACATACCAGTTTGTTCCCGATACATTAGACCACATTTCATAACAATGGAAGTATGCATTCTCAGCACTGACACAAGGGAGGATATAGCAGACATTATTGTTTTCTCTACTAATATTGCTAAGCAAGTAAGTTAGCAAGGTATTTTATTTACAGTAACTTCCCTGAATAACACAATCAGTTTATTGGCACAGACTTTTGAAGGTAACTCTATTGCCCCATTTAGTACTGAGGTTTGTTACCATTACAGTAACACAGGAATGCATGTTAAACATTTCCAACCAGACCACGCATTGGCAATGTGTTGGCCTAGCGATTGCATCTGCATGCACATGCCTAAAGTATGTTTCTGACCTTTGGCTACTTGATTGTTGTTGTTTTTTTTCAATTTCAAAACATTTGACACCAATAGTAAAAGCGATTTGCAAAAGTGGCAAAATGGGGGCAAATTTTTTATTTGACTCTCATTTGTTAGGAAGACATTTTGGGTACCTTGTGGTCTTTTTGGTTAGAGGGGGATGGTTTTAAAATGTAAACTCTTCTTAAGATGACAAGCCATCTTAAAACACATTACTCATGCTGCAAGACATTAAAAACAGTTACATCAAAGACATCTACTAGTATAGTTACATATACATATTATATGTCTCTGTTCTACATAGGCAAACAATGACTAAATGCTTAAGGATAAAATGACCAAATTGCACATTTCTATTATTGATTGAGGAAGTTCTATTATCAAATGGCACGCCCACAGAGTTAATGGACTGTTCATCTGATGCATAATGCACACAAAAATGGCAAGAGCTTTCTTAAAATCACAAGCTCAAATGGCTTGCTTAATGCAATTTCTAGGAGTCTGTTTTTGTGAAGACCGTAGCACTCAATATTAGATTTACCCCAAATAGAGGTTGTTTTATATTTTTTATATATTTATTTATTATATATATGTTGGTCAGATGTGTCTTGTATAAATGGGCAGTTTTGGGCCCAAAAAGCTAGAAGATTTTAGACCAATACTGTGTGGCTCTGCCAGACACTACAGAGTGTGGTGGTCCGCAGAGAGCTGTATATTAAACACACATGCTCTTGCTGCAGTTGACTGCGAGTGTGTGTGTGTGTGTGTGTGTGTGTGTGGGCGGGTTTGGGTGGTTTACGAGGACATTTTATTAGGTTACAAACTGGTAGTAACAAGTGTATTATGCTAGAAATGTGGTTTATGAGGACATTTCTTGTGTCCCCATAAATCAAATCGCTTAAAAAATACATACTAAATTATGTTTTCTTTTGAAAATGTAAAAATACAGATTTTTTTTTTTTTGTGAGGTTTGTTAGGTTTAGGGATAGGTTTAGGGGATAGAATCTATAGTTCATACAGTATAAAAATCATTATGTCTATTAGTGTCCTCATAAGGGCAGCCGCACATACACGTGTGTCTGTGTGTGTGTGTGTGTGTATGTGTGTGTGTGTGTGTGTGTGTGTGTCTGTGTGTGTTTAAGGAGAGTGAAGTTGAGTTCCAACCCAAAGAGTCCAGCATCACATTTGGGATAATTATGCTGAAGAGCTTCATCTGTGTGGATTTTGTTTCCAACAAATGGCTGGCAAAGTGGGCTAATTAAATTCGGAGCAGGCAGAGAGCAGAGCCGGGAAGGGGGGCTGGATAGAATAATGACACTCGTGAAGAGCAGAAGGAACAAAATAATGAGAGCGAGTCAGATACACAACACACATTCGCTAAATCAAGACTGAGACAAGACAAGATGGACCAGCAAGCTGCGTGGCGCACACACAACGACAACAGAGAACGATTTGGTGCCAAAGGCATACACAAAAAGCCCTCAGAGCCAGAGCGAATCTGTGAAGCAAATGAACTGCGGGAATAAGCAATATGAAGTAAAGATTGCTATAGCCGAGTATCAAGGGTGAAAACGATGCATAGTGTGGCATGACGCCATGGTCATAAGGTGTGCATGCGGATTAAATGTTTATGCTAATGGTCAGTGCTGTGTGGAAAGAAAACACTTTATTCCTCTCCATGTAAATCATTCCTCATGGCTGTCAGGTGAAGGGAAGCGCAGGGACCCTCTCGTAAGCCCGGTGAGTCCACTTTTCACATTTTTTTTTTTTTCAAGAAATTTTATAAAGGCCATTTTATTGTGTGCTCCAAAATACCCTCTGATGCTATTAAATTGTTTCAGATACTTGGAAAAGATTGCATCCAACACATTGACACCATTTAATATAAAATGGAAAAAGAGGGACATATGAAGCTTTTTATTTATGATAAAAATATTTAAAATCATAAAGATACTATGGCTGACAAAGTCCCAGTTTGCGCAAAAAGCATTTGAAAGTAAACAGAGAGATGTAACGGATGTAATAATTGAAGATTGTCGAAAATTTTTGTTTGTACAATAGAATTATTGGTCACACGATCAATTGTGGCCTCCTATCTGGAGGTGAGAATTAGAGCCCCCAACACACCAACTGCAGGACCCAACAGATACAATACCATAAAACATCAGGAGGACACATCTGGTGGTGCAAATGTCTGCCTGCAAAATCATCCAAGCAATCAGAATGAAATGATTATGTGCATTTGTTTGTGTGTGTGTGTGTGTGTGAGAGAGAGAGAGAGAGAAAGAGAGAGAGTTTTTATTTTATTTTAATATTTAATTACCTGGCACCTTATTTTAATTCTATTTTAAAATAGAATTGTGCTTGTTTAATTACTTTGTGTTTTGTCATTATCTGTTATTTGTATTCATGCTTTGGCAATATTGTAAACAAAATCATGCTAATAAAGTACTTATTAGAGAGAGAGAGAGAGAGAGAGAGAGAGAGAGACAGATAAGCTCACAAATGTTCTTTAATTTTTTTGTAACCGTAAACAAATTTTCGTAATTTAGTGACATATTTGTCCAATCAAAACACCTATTTAGCTTTACAAGACATCAGACACCTTTTGTTAAAGATGCGCTCAGTAACTTTTTGCTTGTGTCGTCTTGGACTTACAGTGACACCTAATGGTGTGGATGCTGCATCATTCAAACTCAATAGTTTTCAGTTACAGATGCTGTTGTAGAAATCCACAATTCACAATTAGCCATGATTAATTTAATCCAAGAGTAAAAGTGTCCAATAAAAAGATGGTTACTGAGATTAAGTGAGTTGTATTCAGCTGGTCATGTGATTCTAAAATGGCAGCTCCCATGAGGTTGTACCTGCCCCATGTAGAATAAAAGAGTATTTATAAGGTTACTAATATGACTAGAGTTCTCATCTTATATAAGTGGTCATGATTGTAAACATATGTTTCAAAACTACAATTCATTTATGTTACTCAAAGTTCAAAACAAAATGTATCAGTTATAGGCCTACACACTGGCTCGAAAACGTTTTTCTTCTGCTCCAAATGGTGTGTGACAATAGGTCATAAAATGATATTCTGTACTATAGAGGGGCTGGGACTAGTTGTCACACTTGTACTCCATTGAGTTGTCCCAGACAGAATTTATGCTTTGTTTTGACACATCTCTTACATCCAGAAGAATCAAACTATCATTCTTACAATTTAAATGTATCTAAACCATGCATTGTTGCAGTACCTAGAGATAATGGCAAGTAATTAAATTTATTTTATTGCCCAAGTCCATTTTAACTCACATTCTGGCCCCTGGTAACACTGTTTTATAAAACAATTTGTGATTATTTAGTAGGGGTGTAACGGCTCACTCATCTCACGATTTGGTTTGGTTTAACATACTGAACTCATTGTTCGGTTCAGTATAAGATTCTTTAAACTAAGCCCGAATCAAGAAAAGTTCAGATCGAAATGTTTCTTATTATTATTATTATTGTTATTACTTTAAAAACATATGGAAAACATTTCAAATTTAGCACTGCTATTAAAAGTGCTATACGATCCATTAGAGGTGATCTGGGATTAAAAATCAGATCAGAACAGGGCAATGGAGACTGTGACACCAAATGGAAATATTAGCTAATAATTCTGCTTACTGAAAAAACAGAATTATGTTTGATACATATGCTGCTTACACACTGTAACATTTTAAATTAAAGCTGTATTTTTCTAAAATAATATTGTCTGATTACATCTAAATAGTCTTTTCAAAAATACATATTTAATGTAAGTGCATGTTTATCCAGTTAAATAATGTCCCTACTTTAAACCCTAATGAAATGTACTGATGCAATCAAATCATGACATTTAACATTTGACATAGCATAGCATTATTATACATATTCAGCTTTATATATAGTATGGCACTGTCATTAAACCTCTGTAAACTTTTATTTTCTCTTGCACAATCAGAGCAGATCACTATCATGCAGCAGACGGACATCAGATCCCTCCCGCCTAAAAAGGCGCTTCTCTTCTGCTCCCTTTATTAAATCCGCTTTCATTTCAGTTCTCATGGATTCAGCTAGTAATAGCCTTCAAGAACTCATTGTGTGCACGTAGTGATTTCCATGTGAATGCCCGAATTACGTATGCACAGGACATTTATGTATTAGATACAGACGCTTATAAAATAATATTAAAAAAGTATAAAAAACAAACTTCCAATTTCCACTATGTGTATCTTCACATTTTGAAACGCGATGTATTGTGCCACGATGCACCGTAACACCTATATTATTGTGCTGGTATCATCTATATACTAAACTAAATTCAGTGGAGGAGGAAGTGCAAAACCTAATGAACAAAGCATGCATCTCCTTAATCGAGTCACTGATCCTGATATAACACTCTTTCAATCAAATGCCAGTGCATTGATTAAGAAAATGGCTTGTGAATTTGAACATGCATCTCTACGTTGTGGAAAAAGAGCCTAGTGCTAATTCTGATGTTAGTTCGAGCGAATGCACCAAACACATGACTTGCGAGCCCTGACATATAAGAACGAGCAAGCCATTCAGGGCTCGTCTCGCTCTTGAAAAGAGCTCTTTATTTCTGCTTGACCCCTATATTACAGTTTTTCTTCATCAATCTCCCGTCTTCATTAGCTTCCACAGTCTCTACCATCTTCTGTGTTTCTTTGCTCTGTGCTCAATGTCTGCTGCCTGAGGTGATAGCTGAATCGGTGCTAAAGCACTCCTGAGGTCGAGGTCTTTAACGTTATACACTAAGCACCAGACACATTTATGGGCCCCTGGGGTCTGGGTAACATAGCAGCTGAATATAAAGTGTTGATTTTCCCTTCTCACCACCAAATCGCTTGACCTTTCCAGCAGAATTATGTGGGTATCGAACTCACCAGATCAATTCGGAAACTAGACTGAGGCTGAAGGATCCTTGACCTGGATGCAGACCGGGGATGGTGACTCTATTGCAGAAAGAGAGTTCGAGAGATGATCGATATGGCAAGAGGAAATAGAAAGATGTGTTGAGCAAATAATTTTTGGCCAACACTGCAACACGGGAGACTGACTTTCTCAAAAAAAAAGACCAGCATATGTTGTGTTTTGGATGCTGCTCCCTAATATAGGATGCTGGTGTGCTGATGTCCCCACCAGGCTTTTTAACCACCTTTATGAGAAAGACTTCTTTTGTCATCCAAAAAAGAAAAAGAAAATACTATGTAAGGATTTGCTTCAATAAACATTAGAAATTCTGGCATAAGTACCTGAACATGTTTATTTAGGATATGTGTGATTAAGTTTGGGTGAGCGGGCCAAGAGAGTGAAAGTCCATCTAATTATCTGTGTTGTAACTTTGTTGATTGCTTTACAGTTGTTGTTTTAATTGCTTGTGCCGTTGACTCAACTTCCTCATGTTTGATAGCAGGCATGATTTTACTGCAATTATGGCATTGATGGAAGCCATGTACAGCAGCACGCGCCTCAGGGGCGCATTCATTGCTCTGACCTCAATGTTTATCAGCTTCAGCAAACAGAAAAGTCAGAACAGAGTTAAATATTAGCCCATATATATATATATATATATATATATATATATATATATATATATATATATATATATATATATATATATAATAGAATACCCATATAAACCCATATGACTTTCTTTCTTCCACTAAACAAAAAAGGAGATGCTAGGCAGAATGTTCATTTTGTATATACAGTACAATACTATGTAATGCAATTCTCCAGTGGAGGGACAAGGTGCACTGACATGAGAGGAGGCAGTCACTCCATAACACATATTACAAAATCATAGAGTCTGAATGCAGAACAGGTAAATGTATTGTTTCATATTAGTAATTCAATATGTGGTCTGTCTTGGTAGAGTTTGCCAAGCAAAACAGCACAGGCAAAGTTTGTCGGCACATTATGCAAATCCCTGTAGACTGGGATATGATCAGGACCAGGCTAGAACTGAACCCAACTCAGTACTTCCTTAATGATGTGATTACATGAATATTATGGGTTCAATACAAGTTAAGCATTTGTGGCATAATGTAAATTACCACAAAAATTAAGACTGACATGTCCCTTCTTTACTTTAAAAAAAGCTAAACTCACAATGAGGCACTTACAATGGAAGTGAATGGGGGCAAATTTCTGAACTTTAAAATATTCACGTTTTCAAAAGTATAGCCACAAGACATAAACATGATGCATGTAAATATTATTTTAGTGTGATAACATCACTTAATAACCTTCTCTGTGTAAAGTTAGACAATTTAACAACTTTGTGCCATGACAATGTAGTCAGCAAACCCTAAAATTACTACAAAAATTATGATTTAAACAATATGGTATATTTTTATTTATTCACAATCCACAATCCAGAAAATGCATTATTATATTTGTAGTAACATTTATGCAATATGCAATGATCAAAAAATTACAATGTGTAATCAACATACTATGTTAAACTGCATCATGAATGTTATTCAATATGTTACATAATTAATCATTCATTTATTGATTAAATGATCATTTACTCAGTTTTATATTCAAGGTGCTGATCAATGGAAAAATACAGCTTAGAGAGTCAGTCTCTCTCTTTGTCCCATGTAAGGCCCTTTCTGTAAGTGCTTTTAATAGAATAGACTCAGACAATGCATGACCAGATGCAGACAATGTGTGTGATAGGGAGTATTGGGATTAATCGGGATGCATGCGTCAAGAGGAATATGGACTATCAAGGATAAAAAAAAAAAAAAAAAACATCTATGGCAGCACACACACTTCTCCATCTTACAGGGATGTGTTGTGTGTGACCAATAAACTGAAATGAGGGAAATATTTTAATATACTTATCAAATTAATACAGCAAGTAATGATTGTTAGTTAATATAAAATATGTGACCACATGAAGTAATTACACTGTGTTTAATGCATATAAAATGAATTATTATGCTTTTGCCACCCCTGAAGTAAGTTAAGCCAGGATGTCCTGTTAGAAGGAGTGATGACGTAAATAACCGAGGTATAAGATTTAATTGGATAATATTCTTCGATTATATTATGGATTAATTTTACTGGATGGAGAGGCCAGAGAAAAGAAACTGTATAAAATAGGCATGTTCTAAAGTGTAATTTCAGATGATCCTTGGACCACCTCGACTTTGTTACTCTATAATAAAATTTGATGGCTGTTTTGGAGAATCTGCCATGACAGCTACTTTACAGCTCAAATAGTACACAAGTTATAACAGAAGAGTTAATGTAAGTGCTTTTATAAAAGTATAGGCTTCACATTCCGGCCTTTAAACCCTCCAGAAATTGGCCATATTCACTTCCATTGTAAGTGCCTCACTGTACCAAAATGTTTGCTTTTTTTATCAACATTATACCTTTCACTCAGGGACTTTAGCTTGCTAACTGCGGGGTCTATGTTCATTAAACACAGGCATAAACATGTTATGAAGACCCAGGGGGTTTTAATGGAGCCTGAGTTGAGGGCCAAAAAGGTAACCCCTTAATTTATTCTTTTAAAAGACACACATGGTCTTTATTGTACCTTACCTTCCAGCAAACATGGCGACTGAAGACGGCAAGGTACTTCCTGTAGTGTGAGGCCTAGGATGTAATTAGTTACGCTACTTCAAAAACAACTGGTGCACAACATTTTAAATCAGTTGCGTGCAAATGCTCTGCCTCGATCAACAGCGAAACCATTAAGATGGTTGTGGATTTGTTGCAAAATAAAAAAAAAAATACAATAAAAATTAATTAAGAAGATTGTTTAAAGTGAGGACGTCAGTGAGAATATTTTAATTTGTTTAATTAATGCTGAGTATGTCTCTCGGAAATTAAATATGAGATTGTTGTTTGGGAGAGGACTGTTAAATAAGCCATACATTGCTCCTTATTCACAAAGTTGCATTAGAAGTTGTTATTCCATGTCATGTAAGTGTCATTTTTAGACAGGCCTCACTACTCTTGCCCATGACTGAGTCACAATGGCACAACTGTCCATGAAACTGAGAAATTGCGGTACATTATGAGTGAATCAATAAGTAAGTTCCCTCAGAAACACATGTCTAAGTGCCGGCATTAAGTGTCAGACTGAAGGTATTCTTGAGCGGGTAATATAGCACAATGCTTTTGAAATGGTTTTGCTTCAGGACCTAGACATTATTTAAGACTTCAATTGGCGACCCAACATAGTAACACAATTGTAATAATAACATAATGTCATTATAATCAAACATTATATTAAATGCTATAATTCTGCCCAACATTTCCTTTTGTGTTCCACAAAAGAAAGAATGCCACATTGGTTTGGATTCTTAGAAATGACATGAGGGTAAGTAAATGATGACATTCATAATCATAATCATTTAAATGTTTCTGTTAATTATCCCTAAAATGACTATCAACTGCATAAGTCCAAAAAATTCTAATTATGCACATGATATGGGCGAAATAGTAACATTGACAATTTGGTAAATGTATATACTGCAGCAGAACTGTGATTTACCAGCCTAGAATGTGGAACACTGATATCAAACATTAACTAAATTAATCTTTACACTGCCAAGGTGGCACAGTAGCTGCATTTAAACTGGCATTTAGATGTATTAGATGCACACGTATTGTTTAATGCTGCTCAGAGCAGGCAGAAATACATTTATACAGAAATTACAATTTTATACATAATATGAGATTAATGTTTTAATATAACATTTTGAATATAGAAAAATGAAATGAATGAAAATATGAAATTATTCCTTGAATATGAAACTAATTTATGAAATATAAGCACTGTCATGACAAAAACAAAGTTTAAGGCGGCTCTGAAGTGGGTTAGAGCATGCTTAATTTAAACTGGCTTTTATGCTGCATTGCATCTTTACACAGACTGTTAAGAGGGCACAGAGCAGGATTAACTCAGATGTGTAGACTTTGCACAATGACAGAGTTGGATGTGTAGCATTTGACATCAACAATTTTCTACTGTATCCTACGCTGTTATAGAATTGCAAAAGATGACCATCGGATACTATCAGAGCAGACCTGCGGCCCAGTAGTAGAGGAACACTGATTAGACCATCGGTTCTATTCTGTAGGTGTTTATGAATTGTATGTCTTAAATGGCAAGTAGGTAGAAGCATAACAGGCCCATAAAGTTGAACAAAAAAGAAAAAAAATCCTTTAACAATGCACTGAGATCCAGCATGACATCTAAGAAAATAGGTAATGAGAGAGAGAGAGAATGAATCCTGAGACTTTATGAGAGAAAACAATGTTGATGCCCATAGACACACTCATTTAAATGCTGCTGCTCTTATGTGGGCATAAAGGTATTAAATGTACTCATATG
This sequence comes from Moxostoma hubbsi, assembly GCA_032164185.1. Lineage (NCBI taxonomy): Eukaryota > Metazoa > Chordata > Actinopteri > Cypriniformes > Catostomidae > Moxostoma > Moxostoma hubbsi. The sequence goes on along the minus strand of JAVLUX010000011.1, from coordinate 7,237,988 downwards.
AATATGTCTATTGATGTTAAAAGTTAAGTGATTAAAGATTATATTTATATATATATATATATATATATATATATATATATATATATATATATATATATACTGTACATACACATTACATTACGTTTTCTTGAGATTATTCCATATGCAATTTGAGAAAACTGATTGTTAACATATCATGCATAAATCAAAATATCTTTTGGACACATTTGGATACCACCTATACTTGTTTGTTTAATTTTTTTTCACTTCAAGCCTTCAAAAAAAAAAAAAAAAAAAAAAAAAAAACAGTACAAATTATAATTCAGAAATTGAAAAAATTATTATCATAGGAGATGTGTATTTGTGTCATTGAATGTATGAATTGCCTTGCTTTTGCATTTTTTTAAATAACTAAATAGATCCACACCACAAAGCATAAGCATCACATCATTGACCCTAACATGAAACATAGAACCACATGTCTATCTGAGTCAAGCCTTGATTATGAGTTCAACAGAGTGACACAACAGAGTGGATGGTTTCCGTTCCCTCTGCTCCCACCTCGTCATCCTCTCTCTAAACCGATTACAGCAAGGACCATTACCTCCTTTTTTGAGAACTGTCTGGGGTTGATCAATGGCCCCCTTGTCTGGAGTCCCCCGATTCTCCTGACGAGAATTTGGGGCTGTGTTAGAAGAGGTGTACGGTGTCAGAGGGCAGGGCCCCCACTGCTCTTCCCAGAAGTCTCAAGCATTGCAGGAGAAAAAGGATAACCATAGTCCCTCATCCAAGCTCAAGAGGATGAAATAATGTTTCCACTTCAGGGGGTAAGGCACAACTGGGGCCTGAAGGCTAAGCTGTATTTATAAGTGGTAAGTGTCCTCAGTTGGGGGTTACTTTCTTCTATGTGCAGAGACAACATAAGCCATTTGTAGGCTGACTTCCTGAAGAGTCTTAACACTGTGGCTCTATGGTGTTATCAACATTGCTCTATTTGTTTGTCAACTTCTTTAACTTCTTGCTGGACCAATGGAATGAGTTTGGGGATGAGACTACCTGATTGTCTGAAAACAACAGAGATGCCAGGAGGAAAACTTGTTCAGAAATCTTTATTTATGCAAACTCTTTTTGGTGCTGTTGGTAAAGCAAAAATTTTACATTTTAAGTTATTTAAAAATATTTTGCATTTAGACAAGCTTCAAACAGATTGCCAGTGTTTTAAGAAAATAAAATAAAAATGTAAAATATACATGAATATATAAAAACCTATCATGTGCCAAAGGCAAAAAAGAGGTCCATAATTACTGTACATAAAAGAAGTGGATCATCCAAAATATATATCTTGCATTGGTGACAGCTTGACTTCCCAGAACATTATTAGATAGTAACCACATATTGCTCTTTCATTGCTCATGTGACTTCAGTTCTCAGTAATGTCTCATTTAAGTATCAACTTTGTCTCAGAAAAAACGTTTTTTGGTAATTTTGTCATTTATCATTGTCCGCACTAAAACATTTTCGGATGTAAACATATCCATTTTCTAATGTCATAATTTTCCCAAGTATGTGGTACTAGACCGCAGAGGAAAGCACCATTCCAATATGGATTAGAGACATAAACACAGCAAAATCAATGCATTTTGTTTATGGACGTGGGCTAAAGTGCAGTTATACAACTTAATGTGGAAAAGCATATAGCTCAGATAATTTGGTGTTGGAAGAATTTGATGAGAATTGTTTGAGTTCATATTGAAATATTTTACTTTTGATTGCAGACTTTGATATCTAGACCAATCTGAGCACAATTTGATCTTTTATCAAAAGAGAAAAATTTGATTAGTAGAAAACTCAAAGTAAGTCTGCGTTTGCTCTTTGTCTAATCTCACTGATGTCTACGAGAAACAACTGAGATAGAACAATGCACAAATTATATCTTTAAAACATTTTTGGTAACAATCAAAGGTTTATTTAAAAAAACCAGCAGAAGATTAATCCCTCAGTGTGTGTTTTGAAGAGGGAACTGGTGTCACTTCGCTTTGGCCTAGTTTGAAGGCTATGAGTGAGTGCTGTCAGCACATACATTCTAATGGCCATCCAGAGCATGACAGAATGAGGCAGCTCGAGTCTCCAGACACACACAGGAATCCCTGCAGGAGAATCAAACTCTCCCACCTACATCAGAGCCAAGGTACCTTACCTTTCAACGCATTTGTTGTAAACATGTTACAACAAAAGTACAACCAGGGCTGGACTGGCAATTTGGCATACCGGGCACTTTCCCGGTGGGCCGATGCACTTTGGGGCCAATCATAGGCGGACTGGCCAGCGGTAGAACCGAGCGGGCCGGTGTTGAGTCCGCAAAACGTGTCGAATGGGCCTCGATAAGCAAAAATGTGCCTCCGCACTATGCAGAACGGACCACAAAACGCCGCCGCGATATGCAGAAAAGGACAGAGACCCAAACTGAACAACTTTTGGATCAACCACCTTGTTAAAAATATACCTAATTTTATAATTTATATTTTAGAATTGATTATTTTACATAAATATAATTTTATGGAATTTTGTCATGAAATTAAAATACGTAGCCTAAATCTTTAAAAGAGGCAAGACATTTTTGAGTGCATGACATCTAAGTACCCTAATTACTTCACTAACATAGTACACATCCCTGGTGTTATTGTGAAAGATTTAAAATACAAGTTGTATTTTTTTGTTATTCCAAAGAATCATGATTATTTGATTTATAAAATATTCATTCACATAAAGACTATCCAATCTACAAACAGAATTTTAAATCTAAACCTATACAATAGGCATTATGAAATAAAAGTATTGAGATCAAATTTGGTTACTCGTTCTGTATTTATCTATGCAATACAAATGACCGACTTATGTGAATAACCTGTATTTCGCTTACCTTGTCTCTTTCTAAACCCCAAATGTTTTATTTTTCCCATTAAAATCATGGTTGGGTTTAGGCTTTGGGTAAGAGGTTAAACAAAGGGGGAAAAATACTTTGTTACTTGGTTTGTTTATTTTTTTCAATGAAATTAAGTGTCATATCACCATCTCATAACACTACTATGACTTGTCATGAGACTGGGTTGGTAATCTTGAATTAACTTTAAAACAATGTTGCTCCACCTCAGCTGACATCACCAAGCCCTCTTGATTTTAAAACCATGCTCTCCAACCATCTGTCATATAGAAACCAATTTTCACAAGCCAAACAATTCTGGATGGATAAAAAGTCCTGACCTACATTTGTTTTTGTTTTGTTTTATAAATAGGTTGCAAACGCTGTTTCATATTGACTAAAACATGCAATTTATTGCTTGTCACTTCATTATATTGTCCCTGGTTAGGACATAAAACACTTCTATGCACAGAATTCCTGTTGATATTTTTTTTCCTCCAAAGTTCAACACAATCTTAGGGCACATCAAGCTAAATGAAAAAAAAAAACTATTAAATAATATAAAATACCAATAAAAGCAATCATTGCTTGCAATTAAATATTCAAGCTAAATATTACAATTCTCTGGGTATGTAAAATGTTTGTAACAGGGTTCAATGGAAAGGAGGAGGTGGGAACCGGACGAAGCATTATGTAATGTTTTTAATAATCTTAAATACAATGACACACAAACGTAAACACATACAGGGCAGCTGCCTGTGGCTCTCTCTTTCTCTCTCTCTCTCTCTCGAACTGCTGCATCTCGTTGCACTCATACCTCGCTTCGACTGAATAGCCTGATTGGGGGCTGAGCAAGCATAGTCACGCATGCATGTTTTTTTTTTTCACTCACAACTATTCAATCCTATATTATTCCAGGAAATACCCTGCATGAGGGACATTAATACAGAATCACCAGCAATGCAGATTGTATCTAGAATAATCACAAGAGACTCATCGACACACAAAGTCCAGGTAGCTTGCTGGATCCATTTGAGGATGACACCATGTAGCTCACGCTGTTTATCAGATCTGACATAGACAAGATACTACTGGTAATATGGCCCCACACTCCTCCATGTCACAGTGTTATTCTGAAATTTATAAAAAATAAGGACCTATTTTTAAAGTCTGTCTAGAACTTCATTAATGATTTTAGCCTGATTCAGACAGATGCTAATGGAGGGCAAACACAAGCCTGATTAAAAGGACACTTCCTCCTTGGAGACCAGAGTGACACTCACTTTCCTTTTCCTCGGAGCAACGGAAGCCTTCACACAGCAGCAAAGGGTCCTGATAATGGGCGACTAATTAAATTAAGCCTCCTTTAATAAAAGAGGAAGCAGATTTAACACTTTAATTCTCCCTTTGCCATTGAAGGCTCCAGCAGAGAATGAAAAAAAAAGAAAAAGAAATACATAACCTGCAGTTATGAATCTCAGCCAAACATAATATAAAAAACCCTGTATCTTTCAGTTCCTTTGCAAAGCTTGAATCATATTGTGACTGGTTTACAAGCAATCCACTCTGATATGAGCGAAAACATACAATCCATGCTGAAATGTTCTTAATAAGCAAATGTAATACAGTTCATGGTGACTGGTGAAGTGGTCTAAAGCAGAAGGTCGCTGGTTCGATCCCCACAGAAACCACCATTGTGTCCTTGAGCAAGGCACTTAAATCCAGTTTGCTCCAGGGGTTTGTCCCTGTAATAAGGGCTCTGTAAGTCCCTTTGGATAAAAGCGTCTGCCAAATGCATAAATATAAATATAAATACATCTTGGTACTTCAACATGCCAAAGCAAAGAAGCTGGTCTTCACCGGAGCAACATCTCACATCTTATGTGTTTGTATACTGTACATAAAGAATGGCATGTTTTTCTCCCAGACAGCGGCAGCAGCTGAATGAGACGCATTTTTAAAAGTTGAGCTTGTACCACTTACATCGCCAGAAATGCATCAAAACAGTTAAAGACGTCCATCTAGTCCACGTTCACAAAAGACCAACAATTAGAAGGGTCAATGACAAATAAGTGTTGGCAAGATGAGCAATTCAATAATCTTTTAAAAACTTGTTTTAAAAGCATGCATAAGGTTTGTTCAAATGTACATATTGTATTTGTGTTGGTTTCGTGTAATTTAAAATGACATTTGCACCATTTTTTTTACAAAAGGTAACACTGAATGTGCCTGAAAATGTTAAGTGGTGTAACCACAAAACACAGAGAAATATTACATATTTTATCCACCTAGAGTGTATGTAAGTGTACTCATTAAAATAATGACATCATTTTAAAATATCATATAAAAATAGATTTTATTAGGATTATCTCTACATTTTAATTGTATGCATTTTTGCGATATTGAGCGGGAAATATGCTGAAAGCACATCTGTTTTCACAATAATCTTTGATAATTTATGTCAAAATTAAAAATAAACATATTATAACACTGCAATAGAATAGTAAATTTTATTCAACATTATTTTTCCTGTCTATTATCATATTTTAATGAAAAATACTGGTTACCCAATTGACACAAACCTGATACCACCAACTGATCATATTGCTTCTACAGTCAAAGGTCATTGTTGTTGAAGAAAACTTGGTGTTATATTTTATTTAAATGAAGGAAAAACATCTGACAAAAAAAAAAAAAAAAAAATTTCAATATGTGTGTGTGTGTGTGTGTGCATGTTTATGTGGTTTATGAGGACATTTTTTATGTTACAAACTTGTAATTACAAGGTTATTATGCTATAAATGTGGTTTATAAATGTGTTCCCATTTCTAGTGTCCCCATAATTTGAATAGCTTAAAAAACATATTATGTTTTATTGAATGCAGAATGTTTTTTGTGAGGTTTAGGTTATTCAATGAAGAAATTCAATGAATTGTATTTTATAGATGTACATTTTTAGCTTTGAGAAACGTTTCTCCTATCACTGAATTGTTGGAGTTTGAGGTATTTTAAAGCTGCTCTTCGTGTTTGACAGGAGGTGTCATAGTAGTATTTACTTCATGCAATATTTCTGTAAATGTTGTGTAATATTTACATAACTTTAATCAGCATCATAAACTACTGATATTTGTCAAAACTGTCCTCTAACAGATCGGCTTGTAATAGGAGTCAAATGATGTAACTGGTTACACCAATTGACATTTCAATTTAAAATCTAATTTGACAGGCATTATCATCAACACAAGCACATGGCCTTGGTGTGAATATTTCAAACATAATTTTTTAAATAAATAGCCTACTCATTTTTAAAATCATGATGAATGATCAATGTTTTACTGGAGTCATACCATTTGACATTGGACACAAACATACCTGACATACTCTAAACATATCAAATGATCTTGAATATTTTAAAGAGAGTTACTAAACTTTTTATGCAGCAGTTATGATCATCAGGGATCTTTATCTGTGATATAATTTCCTGTCACATGGTCTTCTTGCACATAACAAAATGGCTCCTTGAATGGTGGTTACACCAACTTGACGCTTCAGGAAATTGACTTGACTGACAGGATCCCCCAAATTAATTGTAATTTTCAGAACAATGGAGATCCATTAATTTGAATTACTATCAAATAGTTCTAATGTAAGATTATGCCAAACTAGCTGATAGGATGTTTTATTGAGAATTTCAAAAGTTTAATTATTTGATACAATCTGTTAAAGGTTGCACCACATTGACATTTTTGCTATCATCCCCCAAATATTCTCTCAAAATTTATTAAAACCAGAACTTTTAGACTAGGTCATCAATAAAAGTATGTATGCAAGTAATGTGTACATAAATGTAAAAATGTTAAACCGTTTAAATTTAGCTAAACCATATGTACACAAAAAAACTTGAACACAATGGAGGTCTCCTATATAGAGTTCGAACTTGATATTGCGTCTTTTAAAAGCGGAACAAGATGCATGATAATGGTCAAAGACATTCATTAAATACAGATAGGCAGACGAAGGTGTCCTGTGTAAGTCCACTTTGCTGTAGATGAATCTCCCATAACAGACCCATCTCTCTCCTCTTCACCTGTGATGGACTGTGAACACCAGTGGGCGGGCCAATGGTGCAATGACTAAAAATAGGTGTTGATGTGTTGCTGGAGGTTGTCATTATGCAGATGTATTTAGTCCTTGTGATGACACAAGTTCCACAAATAGGAAACGGCCCATTACCACAGCCTGGTTTAAATAAATGCTATTTTTCTATTAAGAGGGATGTTTTCATTTCTGAAACTTACAGTATGTTTTTATAGGACAATGACCTCTTATATGTCAAAAGACCAAGGGAAATTTGAATCCTCATGTCATGACCCCTTCAGGTGTGAAAATCTGTGTTTTATTCATAAACCATACACAATTCAGTTTAACCAGACATTAAAATGTGCAGGAATAGTGCTGTGCCATGAGTATTTAAATTAAGTGTTTTGGTTTTTTTTCTTCTTCAGATTTTGCAACTTTCTATGTGAATAATAGGTTTATTATAGATGTTGCCTTATTCACAAAAGTCAGCACTATTTGCCTGGCACAATTAATGTTACACTGTCCATGTTAAGTAGGTAGTAAACAGAATTGTATATTTAAAATTATAAAATTATAATGATCATTATTTAGCATGGTAGCTGTAATTCATCAAATTATAATAAAATTATGGAGAAGAGCATTATAACTGGGGATATTTACAGTCACACAGTGTAGTCAACCGCACATTTAGCATTCCTGCAACAGACTATTCAGATGCCTGCATCACAGTGGTTGAGTGATCCTGTACATTCCTAGTAATGTATGCTAGATACTGGTAGTCTGTAGCATCTTCCACAACTAGCACTCTTCCTTGCATAGTTTCTTCAAGTGCTGAAACAATGCAGATAATGAGTGCAAATAAACAACACCATCAGTGGTTATAAATTTTCATCTAAAAATCTATTATATGGCACCTTAAAAATACATTGGAAATATTCTCACTTTGAATGATTTTTAAATGGTGTTGTCTTTTAACCCATTAAGATGTATTGCATGCATTGACTGATGTACAGAAACTACAGGATACGATAATTACTCAAGTCAAAGAGGTTTGTAACCGGTCTTCTTTGAACTCTATGGCACATGTGTATTGTATACAGACCAGCAAATCCTCTATGACCAAACAGGGAAGAGCCGTCTGAAAACCTTTCCTTGTTGTTATGTAAACGATATGCAGAACTATTCATCAGGGTCTCCCGAGAGGTAATTACCAGTGGCTTCCCACCCTAATTGGCTAAATCTAATTTCTTCCTTCTGTGTTCTTCTCACTCACACACACACTTACTAACTTTCTCTCTCTCTCTTTTTTCAATTTCCTGCTCATGTTTTGTTTTTAAACAGGAAGTATTTATTGCTTCCGTGCATTTTCCTGTCCTCTGTACTTCCCACCATCTTTCCTCTCTTCTTTTAACCATTGGACTTTATCTTTGAGCTTTTTTACCAAAGCATCTGCTCCAGCTAGCACAAAACATTTACCAGATTTTACAAATCACTTATTCCAGCTATTTGGCAACACTTATTTCTATTAGACAAGGAAGATACAAAGTTTTTCAGAGAGTGATATTTCCATAAAAAAGTCATAATTTATATTCTGTCATCATTTACCCATATGTCATTTCAAACCCGACATAAAGGTGCACTCAGTAATCTTTTTTGCTGTGATGACACCTAGCAGTGTAGATACAGCATCGCACAAAAACAGAAGTTCTGTTACCGATATCTTTTAAAAAAATCCACTATATGCAGGCAATTTGAATAATGTATTCCACAAGGGAAAGCGGCTTATTACAAGGGATTATTTAGATATTCTTTCTATATAGCAATTACATTAGAAAAAAATTATTATTACACGAGTATGGAATATTGATTCTGATTGGTCAATCGTGGCATTCCTCAGTCAAAAATGTACGTAAAATAACAGTTAACCTGTAAAACTGACGGTTTCTTACATAGTTTTGCTAGTTTCATTGCTACTCGTTTCATTCTGTTGTCTCTTTCTTCTAACATAATAAAATATGTCAATGGAAATATTTATGTCATGTTTATTTATTAATTTATCAGTAAGTAGCAGATCAATTATCAGAAAAATGTAGTCTTCTGGTCATTATTGCAAAAAAAAAAAAACACTTCAGATTGGCACAAGACCCTTCCACTTTGTGTCCGTCTTTATTTTGCGATGATGACCAGCTGTTCACAATCCCTTACTTAACACAATGCTTTGTGTGGTATTCAATTGCCACCAATGCAAAATGATCAGTGCCTCAAAGTAGACACAGCTCATGTTTAGAGCCACCGAGAGCGCAACCTCAGCTTTGCTGCATCTGCATTCATGGAGGAAAGAGGAGGAGGAGGAGGTGACACTGGAGTATAATGAAACTCCATTTATCTATTCATCTTCCAGGGCTGGCCGGATGAAGTGAGAACCCTTCACACGGCCGCAGATTGATGGCCTGCCAATTCACATCGCACCACTCCACCAGCCGGGGCGTGGGCCGCACACAAAGGAAAAGCCGTTAGCCATTTAATTAAATGACAGTCAAGAGATATGGATTATGACCCAGGGAGTAAAACCTGGGCCATTGTACCATGACAACATTGCTGTAAAAGGCAGTGGAGCAGTGTGGCTGAAAAGCTGAGACATGCTTTTCTCTAAGTGTGTTTTTGAACAAGGCAGTCAGCTAAACAAGGAAGGAAATGTCTATTGTTCCTAGCAATGAAATCAATGCCATGCTGTTAAACAACAGGCCTTCGTTTGCTGAAACTGGAGGTAAATACAAAATACAAGTTTCAAATGTGCATAATGTATGTACAAAATGCATCATGAAACAAACTCGACTTTCTTTCTTCTGTGGAACACAAACAAATATATTTGGATATGTGATTAAATTCATACGATAATGCTGACCAACACTTTCAAGCTTCAAAAAGGACATAAAGGCTTAATCCTATGACTCAAGTGGTTTTATCCATGTCTTCTGAAGCAATACAGTAGGGTAGGATTTTGGTGAGAACAGACCAAAATGTAACTCTTTATTCACAATACATTTTGACATCATCAGGTGTGCGATAATGATCAAAATTTCATATGTAAATCAACCTTTCAATCATGATCAAGTTGTCCCTATTGACTTGCATTGTATGGATGCTGTATATTCACATTATATCTCCATTAATATATATTTGTTTGTGTTCTGAATGAAGAATGTAAATCTTAATGATACAAAAATTATCATTATGGGGTGAATTTTACTTTAGCTGTCTTTGTTACCTTGTATAATGCTTAACAGTTTGTTAATGTAACAAATTGAGAAGTACAGTACATTTTAAATATACAGAATATTTTAAATAATAATCCTATTTTATTTATTTATTTTTTACATCAGTCAATGAACCCTCTATCTACATCTGCCAATGAATATAGAGTATGAGTCATATAAGTTATAACTACTTTTATGGTGCTGCTTTTTTATGTCCGTTTTTGAGCTTGACAGCCTGTTGTCACTGGATGCTTTCATTGTATGGAAAAGAGCATCTTCAACATTCTGCAAATATCTCCTTTTGTGTTCCAAGAATGGAAGGTCTTAAAGGTTTGGAATGACGAGGGAAATATGACAAAATATTTAAAAATTTTAATGAACCAACCTAAAAAGAACAATATATGCCACAGCTAAGTGAGTTTATAAAAATTCTGTGTCTACACCATAACTTTCAGTCATTACATAATTTTACTCTAAATTATTTTGAAAGTGATTCCACCTAATGAATTGCTCAGGAAGAACATAAAGAGGCCATTTCCATTTATTTGACAAGCCATATAAGTTCCTTGCAGGTACCAAAGCTGCTGGCTGTTCTACACGATGCTCTATCAGTTCTGCTACAGCTGGTCTTTTATAGATAACTGCAATATTTAACATCCCATTTCATGAATACTATTTACTGAAAGTAATGAAGAGATAGTGTGTGTGTGTGGGGGGGGGTGGGGGGGGGGGGGGGGGGTTGGGGGGACAGTGGACAGAGACAAAAAAATAAAAGAGAAAAAAAGATGACAGAAAAATGAGGAAATTAAGTTGAATAAATGTGGAAAATTAAAGCGTTGCACGGAGAAAAAAAAAAAAAAAAAGAGGATAACAGGATATAGCCAGAGGAGAAGCTTTAAAAAGCAAAACACAGAAAACTTTGTTGCCTCCATTTAATGTTTGCTTTCCAAAAAGTTATTGCCAACAAAGCTGAATGTGCACTAGTGACAGTGATTATAAATCCCACACAGGAGACAAGTTAGAAACATGTCCTTTAGGCCTGTTATTACATATTTATTACATTATTACATAATTACCTGATCATGATGAATTGCTTTATCACATATTGCCATTCAAATAAGGGAATTTTTAAGTGTATATAAGAATGCCAGAAAATAATTTTATGTCAGGTTCAGTTTCAAGTTACTTTATTTAAACCCGCAGGTAGATTTGGTTTGCAGTGGGTGAGTTCATAAATTTGACACATTAAAAAAAAAAAAAAAAAAAACCGTGTACGACATAAAAAATACAAAATGATATGATTTTAAAAAATCATATCATTTTTTAAATGATAGTATTAACATGATAAAAAGTGCTCCAAGTTCCAATAAACATTTAAAAACAATATATAAATAGTTAAATAAAATAGACATTACATCTATATCATCATATTAGCAATGTTGCTAGGACTTATTCAACTGAGTAATAGCTGCTGGAACAAAGCTGTTTTTATACCACTTTGTTCTGCACTTTTGATCTATAAACCTTCATCCAGAAGGAAGAAGCTGAAATTCACTGTGCAAAGGATGGGAGTCATCATTCAATATCGAGCCAGCCAACCGCCGTAACTGTGTGTTATACAGGGACACTGGGTTAAGCTGTGACTCCCCAATCAGCCTACTAGACCATTTGACAATTTGACTCAAAAAATGTCTGTTCTTTAAGGATAGATTTCCGAACCATGACACTAAAGAAAAGGATGAAATAGATTAAATTCAAAGAAAAGCATGATATAATAAAGTCATCATAGTTTTGTAAATGTGAAAATGGGACAGTTTCCCCTTTTTACACACAACTTCACAATTTGCTTAAAAGTTTATTTTTGAGTCTACAATTGTCCCAAGATATTTGACTTCATGTGTCTCTGTACAGTAATGTGTTACAGTTTCTGAGAAGCTGGGGTATCCACTTTCTCTCCATTAAAACTCATTGCTGTCTAGGAAAAATAACCATGGTCCTACAGAGATCTAATTTGTTACTGTTTTTTTCTTTCCTTTGGAGAATTGTATAATTGTGACAGCCATAATGCCCTTACTGACTCTCCAAATGCTCCGATTTGACCTTCATGTTCTCTCAAGCAGCCTCTGCTGAACATATGATGATTACATTTAGAAGTTGTGGCATCCACTTGTCTCTCCCAGCACCTCTATGATCCAAGTTTTTCCCTTTCTCGTATCATTCAGTGAGAACAGAAAAAGGCAGCACTCCAGGGGCTATTCTCACAGCCATAGGAGAGATGCCACAGGCAGAATTACGCTCCAGCAGTCATTATGGTGATTAGAAGCAACATCAATCAAAGAGTGTCCCAGAAGCTAAAAGGGACATGCTGACAAACAATTATAACACCTCATAAAGACAAAGTGACCACCTTCCGCCTCTGTGGAGAGGCGATGCACAGATCAAATGGTATGCCACGTGGCCAGTCTCTCTAACAGGCTCACAAACAACCTTCCACTAGATGAGTACAACTATACACATAAATCAGAGAAAACTTAAATCACTTAACAATACAAAAGTAAACAGATTAGCAAAAAAGAAAAAATGTTAACTGTAATAAAGCATACATTCCAACATGGGTGGCAAAAGCAAGTGAACTGGTCTCTTAATCAGATGAGCTTTTCAAGGTTAATGTTAGATACAGGTTTTAATGAGTAAAACTTTAACCTAAACCTAACCAATAGTGTCCTAAAAGCAAATGAGAGGTTAACAAAAACAGACATTCTTACCCTTAACAAAAACCAAAATCTAACCGATAGTGTCCTAAATGGAAATGCGTTATGAAAGGAACATTTTCATGGAAGTGTTGCACCATGATCACACACAGGAAGTTGCAACGTAAGAGACCCGGGTTCATATTTACATTGATACCACGTTCGCTTTATTAGTTACAAGCGTGATTCTGAGGTTGCACTTTAAATATGCATTCCTCTTCACTTTGTTACATCCTGTACATCTGATAAGACCTCGCTTCACAACTAGCTTTTGGCGACCTCTCCTGGACAGAAACTGAGCTCACTCGTGCCTATACGTCCAATAACACGTACGCTTTGGCCACTGGGGGAGGTGTTTTCAATTTCGGTAAGCATATACCAGTTTTTGCTAACGAAAAGTTGACCTACAGTTTCCGATTTCACTGTAATATCAGGCTGGTAAACGTAGGTGTTTCTGTAATACAAGTATTAAATGTATAGTTTTAAAAATAAAGTGTTAGAGTAAAGGCGTTTCGATATCACTGGATAACAGTATGTGAGTAATAGAGTGAAAACTAGGTGTTTATATAGTCATATATATAGTCAATGTAAATTTACCTCTGTGCCTGTGGCTATTCGACTATGTAATGGATTCTATCAATTTTTTTTTATCATTATTATTGTATTTTTATATATTTATTTATTTATCTTTAATATTTATTCTCAATATGTTATTTGGTGTCCTGTATTCTTGTTTAGTTATTGTGTTGTTGTGTGAAGCACTGCAGTAGCCCAATATTAATTGCCCAGCGGGATTAATAAAGTTCTAATAATAATAATAATAATAATAATAATAATAATAATAATAATCCACTGAACTTGTGATTTGTGAGAAAGTAAATAAAATGGATAGCTGTTGTAGCACCACTATTGCTAATTTCACCAGAAAAAATGTAGAGAAACGTAAAATGCTGGACATAAAAAAATTAGTTAGATTAATGTTTATTCTATGAGACTAAGTTGCATTTCAAAAGTGTCATATATGTATTATTTAATTGGTCCACTTCAAACATCAGTCTGAATAATTTTTTTCTTAAGCATTTTCCTTCCTCCCTCTGACCACTAGTATTAAACAGGCAGCTTATATCTGCTGTGCTTTTAAAACGTTTATGTAAATGCTTTCTTCACATGTGAAATGAGAGAAAGTTCTTTTCTGCAAGTTTGCTGTCACTCTAATATTGTTGTTGCTGGACCAATTATACAAAAGCCATATAATTGCTCCATAACCATATTTTGCACTTAACATTCATCCAATAGTCTATTATTACTCATGTGTTGTTGAACACATGTGGTATTTATTAGCGGTGCTGACAGTTTCAGTTCTATTGTTTATATGTATTTTTTTGTGTTTTTGTTTGTTTGTTTGTTTGTTTGTGTTCTGAAACTTAATAAAAAACAGATAATCACAAAAAAATTTAATAATAAGTGTCATGTAAATTGGGGTCAATTTTTGGTTACGTAATAGTCACTGTTGACATGTAAATGTGAGTTATATGTTAACATTTTTACATTTCTGACATCAGAAATCCTAGTATTTCAGAATGAGCCATTTTTGCTGGTTAGTTTTATCAAATGGTCTTATTGGGCAGGGTAAGCTCTGGATGTTACTGTCTGTTTTCATAGTACATTGAACTATCTCAAAAGATCAAGGAAATTTTAATTCCTCATGATGTGACCCCTTTTAAACGTGTTCAGCACAGAATGGTTCATAGCACGACACACTTGTTCATATTAGTTTGCCTGCACCTGGAGGCAAAACAGCAGTCAGGGTGAATGAGCAAAATTCAAACTCTAGCACTCTGGGGTGTGTTTATGAACTCCACTCTAATGTGGGGGTGGATTGGTCTCCTGAGCACTAAAGAATGACACATTAGCAGAAACGAGAGGTCAACTGTGTTACAGATCTGCCATTTATCAAACACATCAGACCGAGCTCACAGCTGTACACTGAAACTGACTGACAGTACTGAAAAACCAGCAGACATAAATCCCATGATCCTCTCTTATGTGATACATCCCTCCTTGTACAAAATGTCTGTCTTGTTTGGAAGGCTGCGTCCTCCGGAGGTTGTATTTGTTGGCCGCATACAAAGAGGCTGTCTCGTTTCATAAATGCGAGTAGGACACTTTGAATGCAGCCTTCGAATGTGACCTTCTTTAAAGGGAATTTGGAGGATGCAAGAGTTGTATCCTTCATGGGCACTTGTAAAACAGTTCACGTTACGGGCAAGGAAGAGGCGAGAAACCGGCTTAACATATAAACTTAAAGGTTTAATGAAGAACTCAAAAGACAAACACATAATAAGACGGACGTCCGTAATTGAGCTCTCTCTCCCGATCACCGTCCGCGAGTGGCCTTTATCCCTCTTGACGGCGTAATTAGCCTAATACGGGACCGGGCGTGCGTAATCACGCGCCGGTCCCGCCCTTCACCGTGCCACATTCCTCCCCCGTTCTTTCAGGCTGGGGACCCCCGGCCTGACGTACATCCCCTGGGGGGGGGGAGCGCCTCCCGCGCAGTCTGCCGGCAGGTCATCCCCATTAACCTGGACGAGGGAGGGGGCAAGGGGAGGGAAACAAAAAAACAACAATTAAAAATGGGGGGGAGGGTTCCTGCACTGGGCGGTACCTCCCCTCCCACACACCATAATTAAAAAAAAAGGGGCAACAATTAAAAATGGGGGGGGGGGGGGGGGGGGTTCCTGCACTGGACGGTACCTCCCCACCCACGAACACCATAATTTAAAAAAAAAAAAAAAGGAGGGAAAAGGCCAACGCAGAGCGGTATCGAGAGAGAGAGGAGAGAGAGATTAAAGGAAAGAAAGAAAAAAAACGTACTCGCCGGTTCTCTGATACGCCGTAGCTCGTTCCTCAGCCACTTCTCCACCCTCTACAGGACAACAGCCGCGCCTCTCCGGGCAGATCGGAGGCAGTCCTCAGCCCCTGGCGGACGGAACGCCCCGCCGCGTTCCCAGGGTGTCGAAGGGGCCTCCCCCCGCCCCTGGCAGCGGTTCTCCCGCTCCAGGCGGTCGGCGGCGAGCCCCTCCCCGCACGCGGTCGGCAGTCTCCAACCCCGCTGCGTTCCAGCGGCCAGTAGGGAACTCCCCCGCCCCTGGCAGCGGCCCTAACCGCTCCAGGCGGTCGGCCAGGAGCCCCTCCTCCCCTCGCGGTCGGCGGCCGTTCCTCCGCGTCCAGGCGGCTGGGCTCCTCCGTCCCCCGGCAGATGGCCGCGGCTGCTCCATTGAGAAGTGGCGAGAACTCCGCTACGGCGTATCCCTCTTCCTTCCCGGGTTTTCGGCACCAATGTAAAACAGTTCACGTTACGGGCAAGGAAGAGGCGAGAAACCGGCTTAACATATAAACTTAAAGGTTTAATGAAGAACTCAAAAGACAAACACATAATAAGACGGACGTCCGTAATTGAGCTCTCTCTCCCGATCACCGTCCGCGAGTGGCCTTTATCCCTCTTGACGGCGTAATTAGCCTAATACGGGACCGGGCGTGCGTAATCACGCGCCGGTCCCGCCCTTCACCGTGCCACAGCACTCACACCCCACAATTCTTTGCTTCAACGGAAATCTCTAAATAAATAATGCCAGTTTGCCCGTAAAAATTATGTTCAAACGCAAGTAATGTTAATTTCCAAGTTGAAGTACCTCAGTAGATGGGTGCAGAGTATATACAGTAATACATATAATTATATGAATATATAATTAAAATACAGTATTAGACTAAAAGTACATCTGTAAAATCTATTTTCTTTTCTCTTTACATCATTATAACTCTCCTAAAATGTACCTCATACATTCCCTTCCAAAGGTAATTTGTTACTTTCTCACACGAAACGCTTGCACTTGTTAAATAGTGGCGTGATGTTATAGCAACCATGTTACATTCCGTTTCCGTTCATCCTACGAAGGCCATCTTGTTTGAACGAGACTTGTTTAAAGGAGGATGTTCGGTGTACTGCAGCCTTCAAAGGACACATCCTAGATAGCACGCAGCCTTCGAAACAAGACACAGCTAATGTGACCAATGGTGTGTTATCAACAGGAATGCTACACAATAAAAAGATCTTCCTGATTATTTATGGTGCACAATAAAAAAAAAAACATCAAACATGTAAAGACTATGTTCTACTGCAGCATGCACTGAAAGGCAACATTATCTTAAGAGTGTTATATACGTTTTATGAAAAACAAGTGGAATATTGGGCAACCAAGATTAATTTGTGCCTTTACTTGGCTTGTTCCTTGTGATACTGTAAGGATGCACTTCTAAAAAACACTGATCCATTTAATTTTTATTAAAGTTATACTCCAAATGGAATATGTCTAAAGGGCAGGCTACACTACACTAAAGTAATTCCCTCCGAGTCATGAAAGTCAGTTCTTTTCAAAATGAATGGCTCTGTTCACACTACATGTTTGCAGTTGAGTGTAAAGACGTACATTGCAATAGAAAGTCATGTTGTCTCTTTATTATTTTGCTGCAGCTTATCATTCTCTCTCAACACATTATATTCAGACTGAAAGCTTGTAACTGCCATGGCACTGTATATTCAGTAGTGACACAGTCCTGAATAGCAGTGCAGGAACAGGCTGATTTCAATGTGAATTCGTTGACAGTAGATCGAAAGTTATTTTGCTAAAATTGGTCTGTGCTTATTAAATTTTTACACACTGCCTCAAGTGGCCAAAGCTGGAAGTGTTGTTGAACGTGGGCATGAGTGTGCTCCATTTTACAGATGCAATGTCCACAGAATGGCACACAAGCAAGTTGTAAGGCAAGTTGCATATTTAGTTGTAAATTATGTAATAATGTTAACAGACATGCATATTTTATTAACCATCCAGCCAAAGCCAAACCATAAAACTAACCACCAGTGTGGTAAAAATGTAATCTTAGAAGGAAAATGCCACCTCTGCATAATGTGCAACATTGATGTCAAGTTCCTATGTGATCATGTTGGCAGGAAACTGAGTGTTTCAGTGAGTTGCACCGTCCACATTGGCAGAAGAATGTAGAAATTCAAAAACCATTAATGAAAGCAAACGTCATAATTTATTCTGTTCCGGTACTTTTTAAAATGCAAACTGATTCTGAATAAGAACCATTTCTTGATTCCCAAACTAAGTTAATATGGACAATAAGATGTAAGCTTTTGCTTTTCTTGCTTGTTAATTCTTTCCTACGAGGAAAATTATTTGTTTGTGTGTGTGTGTGTGTGTGTGTATGAGAAAGAGAGAGCGAGAATACAGTTATCCCAGTTGAGGCAGACTCTTCTGATCTTCACGACCATACTGTTTAGGCTGGCAGTAATGAGGTGCAAGAGCTAGCTGGCTTGCCGACCCGGCTTCAGTGTTGTGATGGAAATGAAGTTGCATCCTGCCCGCCCCTGTGCCAGTACCACCTTTAATTGTCTTTTTTGATCTGCAGCTAATTCCACTAATTAGCAGCCTATTATTGAAGTTGAACATTTTGTTTAGCTTCCAATGGCTATAGAAACTTGACTGGGCCTTCTGCATAAACCAGGGGGAGATGGGAAATTGGATACCTTGATGAGCAGACAAACACAAAACAAGCTCATTCAGCTCCAACAAGAACAGAAGCCAAAATATATTAGACAGATGAGCAGTCACATGCAATTACTCCACATGGTTGAGCACAGATGCTGACTTCAGCCTTCAATTGCATAGAATCAAATGCAGAAAACATTAACAAATTCGATAGGACACACACACATTAAAAAACCTTCCCCCATGCAATTTACCTGTGCACTCATTGTCCTTGTGCACAATGACACTGAACCTAGGTAATTGTCCACTTTGTACACATGAATCTACGGTCCTATCATAACAGGTATACTCTAATGCTTCATTCCATTCAACTCGGATAGTCGAAATGTCCAACTTCCAATTAGGAAAAGTGAAATGGAATGCCACTTGAAGTCCCAGCTCCAATTTTTCCAAGATGCAGGTGCATGACATTGTTAATTTGGTTGCTAAAAGACATCTTTAGTGAGAATCGAACACCTGCTAAGCTAATGGGAGTATTTCAGTCTTGTTTGCTAATACAGTATGTTGTCTTCTGAGAATTGGACAATGGATTTAAGTTGGAAGCAACCAGCATTGTGAACGAACCCACACACCCCTCACACAAACTCTTCACCCTCCTGCCGTCTGGCAAGAGGTACCGAAGCATTCAGGCCCTCACGGCCAGACTGTGTAACAGCTTCTTCCCCAAAGCCATCAGACTCCTCAATACTCAGAGACAATGGTTTGACACACACACACACATGTCCTCAGTTGCACTTTAATAACTGTCACTTTATAACTGTCTGCTACCTCAATAACTGCTATGTGCATAGAACACTATATCATAGTATATTATGTTACATTTGGCATTTTTAGTAACTGTCATCTTTTTGCACTACTGTATACTGGTCGGCGCTGCACTGTCTATCACTGTGCCTATTGTAATGTTCATTGTTAGAAATTTATTGTACTGTCCCGTACTTTTGCACACGTTTTTGCACATGCACTTTATATAGGTATTATATAGGTATTTTTATTTAGTCTTTGTAGTCTCATGTGGTTCTATGTTTGTCCTATTTTGTTTTATGTAGCATCATGGTCCTGGAGGAACGTTGTCTCGTTTCACTGTGTACTGTACTAACTGTATATGGTTGAAATGACAATAAAAACCACTTGACTTGACTTGACTTGGAATTTCCCACATTCAACTTTGAATGGACACAGTACAAGGCCCCTGGGGGACTCATGCCTGAAACATACTCTGCACAAATAAGGGAACACAATGTTTCAAGCTACCCAATCTCAATTTAACACGTTACATTCTCAGCATTGCTACAAGGAGACATTCTGGCATTGCCGTAAAGTGTCTTCTTCTGCAGCTGTTTTTTCTCTTTGTGGTCAAAAAATGTCATAGCGGAGCAACTGTTTGAAGAGGATCTTGCTGAGCAAGGTAGTTTAAATTAGTTAAAATGTTGACATGTTTGCGGCTAGCTACTTGAATAATAAAACATTCGATTTAATTGTGTACACTGGTGGCCAAGAGTTTGGAATAATGTACAGTTTTTGTTCTTATGGAAAGAATTGGTCCTTTTATTCACCAAAGTGACATTCAACTTATCACAATGTATAGTCAGGACATTAATAACATGAAAAATTACTATTAAATTATAAACATAAAATGTCCAGAACTTCTTAAACTACTTAAAAGAGTTCTCATCAAAAAATCATCCACGTGCAGCAATGACAGCTTTCCAGATCCTTGGCTTTCTAGCTGTCAGTTTGTCCAGATACTGAGGTGATGTTTCATCCCATGCTTCCTGTAGTTCTTGCCATATATTTTGCTGGCTTGTCGGGCACTTCTCAAGCACCTTACAGTCTAGCTGATCCCCCAAAAGCTCAATGGGGTTAAGATCCATAACGTTCTTTTCCAATTATCTGTTGTCCAATGTCTG
The DNA here is from genome assembly GCA_032164185.1 of Moxostoma hubbsi. Lineage (NCBI taxonomy): Eukaryota > Metazoa > Chordata > Actinopteri > Cypriniformes > Catostomidae > Moxostoma > Moxostoma hubbsi. Next base: position 7,217,474 of record JAVLUX010000011.1, on the reverse strand, counting down.
TGTTTCTTTGCCCATTCTAACCATTTCTTTTTGTTTTTCTGCTTCAAAAGTGACTTTTTCTTTGCAATTCTTCCCATAAGACCAGCACCCCTGAGTCTTCTCTTTACTGTTGCTTATGAAAGTCATGTTGAGCAGGTAGAATTCAATTAAACTCTCAGTTGAGGACATGCGAGGCATCTATTTCTCAAACTAGAGACTCTAGTATACTTAACCTCTTGCTTAGTTGTATCTGGGCCTTCCACATCTCTTTATGTTCTTGTTAGAGCCTGGTGTCCTTTGTCTTTGAAGAGTGTAGTGTACACCTTTGTATAAAATCTTCAGTTTTTTGGCAATTTCAAGAATTGCATAGCATTCATTTCACAAAACAATGATTGACTGACAAGTTTTTAGAGAAAGCTGTTTCTTTTTTTTTGGCCATTTTTGACCTAATATTGACCTTAAGACATGCCAGTCTTTTGCATACTGTGGCAACTCAAAAACAAACAAAAAGACAATGTTAAGCTTCGTTTAATGAACCAAATAGCTTTCAGCAGTGTTTGATATAATAGCAAATAATTTTCTAGTACAAAATGTGCAAATTAGCATGATGACTAAAGGATAAGTTGTTGGAATGATGGATGTTGGAAGCGGGGCCTGTCTAGATTTAATCAAAAATATATTTTTTTCAAATAGTGATGGTGCTGTTTTTTTGTTTTGTTTTTATTTTTACATCAGTTATGTCCTGACTATACTTTGTGATCAGTTGAATGCCACTTTGGTGAATTAAAGTAACAATGTCCTTCCGAAACAGCAAAGTCTGTACTTTATTCCAAATTTCTGGCCCCCAGTGCAGATTTTTGAAGTGTTTGAATTGTGGTTGCATCTTTACCTACAATGGGTCAAAACAAATAAAAACATATACAATATAATCTGAACACAGGTAAAAGTATCAAGAAGTCTTCAAAGCAACCTTCAAGTAAAGTGAAAGAGCTTCTTGACAACAGTAATTTCCCCCTGATGGGATACTGAGATAACAAGAGGAAAATCTCCAACTGTGTTCTTACAAGAAAGGATTGCTCTAAAAAAAAAAGTCAAAGTACTTGATGATCCACCTCCTGCCATATACACTATCATTAGTGAGCCATTTCAGCTCAGCATATGGACATCAGTGAATAAATTCTGTTTTCATTGTCTGCTGATTTAAGTCTTATATGATTTATTTAGGATAAAACAAGTATTATCCATTGCAAATTTACTTTTTTGTTTTACTAAATGTCTGATTGTTTAAACCAGTGATTGACTAATATGGGTTTTTCATTGGCCAAAGGCCAGTATAATGGCAACGTATACAGTAAATAAATCAGTAAAGTCATAGCAAATGAGATCTACAAAAAATGTGAAAACACACTTATTTTGACAATCTGTGTGAGCTCCTTCCTCTACCATATGTAGATAAACCTGTTGAAAATACAAAAATGTTACTAGAGGTCCAAAAACTAAATCCTATATGCATACAAACAACCCATATAAAAATGGGTCAGATGCAATAAATGAAAACCAAAGCAGCAAGGGGGTGGCGCTAAAGCGATAAGACATCCCACGCCAATCGGTGCATGGCCTTTTAGCCCGACTCTCCGCCTGAGATGCCAGCTATGAGTTCCGGTGACAGCTCTCAGCATGGAAAGTCTATGTGTGTGTGTGTGTACAACTGGGAAGGCAACAGAACGTACAACAGCACAGAGAGCCGCTGCCAATTTGTTGATGCCCGTTGTTGGAGCTTCTGTTAGGATGGCTGCACATTTTCCTCGCCTCACCTGCAGCACTCATAAACAATCCGTCCTCTTAGTTATTCATTCATGCCTTCATTAGCATCCCTGCCATTAGAGCTGAATCCTCTACCCTTCACAGTCCGTAAGGCAGACATCCTCTCTGTCAGTGAGAGAGAGAGAGGAGTCATCCTCTCTTGCAGTTCTAATGCTCTGACTGTATTTTCTGTTTCATCCCTATGGGGTCCAGCAGTCTCACAAAGCAAGAAGGTGGGAAAGATAAGTTTGAGGTATATAAATGAAAAAATCTGGGTTTTAAAGACCAAATTAAATCAGTGGCTTTTAGCTGATATACACATTTAAAATTTACAGTTTTTCTCTTCTGGGAAGTTGGAAACAGAACAAAAATAATGATGACTCATGATGCACTACATATATTTTGTCCAATCAAATGCTGTCTAGAATGTCAAAGTCCCTCCCCCTAATACCACCTGCAAAAAATATTTTCAAGACAAGTATTTTGGTTTTGATTTCCAGTAAAATTATCTTAACATTCTTAAAACATTATTTATTTACTTGAAAAGCAAATTTCCTAAAGATTTTATGTGCTTAAACAAGAAAAAATAAAATAATTGCCTATGGGGGGAAAAATAGAAATAAAATAAATAAATAAAACAATTAAAAGGGAAAACAAGTGTATTTTTCTTACCTCACTGGCAGCTATAGTTTCTTATTAAAGGCTAAAGTTAACTTAATTTTGTCAGATTTCTCTTAAAACAAGACATAATATCTTATGCCATTTTGCTTGACAAGGTATTATGTCACGTTTTAAGAATGTTTAGATAATTTTATAGGAAAACAAGACAAAAATACTTGTCTTGAAAATATTTTTTTTGCAATGAAGTAACAAATCATGGTTTGTTGGCTGTGACATAAATAAAGTCTATTAGATATTTGACAAAAATGGACAACCCTTTGACATCTTTTAGCCATTTTAATTTGTCCATTGTTGCCAAAGGTTTGCTGCATGTTCACCACTACTGGTGATGTTTGGACAGAGTGAAGTTTACATATGTAGCTTGAACAGCCAGATGCAATTATTACACTTGAAAAAGTTTCTAAATGGAATGTGTCTACGACCACCTCCGATAGTGATCGGATTTACATTTGTCTTGAATCCTTCTTGGAGGGCATTTACACACTGTGTTTTCATGAATAGATAGCAATCCGATCAGCAAAAACTCATGAAGTGACCAAGCGTGTATACCCCTTACACAGCAAATGTAAAAGTGATTTATGAGTTTGTAAATATAAGTATAACGAGGATCCCATTGTGGCTCACATAGAGTGGGCAGAGCTTCCGTCTGTCCTCTCCACCCCTCCTACTTAACTGTGACTCACCACAATCTGGAGTGTGGCTCTAACGAGAATTTTGTCAGGTTTGTTGCTCTAATTAATTCAATTAGGCAAATGCTGGGGCAGATGGCTACAAAGCAGGGAAATTATACCACTTCCCCTCTCTCTCCACCTCTCTGATGCCCCCAGAACTTTCCACAGGGAGCTGGTACAGATGTGTTGGCTGACGACTGGTAATGACACTAATCACCCTTGATTAGATGCTACTGATCTGCACATGTGGACACACATAAAACTCCATTGATGACTTCCAGATGGAGCTAACAACATGTCCTTACATAGGTTAGTGAATAGAACTTTAAAATTTATTAAAGGGATAGTTCACCCACACATGAAAATGCTCTCATCATATACTCACCCTTATGCCATTCCAAAAGTGTATGACTTTCTTTCATCTGCTGTGTAGATTTTTTTTTAAATAAAGATTTTAAGAATTTCTCAGTATGTTGGTCCATACAATACACGGGTGCCAAAACTTTAAAGCTCCATATATCACATAAATCAGAATATAAGTAATCCCTAAGAATCCAATGGTTAAATCAATATCTTCAGAAGCAATATGATAGGTGTGGGTGAGAAACAGGACACTTTCACATCTCTTGTGTTTTTGTTGATTTGCATTCTTAATGTCCCCTATTGGGCAGGGGGAAGAATTTCAAGCAAAAAAAGTGCTTAAATATGTATTTTGGCACGCATTCACTTGCATTGTATGGATCTACAGAGCTGAAATATTTTTCAAAAAAATCACAATTTGTATTATGCAGAAGAAAGTTATACACATCTGGGATGGCATGAGGGTGAGTAAATGATGAGATAATTTTCATTTATAGGTTAACTATCCCTTTAAAATTATTAATAAATGTTTATAAATAAATGTGTTATTGCTTTATTAAAACTGAATATATCTATGGTAGTTTTATTACATCATGCCTGGTTAAGACAAGGTGTAAGGCCATCATACTGTATGTTTGTGTTTAAATATGGGTGCAAATATTATCTGACACTATTTGCACCAGGGTGCAATTACAATCTATTGTTATTTGCACAAGGATTGGGGTGCAAATAAGATCTACCACTATTTTCACCAGGGTGCAAACAGCATCTGCCTCTTTTAAAAATGAATAGTGACTGAGACTGCCAGTCTCTAACATTCTGTGTAAAATCTTTTGGGTTCCACAAAATACAGAAAGTCACACAGGTTTGGAACAACATGAGGACAAGGAAATGATGACAGAACATTAATTTATGACTGTACTATTACTTTAAAAATGCTTGTCAGGTTTGAACAAATCTGTAAATTAGATGAGAAGTTTGGAAACCAGTTTCAAGTAATCATTACGGTGAAAGGGGTGAACAATATTCCAAAGGACCAATCATATATAATGCTGAAAAAAGCAAGATTATGCTTTATTATTGGCTACCTCCACTATTCCACAGCTTTTTAATGTCCTGTATGGATTTTTAGTTCAGTGTAGTTAGAGTATTTTCAGTGTAGAAAGATTTTTTATCATTAGTAAGGTAAGGGTAAGGGTAAACTGTAAGGGTAAACTGCACCTTGAATGAAACTCAGATAATGCTGATGTTTACATGTATTAATGCAGTATGCACTGATATATTTCAGCACTAATATAAAAATATATCCATAGAAACTGAGGTCATAAGAGTCCATAGTTACAGAATCACCCTGAAAATGACCATTGCCACAACACAGACAAGCCACGTAATCTCAATCGCTAAAACTTTAGAGCTGCAATTATTATCTTGAAATATCCACTTTTCTTGGTGAAAAATTAAGGCATTGCATGTCGAAAGTGTTTGTTTTGAGCGCTTGCTGCTGCAGCAGTGGTGGACTGGAGTGACAAAGTGCAGCTGCAAAGTTCTGCTGTCGTAAAAGTCCTATTAAAAATCTCTCAATAAATTGTGTTTATTAAGACAAAGTAAAATACTTTGTTTTTCATTAGAACTGTACTTGAGTGAGAGTAAAAAGTACCCATATAAAACCTACTCTAAAAAGTAAATGTTCTACAAAAATGTACTCAAGTAAATGTAAGTAAATGTGGCATGTTACTACATTACTGTGTGTGTGTGTGTGTGTGTGTGTGTGTGTGTGTGTGTGTGTGTGTGTGTGTGTGTGTGGATTTAGTTAGACAGCATACTGTTTATATGTGTGTGTAGATCCAGTGTATGTGAGTTATTATAAATTCTTACTGGCAGTGGAGCAAACAACTAAAAAGTTGCTGTGGTCTGCATGCAGTTGATGATGGCACAGAAACTGTTGAAAAATTGACCAGTGATGTGGCAATGCTCTTCAGACTAAAGTGTCCTGTGTTCCCTTAGTCTTGCTTTGGGCTACTCTCTTCACTACATGTCAGATGGTTACAGAGAAGCACCAGAGCGATCAATAATATAAAACGACAAATATGCTGAATAGGGGAGCTTCTGCATAGATCTTTGTGTAGCCTCCCAAAATGAGATTTTTAGCATAAGTTTTGTATGCGGCTATACAGAATATTAGATGACATTTAATAATTTGCTCAGCTGATATTCATAACATTGTGTAAACTGGAATGAGATGATGAAATAAATGTAACAAAGTTAACCCAAAAATAAAAATAAAATCTCTTTATTCAGCCTAATGCTATTCCATATAATGCAATAAGTATAATCCAAGTGTTGTCAAGCTCCAAAATGACAAAAAAAGCAAGATTTTCTGTGAATAAGCCCTTAAATTTGTTCTGTTTCTGATATTTTATTAAAATAGCAATATATATATATATATATATATATAATAAAGAATGAGTAAGTGTTTCAAAACATTTGACCGGTATTGTGTGTGTATATGTATGTATATATATATATATATATATATATATATATATATATATAATTTGAGCTTGGCAGTATAATTCCACATCGTATTATCAATTGCAGTCTAAATTACCATTGGTAGTGAAAACAGAAACTTGAACAGCAAATATTAATAACATTGTGTGAAATTCTATGTGATTATTCTTGAACTTATTAAGAATAAGATACTTAAAATGCTACTTTACCTAGTAATTACAGCTTCAGTCTAAATTCAGTTTCATTACATGTAAAATATTTAAATAAAAGTGAATGGTTTGGAATTTGGTCTTTGACTAGTATTCTGCCTAACATCTCCTTTAGTTTTCCACAGAAGAATGGAAGTCATATTGGGCAAACTATGATTTTAAGTAAACAATAGCATCTAATCTCTCTCATACGCACACGCATACAGCCAGTGACACAGCCAGCAGACAAAGTGAAACTGTCTCTTTCCTGACCTGGCTTATGGAGGAATGCTGGTGGGGAGAGCAGCTGAACCTGCCAGCTCCCCCAGGGCCATGGTGTATGAGTGCCCATTAGAATTATGGGACCTGGCAGCTGGGTGTTCTTACACCCTGCTAATTAAACCCATGCCACAATAAAAACGACAACACTGCTGATTGTAACTCAATGTGGATGAGATTGTATTTGGGGATGGACTCTGTGGGGACTGGGGAGGGCACAGTGTGATTAGAGAGCTTGCAAGGTAGTATGGTATTGATTTTCCTCAAATATTCGTGTAGGGGTTTGATCTGAACTCTAAACATAAAGGATTAAACTTCAGAGTTTACAGAGACTTTTGAATTATTCATATGCATACTGAATCGCAATTGGCTCAATTTCCCAATCCAGTTCCATGTTAAATTTAGACTGATTGACCGAAGACAAATCGTGCGCTGATTCTCTTGATAATGGAAAATGGGCTCTGATGCAGCATTTAATTTACACATAACAAACACAGATAATCAGAGTCCCCTTAAATGTCACAGAAACATCTCTGTTACTGTCATAACCTCCGTTTCCTGATGGAGGGAACGAGACGTTGTGTCGATGAAGTTACACTAGGGGTTGCCCTTGGGAGCCCCAGACATTTCTGATATTTGAGAAAAGGCCAATGAAAATTGGCAACTGGAATCTGCATGCCACTCCCCCGGACTTACGGGTATAAAAGGAGCTGGAATGCAGCCACTCATTCAGGTTTCGCACTGAGGAGCTGAGACAAGGTCCCGGCCATTTCAGCGGGTAGTTCAATGTTGTGGCTGGACTGACACAACATCTTGTTCCCTCCATCAGGAAATGGAAGTTACGACAATAACCGAGACATTCCCCTTCTGTCACTCACTCAACTTTGTGTCAATGAAGTGACACTAGGGGTCCCTATACAAAACAGCAAAACTGGACTGGTGGTGCGAGACGGGCAGACCTCTGTGTGCCTCATGTTTCTTTGAAAACTATTCCAGGAAGGGTCACTATCTAGGGTTCACACTTTTGTGAATGTGACTGGGAGAAAGAGCACACGTCTTCACCTCAAAGGAGGGGAAAGGTGCTATGCACAAGTGGTACACCCAGCCAGCTGTCCTTACCTGCTCGAACCTGACAACACATGGGACCTCACAAAGGTGTTAGGTGTTGCCCAGCCCACTGCTCTACAGATGTCTGCTAAAGAGGCGCCATATGTCAGAGCCCAGGAGGCCTCTACACCCCTGGTAGTATGGGCGAGCAACCCCACTTCCTGATCATGATATGCCATAGCGATAATGCCAATGATCCAGTGGGTGATCCTCTGTTTGGAGACAGCGCTTCCTTTCCACTGTCCACCAAAGCAGACAAAGAGCTGCTCCGAGCTCCTAAAGCTCTGCATGCGATCCAAGTATTTGGGCAAATCATGCATCTGACACAGCAAACCCAAAGCCGGGTCTGCCTCTTCCTGGGGCAATACTTGTAGATTTTCCACCTAATCCCTGAATGGAGTCATGGGAACCTTGGGTACATAGCCCAGTCACGGTCTCAGGATCACGTGAGAATAACACGGACCGAACTCCAGACACGGTTTGCTGACCGAGAATGTCTGCAGGTCCCTTCCCTCTTGAGGGAGGCGAGTGACGTCAGGAGGGCAGTCTTCAAAGAGAGCGCCTTTAACACAACTGACTCTAGGAGCTCAAATGGAGCTCCCTGTAGGTCCCGAAGGAACACTGAGAGGTCCCATGAAGGAACGAGACGTGATCTGGGGGGTTTAACCTCCTCACTTAGGTCTTCCGCGTCCTGTCTAAATGCCAGACATTGAGATTTTAGAGGTCTGGTTGAGGGTGCCAAATGGTGCCAAGAAAGAAGGTTCTTCCTCAGGCAAATTTGTCAGGGGAGGGGGCTGTCGCGAGGAGCATGAGGTCCGAGAACTAAGACCGGGTGGACCAATAAGGTGCCACTAGGATGACCTGCTCCTCTCCCTCCCTGACCATGCACAATGTCTGTGCTTGTAGGCTCACTGGGGGAAACACACACTTGTGCAGCCCCAGGGGCCAGCTGTGTGTAAACGCGTCTGTGCCGAGGGGAGCCTCGGTCAGAGAATACCAGAGTAGACATTGGGAGGATTCCGGGGAAGCGAACAATGTCCACCTGTGCTTGACCAAATCAGCTGGACTACCTGGGTGAGTGAGTGGACACGACAGCGTGTCAACTGTGCTGTTGAGGTTTCTTGGGATATGAGTGGCCCGCAATGACTTGAGTCGCTGCTGACTCCAGAGGAGGAGATGGCGGGTGAGTTGTGACATTCGACGAGAGTGTAGGCCGCCTTGGCTGTTGATGTACACAACCTTTGCTGTGTTGTCCATCCGAACCAACACATGCTTGCCAATGGCAAAAGCCTCCACCGGGCAAGTAATACTGTCAGCAACTTGAGGCAGTTGATGTGCCAATGCAGTCCTGGACCAGTCCAAGGGCTGGCGGCTGCTTGCCAGAGCGAAAGGGAGGACCTTGTACTGGTATGCCCAGCCCTCGAAAGCAAACTGCAGGACAGGTCTGTCTCGAGGTAAAACTGAGACATGGAAGTATACGTCCTTCAGGTCTACCACTGCGAATCTTTATGCTGGACACTCGCTAAAATGCATCTTGAATGGGAGTCTGGGCAAAGCTGGTTCAGAACTTGCAGGTCCAAGATTGGCATTTTTTGGGTATGATGAATTAGGGGCAGTAAAACCCGTTCTTCATCTCGAATGGAGGAACAGGTTCTATCGCGTCCTTCTGTAGGAGGCAGCGGTGTTCTCGCCTTTAACCGCAGTGAAGCAGATGGTGTTAAACCTGGGCGGCTCCTGGCGAACAGAATTGCGTAGATTAATTGGACAGTCCTGATCAGCCACAGTGACAGGTTGGGGAACGTGAGCCACGCCCCCAAGCTCCGCGCAAGGGGGACCAAAGGAACAATCATGTCGGACATACTGGCGGACAGGGCCTTGCGACGGGGCAGAGCCTGAGGTGCCACTTGTGGCGATGCCAAGTCTAGGGACATCAAAATACTTACCTCCCTCCTTGAGACCACCCCCAGAATGGCCTAGGACAGGGAGGAAGAAGTTGGTCCTTGTGACCTGTGGAGACCATCACATTGGGGGCATATTTGTGCCTGCCAGAGAGAAACAGTGCCCGGCGGTCATGATAATGATGGCCATGGACATCGTTATCATGACGCGAGTGTGAGCACTTCGAAACCTTTCTCAGGCTCTTGGCACCCAGTCGTGAAAGAGGTGGCATCTGTTTCCTGCAGGTGGCTCCACGCCGAGGCCAGCCCACTGGGGAGGGCTGCAGTGAAGTCGGTGTTACGGGGTATGGGGACATGAGCTGCACCGGGGAAGGATGTGCTGGATAGCCTCCGTCTGCTTCCTCACCGTTGAAAACTGCCGGGCAAAGTCTCCAACGGTGTCTCCGAATATACCAGCCTGGAAGATGGGGGCGTCAAGGAATCGAACCTTGTCAGCCTCTCTCGATTCTGCCAAGTTGAGCTAAAGGTGGTGCTCCTGGACTACCAGGGTGGACATTGCCTGCCCGAGAGACCACGCTGTGGCCGAGCGCAGCACCTGCATCAATCCTGGGTCAGGACTACCCTCATGCGTTATTTGAAATCTGGACCTGAACACGGCCGGGAAACACAGACCAGATTGAACCCGATCGGCACAGATCCCACAGCTAATTGCTATTAACAAGTACCTTTACAAGTTGTGAAAATAAAACTTTGTGTCTTACCTAATGTATCATTAGTAGCCTTCTCTCCTGTACCTGACCATGACACATACAATCCATCCTCCTTGCCAAGAAAGTTGGTATAATAACATCCATGTTGTTCCTCTCTTGCTGATTGAAAGAGCATGTATAATCCACTCATTATTTCAGCTTCAAAATTCCACTTGCTGTCAAGGTGGCAGATGACAAACGCAACTTTGCAGCTATGCAGATTTTGTATCTCGCATAATACGATATCTTCCACTGTTTGCCCTTTTGAACTACAATAACAATTGCTCATTCAGTGCCACAGCTGCTGACATTAGCATTACTAATTTGCTGGCATCTGTGCTCTCTGAGAAGTGTCTGACCTTAGATATACAAAGCGAACGAACTCCAACCACAATATGTCAAAAATCGCACCGACTCCACTTCGGTTTACGTCATCTGCCAAAGACTGATATGGAGGAATAATTCCCGCCTTCTAAATAAAAGAGCCAATCATTAGTTGGTAAAGTCATCGCATCACTGCATATGTTAAACAGACCCGGGACCCAAAGTACAAGAATGTGACCCGACCCGGACACGGCTGACCATTTAAAATATGGACCTGAACCCATCCGGGTCCCGGGTCATGAACCATCCATGAATGATGTCTTTGCATAGGTAGCACCCAAACACATGATACAGTGACCGTGGCCATCAGAAGCGGAGAGATAGCGACCGCAACCAGGAAAAATACACAAATGAAAAGGCATCTTGAAAAAGACGCTTTCGTAGATGCCACTCTTTTAGAAGGGAAATATATTATCTTTTAGAGAAAATATGGTCTTTTTCCTGCTGATGAAGCACCCAGGGGTGTTCTCTGCAAGAGGGGGAGGATAGCTGCAATGTACCGTAGAATCCAACAGCTCGTAAGAGTCACAGATATTAATGGATGGCACAACTGCTTGGCTCCGAAGAAGAAATCTGATTGAGTGGCTGCATTCCAGCTCATTTTATACCCGTATGTCCGGGGGATTGGCATGCAAATTCCACTTGCCATTTTTCATTGGCCTTTTCTCAAATATCAGAGATGTCTGGGGCTCCCAAGGGCAACCCCTAGTGTTACTTCATCGACACAACATCGAGTGAGTGACAGAAGGGGAACTTGTATTACTATTCTAATAATCAAGAGAAACTATGTTCAAAAGACTCAAAAATACTTTTATGTTATGTTTGATCTTGAATGAGTCATCAACTCTGGAAAGAGAGTGTGAAGTGGTAAAAGCCCAGCTGGTTCTGCAAAAAATGTAGTTTGCATAAGAATAAGAAAAACAAGAATACCTGGAAAAGAGCCCAGCTAGATGTGTGCAGAGAGAAAGAAAAAAGAAAACATACAGCTGCAAGAGAAATACATTCTTGTTCTATAAAATGTAGCAATTTATCATACTGCCATCAGCTTGTGGGCAAACTGAAAGGAAGGGCTACGATCAATGACAAGTTTTCACTTTTCCAATAAGAAAATCTGACCATTAGACAAAAGATGCCGTCTTGTAAAATATGTTTTATTCATTCTGCTGCTTGAGCTGTCAGTATGTGTGCCTGTCAGCAGGTGAGCAGGAAATAGAAAGAAAGAGACAGCACATTTACCTCTCACACCAGGGATGGGTAAAACCCACTTAATTTCTTTTTGATTTTATACAATATACTATCAATGCCAATACTGCAGATATCAACACCAATACCAACACTAGAAGCATTTTTTTTAATTATTGGTTGGCACTGTTTTGGCAGCATGAGGGAGAACTACAAAATATTAGGCAGGTGGTTTTAATGTTGTGGCTGATCGGTATAGAAGCTTATGGAACATTGCTGTAAAAAAAAAAAAAAACACTAGTAAAACACCAGTAAAACACAAAGGGGTAACACACTGGACTCGTTGGGGGGATTTTGAAGAATTAAAAACATATTTTCTGTGAATGTATGCACACCCACAAGTTTATTTTCATGATTTGATAGCTTTAATAAAGCTTAGGCTACATATTGAAAAATTGCATATTAAAAGTCATTCTTTCTGAGCTTTCAGTTTGCACAGCAACACAGTTTTTTACATCTTCTGTGTGCGATCCCTGTGTCTTGTCCAACCTGCAAACTTGTCCTACACCTTATTTTCCCGTCCAGTGTGTGACCGGCTTTAAAATGTACTTTTTTGTGACTAAATAGATCCAAAGTCAGTATTGAAAGTATTGATAAATCAAGAATGTTCCACCCTTCTGTTATCTGACACTTCCTGCTTTTAGTGCTTGCACTGAATAAATGCAAACCTGGATCCACAAAACTGCTTTCAGGTGGAGCTACCTGTCAGAACACTGTCTTTGGGGAAAGAATGTAGAACACGGTCCACATTTCATCACATGATCTGAGAGCCCACTCGGAGATGGCTTCCCCATCACAGCGGCTGAGAGAGCATGCTTGTTGTTCGGGAATCAGTGTTCTTTCACAGGTTCAGTCCCAGGAGAGATCATAGGACTCGGGTAATAGGAGAGAAGTCTGGGAAATGCCATGCTAGCTATTATCACTCCTCAGGCCACAGCAAAGGCACCCAATCACATGCTAAAAGGATGGCAATAGTACCTAGAAGTCTCACAAGGTGACCAGGTTAAAGGTATAGTTCACCAAAAATGAAAAATCTCTCATGATTTACTCACCCTCCTGGCATCCCAGTTGTGTGACTTTTTTCTTCTACAAAACAGAAGTTCAGCTCTGTAGGTTCTCACAATGGAAGTGAATGGGTGCCAACATTGTGGAGCTCCAAAATCCACATAAAGTGAGCATAAAAGTAATCCATATGAATCCATATGACTTCAGTGGTTAAATCCATGTATTCAGACACAATCTGATAGGTGTGGGTTATAAACAGATCAATAGTTGTCATTTTTATCATAAATTCTCCTCTCTGCCCAGTAGGAGGTGATATGCATTAAGACTGTGACAGAAGAAGAAGAATGGGAAAGTGAAACTGAAGTGGAGATTGACTGAGCAATGAGGACAATTTGAAGTAAAAAAAGGACTTAAATATTGATCTGTTTCTCACGCACACCTACTGTATCATATCGCTTCAGAAGACATTGATTTAACCACTGGAGTCGTCTTGACTACTTTTATGTTACCCTTATGTGGATTTTGGAACTTCACATTTTGGCACCCATGCACTTGCATTGTATGGACCTACAGAACTGAAATATTCTTCTAAAAACCTTTGTCTGTTCAGCAGATGAAAGAAAGTTATTCACATCTTGGATGGCATAAGAGTGTGTAAATGATAAAATCAGATAATTTAATTTTTTTGGTGAATTATTCCTTTAAGTAAGGATACTCAGGGGAAAACCCTTATGCAAAGACCAGCATTTTTGGTCACCAGAAAATGTCTTGTTTTGGATGCTGTTCCCCAGCATGGTATACTGGGGTGCTGGTGTTTCAAGCAGGCTTTTTTACTATCAGCAAGAATTCCTTGGTCAACCAGCATCATGAAAAAACCATCCCGATTGAACAGCTTCACCGGCTAGACTAGTGAAGATACTGTTTTTAATGTGCATAAGCTGGACCAACCAAATAACTAAAGCTAAAGAAGCAAAAATGTTTTGTCGATTTTACATGTTATGGAAACATAAATTTAGAAATCTTCAAAAATGGAAAAAAAAAAAAAGAGTTAGAGAGAGATGTTGAGAAAGAACAAGAGAACAGCAGTTCCTCTCTAATAGAGTTTAGCCAGGCTTTAAAATCAACAAGATCAATAGTTCACTCACTCAAAATGAAAAGATAGATGGCATAAAATAACAGAATTTATCGCAGTGTTGACAGATTTACACAATCATCCACACAAATGCACAATCACAAATAAAATCACTCTCACATACAGTACCAAGCAATGACTTAAGTGACAAGGAGAAAATTGAAAAATGCCAAACAAGGGAGAACAGATGAGTGAAAGCGATGTTTTCTTCAAAGAACGATCCTGTTAAGGTTAAACCATCCAGTGGCACCTCGACAGCACACAGAGAATGCATGTTGCATTTGGCAAAACAAACATGTCAATATAAACTATCTGTGACTTATGATTCCCTTAAAAGTGTGAACAATGTGGTGTTCTTGCTTTGTTTGTTTGAATATCCCAAATAAAGTTTCCTGTAGCTGCATAAGATCAGTTTCTCCAACCCAAATCCAAACCCGTGTCCTAACCAGACACAATGCAATACAAATTTCAGTGACAAGGAAATTAATTAGCCCAAACTTGATGCAAAACTGCTGCACCATGGGGCAATAATTGATAATCAGTATTTGATGTTTAATGTTGACCAATGAGAATTCACAGTGGGCGGGTCTACCCAACAACAACCGTGTTAGTGTCATGAGAAAAGCTGACAAGATAAGTGTCTGTGCACAACCTCATCTTGCGTTGTTTACTGAATACAGGGGGAAGTGACCCAATTAAGCCCATGTACCATATAAGCCGACTTACTGTTTATTACAAAACAAATTTTATTGCAGATGAAATTTACACATTTGTTGGTATCATTTTACTTTTTATTTGGAGCCAATCAAATGCTTACCTCTTGAGTTATTTTGAACATGTGCTACCACTGCTCAGTAGCCATTTTGGAAGTTGCTCCAAAACTGAACTTTTTTTGATAACCTCAAAAAAAGCATTTTTTCTGGAGTCAGATGATCAAACTAGGTGAGGAATGATAAAAAAAAATACAAAATTAAGAGATTAATAAACCAAATGATACTTGATATTATTTATTTTCTTTGTATTTGAAAAGAATGATTTTATGAGTCTCTGAAGTTTGTCCAGGACACTGCCTGAATGACACTGACAAAGATAGATGCAGTAAAAGAAAATACACTACCGTTCAAAAGTTTAGGGTCACTTACTCATTCTTTTTTTTTTTTTTTTTTTCACATTTTACAATAATAGTAATGTCATCAAAACTATAGAATAATGGAAATGGAAATTTGGGAATTATGCTGTGAAAAAAATTAAATAAAATAACTAAACACTATATTATATTTTAGCGTCTTCAAAGTGGCCACACTTTGCCTAGATTTTACAGAAATGTACTCTTGGCATTTACTCAACCAGTTTCTTGAGGTATCACCCTGGGATGCTTTTTAAACAGTATTGAAGGAGTTCCCATCTATATGTTGGGCACATAGTGGCTGCTTTTAATTATTCGGTCCAAGTCATCCATTTTTCCAAAAACATTTTTTTTTTTAAATAACATTTTATTTTTTGTAATTAAATTAATATGTTGGCACAATTATGTTTTTGTCTACAAAAAGAATTTCAAACATTTAAGCGTACGCCTTCAGATCAAAAGGTTTTTAAGATAATGAGAAACATTTCAGGCAAGTGACCCCAAACTTTTGAACGGTAGTGTAAATGAACAAAAATGGCTGATAAACACATTAAATGAAAATATTTAAGAAGCGTCTTGAGCTCAAACAAGATTTTGTCTGTAATTATAATCCAGAAATATAACTTTGTTTTCATGTGGTTTTATAAGGAACAGTGTCTTTGAAAAGCCTGTTTCCTCAAAGATTAAAAGCAGAATCATTATTTGTTTAAATAACAAACATGCTCTATGTTGTAAAATATAATGTTTTTTATTCATAAAAAATGTATAATGTGTTTACCTTGACTCTACATTAAAATATTTAGGTTTAGTTTCCACTGACCCTTATTGTTCCTAATAAGCCCACTGAGCAAACAACCCAATAAACCCAATATTAAAATGAACACTTTTTCAAAACTATATTCTGAATCTATTTTCATTGCAGGGGGGAAAAAATTAAAAGACAGAGAACAAAATATAAGTATTGTCAGATTGATAAATTAAAGATTTAATTTACTGGTTATGTTTGAGGTCTAAATCTAAAAAAAATAATCAAAATTGAGGTGTTTATTTAGTAAAATCTGAAGCATTTACATTTTTAAAAGCATAGTGGGCTTATTAAGAACACATGTTCCTTATAAGCCCACTCTAGACTATTCATGTTTGAAGTTAAATAAAGTGACTTCGTTTTGTCAGTTTATCACAAAACAAATCATGAGTGTTCAGATGAGAGATTAACCTTTAATTTTATTGGAAGGCTGGTAACATTTATATAAGAAAACATGTCAAATTTAGATTTGGGAGGGCTTAATTGGGTCACTTCTCCCATATACAGAGAAAATGCCTTTATTTCTGAAATAATCACTTTTTAAAACAATTTTTAACTAAATAAAGTAGTGTATTTCTACATCATGGAATTAAATCATCCAATTATGCAAAATGTCTCTAAATTACATCCATATCTATGCTTAAATCAATAAACAACAACTTTTCAATGTTCAATTTGTAACTAGCATGCACTGAGATGAATTTTAATGAAAGTAAATTCTCCAGATTTCATTGAATTGCTTTAATAATTTTCAATATAATATGAATTGGCCTTCTATTAGTGATAGTGGGCTGTCTACATAATAAAAATAATAAACTAGATTTGCAAACAGATTTTAAACTAGATTTGAAAAATGCCAATAGATGTAACGAAGAAGACCAAATCGCAATTTAATATGAAAATAGAATTATGACTTCTTAAGTGTTGGTTGCATTTAAAATTTTTAACACTTGATCAATGTAAGGCAAAGGGACATTTTCAAACTTTTATTTCATAAAAAGTATCAAGTTTTAAAAAAACAGGGCCTGGGTAACTCAGCAAGTAAAGACGTTGACTACCACACCTGGAGTCGAAATCCAGGGCATGCTGAGTGACTCCAGTCAGACTTCCTAAGCAACCAATTGGCCCGATTGCTAGGGTGGGTAGAATCACATTGGGTTAACCTCCTTGTGGTCGCTATAATATAGTTTGCGCTCTCAGTGGGGCATGTGGTGAGTTGTGCAAGAATGACATGGAAAATAGCGTGACGCCTCCATACATGCTAGGTCTCCGCGCTAACGCACTAAACAAGCCACGTTATAAGATGTATGGATTGATGGTCTCAGACTGAGGTTTGTCCTCCGCCACCCGTATTTAGGCAAGTCACTATCCCATTAGGACCTAGAGCACTTTGGGAATTGGGCATGCCAAATTAGGGAGAAAAGTGGAGAAAAAATTGATTCTATAAAAAATAGATTGAACCCAAAGTTACCAAGACCTATGGTTTTTTGTTTCTACTGTGGATAGATTGCAAACATGCAGGTGCCCCATGTGTGTGCCAGAGGTGAGTTTTGGGAGGAAATAGGGAGTGTAGGTGTGTGAGAGAAAAAGAGAGGAAAAGGGTGTCATGCAGTAGTCGTGTGAAGATGGCAGACTCTGGGTGCTCTGTGGCCCGCCAGGATAAATCGTCCCTGTTGTGGCTCCCCAGAGTGAGGCCTGATTAATTGGGCTGTCCAGTCTCTCTGATAGTGGCCACTTTACCCACCGCTTCTGGGAACTGTACCCATGCCCCTGCCAAAAACGGCATGTAAAAATAAATGAATAATGAATAACTGGCCTTCAAGTCTTTTAAAATTAGAGACTCTTTCTTTATTTGTTTCTCTCACTCTATCCGTATTCCAAAATAATTCCTACATCAGCATTCCATTCACCTTGCTGGGGGTTTAATAATGTCTTTTAATGGGCCTATAGGGCAGGGGGAGCAGACAAATAGAGCACGCCACCTCAGCATGTTGCCAGTGCATTTGCAGTGCAAGTCTCCCAAATCTTTCTCAATTGTGTGCTTGTACTTTGAACAGCACACAATGCATATTTTACTGCTAAACAGGGAAGTGGCATCCAGTATAACCTCCATTAAAACAAACAAAAAAATACCCTACAATATTCACTCCCCACACACATGATTTGGGGAAATATTAATTCGAAGTGGTTTATTTTGCTTGTCCCAAAGTGTTCATATGCATTTGACCTCCAGAGTGGACAAATCTCAAAATGTTTTGGACCCTGTTTACACGTCTATAGTGCTGTCCTGTTTCAAATGGATTGGCCAAAATGCAATTTCAAATTGGGTGTAAATAGGGAATTTTGTAGTGGACTGAACAAACACACAAACCACAAATGGTAATCCCACTATGGCTAGCACTCACTTGCCACATATGGATATGGCAGAAGTAGTAAGAGAAGTTATACTTTTAGAACGAGTGACTGGCGTTTCAGTTAAGTTTTTAAGCATTAAAAAGGTACACATTTAAAACAGACAATATGTAAGGTGTGTACAAAATATTTGGTTTGCTACAATGCCCCTGTTAATCTAAATCTATAGCCAGGTTTCCTGCGACACTTTAAGATTAAGCACTGCTGTCTATAGTAAACAGGCAAAAAGGGCAAAAAAGTTGACATTGGGCTTTGCATAGCAATTTTATAGCAAAGTTCTATCAAATACTGCAGTACTGTCTTTCCCTACCTTGCTCTACGATTTTTTAAAAAGGAATGAGCTCACTACCAGGGCAGGATTAGTAATCTGGCATACTGGGCATTTTCCCAGTGGGTCAACGCACGTTGGGGCCAATCAGGTGCAGTGGGCCGGCCACGAAACAGGCCGAAAGGGCCGCAATAAGATAAAATGGGCCACCACTTTATGCAGAATGGACCACAAAATGGCTCCTCGATACACCAAAGGGGGGCAGCGATATTCAGAAAAGGACAAAGAAATCTCTCATCATTTACTCACCCTTATGTCATCCTTAATGTGTATGTTTTTCTTTTTCTTTTGTAGAACACAAATTAAGATTTTTAGAAGAATATTGCAGCTTTGTAGGACCATACAATGGAAGTGAAAAGTGTCCAGAACTCTGAAGGTCCAAATTATCACATAATCCATATGACTACAGTGTATGTTTGTATTAAAGGGATTGTTCCAGGTTCAACTCAAGATAAGATCAATCAACAGCATTTGTGGCATATAATCAATGTTTTCTGAAGCGATCCAATCAGTTTTGGGTGAGAACAAACCAAAATATAAATCATACATCTTGCCATTGGCGTGATCTCTAGGCACGATCATGAATTCAATATTAATTACACTTACTAATGCCTGAAGCATGCGCAAAGTGCATGATGGTGCTATAAGAAGTGTAATCGAGCTTGAAATCATGATCTCCAAGTAGACCGCTGTCAAGATTTATATAGAAAAAGGTGTTACATTTAGTCGGTTTTCACCTAAAACCAACTGGATTGCTTCAGAAGACATTGTTCTGGCCACCATTCACTTGCATTGTTTGGACCTACAGAGCTGGAATATTCTTCTAAAACTATTTGTCAAACATTTCTGGGATGGCTTGAGTGTGACTAAATGATGAGAGAATTTTCATTTTTGTGTAAACTATTCCTTTAACTCTCACTTTATGTTTCTATAGGTTGAACGGCAGTCCTTTCTGAGCACATGGCTCATCCATTCTACAGCCATCCAGTCAGCCAAGGTCAATTGCCTCCCCCCTCATCTCATTTGGTACTTTATGTGCCTTTACAGCTGATATTATTTCTCCTCTGCATCAAGGTGACTGCTGGCCCACAGGAGAGTGGCATAGGCTGCCAGGCAGCCTAGTAGAGGCCAGTAGACACAGTCCTTACAGCACAGGCTTTGACATACTAGTGATGTCAAAAAGAACTGGTGCTTCGATACCAAGTATATACTAAACAAAAAAAACATTTAAAACCTTTCTACTGGTAGTACAAATTATAGATTCAAATTGGTACCCAAGGGCTTTCTGACAGATGTCTTTCCATTATTTGTGATTGGTCAAATGGCTGTCGGTTTGTATTAAAGGAATTTTTCCAGGTTCAACTCAAGATAAGATCAATCAACAGCATTTGTGGAAACTAATGTATTATTTTAGCTGTAAATTTGTTTAAATTGTCATTTTTAGAGTCATTTTAGGGTTTGTTTACATTACATCGTCATGACAACAAAGTTGTAAAACTGTCTTTAACTTTACACGAAATCACGGTTATCACACAAAAATCATGTTTACACACATAACCTTTATGTGTTATCTTGTAGCTATACATTTGAAACAGTGAGTATTTTATCATAACATTTTATTAAATTTACTTCTGTCTTTTTCATAAATATTCCGGATTCAATACAATGTAGGAAATTTGGTTGATGTAAATGTACATGGTATGGATTAAAGTGCCCGCATTCTCCACCATTATATGTAGGAAATTTGGTATGTGTGAGCTAGGAATTAAATTAAACTGTCCTTATTCTACATTATTATGGAAGGAAATTTATAATGGAATTTGACAACCATTATAAATTAGATAAATGACAAATAACTAGATTATTTTTCTGAAAGAAATTCGGCACCATTTTAAGTAATTAGCTTTAATAAGGGAATTATGATTAATTCAATTATTGGAGTAATATTATTCTCATGTCTTGAAAATAAGATACGTTTCCCATCATAAGATGAAAATCTTTGGATCTTTGTCGAAATGTTCATTCTGTTGATGTTTTGGACTGTTATGATCGCAGATATTTATTGTCTGGTTGAAGCAAGGCCTTCTGCAAGGAGGACTCGCGACTCCCAATGGGTGTGTGAACTGAGAGTAGAGCAGAGAGTGAGAGGCTTCCTCGGGACTTTGTGTGTCCTGAGTTTTCCTTGGACTCTACATGGCATGGAGGATCTGGAAGCAGCAAGAGACACTTCCAAATAGAGCGTTGGAAGAGTGAAGTTCAGCAGAAGAGGAAGATCAAGAGAAGTGGGGGAAGAGTGAGAGGGTCTTCCTTGAGTAGGACAGTTTTGAACTAAAATTGGCCGCACCCCAAAGATGTCCTGAGCCAATCAGAAGTGACTTTCCAGAGTCACATGGTCGACTGGACTGTCCTTTTCAAAAGTTAATTTATGATCCTTTGTGAAGGATTCTTGCAAACTCCCGCTCAAAAATAGTTTATATCTTAAAACGGTATAAAAGTTGTCAGTAAATTGTTGTCATCAACATATTCTAAGTAAACAAGCAATCGTTTAAAAACGAAATATGACATTCTTTCATGAATGTTATACATGTAAGTAACAAAACATTAAAATCCCTGATTACAAATCATACTTGTTAATTCATTAGTTTTACAACATGGATAATATATCACACATTATGAGCAACCTGATTATCGGGGTATAATATCCAGTTGAACCTTGAAGTTACCATACAAGATTAAAGGTTATAATCATCGATTTGTTAGTCAGAAGTGATTACAAATCACTACACATATTTTAAAAAGGTACACAAGGCTATAATCCTTAACTTGTCAGTTATAAAAGTGATCACAGGCCATAGTCATTTTCAGTCCATGAAGTCTTGATGGGGGATCGCTCTGATCTGTGGAAGGTGTTGTTGTGTTCATTTGATGGCTTTGTTTGTGGATAATCATACAACAAGTTTAGCTCATTGACAGAATGTGAGGCCTACTACTGATTACAGCAAAAATTTATTTAAACACCCTATTTTCTAAAAAACAATAAAACAAGCAAAAGTTACAGTGAGGCACTTACAATGGAAGTGAATAGGGCCAATCTATAAATGTAAAGGAAAACATAATCCACAAGATGTAAATAATATGCAAGTTAAGATATTAGTGTGATAAAATCACTTACTAATGGTGTCTGTTTTAAAGATATTGTCAATTGTACAATATTGTTGCCAGGACTACGTAATGCTGTAAACCATAAAACCTTAAGATGGCCATAAAAATTACTATTTAAACAAATTACAGCTCAAAGAATGCAAAAGTTTTAACAGACGAATTTATTTAAGGGATTTCATCAACTTTAAACCATTGTAAGTACCTCATTTTAACCTCGATTATTTCTTTATTAGGGTTTTTTTTTTTTTACAGAAAAGGATGGTCAAGTAGAATTTTTTTTTTGTGGTTATCAACATTATGCTAAAAATGCTGTCCATTGAGCTTAACTTGCATTGAACCCGAAAAATTCCTTTAAAATGTATCAATCAACAAAACTGACAAGAAAAAATCTCACAAGTTGTAAATCACAGGTTGTAAATCACTCACAAGTTTTCTTTCTTTTTCCTTCATTACTGACAGTTTAGTTGAAAAACTTGAAGCAATGTTGACTTGAGAAATACTTTGTAAATACAGTAGTTATGGTAATATAAAACCTTTAGGAGAGTGTTGCATTCAATTGCATTTAGGCAACATTCACACTAATCCATTACACACAAGTAAATTTTACTTTCACAATTATTTTCTTAACACACATTATTTCATAGCAGCTTTACTGAAAATGATGCTGTAACAGAAAATTATGCTGTGATGCCTTAAAATCCTCATTGTGCAGTTTAAATGAAAATCTTGATTGGAAATCATTCCTTAAAAATGAATGTAGTTCCCGTGCAGTAAGCAAGCCAAAGGTGACTGAGGTAAGGAACATAAAACTCCATAAGATGTTACTTTATAGAGAGAAAAAAAAACAATACTTTGAGAAAAACCAGGCTCAGCCAGGGGAGCCAGTTCCCCTCTGGTTATATAGCATGAATATAATGCCAATGTTAGTTATCTATGTAGTACAAGTCTTGTTTTATGTAAATTAAGTGAGTAGATGTTGGTGGGTAGTGTTTAAAATTTAGGGATTGCGTAAGAACTGTCAGCTCAATGATTACGTGTCTTTGAAGTCAATCTGTTGAAGCTATGAAGAAGTGTCCTTTTTTTTTTGCCTGATGAAGGATTTAATTGGCATTAATTTATTGTCTATGTATTCCATTTAAGAAGAGTGTAGTCTATCCTGTGACCAAGATGATGCCTCGCAGTCTGGCTGGAAGCTTGTGGCAGTCAGTTCTGGTGAAGTCAATCCTTGGTTCGAAACCTTTTCCTGGACAGTGTGTCGAAAGTCTCACTGTCGGTGGAGGAAAATGCTGTTCCAGTGTGGATGAGAGGCATACACATAGAAAAATCAAAGTGTTTGATTCAAATGAAAATTGAATCAACATTTCAATGATATTTTTATCGACTACTGAAATTTTAAGTCCTTTGTTTTACTCTTCGATGCTATTTTCCTTCCCTTCAAAATCTCTCATTTGCTCTTACTTTTTCTGTCACTATTCCTCTTTCCCTGATGTCTCCTTATATGTGCCACTGTACGCTGCAAAATCACTATAACCGCTCACTTCCATAAGAGCTTCATTAGCAGGCACAAAATGTATCTGTTGCACGCAGCACAATGAAAAGCTGTCCCTGGGAGGGAATACAAACATTTAATTATGTGGCAATGATATAGAGATACACAGAGAGAGAGATTTAAAGACTGAAAGAGAGAGAGGAAAAATGAAAGGTTAAGTGTGTAATCTGAGTGTTGTTTGAGCGGTCAGACATAACAACAGTGACTCCACCAATGGTGTGAGTTTGGGGCGGGATTATGTGTTTGTTGAAGTTTTTTTTAATTAATAATTTTTGCAAATCTGTTTGGTGCCACATTGGTAGACAAAATACACACTTTTCACTACCTCCTCAGTTACTTACAACATTTGATAATTATCCACATATTTGACATGTATTCACACACAGAAATATATATAAGCGAATCAGGGCACCACAGTCATCTTGAAAAAGTCAATATCACTCAAAGATTTTCTGTAATTGCATTTTAAATGCAGATTAGCGAATATTTGCGAATAGATGAATATTTTAAAAGGGATTACAGATGATTGCAAGGCACACAGATAAACTGCCCCTTCGAAGAATGAAAAACATGAAACACTTATTAGAGGGAGGTGCATTTATTTTATAGCCAAGAACATAAGTCTGTAATTATTCTTTTATTTATTAAGTTCATTATTCAGGAGTCCGCAAAGCAAAAAGGGGTGGGTTTAAATAAAGAGAAACAGCTCATATAGTTGTCAACGACCTCAAAGAGAGAACAACAAGGGAAAAGATAAGAAATTGGGGATGCACAATTACCTAAATTAAATTAACAATTCCGTACAATCACTTTTAATTCTGTGTACTGTTGTAATGAATGTGTTTTAGCTAAGATTAGGCCTATATCCATTGTCATACTAAATTCTCCCTTTTGTGGCATGCACAAAAAAGGGGATGAAAGAAGTTGAAAGAGGAATTGAAGCAGACTGAGGAAGAAACCAAGAGAGCAGGATGACTCCGTATTAAACGATTGGCGGTGTCAATCAGAACTAATGTTTCGCTCTCTCCATCTCTGTCCTCACACAGACGAAATCCTCGGAATTGCACTTATTAACAGCCCCTCCGCTGTTCTTAATTGTAGGCTGACAAAGCCAGTCATTGGCTTTGGGAGTGAAGGACAAAAGCAGTTCTCAAACATCATAATCACAAACGTCTGAGCAGCTCATGTACATCTGAATAGCACTTTGAATTATGAGTCAGGGCGCTGAATGTTATGAATTGTGTAAGTATGGAGAGGTGGAGACAATTTTGCAAGAAACAATAGCTAGTGACTGTTTGGTGCTGATTGGCATTGTGCTGTTTTTTTGCCAGTGTAGCTGCCACTCTTTTACCATTGTCAGTAAAAATTGAGCAGGGCTGTATTTCCCAAATGCATCACAAGCTTAAGCTGATCATAGAGATCATTGGCGGCAATGGTTTCTACGATCTACTTAGGCTGCCGAGGCTGTTGGGAAATGCAGCCCAGGACTTTTAAAAACTTCATATGAACTGTGCTTTGGAAAAATAACTAGCGAATATAGAAAATTGATCTAAACGATTAGATGTAACGTTTGAATTGCTGTTACTCATACATGGATTGGATCCTGCACTGCTACTGCAACACGCACGTATGATACCTCAAATAATCATGTTGATTTTTTTTTGTCCTTTTTTGACCCCACTGATGGTTAGGTTTAGGGGTTTGGGTGAAGTGGTAAATAAAATATCCATTTCTGTTGACTGCTGTAACGAATGGTTGCTAAGATGAGACGGGAGATGCTGGATCTAAATGCAGGCTTTTAATGAAGATGATAATAGAGAAACAAATAGAGATGAACTCATAAAGCAACTAACAAGAACTGACAAGGAAATGCAAAACTAGAGGGTATATATATATATATATATATATATATATATATATATATATATATATATATATATATATATATATATATACCCTCTAGTTTTCCAAAATCCGAAGCACTGCCCCCCTATATATATATATATATATATATAGGGGGGCAGTGCTTCGGATTTCGGTAAACACAGACCTATTTTCATCTGAAGAACTTTCAACCTACTGTTGCCAAATTCACAATGAGATCAGTCTGGACAGTGAGTTTTGCACAGGCAAGCATCACTCCAGCCTGTTCTCATGAAATTTACGTAACCATGACAATATTTTTGCAATTCAAAATTAGCACACTTTTGGCTGCAGTTTTCCAGTGAAATGTCCATTTGGGGGTGCCAAAAGCTGTGATGATGTAATTAGATGAGATTGTAAGATTAATTTTAGATGGATGATTTAATGATTAAAAATGAAAACCTAAAACTTTAGCCTAAACCTAACGAATAGTGTTTTAAAATATGAATGAGACGTTAAAAAGACATCCTTACTCTACCAAAGCCTAAACCTACCGATAGTGTTTAAAAATGCTAAATTTAAATGAAAAGCACATTTTCTGGAGCGACCAGCCAGCCAACCAACACCTAATCCTAATCGATAGTGTTTTAAAATTTAGAAGTTAAATGAGAAACCCATTTTCTGAAGCAACCAAGTCAATTTATGTCACTTCTATGACACTGTTGTGTCATGTGTCATCATGTGTTCTTAACTGGTCTTGAACCGAAGTCCACCAAGTTCAAAGTCCATCGTTCTATGAGGTGAGCTACCCGCAAGCTGACCATATTGGAATGAGTGTATACAGTATATGTTGGTTGGTCTGTAATACTAGCATTAAAATGTATTGATTTTCAAATTATCCGTTAGAGTAAAAGTGTGTCAATATCATAACATAGCAGGGTCTGAGTGATAGAGAGGATAAAAAAGGCAGTATTTATGAAGTCATAATCAGCCGTTGTCATGATTTGAGTGAAAGGGAATAAACCATGCAGTTGTTGTAACTCCTCTAGTGTTCATTTCACATGGAAACTGCAGGGAATAGTACCTGGAGACACGTATAACAAGTTTTGCAAAAAATAAAAGAGTCATGTTTTCATTATGGGCATGCTCACACAGAAGCAGAATACAGTTGTCAGTCCTGTATTTGAGCGCTTAATATGGTTACATTCACACACAATTCAGTTACTTACAAGAGCGACAACTCCATTTTAAAACCAAACTGACACCCGCAAATTTTCTCACAACCGCATTTTCTGCAAACTTGTGCTGTGTAAACGGAACCATACTGGACAAATAGTTGTCTGTCATGTCATAATGTGAGAGAGCCATGTTATAATGTTTCTTGTTTTTCATGTGGGGTTTCGTAAATTCATAGAGACAGAGAAATGAGCTGTCATTCGAAGATCCTGCAGCTGTCTTCCACCAGAGCAGC
Organism: Moxostoma hubbsi; assembly: GCA_032164185.1. Classification (NCBI taxonomy): domain Eukaryota; kingdom Metazoa; phylum Chordata; class Actinopteri; order Cypriniformes; family Catostomidae; genus Moxostoma; species Moxostoma hubbsi. The sequence goes on along the minus strand of JAVLUX010000011.1, from coordinate 7,190,769 downwards.
TCGCATACGCAAGCTGCGCGACATAAATGCTACGTTTTACACTCAGTTAAAAAGCATTCAAAGCTGCTATCAGTTAAATATCATATGATCGATAAACTCTGCCTTGATTTGACTCCTTTATTTAATAACGTGCAGTCAATTGTGTTAAGACTTGCCAGTGTTATGGAAGTTGCCATCTTTTATATTTAATTTAGTCACTGTCCCATTGGTTACAGCTGTTAGAATACGGGCTTGCCGTGTAACCGACCTAGAAAAGAGAATAGCTGAGCTTCCGTCTGATTTGAGTCTCTAAGATACAGAGTGGATGGGAAAAGCTTGTCAGAGTGAACGTTTTGTCTGCAAACAACTTTGTGTTATGAATTACACATGAGTTGCCATGTCCTTTTACCCCTGGTCAAGCACTGCAACAATGAAAACTGATAGCAAGTCAGTTACGTGTCAAATCAGATTGTAAACACGGCATGTGAATATGAATGTATACAAGAGAGGCGCCAGATTAAACACTTTCTTGTTTTCTTCTACTCTCACTGTCTCTCCCTTATGGAAGCTGCAAGGTTTTTGGCCATTATGAAGCACTTCACCCCAATAGCGTTGCATTTTCAAGATGCTGTGTCAAGTTAAATATAGTTGAACTTTTGTCACATAACAGCTAATAAATGTGTGGACCAATCAAATTAACTGGTGGGTGGGGTAAGCATATTTACATGTGGACCATGGTATTAAGTTTATATTAACAATATATGGGAGAAAAAAAACATGCCTACTGGTAAATTCCATTGTTTTCTAACACAACAGCAAAACATTCTGTGTGAACGACCCATAAGAATTGAGAAAAGAAGAACCAAAAATAAAAATCTCAAATCTGCTACATTTTGTCTAAAAAACAAACAAACAAACAAACAAAAAAAAAAAAAAAAAAAAAAAAAAAAAAAAAAAAAAAAACCTTTACTAGGCTGGCATTGTGACAAACCTGGAAAGTCAGTGAAAGGTCAAGAGGTTGGCTAAATCAGATTTGAAACCAAAAAAAGTGACAGAATGAGTAAGAAATGTTATCAAATCTGCAATCAAATCATCAAATTCCCATCAGTCTCTGGTTCTCTGCACTTTGTTCTCTCAAGCACAAATAAGAATGAGGAAGTTCCTTCTTAATCCAAGCATGCACTATAACAGAAGTCAGTCAGTGCAGCTCCAGTGAGAGAGTGAGACATACTGAGCTGGAGCAGAGAGCATCATGCCACGCAGGATCCCGCCTTTGCTTGGCAGGAGTTGGCGCTCCTAACAGAATCAAAGGCTGCTTTTCTTCCCAATGAGACACACGAGCTCAGAGGTCAGTCTGCCTTTCTTGGACCAAGACGGAGAAAAAACTGAATAAATGGGCTTTGTGAGACAATGGCTTATTGCTGTGTAGGCAGGCGTTTGTAGCACCATGCCCTCTTGCTTTGATGATATAAAAAGTGAGCGGGAGATGCTGCTCTCTGAAAGCAGTGATAAAAGTAAATGCTTTAACCTTCTTTGTTGATAGGGCTTACTGTCTGTGCCATGCCATGTAAACATTTAGATTTAATGTCAACTTGATACATGTGTGTGTGCCAGGATGTAAATATGCACAGTGCCTCCCGAACAAGGCTGTTCCATAACATAAGTCTCACAATTAAGTGATAAAAGATGATGTTGACTCAATGATGACTGAGTAAACAACAGAAAAAATCTAAACAAAGCAAGGATTAAAACATTCCGTCAGCTGCAAAAACAAGCTTGAGATGCATTTACAGTAAATTAAAGTTCTCAGAAAGTGAACACCCACAAATACCAATGTGAAGAAACAGAACAAGACATTTATGTTATGATTCCAATGAGATACTTTGGCCTCATATGGGTCTTGTCAATTTTTCTCTCCCACAGTTAGCACGAATGTAATCATTCAGTCATTCTCAAATAAATATCAATCTAAAAATTAAGCATTTCTTAAAAGTTCTTTATTTATATTAATAGTTCAATTTAGAAACCTCCCTAAAGAACACTTTTTGGCACCTGTGCTTCCAAAACATGGTTCTTTATGGAGCCTAAAAAGGCTATTTTGTACTTTTGTTGCAAACCAAAGATCCCTAATCTAGTGTTCTATTTAGATATTTTTTTTTTTATATGAGTATTATATTATTCACTTTTATGCTTTCAAATGTTGCACAGCTCCATATATCACAAAATCTAGCCAGGAAAAAGTTCAGATAGCAAGAAGGAGTTTAATTGCCGAACGATTAATTTTCATCAGCAGCGAGCCTCTCCACTCACTGATGAGACTTATTCCAAACCTAAGCCGATTAACAAACTGATATTTGTTCTCCTCCTATTCCCCACAAATCTTTCTGTTGCCAAGTTGAATGCTTTAAATTTGTTGGATTTAAATTCATGGCCATCTTCAGACAGACTGGAGTGATAACCGATACAGATCACACATCACAATAAAGAGCAATACAACCAATTAAACATGACTGCTCACTAAAGTGTTGAGATCTTATCATCATCATCATCATCATTACACACTTCAAGATTTTAGGATTTATCCACGTATTTGCCTGTAACTTGTAACTCATTATCATATATTTAAACAAATATTTCTGGAGGCACATTTTATAGATAACAATTCCCAAGTATTAACAAATTATACAAAAAAAGTTGACATAATTTAATTTAATTGATTATTTTTAAATATTACATTAAACATAATAGGTAAAAGCTTTATTTAGTACAGATTTTGGTAGCATTTTACAATTAGGATACATTTGTTAATGTTAGCATTAGGTATCATGAACAAACAATTAACAATAATTGATATTTAATTTGTTGATCTTTGTTAATGTTAGTTAATAAAATTGTTCAATTTTAGTTCATATTAGTTCATAGTGCATTAACTAATGTTAAAAATTACAACTTTTGATTTTAAAAATGTATTAGCATATGTTGAAATAAACATTAACTAAGATGAGGTTAGTTATATTTATAGAATTTAGAGCCATGTCTAACCAAAGATTTCATATTTGCTTAATGTTTGCTGGAGTTTCAAGTTATTTATACTTAAGAATATATATACATATATATATAATATTTCAAAAACTTCCAAACTTCACTTTAAAACAGTTCTTTATTCGTTATATACTGTATAATCTATACTAATTATATAAAAAAAACTATGTAAATTAACACCAAAGTTTATTTTGCTATTGTTGTAAGTCAAATAGGCTTCCACTATTCCGGTCATTTTTAGACCCGATCTGATGAACCATTTTCTAAATTAGTGTGTGTGTGTGTGTGTGTGTGTGTGTGTGTGTTGTTATTATTATCTATTTTTATTTAGGCGACTGTTGCAAACTGCAGTTTAGCAAAATATCCAATCCGAAAGATGAAGACAGTCTCCTTTATTTATTTTTACCCTATCCCTTTAGGCTATTTCCTTTATTTAAACTAAAACAACAATTCAATCAACATCTTCTCCTTCAAGCAGCACGACTTCTGTTTATTTATTTGTTTGTTTTGTTGTGCGCAGCAGAGTGCTAAAGTGCGTCAGTAGCGCTTATCTTTGCAAATGACACCGATACTATGAACCACAATCAGATCAAGACGTGCTCTTTGCCCACATTCAATTGGTCAACTGAAATGTATCGATTCTGCTTCTGTGTTAGTTAATTATCAGTATCTAACAGGTGAAAATTAACTCAAATAATCGTGCTTAAAGAAAAGGTTGGGGTCGAGAAACGTTTGAAATAGTGGCCCGGTAAACGCTTGTCAAACTCATCGAATGGTGTAATGATTCGCTATAAAGTTGACTTATGTTTCCAAAGGCGTTCAGTTCAGCGCGACTGTGATGGATGATCGGTTACTACAGCATCATTTACACGACTGTAATCGATACTGCTGCTTCATATTGACGAATGTACCTATTCTGATGGATATACAGTACGTGTGAAAATTAGCCACTATGACTATTCATCAATGGATGTGCGTGTACGAGAGAGGCAGATATAGAGAGCAATGTGATTCAGAGTTACTCGGTTCACATATCACCACCAAGTGGAGATCTGAACCCCACATTTGTGTATATTCAGGTTAGTCTTACGATGTAAATAACACAATCTGTCAGTCATGCTAATTGCGTTGTATTTAAAAAAAAATAAATAAAATCAATTTAAATTATAAACACTGTTTAGTTATAGAAGGGTTATAGTTTAATTGACAGAACACCTCAGATATAGACAATAAATTTGCCCAATAAAATTCATGAAATAAGACAGTTAACAAATAATATTAAATATGTAGCCTACGTGTATATATTAATATCTTATAAGTAATCTAAAGCATGGTATATAAGTATCCTGTTGCGCGCACCAGAGGTTCGCCAAGGCAACAGAAGTGACTTTTCAGTTGCAGGAAAAGAAATGACCACTTAAACTCTTTCTCAGACAGGATACGGGCCGAGAATAACAAAACAAACGTCAAATGAACCCTGAATGCCCCTTTCAGTGCCACTTCAACTGTGCCATTCTGCGCTTTCAGTGCCACTGCTCCAACTGTAGGCTATGCCGTACCAACACACACAGAGACTCTATGCAAGAAATCTATAATATGCATCATTGTAGTGGCAAATGAATGGTATTCATTCGCTATCGCAATGATGCAGCTTAAATATTTCAGGCAGGTTGTATTGTTAAGGAGGAGATGCAACAAGAAGATTGGGCTTAGTAAATGACTGAAGAAAAATCCTTAAAAGAAGCTGATGGTCCATAAATCAGAAGATGTGAACTGTAAGATGCGTTCTCATACAAAAAGTAAGCAGTACAAACAGGTGCGTGCACGCGAGCAATAAACACCTTTGCGCACTAGACGATGGTCGGTCACTCACCTTGCTGCGAGTCGCTCAGCCGAACCGCCACTGAAGTCAGAAGAAAGCCGAGGCAACACAGTGAAGACACCAGCTTCATGTTTGAAGTTACCCTTGTACTTCACATGTCCAATACCATATCCTTGTTACTTCAAAAATGTCTTGGAAAAGGCAGGAACGCAGCCAACTGTTATTGAGTGACTTCTCAATTGCTGCTGCTGTGTGACAGTGAAAATAATTAAATAAGACGTCCCGTTTAATCGGTAAAATAGTCCTCAGGAAAGAGTGTAAAAGTTCAGGTGCGTGATAATTCGCAGTGGTTTGACAGGACCTCGACGCAAAGCTCTCATGCCATTACTCTCTTCAGACGCTCTTCAGCTCAGCGGAGGCACAAAGCCTGGGAATGCCCCCATAGTACTCCGCTCCGCCCTCCCCTAATCGGATTGGTCAAAATACGACATAATCAGCTTAGAGCCCGCCCTAAACTGTTCATCGTACGTTTTTATTCGCTCACGAGGCGCTCGTTTCTGAATACACCTGTCTCGTTATGCATACATTTAACCCTCAGAGAAGCAACGTCACAGAATCACAACGTTTGTTTAACGTTGTAATATTATTATTAATAATAATACTAATAATAAATCCTCTAAACAATCACAACAACAGATTTGGTGGAGGAAATTGCACATTATATCTTGCAGGTTGTTTAAACCATAAAGATGATATTTCACACAGAACCCCTAAAATAAAACATTGTACTGTGGAGTAGAAAGGGCCAAGGTGGGGTACATATTTAAAGTTAATTTACTCTCCAAAATCTAATAGACAATCATTTTAACACTAATAGTCGATATTGGAACTTAAAAAAACTTAAACAACTTCACAAGTAAAAAAAAGGAACACTAATCCCACCCAGGGTAACTAAAACACATCCTTGTCATAAGCTAAAACGACATAATTAACATTAAAAGGAACTTGAATTATAACTATAACCCAATTACTTTAAAAATATTAATAATTTGTTCATTAATCCCCCCAAACAGTCTCATAAACCTGCACAGACCTACCTCATTACTTATGCAAACACAACAGCCAATAGCAAGTCCCCAAGTATAAACATCAACAGACATTACAATATGGGTTAATATATATATATATATATATATATATATATATATATATATATATATATATATATATATATATATATATATATATATAGGTTTATGTACAATAAAACATAATACAATACTACTCTGCTATAATCTGACACTCAGCCAAGTTCTTTAAAATGACACACACATACACACCTGCCATCAAAGATGAGGATAGAGGCAATACTTCTTTAAAACATCTGGTATGCTTTACGCACACACCCTTAAATAGAAAGGTGATCGTCTTACTCCTCGACTGAAAAAAATATGCCTGAAATAATCTCAGTTTGAATTTGTCTTTGTGTGCTACTCAATGCATTTGTTTTATATATATAATTTTTTTTATGCTTTTTGCAAAACATAATAGCATACATTCGTAACCAATGAAAACTATCCCATTCACACAAAGTTAGCAAAAGGGCATGAATAAAATGACACCCAATATTTAGTCACGTTGTACATTCTGTTCATTGATTTAAAGAAGCTGACCTAGAAAATTAATATTCACTTTCATTTTCACTGTGCCCTTGATTCCTGTAAACTCTTTTGTTTACTGTTCACATTTCTAATAGAGACAAAGAAATATTTGACAGCCTGTTCTGCTGGTGTGTGACGTTTCTGCATCGTTTCTGTAGTACTGACCTCTAACCACAGGAGGGAGTCATAACCACACCTTTGGGGTTTCCAAAGGTCAAAACCGGCAGGAGATCAAGCTGTTTCCTCCCAAGCATACAGGCCGACAAATGACATTGGCATCTTATTTTTATTAAATGCAGATAACACGCTATTTAAAATAAGTTACAACGTTTTATTTTTTCATTAAATATTGAAAACATCATCACTTAACAAAACACTTTCCTGTTCTCATTTGTCACCTCAATGCCAAACAACACAACTAAACAACAAAATATTCAAATAGTGTTTTAATTCCTTTAATAAATCTCTCAGAATGGCATATATGACAATATCTTCCAGATGCTTTCAATCGCATTATTCATTCTCTGGATTAGGAGAGTGAATAACAGAGGTTCCGCTGCTTGGCGAAAAACACCCTTGATGCTGGGTGTAAAGCTAATCTAATACATGACTCCATGATTTGTTTAATGGATGAGAGTTAGCCATCCAAGGGCCGCCAATAAAACCTGAGCCTCTAGAGACTCTCCCGTGCATAATGATTCCAGACACACAATATCCATTTAATGAAGCGGGTTTATCAAACTAGGCAGAGCTTATTTCCACCAGTGTCCTTCTTTCCCCTGCTATCTCCCATTACACTTCCTGCATTCAAACAGCACCAGCGTTCAGCATCCTGCTACAAAAGACCAACATCAGTACGAGCCAGAGAATGAGTTACATTTGGAAAAGTTACATTATTTACATTTAGAAAATGCTATTCCCCCGCAGAGCATCAGAATGGTAGATCACAAATTATTATTTCACAGACTATATGTATTTAGGCTACAGAGACTGTTCAAGCTAAAAACTAAAGTAACTTGATAACTTGAGAAGTGTTATCTTTCAAAGCAAATGCAGTCCCATTAAAGTATCACTGTAGCTTTAAGTACATAACATTACATAAAACATACATAATGCTCTTTAATCAACATAAAGTGCAAATATTCAAGTAAAATTTATGCCACACTTGAACTTAAATAAGCTACAGTTTACTGGTCATGTTATAGTAAACTCCATGCAGTAATACACAGTATTTACTGTAATTTCCATTTGCAATTTTCATTCACATTTTTTCATTTATCATGAAATTTTATCCAAAGTGATTTACAGTTGTGGAATTCCACAACAAAAGTAAATCATACTAAGAAGATATGCCATAGTAAAATGAGAAGTGGTGTAATGCAAGGTTCCAGAATTGCTTAGAAAAGTACAAAATTATGAACTAGTAAAGATTTCAAAAGGAAGCCTGTTTCTTTAAATGAAATCCTTCCATGGTGAGTTGCAGAGAATGAAGGAATCAACATGATCTGTTTCTGAGAAGAAAAAAAAAACTGGACTGAATAAATATTAGGCCTTCAGAGATAAAATGCTGGCATGATCGTGATTTTAAATGTGTCTGCACTCAGTAATGTAAATTCTCTTCAAAGTTTGACAATCTGTTTCTTTTTTACTGGCCAGGAGTCAAATGACAAATGTGTCTTTTTACTCTTGGGCTGTTAAGGCCACTTATATCTAGAGTCACTGAGCATTGAGGAGCATTATCAAATTACATACACACCATTACGTGGTCACTTCCACCGCTAACCGCCCTCGTCAGAACCTGACTGTGTAATTGTTTTCCATATGTTGGATGCTCTCTGGTGCACATCACAAGAGTTTCTGACTCAGGTTGGGCTCTTCAACTCATCTGCTAAGTTTCACATAGACCTTTCGTAATGAACATTCACCCACTTAAAAGACATGCAAATAAGTGATATATATTGTATAGCGGTGTGAATCTCAAAGAAAGACAGCGCAAGTCATTGGCTTAGCTAGTGATTCAACACTACAGATTGAAACTAACTGCCTGTGTGAAGATGGTGTCAACTGGGTTTTAAATTACTTGCAGTTAATAATATTCCCTGGAGCCCACATTTGAACAGAGAACTGAATCATTGGCTAATGTAAGGGCCTGATGAAATATTGTTGTAATGTTTCACAAGGCCAGATTCAAAAGCTCTTTTGGATGGTAATTGAAGGGAGCTTTAACAGCAATATTGGTACTTGGACCATTAACATGAAGGCACAATTCACTGTATGATACTGCCATCTACAGGGCTAAAGAGGCACTACAGAAATGATAGCCGCTTGAATGTGAGACAGCCAACTGGTATGTACAGCGTTTAGAATGAAAGATGTTTTAAGTTACTTTTAATAAAGTGTAAAAAAAAGAAAAAAAAACTTTTCCTCCTTAAGAAATGGCTATTAAATTGTATATACCTATAAAAAATATATAGTTTGTAAATTATGTTTTTTTTTAAGAGATGAGGACTCAATGTCAAAATCAGTGACAAATCAATGGCTGTTTTAATCTACATGGTTCATATCAATATAGAATAAGTATAAATTAATAATGGGTGACAAAAACACCTGTGAATAGGGTAGTTGTTCAATGCCATTGAAAACGGAAAACATTTGTACTCTTGTAGTAACGCAAGCATGGCATGTCATATGCTTGATTCCCATTGTTATGATAAAAAACATGAAGACATGAGTGCACATTATTTAACAGAAGAGGAAAACATATTTTATTTTCTTCTGATTAATCATCTTCAAAGCCTCTGACACTTGGTGGCAGCATCAGTCTTAGTAATCTAATTTGGTCATAGCTTCACTTGGCTTTGAAACTGCATTTGAAATCATGCCATGCACCACTGCATTTTGAGTTAGAGATAAAAAAAAATGGTAAAATGCAACACAAACTCATAAAAAGATTAAGTTCAAGTTGTTATCTTTGTCATTGGTCTAAAGTGGGCCTCCAAGTGGCCATGAACATTTATCTTTGTCACAGATTAAAGGCCTGAGAAACTTGCTCTATAAAAAGCCAAAGTGTAGTCCTGTGGTCTCAAGTGGGTCGGGGTGTATGGAGATGATGGTTCACATTCACAGCTATTACTATTTCTGTACAGATACAAACAGAGGGAGGTTAGTGTTAACACCAGCCCCACAACTTACAACAAGTGTTAGGTAAGTTACTCCAAAAAAGTAATTAATTACTAACAAATAATTGCATCTTTTACAGTGTAATTAGATTACTGTACTAATTACTCTAAAACTCTTATCAACCTCAAACAGATGAAAATACAAATATAGGCATGAAACTGTTCTTTTAATTCTTTCAAATAAATAATATAAAATCGAATAAATTATCCATGAACCGGCCAAAGAATTTAAGGGGGCAGCGTTAAAAGAGAAAACATATATTATAACATTAGATGTTAAATTAAAAATTTAAATTCACTATTGTTTTATATAGATTTGTTCTTTTGTCTATTCAGTAGTGTTGGGTTCGAGTCGACCTCAGTCGGGGTCAAGTCCGAGCCTATGAACAATCGAGCCCAAGTTGAGTCTGAGTCCAAAAGAGGCCAAGTCGTACACAAAACTGAGTCCATAACAGGCAGAGTCGAGTCTGAATTAATCTGTTCATGAATCTGAATTAATATTGTAATTGTAAACTCAACATCAATATGTTAAGCTTATTTTAAACTTCACAACTAAGAAAAATAGTTTGTCGATATAAATGTAACAAAAAAACTTGTTACATTTCATATATACATTGTATGATTAGTTTCCAGCTGAACAGACTTCAAAGTAGTTTCTGAATGAATGCATATGCTTTTAGGTATGAAGACAAAACTGTCCTTCAACACAATTCTTGAGTTCTGTTGACATTTCATGTATTTGTTGCTTTTCCCCTCCACTCAAACATAGACGAAAGAAAGTGAAAGATGCTTTAGTCATTACAACCAAGGTTATTATTTCTCACATTTTTATTTAGTTTTTATTTCTACTTCATTTTCAATTTGTCAATTCAGTTTAATTTACTTTTATTTAAAATTATCTCTATTTAAAGAAATAATAGTCTAATCTGCTGACTGATTTGGGAAAATACAGTACATACAAATGAGTCAACACAGTAGTAATTAGCACTCGATGAGAAGTTACATCTCAAGATTTGACTTCAAATGCTGCATCCAAAAACACTGGAAAAGCCCACTGATCATATTAAGGCCATGTTGTCACTTACATAATTTTCTAGTTAATTTTGGGGAACCACACAATGCAGGGCAGTTCTGCGTATTGCTCGTGCACCTAAATCCCTGATGTGTCTGTGTGCGTCTCTCAGCAGCTGCCGCAGAAGATAAAAAAAAAATAAATAATAATAATTACTGATTTTTGCTTGAGCAGCAGCCACACAATCAGTCTGAAATATTTAAATACCAACCAAAGAAAATTTTAACTTTAACCACAAAAACATGAAGAAGATTTTTGATTCATAAATTTAACAGCATTGTCCTTCAAAAGTGTCAGAGATGTAGGCTAAAAAAGACATGCATACGTTACCTGGTTGTTTACAATAAAAATAAACATTTAAAATACAAACATCTTAACCAACTAAATTCATCTCATCATCAACATGAAGTTTAGCTTCATCCCCAAACTCTGTCATGAAATATATATATTTTTTTATAGTCTATAATTCAATTATAAACAAAAAATTTCACTGCCCAAAATATCCCAATATTTTACTGTAAAAAAAGTAAAATAATGTATTTTAAGCTGCCCCTCCTCCCCGAGTATTTAAAAAGTTACACATATAATTCATCAAGCTATTATGGAGCAGTTCAAGCTGACAACACTGCGTGGACGACAAGAGACTACAAAAGGCTACATGACCAGATACATTATGCCTAAAAAGTCTTAATATCCAATATTAATACTATTTTTATGTATTTTATTTCAATATCCTGTTTTTAGTAAACTGTGAGAGACATGATGTGGATGACTTGACTCAATGAATTTCTTGATTTTAAGTTTTGAGCCACGATAAAACCTGCAATGCTAGCACTTTCTTGGATTCACAAAAACCACACGCAATTTTACCAGTTGTAAGGTCCCATGTCGTGTGAAACTGCCTTGTTTCGTTTTTATTACATTGGATACATACCCATCTTTATGTTTTCATTATACAGACTTCCTCTGTAGTCCATGTTATACAGTAGTCTCTGTAGTAACATTCAAGCGTATTGGTTAACTGATGAGTGTGCCTGTGTGGATGTGTGTGTGCATGTGTTTGCTAAAACACAGTGAAACAACTCTGGCTACATCTACGAATTCAGGGGCTGCAGACAGAGATGTGTTCATTAATTTCTGTTTTTTTATTTTTTATTATTTATTTATTTTCATTGCATCACAAATGTCATGGACAGGGGTGTTTCTAGGACTTGAGGGGGTTTGGGGCTTAGCCCGGCCCTGTTAAAGTGGGTGTGGCTTTAGGTGACCCACCATCTATTTTAAATAAACACGCTCTACCTTTATGTTTTTTTTCTGCACTCTGGCACCTTACTTACAATAAAATTACATTGATTCTCACAGGATTTTGTGAGAGTATGGGGGGTGGACCTCCAATCCTCTAGGGGGGTTCGGGGTTAGGGGGTTTTCTTCCCCATAAGAAAATTTAGTACATTTTAAAGTTAATTACTTCCATCTGTTGCACATTGAGAGCAAAATTAAGAGGCTAGTGTTGTGCTCTGGTAAACAGTTTTGTGCTCTTAAAGCTGCAGTAGGCAACTTTGAAATAAATTGAATTGTGAGAAACAGCACCCCAATTATTGCTCTGCACCCCAAACCAGGGTTTAATTGACAGAGCCATGTCCTGCCTCGCCAAAAGCGATTAGCTAAAATTAGCTGGATTGACACTTCCCAACCCACAATTTCCACGCAGAGCTAGAGTCTGTGGTGCTAACTAATTTCTCACAGGGCCTCATTTAACTTAGACACCATGTCTCTTCCTCATCTGGGGTTTGACATCTCTTAAAATATTTTTGTATGCTCATTCTGAAAAGCAGGGTAAAAACTAGGGATGTCAATTCAGCTTTTTATTTTTTTAATGTTACCTCAGACTGATAACGATAGCTAGCTAGTGAAGCCATAAGCAGTGTAACGTTATGCAAATTATCCTACTAACACTAATGTTAATTTATGTTAATCATCATGATTGTCACATTGGCAATAATATTATCTGTTTGCTCTTGTACACTGATGATGATAAATTGTGTGTGGAGTAGTGTATAAATGCAGTGGATACATTTAATGTTAGTTAACATTAATTACCTCACAGATTACCTCCTCAAACAAATAACTTTAGACGGATCCAGTGCATATATCTGTGAGTGTGTGTGAGCGCATGAGTTTACAGCAGCGGGTGAGGAGCTGACTGGTGTGCGAGAGAGAGCGCAAAACACAACCTTTTATTTTATGCTATTATGAGACTGAGAAGTGCAAAAATATTTTAGATGAGGATTGTAAAAAATGTTTGGTTCATTATGAGACCGTGGCAGGTCAAATGATACTATGGAGTTCACTGTTCTTGTTCATGGGAAACACTGAATTACATGTGTTGTTCATTGGAAATTTCAATATGTACCTCAAAAATGGCTAATTTTCTGATTTATCATTAAACAGTAAAACAATTTATTTTGGTGTAACATTAGTTTACTCTAATATGAACATCTAAGTCAGTCAGTTGCTACTAGCATGAGTGGACTTGCTCACCCTATGCAGACCATTTATAATAGGGTTCAAAACAGTGCAACTATGAATGCAAAACATTAATACAGTGAAAAAGACACTCTATTAGCATAACATAAATATATATATATATATATATATATATATATATATATATATATATTGTACATTTATATATAAATGTACAACATTCTTTTGAATTCTGTGTACTAAAATAAAATAAAATATTTGATGCTATGTGTGTACTTTCATTTACTATTACTATTATTTTGAATGGCTATGGAAAATTAAGCGATGTGATAACAATTTTACCTGGTCACAAAAAGTAGTCTGTTAATTTACCTGATGAACTTTCCCATTTTTCGGAACCTTTATGCTTCGCAGAACTAATGTGTGCTCCTAAATAACTTGCACCTTTATTAGCAACTACACATAAGTGCCTGCTTTAAATGTCATGCATTCTGCTTTCCATGGATCTCGACCTGGACGAGAGCATATTAAGTTTTTGTGCAAATCTGTAAATTTGCTTCCACTCACCTGTCACACAACAGCGCTTCGCAGAGAGATTGACAGGCAGGAATTTGGTCAATAGTTGCAGCAAGCCTCTTATAATCGACCAATTGGTGTGCGAGAAGGCGGGACTTACAAAGTGGGGTTAAAGCAATGCAAATATGCGCTCACACACACAATGAAGTATTAGACCAGATGCACATCATAATGCAACTAAAGCCGAATCCCGGACATTTTCGCAAATTTAGAAATCCCGGCCGGACTCTTTTTTTAAGGTCCGAAAAAGAGGACATGTCTGTGAAAAAGAGGACGTATGGTCACCCTACATTTGGACGTCCTTGACCAGCCCACAGGTTTAAAAACATTAAGCTAAACATCAGTAATCCTCACCATTTTACTTCTTTGCAATAAAGTCCAAAAGGCTGCGTTGCTTTTTTTCTTGAAGTTTCATTTATCCTCCAGAGTGACACAAGCTGCCTCTCTCTAGTAGCAGGAGGCAAAGAGGGAGGGTGTCACGTCATGTGAACTTCAAACAAAATGTAGCAATATTATTGTGAGTAGCCTACGTTCTTCAAAGACCTGCGTGACAGGCTGCGTCATGAAGATTATTGAATATTCATACAGAAATATTTTTGTTGTTGTTGTTGTTGAGCTGCACCTAAACTTGTATTAAACTAGTACTAGATTTAAAATTACAATCGGGGCTACAGTCAATACATTCGGGGCTGAAGCCCTGGAAAAATTACCTGGTGTCGTGGATGGTCATGGACTCATTTGAAAAATATCCAAAGACACGAGTCCGTGACAAGTCCAAGTCCATTAAAGTTGTACTTGTGACTTGAGTCTGAGTCCAAACTTGAGTACCCCAACTCTACTATATAGTATTTAACGCAATTACATCAGAAGTAACTGTAATTAAATTATTGAAAACTAAGAGTAATCCTAGTTTACTTTTCTGTGAAAAGTAATTTAATTACAGTAATTCATTACTTAGTAATGCATTACACCTAACACTGCTCACAACCAAGCACCTGAGTGAATGTGCCCAACATGTTTGTGATCGTATGTGTCTGTTTGTGCATAGAGTCGCAAACTTGACCTTGTATGTTCATGTGTGTGTACGTGCTTTAACTTTTGTGGATGTGTCTAAGTTTGTGTCTGCTTGTGAACACTAAAACTTTCCACTATCACACATACTGAGTCACTCCCACCACTTTACCCAGCAGCATCCAGACTCTCCACAGTTGCAAATGATTCAACCTACTTCTGATGTGACAAAATGCTCTTAGACACACAGAGAGAAATGCAGAAATTCTCATAGTCACGCCATGCCGGTCCAGGATAAATGTGTCTAAGTTACCAACAACCAACAAACATACAAACTGACACTTAACACTGAAAAAATTATGCAGATATTTATAGCAGTGTACAGTATACAAACAACATTTTTCATATTGTATATTCACCACAATCAATGTATTTTGCCTATTATTGATACATTTGTTGTCACTTTCGACACCGGTTCATTCAGTGGTAGGACTAATCCAGGCATGATGTTGATAGCTTTTCAATGATACTGGGCACAGCCCACCCATCAAGTAAATAAAAAGTACCCTACCCTAAATTTCAAGTGGGATTCAGGGGCACGTTCCCTTGGGAGAAATGTTTTGCAAAACCATGACGTTAACCATTAAAGTGTTGAATTCTGGTGTCTGGGGGTGTAGCTTTAATGTTACTCCAGTACTGGCTTATCTAAAAGCATATCTATAAGACTTATTCACATAAAAGAGATCTAGTTTAAAGGAATATTCTGTGTTCAATACAAGTTAAGCTCATTGTTGATTACCACAAAAATTCCTTTAGACTTGCCCTTCTTTTCTTAAAAAAAAAAAAAGCACAAATCTGGGTTGCAGTGTGGCACTTACAATGGAAGTGAATGGGGCCAATTTTTGATTGTTAAAATTCTTACTATTTCAAAAGTATAGCCACAAGTCATAAACAATATGCATGTAAACATGGTTTTAGTGCGACAAAATCACTTAATAACCTTTTCTGTGTAAAGTTATAGCAAATTTTACAACTTTGTTGCCATGAGGATGCAATGTCAACAAACCCTAAAACCTAAAAATGACTATAAATATCCATTTAAATAACTTTACAGCTAAAATAATGTCTCGGTTACTGACGTAACCTCCGTTCCCTGATGAAGGGAACGAGACGTTATGTCGGTGAGTTAACACTAGAGGTCGCTCCTGCGGAGCCCCGATGTCTCTGATCTTGAGAAAAGGCCAATGAAAATTGGCATGTGGAAATTGGCTGCCACTCTCCCGGATATACTGGTATAAAAGGAGTGACATTGCAAACACACATCAGGTATTGCACAAGGGGAGGACTTTGTACTGATACGCCTGGCCGTCGAACGTGAACCATAGGAACGGTCGGTGTCGAGGCAAGATAGAGACGTGGAAGAACACATCCTTCAGGTCTACCGCTGCGAACGGTAATCTTGATGCCGGACGCAAGTTCGAATGCGTCTTTGCGTGAGCATTTTGAACGGGAGTTTGTGTAAGGCCCTGTTGAAAACTCGCAAGTCCAAGATCAGTCGTAAGCTGCTGCCTTTCTTGGGTACGATGAAGTAAGGGCTGTAGAAACCCTTCTACATCTCGGCTGCAAGGACAGGCTCTATCGCGTCTTTGAGTAAAAGAGTCGCGATCTCCGCACACTGTTGGCATCTTCGCCGTGCACCGAGGTAAAGCGTATGCCGGCGAAAGGGGGTGGGGGCCTGGCGAACTGAATCACGTAGCCGAGTCAGATGGTCCTGGCCAACCAGCGCGACGGGTTGGGAAGTGAGAGCCACGCGTCCAAGCTCCGTGCGAGGTGCACTAAGGGGACGATTGTTTTTGACGTACCTGGTGAGGCTTTGCAGAGGGGTGGAGCATGTAGTGTTGCGTTGGGAGGCAAAAGCGAGTAGTGACTGAGGAGGAGGTCCCGTTTAGATTTCCTCTGGACTCGTCAGAACCGGCCGGCCGGGGGGGCAGCAGTCGTGGGTCCGGAGGCGAGAGGTCCAATTCCGGGGTGCCGGGACTGCTGGAGTGTGGCACTGGGTTGCCGTGAGAACAGCATTTGCAGGCCAGGTGTCCCAGGGAAAGAGGAAATTGCTCTATTATTGAGAATGTGGGTACCGCAGCCCAAAGGGGGTGCGGCAAAGAAAATAACTTTAAATTCAGATTCTCCTCCCGGCCCTCCACCAGGGGACGGAGTGGTCTGCTTACCAGCTCCGGAGCAAACATCTTGTTCCCTGGGTTGTCCGTCTCAGGAATGCTTCTTTGTGGACGTTTGGGAGACAGGGGATGTGTGCTTCCTGCAGGGCGCTCGACGCTGGGGCTGAGAGCTGGGCCCAGGTTGAGGTGCAGCTGACTGTTGCATTTGCGGCTCTTCAGTTTTTCTTGTTTATAAAAGTTTGTATTGTGCATAAGAGTTTGTGCTCTTTGTATAAATTAAATGTCCAAAACTAATTCAACGAAGTTTAATTATTTTATTTTAAGAAACACCTTGTTCATTTTATATGGGATAAAATGGCATTATTTCTAAACCTGTTTGTAATTTAATGAATTAATTTTATATGTATTAAAAAAAAATTCATCTTGATGCTCTAAATATAAACACTGAAATCCAGAGGTCACATATGCTTTTTATTCACCTGTTGTATGTGACCAGAGAACATTTAATTTTTATCATTTATTATTTAAGTTTATGTTGGAGTTGGGTGCTTTTCAGTTGCATTTTAATTGGCTTGTTGAGATCAGATTTGGGACAATGAAGTGAATTTCATGCACTTGAAGGGTTTGGCTTTGGCAGCCTTGAACCACCCCATCCCCCACCAGTCAAATCATTTGATAACAGTATTTTGTACTTCTTTTGGGGGAAATGGTACAAACATGGACCCTATGATGAACAGAAATATATTTGTACCGTATATATCCTTAAAAGGTACATATTAGTACATTAAGGTGTAACTTTGACCCAGTGAGAGTACAACCACATTAGCTGTACCCTTTGTGATCACAAATGGACCCCGACTGTATCCTTTTTTCAGTGATGGTGTTGTACATAGTGAGAAGCAGCTAAAATTGATTCAGTGCATCAGTGAGCCATTCGGATGATTCAGACTGAATAGCAAAAATATTCAGACCATGATTAATTTGAAAATGGGGCAACGCTGCATCTCTTTTGAAACAGCCGACAGAAAATATGGGACATGTGCCAAGATTGCTCGAGCCCCCTCGACCACTATTTTTTAAATATCATAGAATTATTTATTTTTTTGATGAATGACTATAATATCCATAGAAGGAACTACTTTGAGGTTTGAACCATGTTCATTTCATCCGTGTTTATTTTATATTCTTTTTCAGATTGTTGGTTCATTTAAATGATTATTGAACGATTCACAGATTCTTTTAATGATCGCTCAAGAATATTCTCTGATATCGCATGACATTTTATGTGTTTTTTTTTCTCTAGTAAATATGCTGGTTAATGTGAGCGCAGCGTAGTTCTAGCGGGAAGACTAGCAGCTGTACATCATCACACTATTAGCTGGGTAATTCCTAGCCAATCGCAGGTAAGCCATTGCTTTATAAGTCTGCTCCCAATCTATCACATTGCTGTTTCAGTGCGCTAAGATGGCAACCTCCACCACCCCACCACCACCAGTTGAGCCCCGTCCCGCACGGGGGTAGGCTCCTCGCCCCTGCCTCCTATCTCCGGCAGGATATGATGTTCCGAGTACAACTCCCTCGGACCGCCGGATGGGGCCTACGCCAAAGAGAGACATTACTTTTCTGTTCTACATTCATCAAATAAATGGCATCATAAACCTCACTCAAGCCTGCGTGTCTTCCCGATAGAATTACTGTTATATGTTAACTAGATATGGTCAAACATTGTGTTGTTTATCATTCCAAACATATTGTACAACTATAACTATAGTTTTGGGACATTAACAGTTAACCAAATGATGTTGCCATTACATAACTGCAACGTAATTTGATGACCAAACTTTCATTGTGGTAACGTAACTGAAATGTGAAATTTATTTAAAGGCTATTTAAACAGTTGTGTGTGTGAATAACGAATGCAGACTCAAAGTTAATATACTTCATTTGTTTTGAAAGAGAACAGAGAAAAAATGCAACAATAAAATAAATTGAGACCTATTGATACAGAATTGCAAGTTATTTTGGTACTTAGACCAGCTTAACACCTAATGCCTTGAATTAAATTTGTTAATTTAATTTAAAGAAATGTTAAGGATAAATAAAAATTGTTAATGACTTCATTACAATACAATCTTCAGAATACATATTTTACATAACATTTTTTACATGTTTTATACACCTGTTAATGCAGGTATTTGTTAAACAAGTTTTAACAGAATTTAATGTAGGAATTTTGAATCTTTTATTGATATTACTTAATAAAAGTGAATTTTATCACTTAATTTGTATATCTCTACTGGTGCCATCATGTTTGTGTGACGTCCCGCACCAGCATCTCGAAATCAGGTGCTGCCTTCAGGTGCACCTAGGTAGCTCATACCTCCAAGTCGGGTATTTGTTACAACGACATGTCACGCATTCATGTGGGAAAAAATTATGGAAGAAGCCAAACTTAAACAATCACGTAATGAAAAACAGGAAATGCCCTTTTTCTGTTGTATCGGTGCATAAACATTAGTGAATAAACCTGTATCACTTATAAATGGTATATGATTTATTAATGCATGGTATCTAACATATTTATTAATTAATTTGCTTAAAACAAACAGTCATTAGTTGACTGTCATATATAACAAAGTAAAATTATTTAAATAAAATACAGAAGTTTAAATAATTTAGCAAAATCATTGTTTTCATCATCTTTCTTGTCAACATGCCCCCTTCCAATGTGTTTCATCTAGAATTCTGAGTTTTCCCACTCGTTAACGCGACTCAGTTTTTGCTCCCACAATGCACTGCTCACAGGATAAAATCTGAATCCTCCTGTCAGGGCAGAAGCGATTGATTTTAAATGATACTCCACCCAGCCTGCATCATTTACTCTTTAACACTGCGTCTCATATGTGACCTGCCATAAACTCTCACTGATCGCTCCATTCAGACAACCAAAACCAGCCCATACACAATGCTTCATCCACACCTACCTAGTTACCTACTACCAAAAATCTTCCTACACATTACAGTGCATACACAGCAGTCACTATGACATTTGGAGGAGGCACAATGCCAAATGACATGTTAACTGGTTTGTAATACCATGAAGTTATGTGGGCTAGACAGTGATGTACAACAAGTAATGCAATTATAGATTACACTACTAGTAAAATGTTTGGAAACACTTTGAATTTGAGTTTTTGAATTTATTATTGACGTGATCTTGAAAGCCTTTTAATCTAAAGGCCTATGACTGAAATTATTTTTTGTATTCAAATTTGAATTGTGCTTAAATATGAATTTATATTTATATTGAAGCAAATTACATGAGCAAGAGTGCGATATGTCCTTACATCAGCACTGCTGTGATTCGGCTGCAGGCACGAGGCCACAGGCAGAGTGCCATGGGTAATCACAACAGTACTGATTTAGGGCAATATAGTATGGTTGTGAGTGTAATATTGCTTATACACAATAGTTCAAAGAACAAGTAAATTTAAAGAAATTAAGAAAAACTGAGTACTGTCACAAAACGCAGTTATGCATAGAACTACTTTCTTACGTGACAGATCAGAATCTGCCGTTACTAGTTCAAAACAAATGATGTGTCCAAGCCTCCGTTAGTAATTAAAAAATGTCACTTTGGAACTAAAATCACAGCTTGGGCTGTTTTTAAGTTATTGGAGGAACAAGGATGTTTGTGTGTGTGTTTGTGTGTGTGTGTGTGTGTGTGTGTGTGAGTGAGAGAGAGAGAGAGAGAGAGAGAGAGAGAGATGGAGCGTGTGCAATCACCTGTTGATGATTTTGTAGTCTGTTAGTAAGCTTTCTGAAGATAATGTCATTTTGGTGAAATGCATTTTATTTTCTCTGTGGAAAAATAGCCATTCAAGCGGGGTTTTCCTTCCTATTTCTCAATAGCCGGTACACAGTGAATAGTCTTTCACTATAGAAACCGCAATCTCCTCTGCCATTTTGTCCTCTCTGATGTAGAAAGTCCGGTAAGAGGTAAGCCCCTTGAGTTTGTGTAATTAATCAGTCTGTTGTGTCTCTCAGCTGAGATGAGCCTTAATGATGTTGTTAGTTTAAAGCCATTTAAAGCTTCAGTATTTCCTAGCTTTAGCAGTGTAGTAGTAATACGAGTGATCACGGAGCACTGTTGAATATAAACATAATACAAACTATATATATTATTTCAAAGTATTTTCTCCAACATTGATAAAGAAATTATTTATATATATATATAATTATTTTTATTTATTTTTTATCTGTCAATGTTGGAGAAAATACTTTGAAACTGTAGATTCCCAAGTTGCATGCTACTCATAACTTAGTTCACTACAGTCTTTTAAAAAATTAGTAAATTAAACTAAAACCTACTATTTAATGAAGAAAATATTTGTAGATATAACAATCAGATGATATTATAACTCTGCAATCAGTTCAATTTTAAATAAAAAGGGTTACTATGATAAAATTTGCATAAACGTTTACCTAGTATACACTAATAAACTAGAAAACAATCTATTTGATATGACTGAATCAAAATATATTGATAAACAGCAGCAATTCACGAAATATTTTGATTAAAAAACGAAAGTCACTTTAAGGCTGTGCGATGCTCAAATGAATCAGTGAAAAATTTGTGTGGACTAGTTCATTCACCTGAATCATCCAAAAAAACAAAACAAAAAAACAGTGCTACATCAGAGATAGAGGATGGTTTAGGTGAGCACTTTGGATTACTCCTTCTGCTCTATTGCCGTGTTTGCAATACAATATGACAAATCTAGTGTTTTGTGACGCTTCATCGCTAGTTGTTGGAAAATGTAGCTTTACTAGAATTATTTTGAAAATAGCTGAACTTCTGTACTAAAAAATTTAGTTAGCATCACAAATTTTAGTTAACTGCTTCCCAACAATGGTTTTGATGACTTTGCAATTTTTGTCAAATGTGGTAAAATAGTAATAATAAAGATACAGTAGGTATGTCCACACATTTGACAGGTAGTGTTCTTACTATTCTACTGAAAATCCATCTATCTATGATACCAATAGCTTCAAAGATTTGTGTTAAATTTGCTGACAAACTGTAAAAATAAAGACTAAAATGGAAAAATATTGTTTTAATTTCTTTTTTATATACATATTTTACATTAAAAATGTATGTTATATAAAAAATGTACTCTGGAATATATATATATATATATATATATATATATATATATAATTTTATTTTATGTTCCCAAGTCTCTTGAAAAATGTTTCCACATTTTCAGGAACATTTTTGAGATAAGACATTGCTGAGTATGTTACACCCACAGTAATGCCACATTTAGTGGCATGAGAGCAGCGTTGGGCCCTTGGTTGCTTCAACGATCTGGCTATTTCAGCTCCTCTGCGGTTACGTTCCACTGACCTTTTTCATCCGCAATGCTCAAATGCCTGCTCAGGATGTGAAAGTGTGAACAGAGCTAGCCATTAACACTCACAAGCCTAGGCCCAATGTCTGTTGTACCTGTTGATATGAAAGTACATTATTGTACCAGTGGTCTAGGTGAACGGACAGGGTTCAAAGCTTATGCCTCATGACGTCGACTGCAAATTTTTGTTCCTGCTGCATCCTACAGTCCTAAAATAACTTCTTTATGTCATCATGGGGTTGTCAGATGTGTCGGGAGATGTCATCTTCATTTGTTTCCTGTTTTCACTTCAGCTATTGGCAGCTGTGCAACCATTTTTATCAAACCACTGTTTCACAGTTTTCCTCTTGTTATCTCCACACACACACAACTCCCTCCAGTCTCTCCGCACTCTCTCACTTTCCTCCACGTCTCTCCACAGATGTTTCTTTCCACACATCTCCTTTTAATTAAGCTCCACACAGGTGCAAACGCCTACAGTAACCCTCTATTTTCAGGTTTTGCCGTTGAAGTTTAGACCTTCCTCAAGCAATTGCAAAGTTCTCTGCAAGCTTTAGGGTTAAATGTTCAATATTTAGAGTTATTTAGAGTTGCATTTTCAGTATTGTTTTGCCCTAAATGGGTCCCAGTTTGGGAGTTTCCCCCTTGGCAGTGGCTGTATGAATTTGGTGAGTGGTAGGAAGGAAAGTGGAAGCCCCCCTCCCGCTCCTCCTTCCTCCTCACACTTCAGATTGCGACCTAGCACTCCGAACTGCCTAACCACAAACCAGCCTTTCAATACCCAGAGGCCTTTGCAGCACACTTTCTCTCTCTCTCTCTCTCTCTCTCTCTCTCTCTCTCTCTCTCTCTCTCTCTCTCTCTCTCTCTCTCTCTTTTCTCTTTATTTTTTTTCTTGCATGCTCAACACAGGATATAGCACTCCTCTGCCCCTTCAGAAAACCAAGATGGAGGTGTAGCATCCCCGCAGCTAAGCGAGGGTATGATATTGCAGGGCAGAGTGGGTCAAGCAATAAGATGTGTGGAGTATGAGAATTCAACAACAGTGCTTTTTTGATGCTCAAATTGAATCCAAAATGCTTCTGCACATAAAGCAATGGATCAACCAAAAATTAAGGAATCTTGAAGATTCCTTCACGTTTCAGTCTCACAAAAACTCTAAAGTAGATATCAGGCAGAATGTACAAGCTTCTGTCTTCCATACAAAGTGGAAACAGTATGGTGATTTACCAAGATAATCATATGGGAGGTCAGCATGTTGCTTCTGATACTTCCGGTACCCTAGGATTTGACAATTATACATACTCACAGACAAGCAGCATCTCCTATCAGGTCTATATGCTTTGGCTCTTACATTTTTACTTTCCCCTGTGGTGCGATCCGGATATGTGCCACGTCAACAGCATGGGAGACCTGGGTTTGGAAGTTTCCTTGTTGAAACTAGGAAGTAAACACGTGTGCATATTCAGCGATGAGCACGATCAATTCAGAGGTTGCATTTTTTCCTCTAGCATACATTTTTACTCCACTGATGGTTAGGTTAAAGTTTAGGATTTGTTTGGGGGGTACAGTTTATTGAACATGCATTCATCTTTACTGTATTACTGCATCTACATCTAAAAACAACTCTCATCAAAACTTGCTTATGCTAACCTGCTATGGAGATTAGTCAAGTACGACAAACCACACTTAACATTTTGTCCACTGGGGACAGTGTTTCAAATTTCGGTAAGCATAGATCAATTTTAGTCTGGATTTACATGGGTGGAGCTTAAGCCCCAAATGCTTATATCATCTTGTAGGGATGTCAAAATTACTAGGACTTTGGTATTAAGTCAATACTTAAATATACGTATATTTTAATATTAAGTAATATTTAAGTAATAAGGGATCAGTAATACCAAACTGCGACTCAGTTTGGTACTCTCACTCTAAGGCAGCTGCTTTCCAGCACATGTACAAAAAATGATTGTGGCTGTGTGAACAGTTAAAATGCCCGTCTTGGTAAGTTATTGGAAACTGTGTTGAGTTGGACCAACCAGATGCAATAAGTACCAAATATTAAGATATACTGCATATAACCCTGAAGTAATTTACAGATGTGCTCGAGTATACTTCAAGTCACGAGCCAGGACATTTGTGTTTTGTGCAAAAATCTATTATTTAGACACAGTGCCATAATTCTTGCAAACTTTGGGGAATCCACCAACTATGTGTTCTCATAATCACCATTTTAGCCCTTAACAAATCAACAATAGACCATTTTCACAGACTGTGATAACGCATTTCCACCTTATTTAACAGCGTAAATCTAGCAAACTCTTTCTATTATATATTTGTAACAGGATTTAGCCTCTTCAAGAGGAGGAAGGACGCGGAAACGGGGTGGAACACAAAGGTAAGGCTTTTTAATCTCTCCAAAGTAAAATTACAGAACTGAACAAAAAGGTAGTTATAATGAACACAGACTTATAAACTCTTCTGGACTTTAGCTGGCCAACACTAGACTGGCGCTCTCTCTCCCTGGACTGGAGGCACTGGTGCTCTATTTATGCCGCTCTCCCCATATTCACTGAAATTAGAGACAGGTGTTAGACATAATTTAGCTCAGGTGCAAGCGCCCTTACCGCTTTCTCCCTTCGGATGGGCACTTGACCACGCCCCTGCTGCCACAATATTTTTTTTAAATATTGATTGTAAGTTTATAACTTTTTGATTTGTGTTATATTACCATGGAAATAGTAAAAAAAATAATAATAATATTACTACAGCTGCAAGGGGGGTTTCAATTACAGCTGCTGAGAGAGTGACAGTATATTTGGCATCTTCTCCTATCTGACTGTTTCAATCCACTGCTCTCTCTTATATTTTGTTTTCTTCTGGAAAGTCATTCATCTTTTTAGCATATGGGTAAGTACAAATAATAGTTGCTGTAGTCTCCCATTCACTCCCATTCACCACTGTCGAAGATTACCCTGCAATGGTAACTATGGCAGTGTTACAAGTATTCGGTAATGCCGCCGGTAGAAGAGACACTTGCGGGTTATCTCTTGCCTGACTCGGCATCATCGCTAAAGAGACCCACTCTCCCCACAAAGCTGTGCAGGACCACCTCCACGCTTGTGGGGAAGGCTTATCAGGCAGCAGGTCAGGTTGGTGCTGCCCTGCACACTATGGCAGTGTTTCAGGCGCACTATGCTAATCTGTTGAAGAACCTGAGTGCGGGCACCACGGTCGACAAAGAGCCTTTCTCTGAGCTTCGTCAAGCTACGGATCTATGTCTGCTTTAGTCAGCATGGAGTGACACTTATGGCTTAACCTATCGGGCATCAGAGACAAGGACAAAACTTTCCTTCTTGATGCCCCGGTTTCACCTTCTGGCTTATTTGGTGACGTTATGAATATAGTTATCACCAGGTTCCAGGAGGCAAAAAGTCACGAGGATGCCTTCGGCCAATTCCTTCCTCGCCACACTCAGGGGGAGGGGCCATCGGCCACCCAGCTCCGCCCCAGTCCTTTTAGATGGGAGGCTCAAAAACAAAGTGTGGCGAATCATGCTCCCCCTCGTAAAGACTGGGCCCCCAAAGCAAGACCTCAGGGAAGTTATTTCTAAAAAGGAAAAAACCCTGACGGATTTGCACCCAGCCCTGTAGGGGTAGTCCCCATCGGGACGTGGCGTGTGTATCCACTTCGACCCTCCTGGTACCCCCACGAAACCTCTCCATTCCCGCCGCCTCTGGTGTTTCAGGAGTTAGAGGCTTCCAGCGAAATGTTGGGTGTACCGCTGCTTCCTCCCTTAATCCAGGACGCGGAACACTCGACATCCCCTCAACAGGAAGTGTCAAAATTAATACCCATCGCAGAGTGGAAACTTCTGCCAGGTATTTCTATGTGGGTCCTAAGAACAGTAGAAAATGACTACATAATTCAATTCACTCGCCACCCTCCGAGTTTCAATGGTGTAGTTTCCATTACCGTGAAACCGGAGCAGGCATGTCTACTGTGGAAAGAACTGCAAAATCTCTTGGTCAAGGGGGTCAAAGAACATGTTCCCCTTCCAGAGAAGGAGTCAGGTTTTTACAGCAAATACTTCCTGTTCCCAAGAAGGGTGGGGGTTGCGTCCGATCTTTGACCTTCGAGGCTTGAATCACTCCGACAGCGTTCAAGTTCAAGATGCTAACCGTCAAGTCGGTCGTGTCTCAAATCCAACATCGCAATTGGTTGGTCACGATCAATCTCATGGACACGTACTTTCATATAGAAAGTCTGCCACAACACAGGCACACTATGGCAGTGTTTCAGGCGCACTATGCTAATCTGTTGAAGAACCTGAGTGCGGGCACCACTGTTGACAAAGAGCCTTTCTTTGAGCTTCGTCAAGCTACGGATCTATGTCTGCTTTAGTCAGCATGGAGTGACACTTATGGCTTAACCTATCGGGCATCAGAGACAAGGACAAAACTTTCCTTCTTGATGCCCCGGTTTCGCCTTCTGGCATATTTGGTGACGTTATGAATATAGTTATCACCAGGTTCCAGGAGGCAAAAAGTCACGAGGATGCCTTCGGGCAATTCCTTCCTCGCCACACTCAGGGGGAGGGGCCATCGGCAACCCAGCTCCGCCCCGGTCCTTTTAGACGGGAGGCTCAAAAACAAAGTGTGGCGAATCATGCTCCCCCTCGTAAAGACTGGGCCCCCAAAGCAAGACCTCAGGGAAGTTATTTCTAAAAAGGAAAAAACCCTGACGGATTTGAACCCAGCCCTGTGGGGGTAGTCCCCATCGGGACGTGGCACATGTATCCACTTCGACCCAACATCAAATCCAACATCGCAATTGGTTGGTCACGATCGATCTCATGGACACGTACTTTCATATAGAAAGTCTGACACAACACAGGAAGTTCCTGAGGTTCGCTTTCGGGGGCGAAGCTTTCCAATTATCACCCCGCACATTCACCGAATGCATGGATGCAGCACTGGCTCCTTTGCGACTCCGGGGCATCCGCATTCTGAATTACATAGATGACTGGCTCATACTAGCACAGTCACAAGAACTTGCATTACAGCAAAGGGATATTGTTTAGCTCATCTGGTTTCTCTGGGGTTGAGGCTCAACGCCAAGAAAAGCGTCCTCTCTCCCACTCAGAAAACTACCTATCTGGGGATCATATGGAATTCGATCACAATGCGGGCACAATTGTCTCCCGCTCTAATTGAGTCCATTTAGAACACCCTGAGCAATGTCAGGCTAGGCCAAGGTTGCACTGTTCGTCAGTATCAACGACTACTAGGTCTCATGGCAACTGTGTCCTCTGTGATCCCTTTGGGCCTTTTTGCACATGA
Organism: Moxostoma hubbsi; assembly: GCA_032164185.1. NCBI lineage: Eukaryota > Metazoa > Chordata > Actinopteri > Cypriniformes > Catostomidae > Moxostoma > Moxostoma hubbsi. Next base: position 7,163,013 of record JAVLUX010000011.1, on the reverse strand, counting down.
GATCATTTCAGTTGTGGCTCAAAGCCAGGTAATTTCATCCAAGGGCCAATTCCCTAGGCTAATAAGGGTTACGTGCCACGTGCTATGTACCCTTTCTATGTGGTTCAGACCCCGATTCCTCACTTGGGTCCCACTCTAGGTGCATCTTGCCATTGCAGGTTGCTAACGACAGACACCTCCCTGATGGGCTGGGTAGCAGTCTTAAGTGGTCGTTCATCTCAAGGGGAATGGGAGGGTTGTCAGCTCGATTGTCACATTAACTGTCTCGAGTTGATGGCCATATTTCTGGCCCTGAAATACTTCCTCCAGAGGCTGCCATGTCTTGGTGCGGGTGGACTACACAGCGGTAGTCTCTTACATAAACCATCAAGGAGGTCTACGTTCACGCCAGCTGAACAGACTGGCACAGTAGATTCTCCTTTGGGCCCAGAGCAAGCTCCTGTTAATCAGAGCAGCTTGTATCCCTGGATGCCTAAATGCGAGCAGATTTACTGTCCAGACAGAAAATACCGACGGGGGAGTGAAAACTCCACCCCGAGGTTGTGGAACAAATCTGGTTGAGATTTTACAAGAGCAGAAGTGGACCTCTTCACCTCCCAACAGACAGTGCAATGTCCCCTCTACTTCTCTCCGAGTCACCCAGCCCCCCTTGGGTCTGGACACGATGGCATATACATGGCCCAGAATGCGCCTGTATGCTTTCCCCGGTTTCTCTGCTCCTGGGAGTCTTGGCCAGAGTTCGCCAGCAAGGGTCCTGCCTCTTAATGATAGCGCCGCGCTGGCCGAACAGGGTATGGTTCTCGGAGATAATGTTTCTCCTCGACGGCTCGCCTTGGGTGATTCTGGATAGGAGGGACCTTCTGTCTCAGGCACAGGGGACAATATTTCATCCCTGGCTCGATCTGTGGAACCTTCATGTTTGGCCCCTGAAGGGTACCAACGGAGGGACACTGGGTTTTCACCTGAAGTTATCGAGACCATTCTAAGTGCTAGGGCTCCCTCTACCAGAAGAAGTTGGTCTGTGAAGGTGTCTTTGAAAGATGGTGCAGTGCACATAATGAAGATCCAGTTAACTGCCAGATTGCTTCAGTTCTGGACTTTCTGCAGGAAAAATTGTCAGCAGGCACATGCCCCACCACTCTTAGGGTCTATGTGGCTGCCATTTCGGCTTGCCACGCCTTGATTGACAGGGTGCCATTGGGGGGGACATCCTCTACTCACTCACTTCATTCGTAGAGCTATGCGACTGAGGCCTCCTGCTAGGACCAGGACCCCTTCATGGGACTTAGCAATAGTCCTTGAGGCTCTGGTTGAGACCCCCTTCGAACCTCTAGAGTCAGCGTCTGATAAACTTCTGACTCTCAGGATGGTTTTTCTTATGGCAATCACCTCTCTAAAAAGAATTGGGGATCTACAGGCTCTGTCTGTCTTGCCAGCCTGCTTAGATTTTGCCCCAGAAATGGCTAAAGCAATTTTGCACCCTCACCCTGACTACCTGCCTAAGGTTCCTTTCTCGACCTTACATCCACTCTCGAAGCCTTCTGCTCCCCACCGTTTACAACGCAGGAGCAGGATAGACTTCACAGACTTTGTCCAGTCTGTGCCCTTCAGACTTATGCCTAGCGCACTTGCCAGTGGCATAAGTCAGGGCAACTATTCGTTTGCCATGGGGGCTGCAACAGGGGGACGGCCGCCACCAAACAGACTATGTCGCAATGGGTGAGGGACGCTATTACCCTGGCCTACGAGGCACGCGGTCAAGCTTCGCCAGTAGGTATCAGGGCAACTATTCGTTTGACATGGGGGCTGCAACAGGGGGGCGGCTGCCACCAAGCAGACTATATCGCATTGGGTGAGGGACGCTATTACCCTGGCCTACGAGGCACGCGGTCAAGCTTTGCCAGTAGGTATCGGGGCTCACTCTACCAGAGGGGTCGCCTCCTCTAAAGCTTTGGCTAGAGGTGTCCCTCTGCGGCATGTTTGTGATGTGACAGGCTGGTCCTCTCCGCACACATTCATTACATTTTATAGTTTGGATGTTCATGCCACTGTGGGCTCAACCGTAAGGCGTCCGGACATCCACAGTGTGGCGGCGTGGGTATTCTAGTTCCCAAAGTGCTAACACAGCGCAGCATCATAAGTGTAGCTTTTTGAAAGGGAACGTCTTGGGTTACTTGACTGTAACCCTTGTTCCCTGATAAAAGTGGAACGAGATGCTGCGCTTCATTGCCGCACTGGGATTCTCCAGGACTGCTCTTCAGACAAAATACCTGACAATGCACCTGTGACGCATCTATTTATAGCCCTGCTACAGGTGCATCCAATGATGTCACCAGCAGAGACTATAAATTCTGGTCAATGTTCATTGACGTGTTGCAAACATATTCACAGCTGGTCATACCTAAAGTTGTTCCCAAAGCACTAACTCAACGCAGCATCTCGTTCTGCTTTTATCAGGGAACAAGGGTTACAGTCAAGTAACCCAAGACGTTTTCATGTACATAGTGTAAAGTAATAATAATACAAATAATTTCTGATCTTTCTTCTTGAAGCTCAAAATGGCACCATACAAGTGTCAAAAACGTTCTCCATATGATTTGTGCACTATATTCAAAGTCTTTGGAAGCTTTGTGTGTGGAACGGACCAAATTTTAAGAAGTTATTGACTGATAATCTTCTGATCTTTGCTATAGTTCTCTAATCTAATTTGTTGTCACATTTTTATCAAATGGCTAAAATGTGATCAGTCCTCACACGTCTAGGGATTTGGGTAACATAGTGATGTAGGAATGGTCTTTTTTTACTTGAGTCAGGACAAAACAACTTGGCAACCATTTAGTAATTGCCTACCAACCACCTAAGGACTGAAAACATCATTGTGGAAAATTTCATAGACATTCTGACCAAATAAAAGATAGAGGGTTGGTTGCACCACTGAGGATTAAATGTATTAATTCTGCCTCCTTTAGTTTTGCATGGACAAAATAACATAATATGGAGTCAGAACGCCAGGGGGGTGAATACATGACAAAATTGTCATTTTTGAGCAAACCACTCTTTTAAACAACAAAGTCTGCTTAATCAAGACAGCTCAGTAAATCTTCCTCAATCTAATATTATTTGGTTTTCACGAAAGTTGCCCCAGGCACAATTTTGAAATCGCAAACCTTTCACAGACTTCACATCTCCTGAGTTTGTGTAGGATTACAGCAGTAGCTTCAGGCACGTGCTTAGATTGTGACCTTGCTTTACGAAGGCTTGTAGGAAGGGATACTGGCTGTTGGGACTCCATGACAGGGGCAGCAAACCACCCACACCAGTGGAGCTGGATTCTCCAGACACTCCCAGGACAAAACACAGTGTGATAATCCTTTTGTTTATTCACCATCATTGTCATAACTCTCCATCTAGCAAATGTACATGGCATGGTGTTTAAAGTTTGTGCTACACATATTTTTTGGATGGTCTGTCATAGCGAATGCTGAATCTTAGCTTCAGAATGTGGAGGTGTGTGGAGCATCGGTCTTATGAAGGCATGCATTTTAATAGGGTGTGTTCTCCAGTGCAATGAATGGCACAAAGGCCAGCTAAGACAATCCCCACACTGCTGGGCTGGAAAAACTAGAATAGGAGTCACCTGTGATGATTGCACAACAATTCTGAAGATATTTCTCGGTCACAATGATCGGTTAGTACTTAAAGGGCACCTATACTGCCCCTTGTATGTAATTTAAATCTTTGGTGTCCCCAGAATGTGTCTGTGAAGTTTCAGCTCAAATTACACTACTGATCATTTATTATACCATTTTGAAAATGCAAATTTTTGGGTGGGAATAAAAATGAGCTGTTTTTGTGTGTGTCTTTAAATGCAAATGAGACGGTGCTCCCCGCCCCGTATTCAGAATAGGGCAGAGTTTTGACATCTCTACTTCAGATAACTAGACATAATAAGCAATATGACTGACAGCAAAAATAGAGGTGTTCAGCCCTATATGTTTGAACCAGTGTCAGACACATGAGGGAGAGACTCCATCAGAAGTAACAACTTTGAGAATGAACCAGGAAGTATCTGAATGGTTATTTGATAAAAGTATTTATTTGTTGTAGAGATTTTTCAGCAGTTTTGCAACGATGGATGAGCAGCACACACACACAAATACTGTTACAATGTTCGCTATGCGCTATAATGAAGCAACATACACAAACAAGCATGTTGAACATTTTGTGTAATGTTCACTTATTAATTGGTGTACAGGTGCAGTAGTGTCCGTCAACAGTCCTGGGAAGGGCCTGTAAAAAGTGACGTCACTTAGTCCAGAATCTGTGAACGGCTTGTTCTGAGACGGTGTTTATGATTAATGGGGATTAAAAAAAGGACTGGGTGGATTTTTATCATTATAGGGTGGTTGTGTACACACACTGCCAACAAACATTTATGTTCAAACACCATTTAAAAGTGAATTTTGCATAATAGGTCCCCTTTAACTGCACAACAATTATCATCCAAAAATTAGCACGCTTCATTGGAACCCTCAAAAAGCAGACTTGGCTCAGAACAGTGTAAAGCAAATCTGTGTTAAACACATTCACGGAAGTTCCATGGAATCTGGCTAAAAGTTTCAAGAGATGAATGGCATCCATTCAGACTCCAGTGGTTAAATCAAGGTTTGGGTGAGAAACAGATCAATATTAAAGTCCTTTTTTACTATATATTCTTCTCCCTGACCAGTAGGTAGCAATATGCATGAAGAATGCAAATCATTAAAAAAGTGGGCATTTATAATAATAATAATCTCTTACATATTGATCAGTTTCTCACCGACACTATCACTTCTGAAGATATGGCTTTGAGCACTGGAGTTGTATGGATTAAATTTATGCTGGCTTTAGATGCTTTTAGGACCTTCAGAGTTCTGGCCACCATTCACTTGCATTGAATGGACCTACAGAGCTGAGGTATTCTTCTAAAAATCTTAATTTGTGTTCTGCAGAAGAAAGAAAGTTGTACACATCTGGGATGGTATGAGGGTGAGTTAATGATGAGAACATTTGAATTTTTGGGTGAACTCGAATACACTGAATCTCGATAACACTTCCTCACACTTGATGCATGCACAGAGCACTAAACACGCTCTACCCATGTACACAATCGGTGCATGTGTCATACAGGTTTGAGATGGTATAACAGTAAGTAAATGATGAGAGAATTATAGTTTTTGGATGAACTATTTGTTTTAGCTTTTTTATTTAAAAACTTGCTAATATATCTTCTTTTTTTTTTCTAAAGGGTGCATATCACATTTAGAGCAATTATTTTTTTTAATTCATGATATCTTTCATCATATAGATATATTAATGGTAAATAAAAGTCACAAGTTTTCTTTTAATCGTACTGGTCAAATTGTGTGAGAATATAAAAAATAAGGAAGTTTAAACAATGTCACAACTTCACACCTTGCTGAGGGCTCATGCTACATCTGCCGCAGCATGAGGGCTACAGGCTAAGAGCATTTAATGCCACAAGTCACACCTCAGCTCTCCTTCACACTGTGGTAGACTCTGGTCTACAGCTTCCCTAAGATTTTACACAGATAAAACTTCAGACATGTTAGCATACCGCCAGCCTTTCGCACAGTCCACGGAAATGCAGTTTATCTTTTCGTAGTGCATAGAAACATTTAGAAAATAGAACATTTAACATGACAATAGAACTCAAAACAACAGTGCCTTCCCACTTTGTTCCAGGGGAATTTTTCTCATAAATTTTTCACATAAGGATTACATAAAATTAGGGCTGTCGATTTAATGCGTTAATTCAGTGCAATTAATTTGACAAAAAATAGCGCGTTAAAAAAATTAACGCAATTAATCGAACTTCCCCCAGACCATGATAAGGAAGAGTCCTGAGAAATGCAAGCTTGTAGTACCACCTATTTACTCCAGAGGGCAGTAAGTGAAATTTCAGCTGTATGAGCAACACACAGTTTATACAGTGAAGAAAACACTTTAGTAGGCAGAACAATGTTCTTGTGTTCAAAACACTTGAAGGAGCGCAAATGCAATCTAAGGGATCTCAAGATCTGTTTAATGATTGAGTATTAAACTATTTTTAACTTGACACAGTGACCTAAACATTTTATGTTTATGATGCAATGCACGCAAGATGCTACACAAGCATGTCTGATGCAGGGTGTGACTGGATTGAGATGGTGCAAAATTTGGAAGTTACCCATAAATATTTAATCATAAATAAAATAAAAAAAAATTCCTTCAAACTTAATTATAAGTACTACCTCACCAATTATTTGTTGTAGAGAGATTTAATTGTGATGTTGATATATTCTGTACATTTTGAGGTCTGCAGGTGGAAAAAAAAAATCATTTATTTTGGAGTTGTCCCTACTCAACTTGTTTTTGGTCTGATTTCTGCAAGATTGTTAGAGATCATATTATTCCCAGCTTTCAACTTTGTTTTGAAAATGTTTTATTTGTTTATTTTAGCTATGACATGTCTCTTCATAAGGAATATTATTTGATTAATGTTCTGCTTTTGTTGGCAAAGTTTAGTATTCATAAATGTAAGTATGGTGGTTATAAACCATTAGTTTATAACCATTAGTTTAGAGATTCAGCAATACCTAAGAACAATTTCCAATTTTAGTAACAAGAAATATGTAAAGTGTATTGCAATATGTAAACAATTTGATATTTTTATTAAACTGTTTATTTATTTTCCTTTTTGTTGTTGTTTGTTTTAATATACCTCTTGGCTCTAGATGTAAAAGTTTTGTAAGCATTAATAAAAAATACAAATAAAAATGTCTGAATCAGGTGTAAATTTAAGGGTCCTTAAACAAGCCCTCATAATAAAGCTCCAACTGATTGACAAATTCACTTGTGAAATGGATTGCTGTGAACTGTATGCCAATGATTGACTTATGATCAATAATATGGTAGTAAACAATACATTGAATTCTAAAGCCGCTTTTTGTATTGTCTTATTAATGATAAACTCTTCTGCCACAAGAATGTAATACATTTTATTTATCTGAATATTTTGTATATATATATAATTTTTAAATATTTAAAGATAACTATGTATAATTATATATTGAATTATTGTTATATAAGGGGCTTTCTCACCAAATATTTGTATATGTGATTAATCGCTATTAATTAATCGGGACACCATGTAATTTATTTGATTAAAATTATACATAAAATCCTTCATAAATGAGTTCTAATGTTGTACATCTGGCCTTCCACGTCTCTTTCTGTCCTTGTTATAGCCAGTTGTCCTTTGTCTTTGAATACTGTTGTGTACACCTTTGTGTGAAATCAATTTCAAGCATTGTACAGCCTTGATTCATCAAACAAATGATTGACTGATGAGTTTCTAGAGGATATTTCTTGAAAGTTTATTTTTTGCCATTTTTGACTAAATATTGACCTTAAGACATGCCAGTCTATTGCATAAAGTGGCAACTCAAAAGCAAACACAAAGACAATATTAAGCTTCATTTAACAAATCAAATAGCTTTCAACTGTGTTTGATATAATGGCAAGTGATTTTTTAGTACCAAATTAGCAATTTAGCAAAATTACTCAAGGATAAGGTGTTAGAGTGATGGCTGCTGGAAATGGGTGATCAACAATTACTTTTTTCAAATAGTGATGGTGCCACTTTACCACTTTGAATGCCACTTTTATATATATTTATATATATATATATATATATATATAAACATAAACAAATCTAAATCAATATATGTTTTGACCACCTTTGCATTCAAAATAGCACCAATTCTCCAATGTGCTCCTGGACACGGTTTTTCTTGTTTTTTGGGAGATTCCAAGCTTCTTGGACAATGTGCCACATAATATAAAGATACAAAAAACCTGCAATAATATCATATGAAAATTGTGTAATAATGAAATGTTTTCATTGCATACAGATTCTCTAAGTCTACCTTTGCCAGATTGACCAATTCAATTGCAAAATGGATTTCTGTTGATTGTATGATATTTTTGAAATATCTATTCAATGCTTTACAAAACTGCCCCAATAATGTAATGTCTTTGAATTATCTTTATGTGGGCACTTTTCTCAGCATCTATTGATATGCAATGTTCAATTAATTGAGATTTATTTGATAAAAAACATAAAAGATCTAACTAATTTGATTAAATATTTTAACCTATTTATAGCTCTAGCTTTATTTTCATAAGCTAGGGAGAGTCTATGAGCCATTACTTTGGCAGTGCTCCTAAAATCAAAGCTAAGCAAAGAGACTGTGAGGGATATGAGTCATGCTCAGACAAGATCAGCCCCGCAAACTCTAAGAGGAGAAAGAGAGAGAGGGGGGGGGGGGGGGGGGGGGGTCAAAACGACAACCCAAAACAATAGGGAGGGCTGAGTGGAGGTTTAGAGATATGCTGTTGCAATCATGTCTTAAACCAATACAGCCCCTTCACACAAACATATCTCTGTCATCTCTTTGCAAGTGCACCCATCTCAGGGGGCTTCGGCGCTCTAGGTGCAAAGATTCGAGCCAGCACTTTGATGCATTTGGACTATGAGATGTGCAGGGGATACCAGCTTTGGTGCATTGAAAGCCACAGACAAGGTGGTACCCACCACCATTTGCATGGCATTTGGAGCATCACACTTCTCTGAAGAGCCAAGAGACACATGAGCCAAGCAAAGGCCACAGACTGTGACAAGAAGCAGCCTTTTTTGCAATGTTGGTGGAGCCCTGGATAATGCATTGCTGCTAGCATGCATTCTTCTTTGAAAACATTCAGTGCCAAATAAATATGAACAGATGTCTGTGTCTAGATAAAAGATTTAAATGTCCTGCTCCAACAGGTGTTTTTGTGGGTAGATAATGCCTGTGATTTTACTAAAGCTGACTTTACATGTCAGTTATTGTTTTGTTAGTAAGCATTGTGAAACACAAAATTATTAAAAGTATTAAGGCAGTATAATGATTAAAACAAAGCAATAAGGCTGACAATAGGTATGACGTGGAGCCACAATAGAATGCCTTCGAGTCCATTGCAGTTATAGTGAGGCACTTACAACTGAAGTGGAATGAACCAGTACAAATACACACAAATACCAAAGTGTAACCACAAAAAAAAAACATGATTTTAGTGTGATAAAATCACTTACTATGATTATCTGTATAAAGTCATATCTAATACAACATTGTCGTCATGACGACGTAACACCAGTAATCTGGTGAACGCCAAAACGGCAGTAAATTCCTGATTTTATCACAGTAAAATCATGTTAACACGTATATTTATGTCTTGTGGCTATACTTTTGAAACATTCTGTATTTTAATGTTTATTGAATGGTCCCATTGAGTTCCACTGTAAGTGGCTTAATGTAACCATGTTTGTTTGCACTTTATAAATAAGTGGACAATTCAAAATTATTTTTTTTATGCCACAAATTCTGTCAATTGAGCTTGCTTGTATTGAATATGAAACATTTCTTTAAAACATTATTTTTTACTAAGCAAATACTCCATCCATCCATCGACAACCGCTTATCCTGTACAGGGTCGCTGGAGCCTATCCCAGCTAACTTTGGGCGAAAGGCAGGGTACACCCTGGACAGGTCGCCAGTCCATCGCAGGGCCACACATAGACAAACCACCATTCACACCTAGGGCAATTTTTGGAGACATCAATTAACCTAGCCTGCATGTCTTTGGATGGTGGGAGGAAGCCAGAGCACCCGGAGAGAACCCACACAGACACGGGGAGAACATGCAAACTCCACACAGAAAGGCCAGGGCAACCGGGGTTTGAACCCACGACCTTCTTGCTGTGAGGCGACAGTGCTAACCGCTGCACCACCGTGCCACCCTTAGCAAATACTCTATTAAACAAATTAAGATACCTTTTACTTAAGATACTAAAGGTGTTGCAAAGTGATATACAATAGTTTAGTGAACAGGTGTTTCGTGACAAAAAATGTTACAGTATATTGTGCATTTTAGTATTAACCAATTAGAATCCAGGACTAGAACTTATATATACTTATACTATATATATATATATATATATATATATATATATATATATATATAAAATAAAAGTGAAATGTAACACCCTGTTGCATCAAACCTGCCTGAGAACAAATTAAACTAGCTTGATCACAAACTTTAAAATGTCAGAAGGTGAAGTAAAAACTTTGAAAACATGTTCTGATAATTTTACAATATCTGACAGACAGAAAATATATATATATATATATATATATATATATATATATATATATATATACACATACATACATACATACATACACACACACACACACACAGTATTTTAGGATTAATATGACACACTGAAGTAGAGTCCAAATGTCTCTTGTAAATAGAGTAAGTAGAGTTAATCAGCTAAAAAATAAAGTAAATCGTAATAATAATGATAATTTGATGTTTGGCTTCTCTCACTTTTTATCACCCAGTAAGTGTAATATCAACCTCCTGCATGTTTTTCCTGTAACATTTATTTTATAATTTATAATTGCATTTATTTGAATTGTGAATGTAATACAATACGCTCTCTTGAGCTGCGGAGCATGTTTGCAAACCGGAGAAGGACAGTGGAAAGGAAAGAGATGGCCTTTGACTAAAACCACAAGTCCTCCATAAAAGGTCTGTCTATATAAGACAACATATGGTTGCTCAGAACAAGATTGAGAGAGATACAAGAAACAATATAAACACACACACACACACACACACACACACACACACACTGGCACGTACAATCAAGTGAAAACTCTGTTTGAAAATCAGAAGGAATAGAAGGCAACAAGCAAGCAAAGTTTCTAATAGTATTTAATGCAGAAAAGCCCATGCTTTAAAAACCAACACAGTACAAGACACTTTTCTCAAAGATGCCAATAAATCCTGGTCTTACTCATAATATATATATATATATATACACATATATATATATATATATATATATAATAATTTGATTTTGGAATTAGAGCCAAATATGACCAAACGATTCAATATTAATTATTTCTTACAGTTCCATACAAATACCAATAGTTCTTATCAAAAGCTTTTGACAACACTGAACCTGAGAAAATACATAAAAGCTGACCAACACACAACAAAGGATAACCCCTTTTCAACATTGTTTACCAAAATATAATGTATATATTTCATACATTTATTCACTTATATAAAAATACACTGCAAACACTTGTTTTACTGTTTGTAAGTTCCAAAGTGAATAAGAACAGTTTAAAAAACACCTTTTTTCTCGAGAAAAAAAAAAAATATATATATATTTATATATTTACAAAGATGAGAAAAATAGCAGTCCTATACACTTTAAGGTAAAAAGTAAAACCTGACTCTTGAGTGCCTTTCGTGTAACTTCAAGTACTCTCCACTCCCACTTTTGTTTGTGTGCTCTTGTTCTTTCAGTTGTAAACATAGTCTTACATCAATGTTTCCTTCAAATCTTTCCTTTTTTTTGGTGGGTGGGGGTGGGGGTGGGGGCAACAACAACAACAAAAAAGGTTCAACTATGTCTATTATTATTAATAATAATAATAATAATAAATCTATGATAATAATTTTATAAAATGCCCTGGATTTGTGGAACACATTCAATTTCGTGCCAGCATAAGACACCAACAAAATAAAATAAATCTAAAATGCCTAAACATATTCATGCTTCACAAGAACAAATACAATTCTTCAAAATGTTCCAGGAATTAAGAGGCGGTGTGTGTATGTTTGATTTATGACATTTTTGGAAATTAAAAATAATAATAATAATAAAAAGAAATTAAACATTAAACAACAACAACAACAACAAAATGACATGTTCAAACAAAACAAATGTGTTTCTATCAGTGCTATTCTATGTCTTTTATATTAATTTCCTAAAAAATGTTTAAAGGGCATATTCACAGTTTTTGAGCACAAAAGTCACTCTTAAAAGATAGTGGTGTAAGGCTTGTTTAGCACTGACCAAACAAAGAAATGCCCAACAATCATGAGCTGTGTACATCGATTAAAGCTAAATAATTTATGGGTTGTGCTACAGAGTGCTTAATGTAAATATTCTATAACATTGTTAGATAATGTGGAAAAAAAGAAAGAAAGAAAGAAGAATAGAACAACATGTGAAAAGGGAAGAGAAACAGGAAAAGAAAATAAACGGTTTGGTGAAAACAGCAATATGTACATTTGAACATTGACAACATAAACAGCCTGCATTTTATGCCCTGTTTCAATGCCCTGAAAACAATATGAACAAAAAGTAACAGGGTTTCTGCTTTTCACTGCATGAAACAACGGAAAATTTTAAAGGGTTGGGGGAGCTAAACATTGTCTGATTAATAAACCGCATTTTTATCTGCGAAGCTCTCATGCAGTCTGGGTTGGTGATGAAATCTAGAATGCAATCTTTTAAGATGTATTAGCAAAGTCTAAATGTCTTTGTTGTATCATCTGATTTTAAAGATCTGCAATATTCCATTAACTTGACATTTATTTGTATTTTTTTCCATTGTGCTTTGGTTATTTTTTTGTCTCTTCTGGTCTACAAAAGATAATGGGTAGGTCCTCTAACTAAGAATTAACTGCACCCGCTAATAGGGTTGTTAATCTTCACATAAAATTAAAACTCTCTAATCCCTTTTCTAAGTGTCTTCCGTAACACTGAGGAAAGTAAAAGGTGTTTAATTAAAAAATTATTAAGATGGTTCAGAGACAATAATGAGGCATTTGGTCTGAAGGCTGAATGAAATTCATCGATTTCCATCAAAGGTATGCATGGCAACCCTGTTGTTAAAGCACATTAATGTTGGTGAAACTACAGGTGTAGCAGTTACAAGTACTGGCTGTGACTTGTTCGCTTGTTGAATCACACATAACAATTTACACCAGTGCTGTGAACAGCTAAACTACACACTGATCTTTGTTCGTTTTATCAATAGCATGGAAATAACATATTTTTGCCCAAGGCCTCAAGCTAATAGTGCAAAAACAGGTTTATCAAGGCATGTCACAGTGCTGTTTTAAGCCAAGTGCATAATAATGCAACAGATGACAGTAACCGTGCAACAGTAGCAAAAACATAGCACAGGAAACTCATTTGTCTGTATCAGAATGGCAAAATATCTCTAGAAACATGTTGTTACATGCTGTCAAATGAGACAAATAGAATTGTCATCAACACTTCATAAAATCGTGTCCAAATGTCACCAAATCATCCAAAAGAACTGCTTTTCTAAAATTAGCATAGCACCAACATGAGAATGAGAGTGGGAAGAGGACAGCAGCACAAAATCTGAAACTTCAGCCTGTACATCTTTAAAGGGATTGTTCACCCAAAAATGAAACGAAAATTAAATTATGGTCTGTTTCTTACTCAAAGCTATTATATTGGTTCAGAAGACATATACATAAGCTATATACTGTACGTATTATGGACAACTATTTTCATGCATTTATGGTCCTTTTTTCTTAAGATTGAAAGCTGCAGTCCCCATTCTTTGTAATTGCATGGATAAAAACAACCAGTATATTCTTCTAAATTTCTTCTTTTGTGTAACATGGAATGACATTGGTCTTTAATGACATGAAGAACCTTCAATTTGGGGTGAACTATCCCTTCAGTTACAAGGTCTGCTTCTGTAGGGTACCCCAGGAACTTCATAGAAAGGGGATGACTCATGATATATTTGAAGAGTATTTAAACATACAAAACACTTTATAAAAAGGCAAAATCGTGCCAGTCAAAACAGCAAGGCACTGAGAAGCCACAGCAGCATGAAGCTCTAAATTAAAGTCATTTTTGTTCGCTGTGCTAAGCATTGTTCAATTCTCCAGTGTTCCTCTGTTGCATACTTTGCTCCATTTACCTGTAAAACTGATTGAGGTCCGTAAAACAGGAATGGCAGTATGCATTGGGCAACATGATCACACGGGATGTCGGCATGCTGTTTCCGAAAGTTCCGGTACCCTAGGATCGTCAACAGTATGCCGACTCAATGACATGCCCTATCTCCCATTGGACATATTTGGAAAGGCTCCACAACAATTATTTTACCTCGTGGCATGACTGGTAGCGTGTTGTGTCAGTTGCATGGGAGACCACATTTCAATCCCCATTCAAATGAGGAGGTAATCACGTTTGTGTAAACAATCACGAGCGTGATAAGGAGGTTGCATTTTATCCCTAACATTACATTTTGTCTCTACTAATGGTTAGGGTTAGATTTGGGTTTTGTTGGGGGGTAGATTAAATAAAATAAGCATTTCCCTTCACTGTTTCACACCCTGGATATAAATGGACGAAACACGTGTTTATATGCTCTGAAATATTTACCACTTTAGCCTCTGAAGGCAGTGTTTTCAAATTCTGTCAAAGTATATCAATTTCGGCTTAAGAAAAATCGGCACACACTTGCCGAATTTTATGTGAGAACAGGCTGCATTAAGATACTCTGATATAATACAGTCAACAAAAAGTGAAAGAACTTCACAACTTTAGATAACATATAGCTGCTCTGCTAGAAGGATCAGTATGTACAACAGTTAAACATAGAATGGTAATAGCTATGTGTGGGGGAAAAACAAATCAAGTCAAATGAAACATTCACATCATAAACATAATCATCGTCCCCTCACCCGAAACACAAATCTTCAAACAGCTCCAAAATGAAAATATATCTATTGGACCCAAACCTTCATATATCTGCTGATTACTGCTCACGTAATGCTTCAGCTGAGCATGTTTGCCTCATTACATGCTGTCTGCTGGAAACTTCCATGGATTCATGGATTGCACTGCAAAAATGATTTTTCTTAATCAGTATTGTTGTCTTATTTTCCAGCTAAAATATTTAGTCACATTTAAAACAAGATCAATTTACTTGAGTGGCAAAATTTGGGGAAATACATCCGAAAATACGTACCCTCTTGTTTTTCCAAGGTTTCAAGCTCATAGTGCAAAAATAGTTTTTTTCCATGGAACTAAAAAGGAGATATGTTTAGTCATCATTCCTTAGATGACTATGCCTTAGTCATCATTCACTTTCATTTAACCTTTTTTTGCCATAAAATGACAGTGAATGTTGACTGTGGCTAACATTCTGCCAAACATCTAATATTGTGTTCCACGAAAGAAAGAAATTAATTTTAATGTGGAACAAAAAGAGGGTGGGTAAATTATTTCAGATGTAATTTTTTTGGTAAACTATCCCTTTAAGTCCTGTTAAAATAAATACATATATAAGTTTGTTATCCTTAAATGTGCACACAGTAATTTATTTCCTCATTAAAATAAAATAAAAAAATTACTTCTAAAGGAACAAATAGTCATTTTGAAACATAAGTATAAAATTATGACCACTCATATGAGATGAAGAGTTCAGTTATATTAGTAACCTTATTAAAGCTCTTTTATTCTACATGGGGCAGGGGTGCCTCATGGTGGCAGCCATGTTAGCATCACATGGCCACCTATATACTACTTGATTCATCTCAGTAATGGGACTGTTATTGGACACTTTTACTCATGGATTAAATTAATCCTGGCATAGTGAATTTCTACAATGACATTGGTAACTGAAAACTACTGTTTTTGTAGCATCCAGGTCACTAGGTGACAGTGTAAGCCATACTTTGAAATACTTAAAAAAATTATTGAGTGCACCTTTAACCTATTGGCAAATATGTTATTTTTTTCTGGTTTTAAGCATTAGCCTCACTAAATTGTATAACATTTATGCTTAAAACAAGTGTAACGTTTCAGATTAATTGCTTCTCAAGAAAGTGTTTCATGTTTTAAGGATGTTTAGGCATTTTTCCTGGAAATCAAGACAAAATTACTGATTAAAATGTTTTGTATTATTATTATTTTACATTTTTTTTGCAGTGAATGGCTGATGGCAAGAGAGTCTGGGGCTCTTAACGAAAGGTATGCTCCCCGCGGACGATATGCGAGGAGAACTCGTAACGATCTTTGCTGCAGTGGCCACAGATGTTGCACTCTAGTGGGTCTCTGTAACCGTGGCATCCCATGTGGATGGTGTACATGACGTGGTCCAGGAAAAGAACACAGCAGTGCTCGCACTGGAACACCCTCAGCTCCTGACCCCCACGACTGAAGACGCGGACCCCATCCCCAATGCCAAAACGCACCACATCGATTGCCCTGCCTTCCTCTGCCCGGCCAAAACCTGAACTGGATCTAGATCTGGGCCCTGTGCTGCGGATACTGAGCTTGTCCCGGGGGCTGCTCCGTGCCGAATCAGCTGAATCCGGTCCGCTGTTGCAAGGTGACCCGTCTCGCCCTGATTGAGGATTCTTGGGTCTGACCAATGAGATTGCTCCATTGGTTGGGTGTTGGAACTCAGGGTTAGTGTGGGGCAGAGGAGGAGCTTCGCGACTGCTCGGCCGATCCATGCGCGGGCCAAGCGGGTAGACTGGATGGAAGAGAGGGTTCACCATAGGTACCACCTCAGCCATGGAGAGGGATGGGTGATGGACCACTGGCCTTAGAGAGTCAGATCCCAGGTAGTTGATGGCATTACTAATGGCATGGTCCATCATTTGGGCCTGCATCATTTCAGCTTCCTTCTCAAACTTTAGACCCATCTCATAGTTCATCTCAGGGTATGGATAGCGAACCATTTTCTCACCTTAATAAACAGCACAGTAAAAAACTATATTCAAATATATGAATTAACAACATCCTCATATAATTTGGTAGCACTTTGCAATAAAGTTCTATACATTAACTTTAGTTAATGCATTAAAAAATAATTGACTAACAATGAAAAATATTTTCTTTTATACAGCATTTATTATTCTTGGTTAACAATATTTAATAAATATAGTACTGTTCACATTTAGTTTATGTAAACATATAAAACATTTCACATTTAAAATGTACATATTAACATTAACCAAGCTTTATAAATGATTTTAAAGAATTGTTCATTGTTTATGTTAACTACTGCATTAATTAATGTTTACGTATAGAACCTTATTGCAATGTTACCAATGATTTCCGTAATAATAAAAAATGAATTTCTACTGACAACAGTGCAATTTACTGTAAAAAGTGAAATGAAAATACTGTTCATGCATTAATTATGGAAAGCCCCGTTTGTAGACAAGAGTGAGACAATTTAACCCCTGCATATTATGGATGCGGTAAGCTGCTCGGTAAAAACAATGGCAAATTTACAGGTGTGCAAAAACCACAAGATAAAAAAAAAATTCCTACTCAAGCCCTTTTTTCTCTTTCAGTTTAATACTTAGTTTGATTTCCGCAGATATTTTCAATAGGCAAACATTAAAAAGTTCTTCATATAAACAATATTAATGTATGTATTTAATTTTTTTGCTCACTTAAAAATCTGCCATTACAGTTTTATTTTGTTTTTCTCTTCACATTTTGCAACAGTGACTGCATGCGTTACTGCATCATACTCAGATTCTTGCGCCATTTGACCTGCCTGCATTCATTAGCATCACTAGAACTTTGAAGATCAATGTATTGCATATAGTAGATTCAACCACACTCACTGCTGAGGTGACACTCACCCACAAACTTCTGTGGCGTGGTGCTCTTCCGTTTACCCACATTTCCCTGCAGTCTTTCAATTACAGGTGGCCGGTCGAAAGCTGTCAAGCCGGCTGAATCCAGGGACCTCTGCTCTTTTGGTACCTCCCCTGGGAAAACAATAAAACAGTTGAGACCTAGGGAGTCAAAGACACAACCCAAAATGCCTAAAATGCTTAAAAGTATGTTTTAGTATAATACTGTATATCTACGCATTCCAGTTCAACATCGGGTACTTAAAGTCTTGAGAAAGTAAAGTCTTGTTACAGATTTTTTCTCACTCTTACTTTTGCAGTTTTTATAATAATGTCCAGCACTGTATGTACATGTATCCCAATTTGTGTATTTTTGTAATTTTTAATGTGTCAATTCAACATCACAATTCTGTATTGTGTTTAATAGAATTCGGTGGTTGAAATTTCAGTGATGGATGGAAAGTTTTTGAAATAAAATGGTCAACTCCTTTTTTGTTTTTGCTCAGGCTAATTTCAGATATACAATTTTATGAATCCCAAATACACAAATAATATTTTCACACTTTTGCATAATCTGGCAGAATTTTAATTGATAATTAACCCCACAAGTGATATTTTCCTTTAATCTTTTTCTGTTTTCTTCAATCATCACTCATAATTCATCTTAAGCACACTTTTTACGGTCACGTTTGTCAACTTGATCAACAAGTAGGCCTATGCTAACTTTTGAAATAACTTTGTTAGGAGCACAATTGCTTAGTTTATTGGAAATTATGTCATAATTTCTTTCTTTTTTTTTTTTTTGTTGATAAAAATATTTTTTTTAAAGCCAGTTTTAATGTGACCTTCATATAATTAAAAGAAAAAAAACATCTGTTCATATGAATACAATTCAAGCCCTGGGACATGAAATTGCCCAAGGTTGAAGAAACACCCATATATTCTATGCACAAAAAGTATAATATATGAAATATTGAAAGATTATTAGCTATAGCAGAGCAGTTAAACTCTTTCATTTGTTAACTAACTTTTCTTTTAATTATACACGACTTTCTGCACTTGTCCATATGCACAAATTCACCTTTTTCTGCTGAAAGTGGATCTGTGGGTAACACAACTGTCCAGGCAAAACCCAGTTAATTTTATACATTGAAGTTTGTGTCAGTTGCTCATGGCTATAATGCTATCATGTACAGCTACAAGGAAAAATAATGTATCAGGTGTAAAAAGTGAATTTCACAATTGTTGAATTGAATTGTTGCTTTTTAAATTTAGCTGTAGTTTCTTTTTTTCCAACTTTGTATAAATATTATGTTCAGATGGCATTTTAGAGCTAAAAATATCGACATATCCAGCCAATAGCAGTGAGTGATTTGCTCTTTTTCTCATCAATATTGTTGTTTGCTCAGGCCTATTTTATGGTAAATGGTCTGCACTTATATAGCGCTTTTTATACCTTAGCGGTTTTCAAAGCGCTTTACACTGTGACTCATTCACCCATTCACACACTCACTCATACACCAATGACGGCAGAGTTGCCATGCAAGGCGCTAGCCTGCCATTGTGAGCAACTTGGGGTTCAGTGTCTTGCCCAAGGACACTTCGGCATGTGGGCCAGGAATCGAACCGCCAACCCTGCGATTAGTGGCCAACCCGCTCTACCTCCTGAGTCACATATGTAAATGTTATCTAAAGGCTTCTTTATATGAAACTAGTAAATTACACAATTTACGTGTATCACAAAGTCTTAGTGTGAAATAACATGGCACACATTTGTATTATTTTGCTTAAAAGGGAAATATTAATTTTGAAGAATGGAGGAACACCACTAGATCATCTAACGATTAAACAATTTCACAAGAAGTCAAAATTACACTAGATTAATGAAGTGGAAAACAGTCATCTCTCATTCTCAATGCAGTATTTATGAACCACTCACCTGGATATGGGCCAGAATTGGAGGCGGAGTCCATGCCGACACTCTGCAAGTAATTATGACACCGTTCTTTGTGCTCCTCCAATGACGTGCGCTGTTTGTAGCTCCGCCCACAGTAGTTACACTTGTGTGGTTTACCAACTAAAAGAGATACAACATCAAAGAATATAAAAATAAGTATTAAGTATTCATTCAAGCCGAGAGTTTCAGTCTCTGACTAAGTAACCAAGAGAGTGGGCACGGTCAGATTTCGTGATGATGCAATACAGTGTGCTCTAGCTTCAGCAGAAGATACTGATAGTGACAGAATACTGCAAATAAAAAAATCCCACACAGCAAGAAACTACTACAGTGAGGGGGCTTGCACCAAAAGAGGATAGAATTACGTACTACATACAGTAATATTTGAATTTTAGGGTGGCTTTAAAGGAATAGTTGACCCAAAAATGAAAAATCAGTAAAAACCCACATGACTTTCTTTCTTACGTGGAACACAAAAGTAGTTATTTATAGTAGAATGGCCAAGCTGCTCTTTTCCATTCAATGATAGTGAATATTGACCATGGCTCTGTCAAGACAAATTCTCAAGGCAACATTTTTAAGTGAAAATACAATTCAGAGAATATATATATATAGAATTAAAATGATTTCTGTAACCATATTTGCAAATTTCATACTATTTTTTTCTTATTTTAAATATGATGTTTATGCAGGTAAGATAATAATTCTTAATTCAGGTAATATTTTCAGAAAACAAGTGTAATTACGTAATAAGACAAATAAGACAATTCATACCACTCATGAACAAGACAAACATACTAAGAAAATGTTTTGTAGCCCCTGGCCACCTCCCACATTCATTGTATGGAAAAGAGCAGCTCAGGCATTCTGTTCAACTCATTTTGTATTCCACCGATCCCAAAAAAATGTCATACAGGGTTTGGAACAACATGAGAGTGAAAGAATTTTCCTTTTAGGATGCACAATCCATCTAATCCTCATTGATCGGTTATTGTTATCACAATCAAACCACAAGTGATGATGTGGAAAGTCTGAACAATAAACAGAATGAGAGGGAGTGTTTCTCCTCATCTGGATAAGGTGTGAGGTGATTCACTGTCTCAGTTCCACTAAGACTAGGTCAGTGTTAGGGCAATTGTGCGGGACACAACCTCCAAAGGAAGTTGCAAAAGGAACAACCATAATGTCCTTCCAGTGTGGGCAGGGGAGAGTAGGAGGAGAACAATACTTAGCCTCCAGAAATATTTTTCCAGTATCTCATGGAACGATTCTTTCATTGATTCATTCCATGTTTCATTCATCGATTGGTTGAGTCATTCATTTATTCATCATGTTTTTCTCATACAGTCATCAGTATCAAATCAGAACAGAGCCCACCATTACGTCTGCGCTCTACTGTTAAGTCAGCTAAATACCTAGTAGAAATTGAGACAGGGGCTGCTGTCAGATCTGTGGTCAATTCTCTGGTGTAGGGGACTTTCAGAATTATTCATAAAGAGTGCTACTGTTATAGCAGTGCACTGAGACAAAACAGCCTAGTGAATTGAGTCATACTGTATGCGTACAGATAACCTGTCTTCTGTAGCACGTGAGAAAATAATGAAAATTCACACATGTTACTAGCAAGCCTGTGGGATTACCTGTAAAGTGTGCCAATTGTAAAAATACCCACGGCACATTTCGGTAACCCTCTTCAAAGCACAACAGTGCCTTCAGTCTAAAGCAAACAGTGAAAGTGAGACAGCTCACTGACAGAGACAGAGTAAAGTGACCTTTCACATGTAGAACGGATGTCAAACGATGGAGGCCACGGCACTTTTGTGGGAAAGGATAGATTACAGAATTTCTGATATGAAATGTAGCTTGAAAAACACCATCTTACAGATGTTAACAATATGTAGTTGGTTCAAAAAAGTATTTGGAAAGTTTTAGACACTTAAAGGCACACAACCAAATTTCTAACCAAGTGGCATTTGCAAAAAATTATGCAAGAGCTTTATTTTTTTAGAACTAACTTCACTTTCATTAAAATAAATGTCGCTTGGTTTGATATATTGTTGTATAATACAAATATGACAGATTTTTAAGCATGGCTTAAGTGTCCAAAATACTTATAAAATATAATCTAGATAGCTAATCAGATTTCATTTACATAAAAGAGAGAGAGAGAGAGAGAGAGAGAGAGAGAGAGAGAGAGAGAGAGAGAGAGAGAGATATTAATATGTAATATTTATGTCATGTGAACTGTGAAGGCTGTGAAGATATACCAAAGATGTTTATACTATACAACCTGTTTCTACCATTTTAAAAGCACAGTGTAATCAGGTAATCAAGGGATCTAGGACAGACGTCAATAGATTTAGGGTCTTAATATGTCAGTAGGTGACTGTACAGTATGGGAAACATTTTAATCTGATGAGTAAGAAGCTCTGAAACTTTGTCTTTTTTTTTTTTCAAAATTTCAAGGGGCTTTAATAATTTGAGTGTTTGCATTACAGTACATCAGAAATGATTTGCCGCGGACATTTTAGTGGATGTTGTGCATCCACACACAAATCTGAACTATAAACAGGAACAAAAAAAAAAACTGAATAGTTTGGTTCAATGAACTGTAAAAACACCTGCAAACTGTATAGACTGGGACAGGCAATCATGATAATTTGTGTTTGGGAGAAAATGCGACCTATGATAGACGAAAGAGCTGCAACAAACAATTCTACTGATTAATAGCCGCTAGTTCCAAACGGAGTTTGGATGATTCCGAAAAAGAAAAAAAATCCCTGTCGTAGCATTTATTCAAATGCAAATACAAATACATGCAGATAGTGCTGCATTAAAGCCCTCTAAACCGCATCCATTTGGGTTGAAAACAGGAAACGGTGAGATGAGGATGACATTTCATTTCAAGTAAATGCCTATCAATTGTAGAGCATCAGCAAAAGTACTCGACTTACTCAGCTGATAATTACACACACACACACACGCATTTTAAAACACCCATTGTTCATTGGCAACTCAACTCTCATTTCTTATTTTACTAAGGTGACAAAAAACAGCCAAATCTAACCAAAGCAAATTCACCAACATTATGACACATGCCTAAAAATGAGGTGCAATATATGCTCTGTTTCAGTTTCATTAAGTAGTATTCGACCAATAGAGCACATCTGAAACAAGTCTGCGGCATGCATACTAGGAATGTGCAAAACTACATTTTCATTTTCTAAATCGACTACATGGTGGGTTACCTGAATGACTAGTTGACTAATTGGATTTAAGGAAGATTGTTTAATTAGGCTTGTTTCGTGCATTCTTGCGTTAAATAAAACAGCTTGATGGACAGCATTGGAATGTAAGAGAATTAAGGGGTCTCCAGACACGTTTTGCTGAACTGTTTTTAAATTGACATGGCATCCAAAATGTTCAGCAATCATGATCGGATTTTCTATGTAAACATGTGCTAGACAGTCATTATAGCCATATTAAATTAAATTAAACGCTCAAAATGGCCAGAAAAAGAGAACTTTCATCTGAAACTCGACAGTCTATTCTTGTCCTTAGAAATGAAGGCTATTCCATGCGAGACATTGCTAAGAAATTGAAGATTTCCTACAACGGTGTGTACTACTCCCTTCAGAGGACAGCACAAACAGGCTCTAACCGGATTTAAGGAAGATTGTTTAATTAGGCTTGTTTCGTGCATTCTTGCGTTAAATAAAACAGCTTGATGGACAGCATTGGAATGTAAGAGAATTAAGGGGTCTCCAGACACGTTTTGCTGAACTGTTTTTAAATTGACATGGCATCCAAAATGTTCAGCAATCATGATCGGATTTTCTATGTAAACATGTGCTAGACAGTCATTATAGCCATTGCACCAAATTTTTCAGCATTTCAGGCAAGCACAGAATTTTTAAGATGCCGTGTCAAGTTAAAGGAGCTCAAATTTATTAAAATGCATTTACGAGACAACTGTTCTCTAATGTATTAATTGCATTGTATCCAGCTTTTTTAATGAAAGAACACATTCGGACTGAGCAGCCTCAACTGCTAAAGCAGAGCACACTGTCAGGATGCTAGTTAAAGCACCAATGGCAAAAATATTAAAACAAACTTAATATAAAAAAAAATCTAGATAAACTAGTTGACTTCACTAAATGAGACGATTGTCTGACCCATCCCTACTGATACAAGTATATTGTGATCAATTGGATTTTTGGTGTGTTTGCATGTTTTACTCTCTTTTTCTTTACTGGGCTGTTTGCCACCAATCCTCAGGAAGACTCTTTCATTTGGTGGCTGTTGCACAAGAAGCCGTCAGACCTGCTGAGTTCCTCACATTCCACTTCAGCTGAGGTGGACGGTGGGTAGGCAGTCAGGTCAGTACGGTGTGGGTATGGACTTGTGGCAAACACGGCAAAACTACCTTGAGCATCATTGTTGGTTTATTCCTTGAATTACTCATTAAATCATTCCAACTACAATGGAACACCTCTCAAACTGTGGTAGAATAAAACTTTCTTGTGGTATTTCATTACAATATCTATGGAAATGGCTATGCAAATGAACTTATGACTCTCATTAGCCACAAATGTTAACGTCTGAATGTTGAGTTTAGTAAGGCTTCGGTGGTAAAAGCTTTTTCACTGACAATTGATATCAATATGATAGACCACAACACACATCCACCGCAAATTTTGCATAGTTAGTTGATTAAAGGATGACATATCTAGTCTGGATGAAAACATTTGGTGTTCATCAAAGTCAATCAGTCATGGCCATTATATCGTAGACCAAATTCAAAATGGCTTTAAAATGGCTGTCAATCAATGCTGAGATAATTCCCCTATTTTATATAACTCATTGAATACACAATTGAAAAAGTGGCTTTAAAGTCAATACATTGTTTTGGAGTTTTATTGCCATACCATTTAGCATAAGCCTGGCATACAGTCTACAGAAATACATTTTGTAATCAAATTTGTCTCAATCACACTGAAACTGTTTTCCTCCGTCGAAAACAGAGACTTTTGAAAGTATTTTTTTTTTGGTTTAAAAGTTGTCTCGAGACCCCTGCATTCTGTTGCATTGCATCTAGCTCTTTTTGAATGCATTCTGTGTGAACGGCTCCTTAATAATTCTCTGATGCCTGCTCTTGGTAAGAGTGTGCAAACATGAAGATGGTACCTCAAGCTTGAATTGCTCCCATGGTAGGAAAAGCCTCATTATGTATTTATGATTGCATGCTTAATTGCATGTTCTTTTTATACACTCACCTAAAGGATTATTAGGAACACCATACTAATACTGTGTTTGACCCCCTTTCGACTTCAGAACTGCCTTAATTCTACGTGGCATTGATTCAACAAGGTGCTGAAAGCATTCTTTAGAAATGTTGGCCCATATTGATAGGATAGCATCTTGCGGTTGATGGAGATTTGTGGGATGCACATCCAGGGCACGAAGCTCCCGTTCCACCACATCCCAAAGATGCTCTATTGGGTTGAGATCTGGTGACTGTGGGGGCCATTTTAGTACAGTGAACTCATTGTCATGTTCAAGAAACCAATTTGAAATGATTCGAGCTTTGTGACTGTGGCACGGTGGAGGGCGGGACCGGCGCGTGATTACGCACGCCCGGTCCCGTATCAGGCTAATTGAGCTCTCTCTCGAGATCGCCGTCTGCGAGTGGCCTTTATCCCTCTTGACGGCTTAATTAGCCTAATACGGGACCGGGCGTGCGTAGTCACGCGCCGGTCCCGCCCTCCACCGTGCCACAGTGACATGGTGCATTATCCTGCTGGAAATAGCCATCAGAGGATGGGTACATGGTGGCCATAAAGGGACGGACATGGTCAGAAACAATGCTCAGGTAGGCCGTGGCATTTAAACGATATATATATATATATATATATATATATATATAAATTCTGCCCACAAAAACAGGACACCGCAGACATCATCTTGCCTGGCCTAAAAAAAATTGTTATCCCTGCACTATGATTAAAGCTACAAAACAGGAAATGACAAAAGACAAAAAAGGTAGCAAAACATGATTAGAGTGATAGGCCATTCCTGCTCTCCCTATGCATTTGAACAAGCCTGTCCATGAGTAGCAGCTCATGAAGTCCTGAGCCGAGCGCTGATGTTATCATATGACCCGGATCTTCAACGACGAGGACTAGACAACTGATGGTGGGCTGATATGAAAGTGGGTTAGAGAGTACTGCTTCACCAAAGTGACACTTCCCTTGGGTTGAAAGAGAGCATTTCCTTTGGTGGAGCACACTTGCAGGCAACACAACAGGTGGCCTATGTCCTAGGTGGCCTAACCACAGTGTTTGATAGGCTGTCTGCTGTACAAGTCCCTTTGAGCCCTCTGGTGTGGACTTAGGACGGGACAGACCTGGTTGGCTATTTAAAGCTGCTGTGTGTAAATACTTTCTCATAACCCTGCTTTTTATGCATAAACAACTATAAATACACCATTTGTGTGCTGATTTCCCCCCAAAAGTATAAAACTGTGGCACTATCAAGCATCCTGACCAGCCCCACACAGCAACATTGGTTCAACCAAGTTTGGTGAGTTTGAGACAGGACTTTTTCTGTGGCCAACCAAAAGCAGAGGGGTGAGTTTTTGTTTGAAAACATAATGAATCACAATGAATCCTAATTTTTGCAATTACCTTTGGAACACTCCTGAATTACAGGAATTACTCACTTGACGCTTAATATCTAACTTCTCCGCAGATATATGAGAAGATTATTTTTAGAGCAAGAAAAAAGAACAAGAAAACAACATGTGGATGCCTGACCTGAGTGTGTGCGCAGATGTCCAGTCAGGGCATCACGGCGACGGCATGCATAGCTGCAGAACGGGCATTTAAAGGGCTTCTCTCCCGTGTGGAGTTTGATGTGTCGCAGCAGGTTGCCCTTCTGAGTAAATGTCACTCCACACTGGTTACACTGGAATGGCCTGTCACCTGATGGACAAGAGCACACTGATCAATAGCTTATCAAATTTATATATATACTGTATATATATATATATATATATATATATATGTATATATATATATATATATATATATATATATATATATATATATATATATATATATATATATATATATGTGTGTGCATCATATATCATAATCATATATTTGTGTGCTTACCAATTAACCGTTTGTAGGCATTCCGTTTAATGTAATCTGGCATAATCATTTTGGGAGACCACAAACTGTACTTAATACTGAAGCCGGTCGCAAACCAGACGAGAAGCGTCACGTCGTGAGTAGGACAAGGCACAGGTATCACACACAGGACGCGTCAATGCTGTGCAGGTGGCAATACAAAGTTGTGAATCTAGTCACCAAACACGCAAATTACGAAGGTTTTTGTACTTTTTCAATAATTAAAAATGTGACGTTGATGAGTTCGCCGGTTAGTGTATGAAACTTTTGTAACTGCACAAACTAAATGATTAGAAATGGTGATGTTTATTATTTCTCTATTTGTAACCTTGGATAGGTTTTATTCAAGCTGTCAAACCACAAAACAGAAATTACACTACAGTAGACTACAGTATATGAGAGATACATACACAATATATCATCCATTAATGGCTTGAGTATATAATGTATGTCCTTTGATAATGATTGCTGATACAGATTAAAAAAAAGTTGTCTTTTTTTAAGATAAAGTTAAATGTACTCAAGCTTAAATTACTCAGATGGTAGGAAAATACATACTTTTATTACAGAATATAAGGGGTTTTGGAGGCATGATTAATACAGCATTTTGTTATTTAGATATAAGAAGAATTATTTTTTAGCTGTATCGCCCAAGCCCTTTCCCCAATATAGAACAGAATAAGATCTGTCGGTTGTCTAAACCTCTATCAATCTCAAAGAATTGCTTTCACACCTATTATAACTATGGTAAGCCTCTCTGATACTGTTTAAGTTTTGTTTATTGTGAACCTACTTGACTGCTCTAAAAATAGAGACAGGTTTGATGGACACATTTAAATTCCCATCATAGGTTTCTTGAACCATGCATTGGATGACATGATGCTGCCATGGCTTGATTGTCTCATTGTGAAGAGATGAAAACTTGGAAAAAGAAAATATGAGCCTGTCCTGTTAGCGTGCTATCTGGCAGTATCAGTGTCAGCCCAGGGGTTGGGAACAGGTTGTGGAGGATTCCTGGGATGTTTTCCCTGAGAATAACTCCTGTCTTAACTATTGTCTTATTTTACAGAACATCTACCCTCTCCACACCCTTTTAACTCTAAAAAAGGAAGAACGCATGACAAGACTTGGTCACGGTAGGGTTTTGCTCTTTTAATGGGAAGTTAGTTCTGTCGAAACCTGAAGTGTCACAATGAATTTAGGCAACTAATAACAACTTTGGAAACAATAAAACAATTGCAATTCTTCCAATGAGGTGCTTAAATGAAAGCAATCTTTTCTTTTTGATTCTATTCATCTGAAGTATCTTTTTCACTCCCTTATGACCAAAGAATTTCCATGAACATTCCAGTCATTTATGATTAATGGGTACAATTTTAATTTTAATTTTAAGATTAAATCTAAATTTAATTTTTAGATTGCTGGGACGGATTTCCATTTGTATGCCAGGTATCAATTTTTGGAACTAAATGGATTAAATCACTATGTTGACTTGACACAGCCAGCATAATTTTATTCTACAAGACCAAAATTATCAATAGTAACTCATCTATCATGTTGATTGTATGGTTGTCTCTGGCCTGTGATACATTTAAAGTGTAAACTTTTAAAAAGGCTTTGTCAAGCCAACATCAAAGTTTGTTTTGACAAACTTTACCTATATAGTAGTTATTCTTATTAGTGTGCAGTCCTTACAAAATGTACTGCTGTGGTACTACAGAACAGTAATGGAATCAGTTGGCAATACCATGGTTCTTTAATATATATATACTGTGTTACATTGTACTGAAATGTATGGACCATGATTTTTACATGGTTCTATAAAGTACAAGATACTACCATGGTAGATGTCCAATGATGTTACTTCTTTAGCATTTTTTTTTAAGGGATATTTCCTGTTTTTCCATTACAGTAACATGTTATGTACAACATTATCTAGATGTTTTTATTAATAAAACACACCATTATATTTACCATTTGGTGGCCTTATCCCTGCTTCACTTTGTGCTTCTGATCCTGGCCCTGCGTCTTGTAGGTTGTTTGGGCTGTCAATCATCGGCTCCTCCAATCCAGATCCTTCCTCACCACTGTGACCCGTCTCATCTGGACCACTGGGCCGTCTCTCTGTATCCTCCTCAGTACCTTCCTCTTGTTTGATTTTATGTGCTATAAAGAGACATTACACTCTTAAAACACACTCATTTAGTGTTTAAAACATAGAATGGGCTCCAAAAGACTTTTTATTTAAATCTGGACGAGAACAGAAAGAAAAAGTTTCAACGGAAAATGAAAAGGTCACTAAGCAAATTTGTGACATCAAACAAGTCAGTCCCTTTACATTAAAGATCAGATTTCCTTGCTTTCAATGAAGCACACAAGATGCTCTTTGGACTGTTGCCAAATCATGACGGGATAACATGGATCAGGTTTTGCACTAATTTGTGAGGTCCATGCCAGCTCAAGTACATGCTGTAATTTATAAAGGGGAACTGACCCAAGACATTGAGGGGGCACATCCTCTAATTCAATTGAAAAATGATAATTATGAAAAGATTTAGTAGAAAATTAGACAATAATCCAAAATACAAACATTTTCACTAGTGTTCTCAGATATTTGAAGCCCCTGTATGTATTTCCTAAAGCATAAAACAAACTACAGGTCAGACTTTTCACCCACTGCACAAGCTACCAGAAATATGCCCAAGCCCTGCAGTGCGAATTAAAGACTATGAAAACATTCTTTTGAAATCACTGGTTACTATGACAGCACAGTGACCAAGAAATATGTCCTCCAACGTGATGACAGCATTGGGATAATAACAAACAGGAGAGAAAAAAAGAGCCTGATGCAGCTGTAGTCTCAAGGGAAGTGAGGCAAACAGTGGGCAGGTGGGGTTCTACTTGACTGACAGTGGGCAGACTATAGAGCACCTCCAGAGAAGGTACATATAGCTTGTGTCAAAAATAGACATGGAAAGGGACAAACACATAGCGACACGTAAACACACAACAGCCTGGCCCGTGACTTTTCCGTCTCAACCACACATGCCTAAAACTCTCCAGGTTTCTTAGCACGTGGAAAAACAGCAGACAGCATTCTCCGTCATCCAGACAAACCTGTTTGTAATTTTAACACAGATTTAATCACTGGGTGAGAGCTGGAGACTAAGCTTTGACTCATCTCTGTGTTTCCCTTTCGTGTAAGTGTTGTCCCTTGGGTAAATTACTAGATTTTACTCACATTGTTCAAGTATGACTGAAATGTCTCTAATGCCTTAGATCAGTCTTTTGAAGCTGTATGATTGCTTTGCATAAAGAACAGACTGAAATGTAAGTAATTATTCACAGATAATTTCATTTACATTTGTGTATATTAATATATGCCTTGTCAAGACAAGTCACGCCAGGTTTAGCATGAATGATACTAAATGTCATTGGTTCTCATGTGTGTTGTTATCCATCGTGGAGAGTCAAACTGAAACATTCATATTTAGATCAATGTGAGCTACATTTTTCATGAATAATAACTTCAATTTAAGACTATTCCTCACACAAAGCTATCTTATGGCTTTAGAAGCCTTGGAATACACTGCAATATTTGTATAGACTAACTAATAGACTAACTACATTTATGATACATGAATTGTGCTATTTTGTCATTTTTGGAGCTTGACATCACCCGGTCACAGGGCTGGACTGGTAATCTGGCATACAAGGCATTTTCCCGGTGGGCCGATGCACATTGGGGCCGATCAAGGGCGAACTGGCCATCGGGAGAACCAAGCGGTCCAGTGGGTCAGCCGGGAAACGGGCCGTATGTGCCACAATAAGCTAAAATGAGCCGCCGCGATATGCAGAAAAGGACAGCGAACCCCCCGTCGGCTCAACTTTTGCAAGTTGCTATGTACAATCACGGCCCAATTTCTCTTCCCAGTCCAGTCCTGCATGGTCACCATTCACATTCATCATACAGAAAAGAGCGCCGTTAACACCTTTAGCGGTGTTACGCTTCAGAACATGTTTAGCAAAGGTACCCAATCATAAACTGCCACAATGCTTAAATAATTTATTCGTGTGCTTTGTACAGTTGCAGAAACTTTCACACATTTAAGTTTCAGTATCTGAGGAAAAGGGGACACTAAAATAAACGCGACTCTATTATTTTAGCTGTATGTCTCAGAAGACTTCAAACGACCAGAGCGGATCTACATATGTGCCACTTTTTCCACAGCTGGACAAGCAGTAATTAAAAAATTTGCATACTTGTCCTGTACTGTATATATCCAATCAATGTTATTAACCTCAATAAGAACATTAACACAGGGTTAATAAATGTACAGTGTGAAATCCTGAAAACTGACTACCAGGATTTAATACTAACCCAGAGTAAAGTATGAACAGTGTGAAAAAATAAACAATCCTGAATTACTTTTTCCAGGGTTAAGAATGACCCTGTGTAAACAATTTCAGGTGTGAAAAGCTCATTTGTGGCAACTCTGCACATTGCACCAGCCTAGCCTAAATTACAGGCAAGTGTAATTATATATATATATTGCTCAATGGGGCAGTTTTAACTGTTCATGAGATGGATAGCCTGAGGGAAAAAAAACTGTGCCTGATGGTTCTGGTACTCAGTGCTCTGAAGCATCAGCCAGAAGGTAGTGGGCAGGGTGAGTGGGGTCCTGAGTAATTTTGCAGCCTTTTTCCTCACTCTGAAAGTGTATAGTTCTTGAAGGGATGGCAGAGGGCAACCAATAATCCTCTCAGCAGTCCGAACTGTCCTTTGTATTATTCTGATTTATGATTTCTGAATAATAGCTGAACAAAACTATACTATAGCTATAGCTGAACCAAACCAGACAGTTATTGAAGTGCAGAGGACAGACTCAATGACTGCTGAGTAGAACTGTATCAGCAGAGCCAGTGGCAAGTTGAACTTCCTCAACTGGCGAAGGAAGATAACCTTCACTTCACCCGCTGGCATTTACAATGAAGCATTACAGGCATACTACTTGCTTAACATTGCACAAGAGATCTTAACTTCCAAATAAATCCTTTAATAGCAAGCCTCAATGCTCAAGCAAATCCAGCCTTTGCTCGTCTATCTTTCGATGTTTGAGTGCTTTTATACAATAGAGTTAAATGTATAAAATCACATTGAAAATCTGGGATTCAAAATGCAATTTAATTCTGATTTTTTTATTTTATTTATTTTTATAAATCAAACAAAGAAACTATAAGATGTGAAATGGATAAAAGAAAAGTATGATTCTGCATTTTTTCGGTCAAATAACAACTAAGCGAATTTGTGAAAAATCGAACTCCTATGTTCAAAAGTTTTGATTTCCTTGCATTCACTGAAGCACACAATATAATCTTTGGACCATTTTCAAATCATGCTTGAATAACATGGACAATCAGGTTTTACACAAACTTAAGAGACCATGCCAGTATGGTGCATTCTGTCAATTAAGCAAAACATAGCAAATACTAACAAATTCTGTCATGTATGTCATATTTTTTTCTTTTCACTCTTTTGCTGCATGCTAACAATATAATTTGAAATAAAAACTGAATTAAATTATAAAAATTTAAAACAGAAGCATGGTCTCAGACTTCTAGACCCCACTGTATTAACATACTTTAAAATAAGCATACATTGTTGCAAATGTAATCAAATACACAGAGTTATAAAGTTTATATGGCATTACCTCATTGTGTCAAGACGTAAGTCTCTTTTAAACTAGTGCAGTGCACATTCCAAATCTCTCCGACCACATCTCAATCTCTCACAATTGAAGAGCTCCCTGTGTTTTAACTAGCTCCTCTAGCATACACATTATAGAGTGTCTATGATGTCTGCAGCTGAATGAACTACAAATGGTTGCCGGGACAACATACAGAATCCTTTAGAATTCTCATCCTCAACTGATCAAAGAAGATGAATGAGAGCACGACGCACTTGTTGCTGTGGATACAGAGACCACAGTCAGCGTCTAACAGGCACATGCATTGTATAGCAATAGCTACTGTAACGTAGCTGAAAGCAAAAAATGTGAACAGTATTGTGTCAGTATAAAGGGCTTTTCTCACAACACTTATCCCTAGGTAAACATAATTGTAACTTTTTTAATAAAGGTCACTTTTAACAATGGGTTAACAAACTTGTAATTATGAAATGGGAGTTAGCGCCGCTTTTAACCCTGAGTTATGAAACTCTGCTCCAGAGAAAAGTTTCCTTTTTGAAATACTAGCCTGAATTACATAGCCAAATGTATTCAGTGATATACAGAAAAATGCATTAACTGGAGTGACGCAGAGACATGATTCTATTTATTGTACTGTATATTTCAGAAGACTTAAGACAATCAGAGTGGATTTACATGGCAACATTTCCAATAGAATATCACCTTGAAACTCTTGCCTGGTTACCCACTGAAGCTAAGCATGGTTGAGCCTGGCTCTTACCTGGGTGGTACCTCTTGAGGAAAACTATAGTTGGTTCTGGAAGAGGTATTAGGGAGGCCAGAAGGGGGTGCTCACCCTGCGTTCTGTGTGGGTCCTAATGACCCAGTATAGTGATGGAGATGCTATACTGTAAAAATGCATCATATTTAGGATGAGAGGTCCTGACTCTCTGTGGTCATTAAAAATCCCAGGGCAATTTTCGTAAAGCTACGGGTGTAACCCAGGTGTCCTGGCCAAATTTGCTAATTGGCCTCTATCCATCACGGCTTCCTAATAATTCCCTATATAAGAATTGGCTACATCTCTACTCTACTCTCAACCAATAGCTAGTGTATGGTGGGCATTCTGGCTCATTATGGTTGCCGTAATATTATACAGGTGGATGATGCACACTGGTGGTTGAGGAGATTCCCCCTTATATATATATTTTTTTTTTAATTTATGTTTTAATTTTCAAGTATCGAAAAGATGATGCATCAAATTTTTAACAGCACTCATTACTTCCACACTGAAATTTCATGAGATTCAACTGACTGTCAAACACAACACATAAACTACACATTCTCATGCACTTTTTGAGTCTAAATAGATGCACAACAACAACTTTCAGTAGCACACACAAATGATAATAGCCAAATCCTATTGTTCATGTGTTACACCTGCTATAGTTTACTTCCACTTTGTTTCTTCATCAAATAGCAATGTCAAATGTAACTCAAGTCAATCGCTGTACCATCAGCACCACATTGAGTAAGAAAAAGCATGTATAATATGTATGTGTACACGCATATGGAATATTGATATTTCACAATTGTCACACAGAAAATCATATTTCACCATTGTCACACAGAAAATCAATGTGATATGGTTGTCATTTGTATGAAAACGGTACTAATTTGTCTTTTAATAAACAAAGAAATATATATCAGGGCTCCAGACAAAAAAATTACTTGGGAGCCATTGGCTCCTAAACTGAAACATTAAGGAGCCAATTCACAAAATTGCTCGATTTAGATTGCTGTTCAGAAAGCCAAGATAGAAAGCCAAAGAAAAGGAAGACAGCTGATAACCCATTAATCTGAGTTTTAATAAACAGTATATACAGTTGAGAAGATAAGTTTGTATTCCATTTTGTATCATAATGTTCCATCACTTTCATTTATATCAATTTACTATTACCGGATGGCCCAGATACAGAGACAACAAGAATGCAAATTGAATGAAATCCCAGATGCAGTTTATTGTGCTACTCCAATCCCAATCAGTAATAACCAGAAGGAAAAAAGTAGTACACAATACGATACTTTTAATTATAAAGAAGCCCGAAAAACACATTGGACTCTTATTTTGAAGTGTCTTTGCTCCCAGTTGTGAGCTGACTGATGAGAAAGTGAATCTGATTCAAACTGCTAACCTGAGCTCCTGAGTTCAAAACCTCGGTTATTTTCGGGTGATTCATGAAAAAGACGGTTCAAAAGAGTAATTTGTTCACGAGTATTTCGTGCTGTGTTTGTTGTTGCGTGCAGCGAGCTCATCACAGCAGAACAGGTGAAAAGAAGCTCAAAACATACTGGTGGTGGGCGCTCTAAAGATGTATTCAATAATGTACTCACAAGATGATATCTGTAGAAAACGTATATGAATGCACACAACCCGACTGTCGCCATTGGCGACTAGATTTTAAATTATTGTCGCAATCAATTATTTTTGGTCACATCTGCGACCATATTAGTCGCAATCTCGAGCCCTGATATATATATATATATATATATATATATATATATATATATATATATATATATATATATATGAAATAATCATTATGGAAGCTAAAAATGTGACACTATTAAATATCTCATGTCTTACATGACCCAATAAAATTTTGGTAATTAAGCATTTGTAATATATATGTATGTGTGTTTTTCACAATTTTGCCATTTAGTATTTTTGTGTATACTATTCAGAAGAGAAAGGTTCAGTGCTGCATTTCCCGAAAGCATCGCAAGCGTAAGTTGATCGTAGAGACCACTGGATCTATAATCTACTTAGCTCACAATGTTTTTGGGAAACATAGCCCAGGAATACGCGCCGGCGCGTCCTGCTGGATTTTTTCAGCATTATAGCGGAAACAGCATAAAATTCTCTGTCATTTTGGGGCATACAGATAAGTGTAAGACATCATTAGAAACTATAAAGGGTCTACTTTTATTTGTGTACACTCAAAATAACAACATAACCTTGTGCTTTTGTAAAATAAAGAAAATAAAAAGGGTGAGCTTTCAGCTGTCTCTGTGTTCACGAGCATATATCTGAAACACGTCACAAAAATGAACTGAAACTCTGCAAATACTTATTAAAAAAACATGAAACATATGTCTAAAGAAAGCTTAATTATTAATGTCTACTTTTAAATAAAACAATTCATATTTAAAACAAATGTTCTACTGCAATGTAATCTGTATGAAACAAAGCGATGTGCAGTTTCTCCCAGCTCAGCTAATTATCCCTAATGCGAACACCCACCAGCAGAGTGCACCATTCATATGCTAATGTGCTGAGGTGATCAAATCAAATGGTAAACGGCCCTGACATTGTCTTAAAAACAAGTTTGTTAATTTTTCTGCGCGTTTGAAAGACAGCACGATACATAAGTGAGAAAACTCCTGGATAGTGACAAAGAGTTACAATTTTCCTCAGAAGAAGAGCGGGATTCTGATGAACGTTTGTATTTTGAAGAGAGACTTGATCCAGCCAAGGATACAATTTCGGATAAGTAAGTTTAGTTTTAATTAGTTGACATGCTATTTTATATAAACATGTACATATTTTACTAGTGGGACTGTTTCCAGACTTGCCAGCCAGGATTCAGAGTATTGACATTTGAAATATGTCCTAATAAGCAAGTTTTAGTTACATTTAAATGCTGTTTCGGCTAAAGCAGGTATTTAAATTGTATGCTGTATGATATAAATATGACATGTAATATGATATAAAAATAATATGAATTGTTAGATTATATTTTAACTAGTGTTTATGCTGCCTCATTATCATCAACAAATCGGGTGCTTTCAAATATGGGTTCAGGTTAAATGAGTAAAATCCACTCAGCATATTATAATGATTTCTGAAGTATCATGTGACACTGAAGACTGCAGTAATGATGCTGAAAATTCAGCTTTGATCACAAATTGCATTTTACAATATATTCAAATAGAAAACTGTTCTTTTAAATTGTAAAAATAGTTCAAAATATCACTGTCTTTACTGTATTTTAGATCACATAAATGCAGCCTTGGTGAGCAGAAGAGACTTCTTTTAAACGGTAGTGTAGATCTAAAATTAAGTAAAGTCTTCATGTAAAGAAAATATATAATCAGATTACTTCTAACTTAAAATAAGATTTTCATCATTAAGTCTCCTCACATTCATTCTCTTTCTGTCACATTCCTCATTAATAGGCCCAGGGGAGGGGTCTTTTGTCTCCTCAGGTGTGAATAACAATCAATATTCATGATCATTCTGGTCTCCTCCCATATGAACTTTCTAACACTAAAAGTGTCTTAACAAAAGTTAAATTACTATATTGTTTTGTATGAATGAGTGATCAGGATGGTTTTCACATAATGTAGCAAAATCTCTAGGCTACAAGATCCAGTTATGAAAAGTCTTGTGGACAAATGTTTAGTTTGTGTTATATGGCCTTATTTCAATGACTTAAATGTATTTTTTTTCAAAAACCATGCAAAAATGTTATTTTCTCAAAAATACAAACATGTACACACATGTTGATCACATATTATTGTAGCCCAGTTTGTGCTGAATACAGTGTTATCAGACTTTAGCCATTAATGTGTTTTTAAGCAACTGAAAAAAGCACAAATGTCAAGGCATGTCAAAACTTCTCCAGGGCCCAAAACACCCTCAGACCCCAGAGGGTTAAACAAGGTCCCGGGTCACTAAAGACCTGAGGTATGCATTAAAGGGTATAAAGACTATGTACCCCATGCATACTGCTCCAATATTGCCTGCTGAAAAAACTATTTAGATCATCATGTATTCCCATGATGGGTCAGACTGGTTTATGCTGGTTAGTGCTGCTTTGGTGTCAAGATTGGTGGACCATCATATGCAGTTCACCAGCAAAATTAAAGCTAATTTTGGTCAACGATAAGGGTTTTTCTAGTGAAGCTTATTGACCAAAAAAGTATTGCAGGTTAAGCTAGTTAATACACCTAGTTGGGACACAAACACACCAGCACTTCATCACTCCTGCAAAAAAAAACAATTTATAGGGGTTTGTAGTCTTTTCAGCTAGGTCAGTTGGGGAAACCAACTGGCCTCCTAACTAAACAAGCTAAGCAGGTCTTTTTTATTTTATTTTAAGACCCAAGCATCCACAACATAACTATCCTGGTCTTTTCAGCATAGTTCAAGCATGCCATCATGGGGTTAATTAAACCGAATTTGTTAACTGGACTTCTCTTTACCATGTAACATATTTCTCAACATCCTGTGCAACATGACCAATACATTATCTATGAGAACAATCTCTTTCTGGGATTATGGTCTGTGATCTCCATCCCTCAGCATCGAGCGCTTCCCTTTTCTTAGTATGCACTCTCATGCTGACATGTTCTCAGTCTAACCTTCAGTTGACTTTGAGGAAGAGAGATGTCACAGACTGGGCCTATCCCATCAGATCACAGATGTAGCCTCTAATTTTTAACACTGCAAGATAGAGACCCTTCCTCTGTCCATTAAAGATGATGCTCACACATTTCTCCTTTTAATTTTTTAATCTTTAGATATGGACAGTGAGATTATTTTATACATTAACAAATTACTCCTAACTGGATATTAAAGAATAAGTTCACACAAAAATGATAATTTACTCACCCGCATTTCGTTCCAAACCCGAATTACTTTCTTGCTTCCATGGAACACAAAAATAGATGTTAGGCAGATTTTTCTTGACTTGGCGGCTCAGTCATCAATCGCCATTATTGGAAAAATTATGCTGCTAAAAGTGAATGTTGACTGAGACTTTCAGATCCTTATATTCTGCCTTTGTGTTCCACAGCAGAAAGAAAGTCATATGAGTTTGGAACAACATGAGAGTGAGTAAATGATGACATAATTTTCATTTTTGTTCCCTGTAACCTTTGTTCCCAGAAAAAAGCGGAACGAGATGTAGCGCTGAGAAAAGTGCTTTGGGAACATCTATAGGTGTGACCAGCTGTGAATGTGTGTGCAACACGTCAATGAACATTGACCGGAATTTATAGCCTCTGCCGGTGTAATCATTGGATGCACCTGGGGCAGGGATATAAATTGATGCGTCACAGGAGCATCATCAGGTATTTTGTCTGAAGCATCTCGTGCATCTCGTTCCGCTTTTTTCAGAGAACAAGGGTTACACTTAAGTAACCCTAGATGTTCCCTTTAAAAAAAGCTTCACTTATGATGCTGCGCTGAGAAAAGAACTTTGGGAACGAGAATACCCACACCGCCGCACTGTGGCTGTCCGGACCCCCTATGGTTGTGTAGTGTGCTCACAAGAGTGTGAGAGGGCTCAGACCTTAGCTTGACATGTCGACTCAAGGACATAAGAGCCCGGAATGGCATGAACATACAAACAGCAGAATCTAATAAATGTGTGCAGAGAGGACCAGCCTGCCGCATCACAAACATGCTGCAGAGGGACCCCTCTGGCCAAGTCTAGAGAGGAGGCTACCCCTTTGGTAGAGTGAGCCATGATGCCTACTGGCGAAGCTTGACCGCACGCCTTGTAGGCCAGGGCAATAGCGTCCCTCACCCAATGCGACATAGTCTGCTTGGTGGTAGCCGCCCCCCTGTTGCTGCCCCCATGGCAAATGAATAGTTGCCCTGACTTACGCCACTGGCTAGTGCGGTGGACGTAAGTCTGAAGGGCACTGACTGGACAAAGTCTGTGAAGTCTTTCCTGCTCCGGCATAGTGAACGGCGGGGAGCAGAAGGCTTCAAGAGTTACCGGGTGTAAGGTCGAGAATGGCACCTTAGGCAAGTAGTCAGGATGAGGGTGCAGAATTGCTTTGGTCATTCCTGGGGAAAACTCAAAGGTGATCTCAACCAGACCCTCAAGGACTACTGTCCCATGAAGGGGTCCTTGTCCTAGCAGGAGGATTCAGTCGCCTACCTCCACAAATGAAACGAGGATGTCTCCCCAAAGGCACCCCGTCCATCAAGGCGTGGCAAGCCGAAATGGCGGCCACATAAACCCTGAGAGTGGCAGGGCATATGCCTGCTGACAGTTTTTCCTGCAGAAAGTCCAGAACTGAAGCAATCTGGCAGTTAACTGGATCTGCATTATGTGTACTGCACCATTTTTCAAAGACACCCCATTTATTGGCATAGATCCTTCTGGTAGAGTCTCGATAACCTCAGGTGAAAGCTCTGTGTCCCTCAGTTAGTACCCTTCAGGGGCCAAACATGAAGGTTCCACAGCTCGGGCCGGGGATGAAATATTGTCCCCTGTGCCTGAGACAGAAGGTCCCTTCTGTTCGGAATCGCCCAAGGCAAGCCGTCGAGGAGAGACATTATCTCCAAGAACCATACCCTGTTCGGTCAGCGTGGCGCTATCAGTAAGAGGCAATACCCTTGCTGGCGAACTCTGGCCAAGACTCCCAGAAGCAAAGAAACCGGGGGAAATGCATACAGACGCATTCTGGGCCATGTATGTGCCATCGCGTCCAGACCCAGGGGGACTGGGTGACTCAGAGAGAAGTAGAGGGGACATTGCACTGTCTGAGAAGAGGCGAAGAGGTACACTTCTGCCCTGTAAATCTCACCCAGATTTTCTCTACTACCTCGGGGTGGAGTTTCCACTACCCCATCGGTATTTTCTGTCTGGACAGTAAATCTGCTCCCACATTCAGGCATCCAGGGACATAAACTGCCATGAGTGACAGGAACTTGACCTGGGCCCAGAGGAGAATCCGACGTGCCAGGGAATTCAGCTGACGTGAACGTAGACCTCCTTGATGATTTATGTAGGAGACTGCTGTTGTGTTGTCCACCCGCACCAGGACATGGCAGCCTCTCAGATGCTGGAGGAAGTATTTCAGGGCCAGAAATACTGGCATCAACTCGAGGCAGTTGATGTGCCAATCGAGCTGATGACCCTCCCATTCCCCTTGGGCTGGACGACCACTTAAGACCACTCCCCAGCCCCTCAGGGAGGCGTCTGTCGTTAGCAGCCAGCGACGACAAGACGCACCTAGAGTGGGAGCCAAGGTAAGAAACCGTGGTCTGAACCACATAGAAAGGGAACGAAGCCAGCGGCACGTAAACATTATTTGCCTTAGGGGACAGGCCCTTGGATGAAATCCCCTGGCTTTTAGCCACGCTGAAATGGTCTCATGTGCAGAAGGTCCAAAGGGATCACCGTGGACGCAGACGCCATGAGACCTAGTATTCGTTGATACTGATGAACAGTGCAACCTTGACCTAGCCTGACTTTGCTCAGGGTGTTCTGAATGGAAATGTTTCGAGCGGGACACAATTGTGCCCGCATCATGATCGAATTCCATATAACTCCCAGACAGCTAATTTCCTGGGTGGGAGAGAGAATGCTCTTTTTGACGTTGAGTCTCAGACCCAGAGAAACCAGATGAGCTAAGACAATATCCCTGTGCTGAACTACCAGTTCTTGAGACTGCTAGTATCAGGTAGTCGTCTATGTAATTCAGAATGCGGATGCCCAGGAGGAGGCAAAGGAGCCAGTGCTGCATCCATGCATTTCGTGAATGTGCGGGGTGATAGGGCTAGGCCGAATGGAAGAACCCGATACTGGAAGGCTTCGTCCCCGAAAGCAAACCTCAGGAGCTTCCTGTGCTGTGGCAGAATTTCTATATGAAAATATGCATCCATAAGATCGATCGTGACCAGCCAATCGTTATGTTGGAGGACCGTCTTGATAGTTAGCATCTTGAACTTAAACACCCTGACTGAGCGGTTCAAGCCTCGAAGATCTAAGATCAGACCCACCCTTCTTGGGGACCAGGAAGTATTTGCTGTAATAGCCTGACTCTTTCTCTGGAAGGGGAACACATTCTATGGCCCCTTTGACCAAGAGATTTTGCAGTTCTTTCCACAGTAGTGGGGACAACGCCGTTGAAACACGGAGGGTGGCGAGCAAAATTAATTCTGTAGCCTTTTTCTACTGTTCTTAGGACCCACATAGAAATACCTGGCAGAAGTTTCCACGCTGTCAGGTTCTCTGAGATGGGTATTAATTTCGACACTTCCTGTTGAGGGGATGTTGAGTGTTCCGTGTCCTGGACTAAGGCAGGAAGCAGCAGTACACCCAACATTTCGTTGGAAGCCTCTAA
This sequence comes from Moxostoma hubbsi, assembly GCA_032164185.1. Taxonomy (NCBI): domain Eukaryota; kingdom Metazoa; phylum Chordata; class Actinopteri; order Cypriniformes; family Catostomidae; genus Moxostoma; species Moxostoma hubbsi. The sequence goes on along the minus strand of JAVLUX010000011.1, from coordinate 7,121,422 downwards.
CTCCCGAAACACCAGAGGCAGTGGGAATGGAGAGGATTCGTGGGGGTACCGGGAGGGGCGAAGTGGATGATACATGTGCCCTGTCCTGAGGGGAGCTACCCCAACAGGGCTGGGCACAAGACCATCAGGGTTTTTTTCTCTTAGAAATTACTTGCTCTGGGGGCTGTCGAGGGCGATAAGCCTGTCCCCAGTCTTTACGAGGGGGAGCACGACTCGCCACGCTTTGCTTCTGAGCCTCCCTTCTAGCCGGACCGGGGCGGGTCTGGGTGGCCGACGGCCCCGTCCCCTGAGTGCAGCGAGGAAAAAACTGCCCAAATGCTTCCCCATGGCTCTTCGCCTCCTGGAACCTGGAGATAACTGTATTTATAGCTTCCCTGGATAGGTCAGAAAGTGAAACCGGGGCATCAAGGAGGAAAGCTTTATCTTTGTCCTTGATGGGTATCTTTGTCAACCCGATAGGTTGAGCCATAGGTGTCTCTCCGTGCAGACCAAAGCAGACATAGACCGGTCAATGGCACGGGCTGTCTGCTTGGTCGCACGGAGAGATAGGTCTGTGGCTCGATGAAGTTCAGAGAAAGCTTCCTCGTCGACCGTGGTACCTGCATTCAGGTCCTTCAGCAGATCAGCCTGGTATGCCTGTAACACTGCCATAGTATGCAGAGCAGCACCAGCCTGACCCTCTGCTTGATAAGCCCTCCTCACTAGCATGGAGGTAGTCCTGCATGGCTTTATGGGGGGAGAGGATCTTTTCAGGGATGATGTCAAACCCGGCAAGAGATAACCCGCAAGTGTTTCCTCAACCGGCGGCATCATCCAATACCCCCGTGTCTCAGCACCCACGATAGTTGAATATATCGGCGTCGAGGGCACGTGGACACGGGAAGTATAAGGTTTCCTCCATGAACGAGAGAGCTCATCATGGAGGTCATCAAAGAAGTGAAGGGACTGATGAGGCGTTCCCTTCACCCGGCCACCAGACAGAAATATATCCTCCAACTTGGAGCGTTTGGGGGTCTCTTGTTGGCGTGGCCAGTCTAACTGAAGCCTGGCCACCGCACGAGTAACCACGTCAAGTATTTCCTCCGCTGATTTACTTCACTGATTTTATCATGCTCGGAGGTGGGTAACTCGAAATCTGCCAACTCATGAGAACTGATGCGTGCCCTCTCGGCCATAGAGCGGAGACAAGGGAACACGCATCGATTGCCCTGATTTTCAGTCATTTTTTTTCTTTCTGTTCCCCCTTTTTTTTGAAAGAAGAGAAAAACAGAAAGGTCTTCTGTGCACTGCCTAACGAATTCTAACTCCTAGCAGAGAAAAGAAAGTTTGACAGGCTTGTGATAGCACACAAACACAGAGTGATCTGAAGACAAAAGATCTGACAATGCTCCTGTGACGCATCTATTTATAGCCCTGCCCCAGGTGCATCCAATGATTACACCGGCAGAGGCTATAAATTGCCATCAATTCAAAAAAATCAATGTTCATTGACGTGTTGCACACATATTCACAGCTGGTCACACCTATAGATGTTCCCAAAGTGCTTTTCTCAGCGCAGCATCATAAGTGAAGCTTTTTGTAAAGGGAACAAACCAATGCACCAAAAGCTGAGATATTCAAATTACAACACATACTGTATTGCTGCTTTCCTCAACTGAATCAGCGTAAAGGCTACTATAGGAGTGGAGAACTGGTTATAGGACACATCTTCTTACCAGGTGGAAAATCCGGACTTTGGGAATGCTGTCCATTGGGTGTGTTGGACGACAGGTCCACCAGCATTCTCAAGTTCTCCTTCCTGGGAGAACAGTCACCATTACCTAGGAGACAAGACACACACAAGTGCATTGAGGACATTGCCTTGCTCTAGACAGCATTGCTATTGAGGCTAACACACACAGCTCTAAAACACAAATTTATTCAAGTAGGCAGTTCAAGGAACACCGCTCTTGTAAAAGTCATAATGGTGCTCATCAAGATTATCAGTCAAAGTCAGAAGGGTAGTTGATGCATAACATGTCCATGAGCTTTTTTTTATCAACAGCAAGATTTGAGGTTACAATGTACATTAATATACAAGGGAAAATAACTCATCACAAATTAACTGAATGTTCTCAGTATATTTAATCACATTTTGCTTACATTCATTTATTTTAATACTGTTCACAATTCCATTATTCCCCTATAATAAACCTCCTACACTGATTCCAAGCATGCAAGACAGATGCGCTAGCAAAGAGGCTAGAAAAGCCATTGCTCTAGCCTCAGTTCAGCCTGATCTCACATAAAAATCAGCAAGTGTGTCCCGATTTTTCTTTGGCCGAAATCAGTATACGTTGACCGAATTTGAAAACACTGCCCCCAGAGGCTAAAGCGGAAAGTGTTTCAGCGCATATGAACAATTGTGACATAAATTTATATCCAGGAGAGATCGTCAGAAGCCAGTTGTAAAAAGAATTGCTTTCAGCTGAACAGGGTGTAAAACAGTGAAGAGAAATACTTATTTTATTTAATCTACCCCAACCAAAACACAAATCTAACTCTAAACATTAATAGTGACAAAATGCAATGTTAGGGATCAAAATTCAACCTTCTTATCATGCTTGTGATTGTTTATACAAATATGAGTACTTTCTCCATTGAATGGGGATTGAACTGTTTTCTCCCATAGAACTGACGCAACGTGCTACCAGTCGTGTCACAAGGGAGAGTGATTGTTGTTGAGCCGTCAGTGAGTTGGTATACTGTTGCCGATCCAAGGGTACCGGAACTTTTCTAAACAGCATGCAGACTTCCATGTGATCATGTTGCTCGGTTGCTAGTGCATCTCTTAAAGGTGCTGTACGTGAGTTTTCATGGAAAAGTATGCAAAAATTGTTCCTAGTCCCTTAAAGATATTAATGAAATAAGTGTCCTGAGATATCTCACCGGTCTATGTGACAGCTGTAGACTCTGTAAACAGCACAACAAAAATGTGTCTGTGGACATTGACGCTTTTCACCTGTCTACCATTTTGTTCATTCTCATAGTGTTGGATTTAAAGCAGATCATTGAGGCTATGATTCATAAGACAGCCACAGGAACAATGCTGCTCTTTTGCTCAGTTTTGGTCTCAAAATTATATTTGGAGGGCAGGGTGTTGGAGTGAGGGGGCATGGCTAATTCAACTGCTCAGTCACGTGAACTCTTCAGAACACTAAAATAGCTTACTGTGCATTTAAGGCCAGGAGAGTGAGGTTTACACACTGCACAGCTATCACATACTAGCTAGCTACCATAAAACTCACCCTCCTAAACCTCACTCCCATCCGGGTCAAGGCACCAGTGTCACCAGTTCTACTCGTCCCTAAGTGGGATTTGAACCAACAATCCCTGGCATGAGAGTCAGACACACTAGCAAGGAGGCTACAAAAGCCATGGCCTCTAGCCTTGGTCGCTAGTGCGTCTCTTAATGCCAGTAGAGTGAGGTTTACACACCGCAAAGCTATCAGATACCAGCTGGCTACCGTTACACACACACACACACACACACACACAAAATGTACAAGGTATATACGGTAAATAATACAAATGAGATATATATATATATAGTAAGGCTACACTAGGAAGTATATATTTGAGTTCTTAGTTGATAAAAGGATAGTTCTGTGTATTTTTTATTTATTTATTGTGTGCGTTGTTCCAAACCTGCATGACTTTCTTTCTTCCATGGAGAGACACTCCAGCCTTAGTCACCATTCACTTTTACTGTGTGAAAAATTAAAGTGAACATTGACCGAAACATTTTACCTAACATCTCTTGGAACAACACGAGGGTAAGTAATTAAGATAAATTAAGGGAAGATCCATATTTGGGTGAACTATCCCTTTAATGCTACTGAAATACATTTCTTACTTTACTCTCATAGACTTCCATCTGACATGTTCTATGATACCCTCTTATACTGCATTTCTTGATACCTTGGTGAAGGAGAGCAACATATCCCCCCCAGGTTTTCAGGTATTGTATACACTTAACTTCTTTTAATAGCACCCATCTCCATTACCAGAGCTGAAATTTCTCTAGGGTCAGTGACCAGCTCAACACTTCAGTTTACAGAGGCGGAGTGCCATCATCTCATGTGGGGAGAGCTTGTTAAGCTTTCAACCACATCCTTAAGATTCAGATTGGATTTCCTCATCTCTCTGCACCCACTGCACATGGACTTCAGGAAATAATATGGCTTCACCACCTATACTCAGGGGGAGCAGTTCCTACTCCCTGATCCCATTACCCACTGACCCCTTCAGAGCCAAACACTTAATACAACAGCAATGACATTAGACAGCCCTGAAAGGTATAGTTTACCCCAAACTGAAAATGATATCATCATTTACTCATGCTCATGTTGTTCCCAAGCTGTAGGACTTTCTTTCTGCTGCAGAACACAAAAGGAGATCAGCCTCAGTCAACATTCACTTCATGGTATGGAAAAAGTTGCAACAAAAGTGAATGGTGACTAAGGCTAACATTCTACCTAACATGTCCTTTTTGTGTTCCACAGGAGAAATAAAGTATATAGGCGTTTGGAACAACATAATGGTGAGTAAATTATGACAGCATCAAGGGTGGTATTATGCTTCACTCACTCCTTGAACTCCAAGTTTATGACTGGAAAGGTGTGGAAAGTACCTTAGAAGTCAAAGCAAAGCTTGCTGTGTTATTATCACTCATCCTTAACCATTGCCTTAAACTCAATTAGTCCCTCCTTCAAACAGGTTTGTTTGGTAGCAAAGTAACTCTACCAAAAGAAGTAAGAACTTTAAAACATTATTCATAGAGTTTTCAATTATTAATGTGGCCATGCAGTGAATAGACAGGTCAATTTTCAATTCTGAAGTTCAAGCCTAGCCAGAGTTATTACAAATGCCACAGATAACAAGAGCAAATTTGTGATTAAAGTAAAATGTACAATTCTACAGAGGGTAGAGATGGACTTACTGAGAGCACCTAAATATATTGAGTTCTTCCTTGACACTTCTTACTAAGGCTTTGTGAGGCATTATTGTCTGAAAGGAGCATTACATATAAATTTAAATAAATGGAATGGAATGAATTTGAATTTAATTGACTTGGAGGCAATGTCAAAAAATAACTTCTCCATTCAGGGGAAATATTTGGGCCCTTTATTTAATTTTAAGGCACATTTTTTCCTTCATGAGGGCATACTTTTTTTCTAACCATCTAAAATGCACTGTGTGTCATCAATTTATGTAAAATTTTCTATTAATGTATGGCATAATATGTTTAAATATGCCTAGAATAGAACATTATGAAATATATCAGATGTTACAAGAACAACACAGAGTTACTCTGAATGACACAGTTCCCATCTGAAAACCAGCATAAGTTTGATGGTCTTAGCTGGTCTCCAAGCCTGGTCATGCTGGTCTGGTTTTCTGGTTTTAGTGGCGTTTGGGGCACTTGTCAGCTAGTCAGGCAGGCTGACCAGCTAAACCAGGGGAGCACCATCTTGGCCAGGCTGGGAGCCCACCTAAAACACCTTAAACCAGCTAAGACCAGTAAACCAGCTTTTGCTGGTGTTAGCTGTTTTTTATTTTCAGGACGGTTCACAGGAGCATTGCTATATTAGCATTTCAAAACATGCAACATTTACAATTACAATCTAATTATTTATGAATCATTGCAATGAGAGAAGAGAAGGTGTATTTTGGGGGACAGAAGTGAGACAGGAGCTTTTAAGTAGACTGATTTCTGTGCTGTCACACTGTCTGATGGACACTGTCAGTCTGAGAGAGTGAGCAACTCAGGGAGACGTAGCCAATGACACAATCCCAAAGCCCATCTCTGGTTACGCTGCTGGGGTTGAGGGAAATCTCAGGTAACTGGCAGTCCCTTGGCAACGGGAAATAAGCAGCCACTCCGATTTGAGTGACGGCTGAGAGGAGGTTTTTCCATAACAGAGTGCTGTGTCGGATGGCCAGAAAAAGAGACATCTTAACAGAACTGTGATCAATATTATTTATTTTCTTACAAAATTTAAGAGTCTCTGATGCAGTCCAACTTAAATATTTGGTTTTCAATGTTTTATAATGATTCCAATTAATTTTCTATTCTACAGTAAAATTGACTTTCCCACACATGCTTGATGGTTACCCAAGAGCCAGCCTGCAATAACATATACATATGGATGATACGAAAGGCTACTGTCCGCCCCCATCTACTGATGCAAGCTGAAAATCTGTAGGCTCTTGGTAGACTACAGGAGTGACTACAGGTCTGGACTATGGCACTGCTGAGTCAAAATCAGATCTCAATTCACTCACACTGGTGTACACGGCAGTCAGAAAAGTAAGGGCAACCTACAGAATGGCCTGTTTCATGCATATTTTTTGTGGATCGCCAAGGCAACTAATTAGGGGTGTAGGGGTGTGAGACTTTCTGAAATTGTATTGGTCCAGCAATGCCTATGTTGGAGTAAGTTTTAGCAAAAGTAAAAACAAACATAAAAAAAGATTTCAGCAAGAAAAACACATTGTACTTCTGTAATATGATACATTTCAGTGTGAAACAGGATTTTCAGTGAGAAAGGGATAAAAATGTAGGGATTCATGTGATATCAACTGAAAAGGAAAATAATTTTGGAGTCAGAGCAAGCATTTCACATTGACTTTAATTTTTGGATGTGTCAGCTTCAGCACGCATCAGATTTATTTGCCTCAATCAATATAGATAAATTGGAAACTGCATTTAAGGTAAAATACATATTACTGTAGGGTTGGGAACCAAGATCTAATTTTTATACAGAAATGTAGTTAAACTAACAGTTTTAGCAATTATACTTATCGCAGCTGAGAGACACAACAGACGGAGTAATCAAAAACACAATCAAAGCACTTTTTGAAAAGAGTTTCTGTGTTGGAAGGAGATTGTGACAAGGAGGATGGGGCCAGACTGTGACTACACATGCCCGGCCCCTAATCGGGCTAATCAGCCGAGGAGAGGGATAAGTGCAATGAGACGCGGCAGTTAGGGAGAGAGCTACAGGCAGCCTGTCTTTATGTTTAAACCCAAAAACCCTGCTGCATTGGTGCCGAAGCCCGGGAAGGAGGAGGGATGTGCCGTTGTAGAGTCCTCACCACTACCATCCACCACAAAGGACCAGCCATGGCCATCCGCCAAGGGACGGAGGAGTTGCTTCCGGCCGCCTGGACGTGGAAGAATGGCTGCTGTCCGTGAGGGGAGGAGGGGCTCACTGCCGGCCACTTGGAGCGGTGGGGCCACTACCAGGGGTGGAGGAGTTCCCTACTGGCCGCCAAAATGTGGTGGGGTTGGAAGAACAGCCACCATCCGCGAGGGGAGGAGGGGCTCGCTGCCAACTGCATGGAGTGGTAGAGCCGCTAGGGGGACGGGTGGGGGGGATTGAGGCAAAGGAGGGAGGAGTGTGACAAGGAGGAGGGTGGGCTGGGCTGTGACTACGCATAACAAAGAGAACTACAGGCAGCTTCACTGTATGCCTTTGTGTTTATGTTTTGTCTTTTATGTTTTAATGTCTCATTAAACATTACTTTGATGCTTCGTCCGGTTCCCACCTCCTCCTTTCCATTGAACCCTGTTGCAGAGATATAAATATTCAACATGGTGGAGGAGAAAAACGTTTCTATAGTGAATGACTCTTTTTACACAAAGAAAATATGATGTATTTGACCATAATTCTCCAATAGCTTGTTAGAAAAAGCCCAAGCCATTGTTACCAGTTCGAATGTTCCAAAACATCACACTCACAATCATGCTGTATGGCCCTAAATCAGCACGGCTGTGATTAACTGAGACTAAATCACAGCCGTGCTGATGTAGGGCCATAAAGCACTCTTGTTTGTGTGGTATTACTTTAATATTGGCCAGGACAATTAATCTGCCAATATTTGGCCATTTTGTGATTATCTGAATCATCCGATTAACATTTTTGCTTGGCAGAATGAAAATAGTGTTAACTTTTTTTTTCTTGTGTAAGTTTCAAAATCTACCAATAGATTTATCAATGGATAGTCAACACTTCCTGTTTTCAAGGTATTTTCAATTTAAATTTTATGCAAATTTTATTGAATATTCCATAAAATAAGTGTTTGTTTCACTTTGGAAAGTTTGTTTACATCTAATTTACTGTTGTTTAAATGTATTATGCTCATTGCCATTTATATCGGCCATCGGCCATCGGCCATCCTGGTCTATAAATTTGGCATTATCCATTGAAAAAATAAAAACTTATCAGTTGACCTCTACTCCTGACAGGCAGTGCAGTTTTTGACTTGTTCATTTCATAATTTAAATATTTTTATTTAAAACAATTAAATATGTTAGCACATTTTTGGTATTTATTTATATATATATATATATATATATATATATATATATATATATATATATATATATATATATATATATTAGTTACAGTATATGACCAATTATTGGATTGCACTTATGCCTCTGGATGTCTGTGCAAACACATCTTTTGCAACAATTTAATTTATCTCTGATTTGTTGTATCTGATGCATTGACATTTAAAATGATCTCATCAATTGGCAACAAACTGCTGAGAGCAGTTAATGTAAGAATCGTTAAAGAATTGAAATCATTACTTCCAAGGGCATAGCCAGGAAATTACTTTTGAGAAGAGAAGAGGTGCATTCAAACAGTTCTTCACAATTTCAGAAATCAGAATTGATGTATTTTTATTATTATTTTATAAATATATATTTGAAGTCAAAGAATATCTCTGATATTCTGGGTGGGCATGGGTCTATTGCGCACCCTGGCCCACCCTTGGCTACGCCACTGATTACTTCCAATTCATAATTGGAAATCGAATCCTTAAATTCTTTACAATTCCCATTCCTGTATATTGCTATATGATCATGGACTGAATGGCATTCTGTAGACAAAGTCAGACAAAACATTGAACTGATTTGTACATCATTGTTGCCTGGCAGCTTTATTAAGGGGCGGAGTATAGAGGCAGGTTCTGAGGTTTTTCAGCAGCATTACAAGACAAAAAAAAAGAGGATTAACAGGATCAGTTCTCCCAGGAAAGAGAATGATTGGTTGTGGCATGTTGCAGACTCTCAAATATGAGCTGGGATCAGGTTTATCCTGTCCGTCCACACACCTCCAAACCATCTTTCCACATCAAACACAAAACACATTCCCACTCACATTGCCACCTGCCACCTCTGAACTACACTTTTTTTAAAAGGGCATGCTGAAGTGGACAAGCTCTCGTTAACATATCAATTGCAGTTTACTGTACAAAAGGTTGAAGCATTACTCTGGGATCTTAGGTGGATAAAACTAAAGTAGCCTTTTTACAAAACAGAAACCAAGCTGTACCAAGTGTCTTTCACAATGCTAAACTAGCTTCTCCTATCACAGATTAAAGGAAAAGTCATGGGAAATGCCATAGTTTACTCACACTCATGCTGTTCAAAATATCCCCCATGTGGCTTTCTTTATGTCGTGAAACACAAAAAGGGATTTTATGTAGAATGCCTCAGTCACCATTCACTGCCATAGTATGGAAAAAAAGATGCAATGGAAGTGAATGGTGACTAAGACTAACATTCTACCTAACATATCTTGTTGTGTTCCAAGAAAGAAAGAAAGTAGAACGGGTTTGATACAACATAACGGTGAGCGAACGATGACTTTTCATTGTTGTTGTTCACTGTTTCCCCCAAAAAAGTGTAAACACTGAGTTTTATGTGACTTTCTGCCTAATATGGGACACAAGGAGATATTGGGAGGAATGTTAGCCTTAGTCACCATTCACTGTCATTGCATCATTTTTTTTTTTCGGTTGTAAGTCTGTAACATTCTACCTTACATATCCTTTGAGTTCCACTTATGAAACAAATTCAAATGGGTTAGAAGCGACATGACGGTGAGTCAACTAATTTTGACAGAATAAATGAATGATAGACTTTTAATTTTTGGGTGAACTATCCCTTTAAATCTAGGAGGTGTTGAAACAGGAAGATGCATAAGGAGAATGAAGATGCATAAATAATGCTAATATACTTAAGCAAAACACTGCAATAAAGATGTCTTTGAACACAGAAAAAATGTATCAACAACTGGTTTTAATTCATTGGCATGAAAGATTTAACAGGTTGAAAGCTTTACAAAATGTGATGATGCTATTCAATAAACAAGGTGTGGATCAGCATTCATTCATACCTTTAAAATATAGTCAGCCCACAACAATAAACAGCCCACTCCCAAAATTATAGGTCTGTGTAACCAACAAAACAGTAAACTTTTTTACAAGACACCTGCACAATCAGATGTGGGACTCGTTATCAGCATGTTACATCTCGGGGAATCTGTCGGGGGAGGTAACGTACGGGAAGGTACCACAGTGCACCTGGTACTGAAGCCCTGTCCAGATAACAAATCTCAAGGGGAGCCAAGAGTTGAAGCAGTTAGCTTTTGAGTGGGATCTAATGTGCTTACTGCACATATTCAAAAGCAGAACTGCAGAGAAACTCACACATATAGCATATCTCAAATAAATCAATATGTGTGTAAAATAAAGAAACAAAATATTTCTACATTTACAAATGAATTTTTTTAATAAAATATAAGCTCTAACTTGACCAAATAGGACATCCGATTTGAAATGTATACATCTGCTAAGCATTCTGTGACAAACAATTGAGCTATTTTTGTAAATGATTTTGTAAGTTTGTAAGTGAACTTGATTAATTTTGTGCCATATATATAGACTCAGTATGAGAGGAACAGGAAAGCAGGTGACGTTATACAATAACTGTAATGGCGGAGCACCAAGACTATTTTAGCACCGTGTGTGCTCTGATTCACAACAGCTATTACCTGCTCTTCTGCTTTTTTCCTTTATTTTTATTTTTTTACAATTTTCTCTCGATGTCGCAAATGCACTTTTCTCTAACCTAGGCAATCCTGAGGAATATAACTTTATAAATAACTCTGCATGCCATACGATTAGCGGAATTTATAAAGAACACATCACATTTTCACAATAACAGGGTGGAGCAATGTTATTGATTGAATAAAACTGACATAAAACCATTAAACAGTTTCTAGGTTTTTATGAGCAGAATAAAGGATGCTTATACGTTCAGAAATATGACCATTCAGATGGTAAACAAAACATGAAAACTTAACCTACTTGCAATGTAGCCATTCGACGCCTCCATGTCCATAGTCAGGGGCAGAACTGTGTAATGAAAATGGAAATTCCATTAGAAATAAATTAAAGGTAAAATAAATGAAGGATCTGTATTGACTTTAATAAATGAAGTTTCTTCAAAATGTATTATTTGCATGGGATATATAAAAATATAGAATACAGCAAACAATAAAAGGAATATCAGAAGTATTAAAACAAAAAACAAACAATACAAAAAAAAAACAAAAAAAAAACATATTAACCACGATTACCTTTATATAATAATTTGCTTTTAATCGTTGAAAGTGCACACTTCAGCTGCAACTCCAATTGTCTAATTGTTTTTACTTTTCAATTCATACAGTTTTTTATCGCCTCTGAACGGAATGCAACTTAGCAAATCTTAAGAATGCATTTTTCATACAATATGAAATGCATATATTTCTAAATTGTGTTGTGTAGTATTAGGGAAGTAATAGATAAAGTGATAACTTCCTAGTTCAGCAGAAATCATACATACAAAGTGTGAAAATTCACATGTTTCCGCTGAGTTTCAGGTCCGCTGTTTTAAAAACAAGGTCTAAATTTAAATGTTTGAAAACATTTGAGCTGTTAAGCGCAGCAGGGCCTCTTCTGGTTAATAATGTCAATCAAACATAACATGAAACAGAAGTACTGTTCAGCCATGTTATAACAGAAAACAATGGGGCTTCAATCCATGTAGAAAATAAATCTATAAAATAAAGGCTTGAAATAGAATAACAGACACTTGAGAGTTCATTGTTACAATGTTTAGCAAAGAAAAATGTTTCAAGTACATGCATTTATTTGTATCATATTCTGGAACTGAGTAAGAGGAAAGTAATTTTTACAGGTGATGCCAGATTATATTAGAAATTCCATGATGTTTGTGAAGTACCATTAAGAGTATGTGTATGTATGTGTTTTGCTGATGGAAGGGAAATGCTAACTTTACTCCATCTACTCCACAAGTGTAAATATAAATGAGCCTAATTTTTTTAACAAATTTTTTAACCTAACTTTGCTAGAGATTATGACATCTAAGCACTGGGTTAGATGTTTGGAATGAGAGAATAATAATAGTTTTATATATATATATATATATATATATATATATATGTGTGTGTGTGTGTGTGTGTGTGTGTGTGTGTGTGTGTGTGTGTGTTGAAAACATTGCACTGACAATAATATTTGTAAGAACGACTGCTTCACATTTGGTTAAAACATTGTGTTTCTAAACATAGTAAAAATATGCACATTATTAGTACTTTATAATTAAATAAACCAACTCACTGATGTGAACCATTGATCACATATGATAAAAATAAGATAAACGTGCAAAAAGAAAGAAAAAAAACACAGCAATACATTTTTAACTAATAAAATAATACAGTTCATTAATATTAATAATATACATTAATATCTATAATGCGCGAACACACATATTAAAAATTAAAAAAAAAAACCTGATTCACGGAATAAAAAACGGGATACAAAGGATTTGTAACCACCTTTAAAAAACACATCAATGAGCTCACAGTAGGCTACTGTATCATAAACCTTTTTTTCTGAAATACTTCTAAATGTACGATGTTTAGGACTGACATAAGACGAGAGTGATCGGGGATATGCAGATAAAAGTTTCGGAAATAATCAAGAAGTAAAACAAAGCTCTATCGCAAGTAATCACGACCAAATTAGTTCAAGATATGAATCCGAAAATTAAATGAGATTAAAAAAAAAAAAGCAAGACAGTGATTAAATGAGATGCAAATAATTACGAGTGAAGTTGAACTCTTTTAAGGCGCCGCGCGTCTCCAGTGGACCTGGCGCGCACACTGGTCACGGAACGCTTGTGCGCAGTGCACTCAGTGACAGACTTCACTCTCGTTTACTACAACAGTACTGTTACCTATCAACCGCTCTCTGCTACGGGGAAAAATACAACTTAGAGTCTGTTTCCTCTATTAATAAAAACCCCATTTGTGGGGTCTAATATCTACGTATTAGATTTGAACGAGAGCTAATAGCATTAACACAAAATGGCAAATCAAGTTTAACTAGATGTACTGAAATTCTGTTTGTTGTGAATATAAAGGTATATAAGCAAATGAAGACAATGCATAATTCCGGACAACAAAATGCTACAAGATCTTAACATTAAAATGATGGATGTATAAGACTTTACCTTTTTTTGGTCTATCCCCTGTGAAAACGCAAGTGGATTAAGCGTCCCCAAAAAATCCTTGCGTAAAAAAATGGGTGAAAGTATTTCCAATCACTGAGGGTTTTTAGAGTCTAGTGTGTCTAGTGCTAGACTCTAGTTGAAGTCTTCTGATGACTGTCATTGTTCAAATGTAGCTCATATTGGCCACAAACAGGGGACGATCGTGCACCAATACGAAAAAAGAAGAAAAAAGTTAGGAAGCAAGCTGCTTGCTGGGTTTGTATGGTTTGCTGAGTTCCTTTACGTTCAAGAATCCCGTCAGCTTTACCATTTCACACGCGTCTAAGCGCCTTTCCCCCGACTATTAGATTTCGTCTTCTGATCTGAAACCGCTTTGACATAGTAAACTGAAACATGTGACTGTTCAACACTTGGGACAATCGTTGAGAGCGAAATACTCAACTGGATCCACCGGTTCCAAGGGAATTAAGCCATAAATAAGGAAATGATGGGAACTGCCTACAATAGCTTAGTCTTAGAGACCAAGGTTTCCACCTGTCTGAGACGACATCAATGGTTGTGAGATGACTGTACGCTTATTTTCTATATGCATCATGTGCAATTAGCTCTGGATCAGCAAGACACACGTAGGCACTATACAATAGCAAGCTAATTCACTTCCATTTACATGCATGCTGCTAGCAGGCACGTTCTAGCTCACTTCTTCCCAATGCAAATTAATACGGCAACGTTTTATCCATTGCATAATGTTGATTTAAAAAATAAATAAAAAAATTAAAAACTGGTCCGTCGATTTTATTTTAATCGCAGTTTAAGGCACTTACAATGGCAGTGAATGGGGCACAGTGTTTCAAAAGTTTAGCCTAAAATACGTAAACTTTATACATTTAAACATGATTTTAGTGTGATAAAATCAGGGATTTACCTTTTTTACAGTATTTACCACATTAAAGGCTTTTGCCTGCGTTATGTCTTCATGACAACCAAGTTGTATCATTATATATAATTTTACACATATAAGGTTAGATCAGGGATTTTATCACACTAAAATCATGTTAACATGAACAAGGAAATGTTAAACAGTGTGTATTTTAATGTTCATGGACTGGCCCCATTCACTTCCATTGTAGCCTAAATGCCTTACTGTAACCACGATTTTATTTTCTTGTTTTTAATAAACAAGGGGCAAGTCAAAAATATTATTATTGTTATTAGACTTTTTCCCTTTTCTTTTCTTTCTTTTTTTTTTTTTTTTGTGGTCGAGTGAGCGTAACCGTGGTCAGTATTGAACCGGGAAAATTCCTTTAAAAGATGTCTAAACAATGTCACAACCGCAACAAGTGATCCGGGCGCATCCTGGACCTGTCAAGAATTCACCGACGCACTTACTGTACATTACCTCAATGATGACAGAATCTGTAAAAAAAAAAAATAACACAACATTTGCAACGGTCATTTTAGTGTACCTTTTCAATCCTTGGGGTGATACACGTTCATCTTCTCTTACATGAAGTTATATGGGCTCTAAATACTGTGCATCCATTGCAGTGCGATAGACCCGCAGCAACAGTTTTTCCCTTCGACTCTTTCCTCCATCTTCAGACCGTCTGACACAGAGAAACGGATCTCTCAGTCCACTCGGTAATCGATTAAATGCCTCATTTTAAAGATCCGTTTTGGTTTTATTTCAAAGGATATGTAGTAACGAGGAAAGAAAGAGAGTCTGGAATGAATCAATTTATTGCAAACACTTTGTCTGATTATAATATATCCACTCTCAAAATATGGCCAGTTATATTGATAATTAGCCTGATAGTATTATTTCTGTTTGGTGTAATTGCAGCTGTAAGTGTAATAATCAAACTGTTTGGCTGCTTTCCTCACACATCATTCAAGGCATAGGCCTATTCCAGGACCAGGTTCAATAAAAAAAAAAAAAACTAAGTGTATCGAAAGCTATTGTGGCATAATATTGATTATCACAAAAAAAATATTTTGACTTACTTCGATTTCGATTTCCTCCTAACTTTTCTTAGGAAAAAAACAACAACAACAACAAAAAAATAACATCTGGGTTGTAGAGGCACTTAAGTACAATGGAAGTGAATGGGGCAAATCCTTAAATGTTAAAATATACACAGTTTCAAAAGTATAGCCAAAAGACTTAAATATGCAAGTTAACATAATTTTAGTTTGATAAAATTGCTCACTAAACTTTTTGTGGCGTCCTGTGTATGTGCTGTATTCTGTGTAATTACCGAGTCCAGTGTAAATGTTACATAGGTGGCGCTCAAGAGTACGAGAGTAGAGAGTACAAAAAGGAAATGAGATGGTAGAGAGAGAGTAGTCATTGTTAAAAGTGTGTTCTGAGAATGTTAATAAAATAAATTCCTTCTAAATACAGTATGATTATACTAACATGGTGATTACTACTACAATCCTCAAAATACAGTGCTTACCTACCGGCCACCCAACATAACAATTGGTGAGGATGGTGAGTCTTCCCACACTTGCTCCGTTCCTGCCATGTGGTGCAGCACCGCTGATACCCTTCAGCACATGGAAGAGGATTTTTGAGAACTACTTGCTGGCTATTAATGCAACTGGAGGTACTTGGACTGATGCTCTCAGTCATGCAGTTCTTTTACATAGCCTGGGGACAGAAGGACAACTTCTTTTTAAAAAATGTATTGCAAAATACAGTACGATATGACATATGACGAAGCTATGTCTGCCTTGGAAGCGTACTTCGTCCCCAAAGTTAATGTAGTTGTTGCTCAACAACTGTTCAGACAACATGCTCAGTGTGTGGATGAATCAATCGCACAATATCTTACAGCATTACATGAATTGGCTGTCCGTTGTGCATTTGGGACAGTAGAGGGTGAAATGCTCAGAGATCAGCTTATTGAGAAGGCATATGCTGCAGCTGTTTGTGAGAAACTCTTACTGGAACAACCCGCTTCTTTGGAGGATGCTGTTACTATTGCATGTCAAATAGAACAAGCACTGCACAATGCAAATGTACTTAGTGATACTGCTTCAATACGCGTGGTAAGTTCAAAGAACCTCATTACATAAAGACTAAACCTAAGATGGACGAATCAAAAACTAGGTCACACACTTCTATACCAGCACAGCGTACTTGTTATAGATGTTGATCTAGTGCGCACTTAGCGAATGACTGAGTGTCCAGCTCAGCCAAAGCCAAATGCAATTCATGTGGTAAAACAGGTCACTTTGCTAAAGATTGTCGATCATCTACACTGGTTTGCGAAGTTTTGCCTGAAGTGCAAATATGTAGTACAAACTGTGACAAAGCTGCTGATAGAATGAAGTGTGTAGTACACATCTCTACTGAAATGGGCTAGTCTGCAGAGACTGAGTTTTTAGTGGATAAGGGCCCTGCAGTTTCGATTCTACCAGAGATATTCTTTAAGTGTTATTGCACTCTTTCTCCACTAGCAGTGCCTCACATTCTATTGGTTACTTACATGAGAGCACGCATTCCAGTTCTAGGATGCTTGACAGATTATGTATCACTAAATAGAGCTACAACCACTATTCCTCTTTACATTGTAAACAACGTACCTGCCTTGTTATGTATGGATGTACTCAAAGCCCTGAAATGTACTATTAACCTTGAGTGTACATTACTCTTCTTGCTCATTCTGCTTCAGTCCACAGTGTTTCTCATGCTGACTTAGTCAAGTGCATGAAAGGATTTGTGCACAAAGTCCGGGAGGATGCTGTTCCGTTTCAACAAAAGCTCAGCAGAATTCCTTTTTCGGTGTGTCAGGCAGTTTCAGAGTAGCTACAGTCACTGCTGAACCAAGGTATCATTGAACGAGTGGATGCTTCTCCTTGGGTTTTGCCGATACTAGTAACTACGAAAAAGGAGGAAAAATTAGATTGTGCGTCAATCTGCGTGAGCCTAACAAAGCTCTAATAGTTGATAAACATCCTTTGCCATATATGGACGAACTTCTGAGCAAGTTGAGGGTTGCAGGTAAGTTCTCGACAATTGATTTAGCATGCGCTTACCATAAACTGCCCCTACATCCAGACAGTCGTTGTCTTACTGCTTTCATCACGCATGATGGATTATTTCACTTCTGTTATATTCCGCATGGATTGGCTTCCACTACATCAGCATTTCAAAAAATTATGGAGATGGTATTGAAGGATGTACCGGGTGTTAGGAACTATTAGGCAACTTAATAATCTATGCTGCTTCGTTAACCAGCCTTTACAAAATTCTGAACACCGTTATTCAGAAACTGACTGTTGCTGGACTGACACTGAACATGCAGAATTACACATTCAATCAGATATCTCTCAAATTTCTGGGTTACACGATCTCCAGAGACAGAAATGCAACAAAGTCTCACTTTGAATGGTCTGAGGCAGCAGACAAATGCTTTAATAGACTGAAAACCATGCTCGTGGAGAGTACAATTCTTGCTCTCTTTAACCCTTCACTTCCAACAATCGTGTCGACAGATACGTCTAATTATGGACTTGGGGGAGTGTTGACAACTCCATGCAGATGGTGGAGAACGCACTGTTGCTTTTTCTTAGCATACAATTACTGCAGCTGAAAGAAATACTCCAGAATGGAAAAAGAGGCCTTAGCATGTGTGTTTGCCATTGAGAAATGGAGACCTTACCTGTGGGGGAGTCACTTTACACTATTAACTGACCACAAAGCAATAACCAATTTGCTTGCTACAAAAGGAATCGGATGTGCTGGCATGAGATTAGCACAGTGGTTAGCCCGTTTGCTCTGATTTTCTTATGACCAGGGGTGGAAAAAGTACTGAAAAATCATACTCAAGTAGAAGTAGTTACTTCCCAAAAAATGTAGAGTGAGTAGATTAAAAGTAGCTGTCCTAAAAACTACTCAAGTAAGAGTAAAAGAGTAACTCATTTAAAAATACTCATGAGTAGTGAGTACTGAGTTGCAAAACCTTTATCCCATTATAATGAACACTGTATGCCAACTTTTAAAATACATCACTTATCTATGATAAACGCTACATGAATCTGATTCCAAAAAATAAAAGGGAGACATAATAACAGAAATGAAAACATTAAAAAGTTATTTTCAGTACACTGATCACCATGTTAAATCGTAATGTATGAAACAACATGTCCTGTACAATAGAGGAGGTAGAGCAGGCATGGGAAACGTTGTTGGTACGGGGGCTACTTCACACATTAAAAGGAATAATTCAACCAAAAATTTTAATTCTCTCATCATTTACTCACCCTCATGCCATCCTGGATGTGTATGACTTTCTTTCTTCTGCAGAACACGAATGAAGATTTTTAGAATAATATGTCAGCTCTTTTGGTCCATACAATGTAAGTGAATCAGTGCTAAAATATTGACGCTCCACAAATCAAATCAGCATAAAAGTAGTCTAATCCATGTGCCTCTAGTGGTTTAATCCATGTCTTCAGAAGCGATATGATAGATGTGGTGAGAAATAGATCAATATTTAATTCCTTTTTACTATTCATTTCCCTCCCTGCTCAGTCAATCTCTACTTAAACTTTCACTTTATTCTTGTGATTTTGGTGATTCGCATTCTTCATGCATATCGCCACCTACTGAGCAGAGGGAATAATTTCAAGCAATAATGGACTGAAATATTGATCTGTTTCTCACCCACACCTGTCATATCAATTCTGAAGTCTTGGATTAAACCACTGAAGTTGTATGAATTACTTTATGCTACTTTTATGTGCTTTTTGTAGCTTCAACATTTTGGCACCCCATCACTTACATTGAATGGACCTACAGAGCTGAAATATTCTTCTAAAAGTCTTAATTTGTGTTCTGAAGATAGAAAGTCATAGACAGATGGCATGATGTTGAGTAAGAGAATTTTCAATTTGTGTGAATTATTTATTTAAGTACCACATGGGGGACCACACTATCCTCCTTTTGACATAAATGTTCAACATTTATTTAGTTATTGTATCTTTTAAGCCAAGAAATAGTTTTGTTCACATTCTAATGCATAATTCACAATATTCTGAAGTATGTGACAGGTGGAATGTTCTGCTGAAGTATTGCTCTGCAAATGTTGATACTTCTCTATCTTTATAAAGGCCAAGCATAATTCTAAATAATTTTATCATCTCTACTTTCCTGGTAATTTATTATACCAATTAACACACTCTCTACATCAGGTATTTAAAAAAACAGTATTTAAAAAAAATATTATTATTAAAAATGTCACTATTTTATTCTATTACATTCATACTTTTAAAGCTACTCAAGTTATTCAGCCAAAAGTAGTGTGTTTTTTTTTTGTTTGTTTCCTTGTTATAGTTGTTTGACTAATATCCTTTATATGACATTATATGAACACTACGAGACAGTGTTCAATTTTGGTTACATGTACACTTCAAGTCAAGCATTTTGATGCAAATACACTTTTTGTCCCACCGTTTAAATTCACTTTATACATAAACAATGTTTACATTAAATCCTCACCAAGACGGGCATTGGTGGAATTATAAAGTGTATTTGATAATTTCCGCTTTAGTGAACAAACACTAGCCGCCTGTCAATCAAACAACACACAGCTACAGAAGTCAGGAAATAAAAGTCAGTCTTTTATATTTCATCTATAGATCAACCAACCAGTGGTGTTCTTGGTATCGTGATTGATGTGTTTCTAGCTGTAGAATGTAGGCTAAATATAGAAAACTACTCAAAAGTTTGTCTTGATTAATCTCTCACAGCAGCCCAATAATCTCAGTGAAAAATTGTTAAATTACAGGCTACATTATAGACACACTGAGTCTAGTAAGCAGAAATATGAATTTTAATTTGATATGTTTCTTAAAATTTTTCTCAAAATTTCTCAAATTTTGAGGCTGGATTAATGCTGATATCTGGCTTGAGCAAGTGAAACTCACATGACACGATCAAGCAATTGGCCTTTTTCACTGTGTAAATCCCTTTTAGGTGCTGCCGTGATTTTCAGCTGTAAATTGTGCTTCAGGCTTTCTCCAGAGCTGCCATTCAAGTTTTTTACGTGTGATTTGATTTGACGGGCATCACAAGACTCTCCCTAACCAATCGTGTTGATAGATAAAAATAAAATCCGGACAGGGAAATAGCGATTAAAGACGGTGGGAAAATAGCGCAGCAAAAGTACAGTTACAGCACTTAAAATATACTCAAGTAAATGTAAAAGTATAACATTTTTAAACTACTTAAAAAAGTAAAATTCTTGGGAAAAATAGTTAATTACAGTAATGTGAGCATTCATAATTTGTTAATTTACACCCCTACTTATGACATTGTGTATCGCCTTGGTGCTCAGAACCAGGCTGCGGATTGCTAATCCAGAATGCCTTTAACCGTTACTGTTGAGCATATGGAGGAACTTGAAATGGCTGCCGCAGTCTTTTCTGGATTACATTTTCTGTCTATGAAGGACTTCAGAACAGCTTCTGAATCCTGCCCAGAGCTTACTTTGCTTAGAACACAAATACAGAAAGGATGGCCACAGTAAAAATGTGAATCCAGCCCTGTCTTCATTCTTCTCAATTTGTGACGAGTTGTCAGTACACAATGACATGATTACGCGAGGTGAGCATAGTTTCATTGTACCTATTACTTTACGTGCAACACTTGTTCACCTGGATCACAAAACAAATCAGGGACTGGTAAGAAAAAAAAAAGATTACATGAACTGTACTGGTGGCCATAAATGGATTAGTTAGAACACTCAATCATTTGAAGCTGCATAACATGCATAACATGACTTTTACAGCAAGTGGCATTCAATTCACATGTCTCTTCTGAGGTGATTACTTAAATCTTGCACTCTGTTTTTGTACATGAAGGCAATCCTTTGTTTGTTGTAACAGACAATGGACCACAATTTCTGTCTTCTCTTTTTACTGATTTTCTGGCTGAAAGAGGGATCAAACACCTGAGCACGAGTGTGTACCTTCATCAATGCAATGGTGCAGTTGATTCCTGGAATAGAGTACTGAAAGAGTGTATCTTACCAGCAGAACAAATGCAAAAAGAATGGAGACCATGTGTAACTGAATTCTTGCAAAGTTGTCGTGCGACACCTCACTCTACAACCGGTGTTTCCCCATCTAAACTTTTGCACTTTTGTAAAATGAGAACGAAAGATCTTTCCTGTGAGTGGGAAAAGTGACAAATGTACAGGAGTGAGCTATACTGTTAAAGACAGATACAAGAAAAGCAAAACACACAGACAGGAAGAGATCTGCTAAAACTGCTCCATTTAAGGTCGGGAACAGGTGAGTGTTAAAAAACAGGTCATGTACCTCAAGGTAACCCTCAAGAGTACAAGAGTAGAAAGTACAAGAGCACAGAAGAAGAAGGAGAAGAGACAGTAGAGAGAGTAGTCATTGTTAAGAGTGTGCCCTGAGAATGTTAATAAATGGAGTTCGTTCTACATACAGTGTGATTCTACATACATGGTGATTACTAATGCAATCCTCAAGATACAGTGCTTACATACCGGCCACCTAACATAAAACTTTTATGTGTGAAGTTGTATCCAATTTTAGAACATAGGTGTCACGACGACGTAACTCTGTAAACCCAAAAACGTCTCAGTTACTGTCGGAACCTCAATTCCCTGAGAAAACTCCCCTTCTGTCACTCACTTCGGCGTTGTGTCGAATAGTGACACTAGGGGTCCCTAAATGAAACGCCACAAAGGCTGAACGGTCACGTGAACTGCTGATGCAGGTGTAGACAAGCTACTACGCTCGTAAGTACAGATGCATTTCGGGCTGCACGGAGCCTCCCCAGATGCCCCAAAACGTGCTTCCCCATAGCCCTGAAGTGGGGGAAGGAGATATGTCCAGTATGGCGCGTCAGCCAAGGCCTTTTCTCTCTAAGTCTTCCTCTCCACTTAGAAATTTTAATTGGCTGGGGCCCTAAATGCTCATATAATGCGCCGGGGAAGGTGTTCTTTTCTGTTTCTATTCTTCCAGGGGAACCCCTGGGCGAAGTCCTCAACAGTGTTGCCGAAGAGGCTGACCTGGAAAATGGGGGCGTTCAGGAAGTGTGCCTAGTTTGCATCCATCATCTCGACCGGGAAAAATGGGTCTGGGGGGGGGCATGGCCATGAACAGAGCACCGAACCCAGAAACCAGTTGTCCAGCCGTGATTGTTGAGTGGTGGGTGGAATATTCCAATCCAGCCCAACACTCGCGGCAGCCCAGGAAAGCATGGAGGTCAGTTCCGCATTGGCCTCAGACTGGGCTGCCACACCCGAAGGCAGCAGCCCTGTCGAGTTCTCGGTATCTGACATCACCAAGGCACCCTCCAATGCAGCGATTGACATCTCATCTGGCTTGTGAGCACCGCAAGGCTGGTGGTGAGGCAAGCCTGGGTCATCCCAGTGCTGGATGGAAGCAAATGATCGTATCGGGAAGTGGGCAGTCTGTGGGGGTTTACCTGGCAGAGCCATACTCACTGAAGCCCCCAAATCGTAGGTAGGAGGAGCCGCGAGGGGGACAGCCGAAGTTGCTTTCCCTTGGAAGAAGGAAAGCCATGACCGCAACATTGCCATGGTCATGTTCTCGCAGTGAGAACATGAGCCATCCACAAACGCTTCCTCAACTTGCTTACTGCCCAGGCACGTGAGGCAGTGATCATGACCGTCAGAGGTGGAGAGGTAACGACCACATCCAGGAACGGCACAGAGATGGAAAGGCATCTTTAAAAAGACGCGTCTTTAAAAAGACGTTCAACTTCAATGTGCCTTGCTATAATAGAGGAAATACACTCTTTTAGAGAAAAAGCTCTTTTAGAAGTGCTGTCGATGCGCCCAGGGGTGTAATCTGCAGGGGAGTGCAGCGTGGAGAGAGAACCGCTGGAATGCGCCATATATCCAACAGCAGAAGCTCTTGAAGAGTCTAGGTGAATGAGAATAGCAGTGGTATTTAGCTGTCTGTAATATGACATCTCAGCTCCGAAGAAAAAGTCTGACTGAATCCGCATTCCAATCTCCCTTTTATACCCGTATGTCGGGGGGATTGGCATGCAAATTCGACTCGCCAATTTGTCATTGGCCTTTTCTCAAATATCTGAAGGTGGATCGGGCTCCCTAGTGTCACTATTCGACACAATGTATCGTTCCCTCAACCAGGGAATGGATAAATAATACACTAGTTTTAACAAAACAATTAATGTTAGAGTTTACATTACCCAAACCTACCTAGCTTTGAACCTGAAGGTTAATTTTATTCTATATTATCTAGCTAGTGCTAGCTTTCTAATGTCATATCTAACACGACAGTTTGTCTGCTTTCTGCCTCCAAGGTATAGTTCACCCAAAAATGTATATTCTCTCATCATTTACTCACCCTTATGTCTTCCCAGATGTGTTTGGCTTTCTTTCAACTGCTGAACTCAAATGAAGATTTTTAGAAGAATTTCTATCAGCTCTTTTGGTCCATACACTGCAAGTGAATGGGTGCCAATATTTTGAAGCTCCAAAAATCACATAAGTCAGCAAATAACAAAGTAATCCATTAGACTTCAGTGGTTAAATACATGTCTTCAGTAGCGATATGATACGTTTGGGTGTGAAACAGATAAATATTTACATCCTTGTTTACTATAAATTCTCCTCCTTGCTCAGCCAATCTCCATTTTAACTTTCAATTTTACCTTCTTCTTTTTGGTAATTCACATTCTTCATGCATATCACCCCTTACTGTACAGGGAGAATAATTTCTAGCAAAAAAAGGACTTTGGACTTTAGTATTAATACTTTTTTCCCCCACATCTATGATATCACTTTTGAAGATATGTATTAAAACAGTCGTATGGGTTACTTTTATGATGCCTTTATGTGCTTTTTGGAGTGTCAAAATGTTGGCACCCATTCGATTGTGTGGACATACAGAGCTGAGGTATTTTACTAAAAATCCTAATTTGTGTTCTACAGAAGAAAGTCATACACATCTGGGATGGCATGGGGGTAAGTAAATGATGAGAACATTTTCATTTTTAAGTTAACTATCCCTTTAATGGGCATGTGCTGCAATGTTTAAACAATGGATAGGTTTATTCACTTTCATTATTTTCAAAAAAAATAAAATGGATGAGCCAAACATTTTTTGTGGTATCAACACTGTCACAAATGCTGTCGGTTGAGCTTAACTTGTATTGAACCCAGAATATTCCTTAAAAAGGCCACTGGAATTGATACTGTTTCTCTCAACAACACAAAGGCTACATATTTTTTGTCATTTTACCTAAATATGTAGGCCAATTTTCAGTCACACATTATAAAATTGGAAGAAGAGGAGGAGAACTGAATGGACAATATTTATTAGATTTTTTTTAATTAGCCTACTTAAAGACAGAGCTAGATATTTGTATAAAAAGTTCAGAATGAAGTGACAGCAGTTTAAATGGCTGTAATGTTTCTCTTGGGCTCTCTCTACAGGTCAGAAAGGAAAGAACTCCACTGATCTAGTTGGAATACAATACTGTGGAGAGTAGAGATGGTGATGTAAGTGAAATGCACACACTCTTTGTAATTCTGGTAAAATCACTCATTATTTATACACATATTATTACAATACATATTAGAAAAACATTTAGAACAATTAGAAAACTGACTACACAGGGTACCATTGATCTTTATGTTTACAATATACAACCTATGACCAATAAATAAATTTCAGTAAGTGACTGTATTGTCAATCAAAGAAACCAACAACCAATGGCCTTGTCATTTTTATGATCATCTTTGAAGAGTGAATCAATGCTGTCATTTGGTACTGGTGACTGCATAAGAGAGTTTCATTAAGATGTATCTGTGATAAAACAGAAAGAACTGAACCAGTCATATTAGTCATGAAAGGTTGTGCATTTCCATTTCTTTCATTGCATCTATTACAGTAACTTGAAAATGTACAAAAATCTGTATTACAGTAAGTGACATACTTGACATATGTGATCTATCTATCTATCTATCTATCTATCTATCTATCTATCTATCTATCTATCTATCTATCTGTCTGTCTGTCTGTCTGTCTGTCTGTTGGTCGTTTGGTCGATCTGTCTGTCTATCTTTATTCTTTAATTTGTGTTTTAATCTATTTCATTGCACTATTGATTGCTTTATAGTAATTATATCTATAATTAACATTAAAGAGTAAAGGCTGAAGCTCTCATCATTCACCGATCAGCCACAACAATAAAAGCAACTGCCTGGGGGCCTGGGTAGCTCAGTCAGTAAGGACGCTGACTGCCACCCCTGGAGTTCACAAGTTTGTATCCCAGGGCGTGCTGAGTGACTCCAGACAGGCCTCCTAAGCAACAAATTTGGCCCGGTTGCTAGGGAGGGTAGAGTCACATGGGGTAACCTCTTCATAGTCTCCATAATTTGGTTCGCTCTCGGTGGGGCGCATGGTGAGTTGTGCATTGATGCAGCCGTGGATGGCGTGAAGCCTCCACATGTCCTATGTCTTCATGGCAACGCGCTCATCAAGCCACATGATAAGATGCATGGGTTGACGGTCTTAGACACGGAGGCAACTGAGATTCATCTGAGAAAACATCCAGTGATGTGGATGGCCAGACTGGTTCAAACTGAGTACAATTGTGGTGAAAAGAATAGAATCTCAGAATGCTATTCTGAGATGAAAGTTGTTTTAGTGGCATGAGGGGGACATACACAATATGTGGCTGATTGGTGTACTGTATGTATCAACAGTTTATATACTGTACATTTGTAAAAAAGTAAAGGGATTCATTATAAATATTTATGTAATTTATTCATCCCTTTACTTTTTTAGAAAAGTCATATGAATCCTTACGATTTCGCAGTGAGAGTGTGTATATATATACACACTCTCACTGCGAAATCGCAAGGATTCATACGACTTTTCTAAATTTGGCTAATTCATATGACATCGTACTACTTTCACTACAGCCAGTGACGTCACTGGATATCGTTTCCATTTAATGCGTGACAATTACTTGCTTCTGTCACACACAACAGCTTCCTATCATGTTTACACACTCTAATGATCGGTTAGGTTTAGATAAGGGGTTTGGGTAAGGGTATAATATTAATAATCATGTCCTAAATTCCACATTAGACATCTGGCCATTTGCACGTAGTGATCAAACAAACTCATACAAAATCATACGAAATATCCAACTCGTAAAATATGTATGAATTTCATGAGACAAGGTTGGATCTAATGGAAACTTAACAAAAGTTTATGTATTATGAAACATATAATTAGGTCAAATGTGTTCTTTTAGGCTGCATTGTTTGTTTACCATAAACTCTCTGATTTGTAGAAGTGTCCTCAGATAACAATCAGTTGCTTTTGTTCAGAGGCTGCTGGTTAACTTTCCACAGTTTAAAGAGCACTTTTTGATGTAGAGGGGAAACCGTTAGACACCACTCCTCTGCCACACTCTCTCCTACCTTTCTTTTATGTCTCTTTTCACATGACTGTCTACAATCCCCCAAACCCCCACCCTCCATATTCCTATTCCTTTTTTTTCATCTTTTTTTTCAGGCATTCATAACTTACCTTATTTGCTTTTTTTTTATTAATCCAAAAAAAGGATTCTATTGTAAAATGGTTTTAAAGTCAAACTATGGATAATGAAGCAATATAATATATTCACATACCTACTGCAATCAACCTATAAAATATATGAACATAATACTATTACATCAAAAGATAAAAACATGAATTAAATAAAACATGATTCAAATAATGCAATATCTTGAACTCTATACTTCATGTCACGTAATGTACATTAACCTTGTGTGATCCCGCATTCTCCTGCATGGACATTGTGTTGTGTCTTTACGATATGCATAATTTAATTGTATTTAAACCGACTGATCTCAGCTCAGAACATTCTGGGCTGTTAGTGAAGGGATAATCTTTTCACGCACCGATTCATGTGACAAAACAACATGCCACCAATCTTAGTTGTTTTTTTTTCTTTGGGAGAAACATCAAAAAACTACATCTGGTAAGAAATCTCATTACGTTTCATGCATATGAGACAGGTTCAGCACTGGCTTCTGACTCAAGTTGCAAGATGGGCATGGCGCCACGGGGCATATCTGTCTGTCTGTCGTCATCTGTTCAGCCCTTGGTCCAATCTTGCATTCCTACTGGCAGGAGTTCCCCTAGGCCAGGTCTCTAGGCATGACGTGGTTATGACAGATTCCTCCAAGTGTGGCTGGGGCGCCTTGTGCAACGGGCACACAGCTGCTGACCCTTGGACTGATCCGAGACTGCGTTGATACATCAACTGCCTTGAGTTGCTGGCAGTATTCCTTGCCCTGCGGAGGCTTATGCCGTCGATCCGGGGCAAGCACGTGTTGGTCTGGAGGGACAACACAGTGACGGTTGCATACATCGACCGCCAAGATAGCGTACGCTCTCGTCAAAAGTTGCAACTCGCCCGCCATCTTCTCCTCTGGAGTCAGCAGTGACTCAAGTTGTTGCGAGCCACTCATATTCTGGGTAACTTCAACAGCACAGCTGTGACGCGCTATCGCAGCAGGTCACACTCAGGGGAGATTGGAGACTCCAAAGTCAGTTGGTCCAGCTGATTTGGAGTTGATTCAGTCAAGCATAGGTGGACCTGTTTGCTTCCCGGTAATCCTCCCACTGCCCACTCTGGTATTCTCTGACCGAGGCTCCCCACGGCACAGACACGCTGGCAAACAGCTGGCCCGTGGGGCTCCACACATATGCGTTTCCCCCAGTGTGACGTTATGCAAGGTCAGGGAGGACCAGGAGCAGGTAATCCTAGTGGCACCTTATTGGCCCACCCGGACTGGGTTCTCGGACCTCATGCTCCTTGTGACAGCCCCCTGGCAAATTCCCCTGAAGAAGGACCTTCTTTCTCAGGAATGGGGCACCATCTGGCACCCATGACCAGACCTCTGGAATCTCCACGTCTGGCCCTTGGACGGGACGCAGAAGACTTAAGTGGCCTACCACCGGAAGTGGTCGATGAGGCGCCTGTATGACCTGAAGTAGCATCTCTTCAGTAAGTGGTGTTCTTCTCGACGTGAAGACCCCCAGAGATGCGTAGTAAGATCAGTGCTTTCCTTTCTCCAGGAGAGGCTGGAGGGGCAGATGTCCCCCTCCACCTTGAAAGTGTATGTTGCTGCTATATCGGGACATCACAATGCAGTAGTAAGTATTTTGGGAAGCACAACTTGATCTTCATGTTCTTGAGAGGCGCGAGAATGTTAAACCCCCACCAGACCGTGCCTCGTTCCCTCGTGGTACCTCTCCATGGTCTTTCGGGGCCAATGGGGAGCTCCATTTGAGCCCCTAGTGTCAGCTGAGTTAAAGGTGCTCTCCTTGAAGACTGCCCTCCTGACAGTGCTCACCTCCATCAAGAGGGTAGGGGGCGTTCTCTATCAGCGAACCGTGCCTGGACTTCAGTCCAGGTTACTCTCACGTCATCCTGAGACCCCGAACGGGCTATGTGACCAAGGAGGCAGACCCAGCCTTGGCATTGCTGTGTCCAGTGTGTACTTTGCACATCTACTTGGATCGTACACAGACCTTTAGAAGCTCCGAGCAGCTCTTTGTATACTTTGGTGGACAGCGGAAAGGAAGCACTGTCTCAAAACAGAGGACTGCCCACTCGGTCATCTCTATCAGACATTTGTAGAGCAACAGGCTGGGCAACACCTAACACCTTCGCGAGGTCCTCAACTTCCGGGTTGAGCCTGTTTCATCCCGTGTGTTGTCAGGTTCAAACAGGTAAGTCTCGGGACAGCTAGCCAGGTGTACCGCTTGCATGTAGGGCCTTTCCCCTCCCTTGAGGTGAAGACGTGTACTCCCTCTCCCAGTTGTGTTCACAAAAGTGTGGACCCTGGATGTCCTTCCTTCTTACCCCTCTGGCTGGTGAGTTTTCAGAGAAACTCGCCGCTGGACAAATGGTCGCCACATAACCAAAATGTTATACACTTAAAGATACATTTTGCAGTACATGTGTCAATTAGGCTCTGGACAGGGGTAGGTGCTCCACATGCACTGGTTATCCTGTTGAAAACCCTGTGTGATGTATTTTCTGCAAAATGGTTTCCCCATTGGTAAACAATGTCTTCCTTGGGCAGAGGCCTCTCTGTCTCCAGTCACCATGTTTGTAGTAATTCCTCCCCCGAATGAGTGAATATATTCCAGCTCCTTATATACCTGTATGTCCAGGGAGAGTGGCATGCAAATTCCACTCACCAATTTTCATTGGCCTTTTCTCAAAGATCAGAGATGTCTGGGGCTCCCAGGAACGAACCCTAGTGTCACTACATTGACACAACGTCTCATTCCCTCCATCAGTGAACAGATGTTATGCTAGTAATCATGAATCAAGATCTTCTGAATTAGAAGTTGTATTTGTTTTTACTTAGATACAGGATTCTGTACTGTAAACATAATTTTAATGAAAAAAAAATCATTTTTACCTTTCCAACACTGTGTATACTAATAATTACATTTTGTTAGGTCCTGTAAACAAAATAAATAAAGAAATAAAAACAGAACTTTTTTTCCACTTTCATTTCTGAAAGTGTGGAAGAACGGTTTGAATGTGGCACCTTTCTGTTATTAAGGAAAATGTGGTTAAATCAAACTGGGTGAAAAGTTGGCCTATCTGTTTTTATTGAGGCCCACCCAAAATTTCCTAGCTACACCCTTGACACCAAGGTGTATTATTTCTCCAACAACCTCATTAAAAACAATGCCAGTGATGTACATACTGTATGGTCCTATGGTCACTGTCACTAAGATATGGGAACTGACCATTCCCTTATATGTCAATTACAGTTTTCTCTGGTGTCTCCAAGTGTTTTTGTTGTTTGTTTATAATAATATGAAATATTCTGTGGTACTGTATGAGTATTTTTGTGTTTATAACTGGTAGTTCGTCCCTGAAATGCCAAGGTCATGGGTTCAATTCCCAGAGAACTGACAGAGTGGGGAAAAAATGTATACCTTAAAAGCACTTTAAGTTCCTTTGGATAAAAGAATCTGACAAAGTAATATGTATTAAAGCATTCTACAAGTCTGTGTGGATAAGATTCCAGACAACAATACTGTGAAGTCTCAAAAAAAAAAAAACCCTATAAAACCAGACACAATGAGGGATTGTAATTGAGATTGACAATCAAGGTTGCAGATTATTTTATTTGTTTTATTTCTTACCGGTAAAGTGGGTCTCATTTGCTCAAAAGCTAAACAAAGGACTTTGTTTAATCTTCATCTGTCATTTGTTGGTGCACTTGAGTAAAACATCATGCAACACTTATTTACACTAAAATGTGTCACAAAACCACCGATTAGAAAAACAGCCTAAACCACAGGCTTCGTTTTCCTCATATTCTAATGTTACTTTTTTCATTCGCCTCCCCCTGCTTCCAGCCCTCTGTACCTCAAAGCATAAAAACACACATATCTACCTTAACTGTATGCAGCCTGTCTAATGTTTCGCACTATATTTGTGCTAGTTATTTTTGATGTCGCAGCTCATTTGCCCTAGTATCTCATCCTGGTAGACTCAATAAAGCACAAAACATGTATATAGTAGCCCCTAAAAGTATTTAGACACTTCAGCCACACATAAAAATCTATTTATGTCATCGCATTGGTTTTGTTATTTTGTTATCTAATGCAACTATATTCTTACATTTTTACATTCTTGTGTCTAAACACTTTTGGGGGTCACTACAACACACCCACACAAGACACTTACACTCATAATCAACCAGTATTCATTCACCACAACTACTTTTGTTACCAATCTTATGCTTTTGCACACAGAAAGAGAACCAAAGCACAAACCTCAGATAGGCTAGAGTTTCAGACACCCACACTAAAATCATATGTAGTGATGCTGGATATCTGCACAGCCCTGCACTGCGGATGGATGGCCAGAGATGTGACAATGTTTGAGCAAGTGAGAGCATGCAGGGTGCATTAGCTTCTCTTACAGCTACTGATGCACTTATAAACAGGAAACGTCTTCATACCCAAGACTGGAAACAACCCAAGGTCTTTCACAGGAGAAAGCCATTTCCTGCTTTTGACTAAATGAGGCACATCTAACGTTAATGTCGCACATAGGACACATTTCAGTGCTGACAGAATGTAAACAAAATAAATTAAATGCCTATAAAAAGTATAATATATATATTATATATATATATATATATATATATATATATTATACTTTTTATAGGCATTTAATTTATTTTGTTTACATTCTGTCAGCACTGAAATGTGTCCTATGTGCGACATATATATATATATATAAATACTGTGCAAAAGTTTTAGGCACTTGTGAAAAAATGTTGCATAGCAAGGATGTCTTCATAAATAATGGAGACAAATAGTTTCCATTAATCAATTAACATCATACAAAGTCCAGTAAACATAAAAAAGCTCAATTAATATTTGGTGTGGCCACCTTTGCATTTAAAACAGCACCAATTCTCCTAGGTACACCTGGACAGAGTTTTTCTTGTTTGTAGGATAGGATGTACCAAGCTTCTCTGAGAATTCACCACAGTTCTTCTATCTATTTAGGCTGTCTCAGTTGCTTCTTTCTCTTTATGTAACCCAAGACTAATACGATGTTCAGTGGGGGGCCCTGTAGGGGCAATGCCATCTTTTGCAGAGCACCCTTTTTCTTCTATTCTAATCTTTTAAATTTGCAGAAGTAATGTTTGGGAGTCTAAAATGTATTTTTCCTATTGACACACTAAAGCTAAAGATATAAATAACCATCTTAAGACAAATTTTTATTGGAAACATCTTATCTGCCAAAAACTTTTGCACAGTAATACATATATATATATATATATATATATATATATATATATATATATATATATATATACACACATTATGCATAACATTTTAACTACAATAGGTCTGTATTTCTGTATCTCAACTTAGCTCCATACATTTTGAAGGGAATCCTTTTCAAGCGATTTTACCATCGTATCACAGATTCTCAGTTGAATTGAGGACTAGGCTTTTGATTGGGTCATTTTAAGATATTAAGCCTTTTGGTTTTGTGCCACTCCACTTGCTGTCTGTTTCAGGCCATTGCCAGTTTGGAAGATAAATTAAAGCCTTGGTGCTCTTGTTGATCGCAGCATGTACCTGTCCCTGTTTCATCTTTTCCCTCTCTGTTTTCATGATTTTTATGGTTCCTGTGGCAGAGAAGTTTCCTAAAAGTAGATTGCTTCGCTTTAGGGATGGTCTTATTAGTTTGATGCTGTGTAACATTTGTGCTAAGCATGGCTTTTTGCTCAAAAGTAAAATACTCCAGCATAAACTCAGGTATGAGGTTTTCCAACACAAATATGGCATTCTAACATGCAAGTTTAATCCTTCATGATTTCAAGTCAAACCAAGGCAAGTGCATGCTTTAAATATAATGTAAAAAGTAAATACAGGCAAAAGAATTGCAAAAATAATATGACATTGGTCAGCCCAACAGATAGTCTGGCTGGTCAGGTCACTCCAAAAAACAGAGCAATGTCTAATAGCACTACAGAGCCACAGTTTTTACTCTTTTTGGGGAAATCAACCTACAAAAGGAATCAACCTGTCCTACTTGTTTTCTGCACATGAAACTGAAAAAATAAAATAAAAAATGCACACTTTAACTTTAAGAAACTATGTCTATCTGATCTGAAACGATTCGTTATTTTCATTGGTGTAACCTTATGTATTCTGGCTGAGGTGTTTTTGTACCTACACATTACCAGAGGGTAGGGACTTTAGGTTCTGTATTTCATTTGGAAAAAGATGTTTGATATAGATGCTAGATGGCACTATTGGACATCCATATATACTCCTGCTGAACAAAATTCAATATTCACAACATGCTGAGCAACAAGACTGCATGTCTGCATGTTTGATTTAGTTGATCCCCTCACTTCCTTAAGATTCTATCAGATAAATCACTTAATTAATTGAGCTTCCTCTTTCCCTTAAATGATGACTGAACCATAGATATGAAGATAAAAAAAGACAAAACACTAACAAGAAAGTCAAGCTTGTGCTCTGTCTTTTTAAAATATAACGTAAACCCTGTTCCTTCTTGAGTGCTAGCAGTCATTTTGCCTGAGGCAGTGAAATATAGCTATACAACATGGTGATGAAATAAATACTTTCCCCTAATGAGTTAGGGAGAGATCACTCATAGCAGAGATCAGGTAGAGTTAAACAACTTTTAACTAAAAGCATAAATATCATTTTTTACTAAAAGGAATAGTTTATACAAAATGATAATTCTGCCATTATTTAGTCATCATGGCTTCAAAAGACTTGTAATATATAACACACTGGTCACATGGACTATTTTTATGGTACTTTTATTGTGTTTTGGTCCTTTATGGAGCTGTCATTATGTGGAAAACAGTATGACTGTATTCATGGACAAATGCATAGGTCAGGCCAGTTAGTTGGCCAGTACTTGTCATTTTGAGATTATCAAGATTTTAACTTAATAATAGCAAACAAGATATCTTATGACACCATATATATATATATATATATGGAGATAGGACAGATGAGGACTGAATATGTCTGGAAATCAAGGTAAAAGTGTGTTTCACTTTTAGAGACACTGGCTGAAGGAAAGATTGTCTACTAGAAGTCACCCTCAAGGACCTTGTTAAAGCAAGAAACAATAGAAAATTGTTGCACAATCTATGCATGACACAACAGTAGCATATGTACCCATATTATGTCTTTGTTTAAAAATTTGGGAAGAAGAAACACTTTGCTAAAAAAATAAACACAGACATCATATCTCACAAACGGCCAGCATTTTATCCAAAGGCTTGTGAGAGACTGGAAGAAAAAGATACAAAATAGCCTTTGTGCAAATGGAACATGTAAATAGAACTATTTAGGACAATTTAGGAGAGCACATCTGATTATTAAATTTGTTTGCTTTGCTGTAAAGCTGCATGCAGAATGTGTTGAAAACCAGAGATGATTTGTTGTAACACGGCTACTCATTGGAAAATGTAGTTTGTTACTGGGAAAGCTACACAGTTTTTAAAACAGCTGAGCCGTTGTCACACGGATGAAAGAAGGTAGTTAAATTAGTAGTGAGTAGTAATAATTAGTGTGAGTAATAAGGTTACAGAGATTGAGGATGGAATAAAAAAGTACTGAATAAAAATATAAAAAAAAAAAATACAAATCACTCTTTACAGTTTGTTTTTGTGACAGAAGTCAACAATTAGTCATAGATTGAGTCTGAAGTTAGTTACACTAATATTAGGTAAACTGTCATTAAATGCCAAAATGCATTATTTGATCCTATATACTGTGAATATATACACTACTGGTCAAAAGTTTTGAAACACTTGACTGAAATGTTTTCGCAAGAAGTTGGTTGAGAAAATGACAAAAGTACAAGAGTATGAATTTGTATGATTTCGTTGGTATGAATTCGTACGATTTCATCACGT
Organism: Moxostoma hubbsi; assembly: GCA_032164185.1. NCBI lineage: Eukaryota > Metazoa > Chordata > Actinopteri > Cypriniformes > Catostomidae > Moxostoma > Moxostoma hubbsi. Next base: position 7,086,472 of record JAVLUX010000011.1, on the reverse strand, counting down.
GCAAATGCCCAGATGTGTGATGCGGAAGTTAGCAGGAGTTCTGTGTGCAAGGTGTCAAGGATATGCTTATTAATATTATGCCCTTACCAAAACCTCTTATCTAAACCTTACCGATTAGTAGTAGAGTGTGTAAACATGACAGGAAGCTGTTATGTGTGACATAAGCAAGTAATTGTCGCGTATTAGATAAAAATGATGTCAAATAATGTCATTGGTATCATACCTGTACGTGCAGTCATATGATATCATACGAATTAGCCATATTTAGAAAAGCCATTTGAATCCTTACAATTTTGCTGTGAGAGTGTGTTTTCTTTGACAGTATGTTTTAATCTTGGTTAGTGTAAAATTAAACATACTAATATAAAATAGAATAATAAATAAAAAAAAATGTAAATAAAAAAATTATAGGTTTACATTAGTTGATACTATGAACAAACATGAATTAACAATGAACAATTATATTTTTATTAACTAACATTACCAAAGATTTATAAATTATGTAAAAAATTTAATTGTTCATTGTGCATTTACTAATGCATTTACTAATGTTAACGAATGGAACCTTATTGTAAAGTGTTACAAAATCATATTTTACTGTAGTTCACCCTTTCTTGGAAGTATGCTACTCTCCTTATTCACCACTTAAATGTGCTGTACTCTAGAGGTGTGTATTTGCTGATATTTTAATCTGACAAACAGCATTATAAACTATGTCAATTCTCACTTTTTAGGCTATGGGTCTCGTACCCAACAGAAATAATTGACACTCTAATTTTTGGTTTTATTACACTCCATAGTAAAATGTATGTCCAGCTGTGAGTTATATGACATTCAGGGAAACTATGTAAAATGCTTCATTTAACAGAAAAGTTAAGAACACCGTATGAACCCTTGCTGTTGATGAGATACAAATGTGTGTTTTTCTTGCATTACTAATGTGTTTCTAGCCTAATCTAGTGCTTCTTGATCTGTTTCACTAAGGTTTAATTAAAACTGTTTTGACCAAAAGAGAAAAGAAGTAATCCATGCAATTTTACTACACCATGAATCACTGTGGTTCATATTATATATATATATATATATATATATATATATATATATATATATATATATATATATACATACATACACACACACACACACACACCACATTTAGTTCCAGTCCACGAATCTGATTGGACGAGAGACATTCCATGAGCATTGATGGTCAGATACCATCAGCTCTCTGCTTGTGTTCATGTTGTTCTAAACTAAAATGTAAGAGCAGTGCAGATCGGTTAGGAGTTACTGTCTTTATTTTTGAAATTACAAATGTTAGCCAGCAGGTGGTGGCAAAAGATACTTTTTGTGTGTAATATGAGTTATTAGGTGATGTAAATTGAATCTGTTCCACAATAAACCCTAAAGAAGAAGAAGTAGAAGAAAGTGAATCCATTAGTCATTGTTTACATTGAACAGTGCTCCGTGATTGCTGGTTACCAAAGCTAGGAAATAGCTTTAAACAGCTTTAAACAGACAACTTCCAGATAAAGGCTCATCACTGCTGAGAGACACAACTGATTTACTACAGAACTCAAGGTGCTTACCTTTTATCGGATATTCCACAATGGATACACACTGTTTAAAATGGTTGAGGACATTGCTGTTTCTATAGTGAATGACTCTTGCGCACCGGCTCCCCCAAAATAGAGAGGAATATCCCCACTTGGCGTCTATTTTCCACTGAGAAAGCTGACCTTCAGAAAGCTGACAGCATCTCTGCTTGGGTGTGGCAACAGGTGATCGCACATGCTCTCTCTCTCTGTCTTCCTCTCGCAATCATGCTAAATGGCCCTACATCAGCACTACTGTGATTACCTACGGCACTCTGACTGCGCCCTTGTGCCTGCGGCCCAATCACAGCAGTGCTGGTGTAGGGCCATATGGCACTCTTGCTCGTGTGATATTGCTTATTTTTATTTATATATATAAATAAATATATATATAAATATATATAATATATATAAATATAAATATAAACTGAGTTTGTCCTACCTTTGTACTTTTGAGACATCTTTTCTTTTTTACCATCTTAGTTAGGACATTCTCATAATGAAGATGTCACCATAGTGATTTTTTGCCTGCGTCATGAATACGTCCTTGCGCATCCATTCCCAATTTGGATTAATCTATCATAGGCTCTGCGTTGTTCAGATTTAATGCATGTTTAACCACAATAGGTTTCATTATACTTATATTAGTTTAGTTAAATTAACTATAATATCGATATTTTAGATACCCTACCCCACCCCCCAATATTTTTTGTAATTTAAATTAAAATAATAAATAAAATAACCCTTGAACACCTAACCCCACCACTATACCTAAACCTAACTAGTAATATAAAAACACTATAACCAACTAACAATATAAAGACGTAAGCAAATAATAAAATACAATAATGTATTCCAAAATATGAAAAAAGCACAATAAACGTATTCCTGACAACTCATGCTGCATTCAAAGTCCTCCAAAGTCACATTATAAAATGAACATTCAAACATTAGAATTTCACAGTTGGTCACAAGACACGTGTGAGCCAATGGCTTTTGACATCAATGCTGTCGTAAATTGGTGACACTTTAATGTTTAAATTGAATACGTGTGACTTGAGTGTTGTGTCAGATAAGGATGTTGTTCGCTGCATAAGGGCTTAAATGTGGATCTGTTCCACAAGCACCATCACACGGCATAGGAAGATCCGGAATACATCACAGAAATAAATTAAAATTTTTAAAAAACTATTTTGAGTTGCAACTCAAACATTTTGAAAACTCCCTTTGTGTCCTATAATAATAATTAATTAATTAATAATAATAATAATAATAATTAGTTACATTTATATAGCGCTTTATCAGTAACCTCAAAGCGCTTTACAAGGAAGGGGGGAATCTCCTCAACCACCACCAATGTGCAGCATCCACTTGGATGATGCGACGGCAGCCATATTGCGCCAGTACGCCCACCACACACCAGCTTACTGGTGGAGAGGAGACAGAGTGATGAAGCCAATCAGTATACAGGGATGATTAGGAGGCCATGATGGACAGAGGCCAAGGGGCAAATTTGTCCAGGACACCGGGGTTAGACCCCTACTCTTTTTCGAAGGACATCCTGGGATTTTTAATGACCACAGAGAGTCAGGGCCTCGGTTTAACGTCTCATCCGAAAGACGGTGCTCTATGTGTCCTATGGCAAACAAAACAATAAAATAAAATAAAACAAATAAAAAATAAATACATTTAGCAATGGGTAAATAATAACAGATATTTTTAATGCCTTTCATGTTAAAATGCAGCCCTTCATAAAGTATTCCTCCAAAATGAGTTGAACATTGCATCAGAGGGACATTTCAAATACGGTATAAGGGTAATGTTTTGGTGGCTAGCAACAGACCAAGGTGGAAGTTTTGATGGTGCAGGCAAAAAGTTGCTATAGTTGTAAGAGTCCGTTAGTCTTAGTCATGAGACATTTAGCAAAAAAAAAAAAACATAAAACAAAACACAACACAACTAAACAAAACGTAAAACAAAAAATGAAATAAAACAACAAAACAAAAACAAAACACTGTACATATTACATTACAGCTAGACTTTCTTAAAGAAATTCCAGTTGACAATTAATGAGTGTGAACACGTAAGTGGAATTCCCAAAAGGTTGGTGTATTGTGAGACTATTAAAAGATATCATGCTGTGTTAATTGAGGTGGGTTTCTATATGTTAAAGGCATTTGGTATTAATGCACATGCCTTGGTTTGGACCGAGTGCTGGTTTAGTATCACAGTTAGCCACAGGTCAAGATTCTTTTCTATCCTCACCTATCATCCATTCATGGTAGAGACTTGGATAAAGGTTACAATATCACTACAGGTGAGAACTGAGTTGCTTCTTAGGTTTTTAACTGTAAGTAGACTGAAAATATTTCACATATTGAAATTATTGTAAAATTAGGAAAGGAACTGATTACAGACCATTGCTTTTATTCAAATGACTAAGAATATTAATGGGAAGCTGCCTGCAACAACATTAAAAAAACTACACTGGCTAATTTGTTTCAAATAACTGATGAAAATGAAAAGTGGTCAGAATATTTTATGTTGATAACAGAGAGTAAAACCATTAGCAAGAGACAGTAAATGTGTTTAAAAATTACAGCACTACACATTTACAAAACAAAATACAATTACAAAAGACATCTCTTTAATATCTCAATTGTTTCTTCTAGACAGCAATGAGATTCATTTGATTGCAAGTGGACAGCTTTGTTGAGATCTCCTGCTTCTCAAATTTTCGTCTGAGAATGGCAGCAGTAATATCACATAATTCTCTCTTCTAGAGTTTCAACGATGTCACAGACTGTGGGCATATTTGCCAAGAAACCCAAGTCTTCTATCAAAAGTCAAAGATTTCTATATGAACTCAAACATTTATTGTCAAATTTTTCAAAGACAAAACTATCTGGGCTATGCTATTCACATACTATGTATGAACAATTGTCTAATTTGTGTTTATTTTTATTTCTCCTAAGAAATGTGTTGAAAAAAAATAAAATAAAAATAACTTTAAAGAAAAAAATAAGATACAGTATCGAATACATCTCCTTTGCTATGAAAGATGAACATTTCATCAATGAAAGATTTCTTCTGGGTTACACTGTGCTATATAGCATTGTATCACAATAATCGCTTTTAAAAACACTGAAAAGTGTTACTTTCCATTTTCAGTGAAACTACGACACATGAACATCTTGTCTGAAGTGTTAACATCTGTAAGCAGTATGCTACACTGAGTGACTAAGTGCTGTATGTGTGAGCATTTTGTATGTTAAATAATAGGTAGGTTAGGTCAAACATCAGAGAGAAAACAGGCGATACAATATGAACTCTCAATATATGGGTGTTGGAGACTTGTGATGCTAAAGTCAGTCTTAGAAGATCTCACCTTCTTGAAAGTGACGTTGTACTGCTTTTGTCTACGTTCTCACCCAGTACACCGAAGACCACATTCTTGGTTTCTGCCCCCAAAGCAGATCATTTCACCCCCTTGCATTCGAGAACATGTGTTAAACACATGCATGGGAATGCAAGGTGGGCTGTGTAGAAACTCTCTCCTGGCGTTTGTAGAGCGATATCACCTGTAAACTGCTTGCCATTTAGTGAGGCTTCCAGTACTGTGTGGGTGTCATTGCATCAGACAGGTGAGATATGACTATCAAATACACACTTCACTGTACCCTTATCTTGACAAACCACTTCCACTCATAAACAGACTCTGACTCATCTTTTGAAAAAAGGCAATTAGGCAAATTATTGAACTCATTACAAAAGTGCGGTGACTGACAGGTCTCAAACAAAAACAGCTATTACTGGCAGAGTATTGCGCAACACATTACATAGGGATGCATTATCTATTATCCAACCTGAACTTTTGGAAATTATGTGATAGTGTCGACATTTTTACAAAATGATATTACATAGTTCCTTACAGTGGCAGTGGCAGTTCAGAGGTCAAATGTCCACTATGTGACAGATAAAGTGAGAGTTACATTTTCTCCCAGACGGATGAGGTTAAACCCAACCGACAGTGTTCCAAATAAAGCTGTCAAAATTAACATATGCAATTAATTTTAAATGTTTAACGCATTCATTTGTATTTCAAAGCGATTAACCTGAAAATGTTAATAAAGCATTATTGTTACTTTTTTTCCTAAGAAGGAAAAAAAACTTTCTAATCTGCTATTATTTGATTAACCATGAAAAATAATGCAAGTAATCATGATTAAAATTTTAATCAACTGCCACTTCACCACTAGCCATAAATGCAAATGCAATATAAAAACAAGATTGCTGAAGCAACCATGTCACTATATGGTGCTTCTATTACACTTTTGGCTCATGTGTGTCATTTGACTCTATAGTTGAACTAAAGGCCAAAAAAAAAAAAGCTTCTAGATTGTAGTTACACTATGTTATACAAAAGTAAAATGTGCCTACTGTTTAAAAAGATACACAGTATAGTAAAAGCATTGTGTGAGGCAGATGGCAAAAATAAGAGTGTATACAATTATTATCTGACATTGTACTTGATTTGTATGACAGGGAATTTATATTTATATATATATATATATATATATATATATATATATATATATATATATATAACAAAAAAATATTCAGATAATTAAAATGCTTTACATTCTTGTAGCAGAAGAGTTAATCATTGATAAGACCATACAAAAAGTGGCTTTAGAATACAATGTATTGTTTACTACCATATTATTGATCATAAGACAATCATTGGCATACAGTTCACAGCAATCCATTTCACAAGTGAATTTGTCAATCAGTTGGAGGTTATTTATGAGGGTTTGTTTAAGGGCTCGTCAATTTTCACCAACGTCAGACTTTTTTTGTTTTTTAGAAACAAGTCAGGGGTATACATAGTACACAATACTACAGATATATTTTACAATAATGCCAAGACATTATATTCATTACATAGTGCAATGGTTTTCAATGCTTTGGAATTGTTGGAGGTGCAAAGAGTGTTTCAATAATATTTCAAGTCTTTACAAAAAGTACAAATAGGGGCTTTATAGACATACATTTACATTTATGCATAAAAAAAAAAACTTGGCAAGAAAAATAAACAGATTAATCAGAAAATATTAACTTAAGTTATCAAAACTGTGAAAACCAAATAAAACGTCACACGAGTAGAGGATGCCTCTTAAAGGGCACCCCTTCCATCAAGGCGTTGCAAGCCGAAGTGGAGGCCACATAGAACCTGGAAGTGGAGGGGCATGTGCCTGCTGACAGTTCTTCCTACAGAAAATCCAGAACCTTAGCAAACTGGCAGTTAGCAGGTTCTGCTATATGAACTTAGTAGAGGGAAATGCATACAGGCACATTCTCTGGGGGTGACTCGGGGAGAAGTAGAGGAGACATTGCGCTGTTCATAGAGGCGAAGAGGTCCTCTTCTGCCCTTTAAAATCTACCTAGATCTTCTCCAAGTGGAGGGAGCACTTAAAATGCACTTAAAATGTCCTTGATAACCTCAGAAGAAAGCCCTGTCCACCTCAGTTGGTACCCAACGGGCCAAGCATGAAAAGGTTCCACAATTCGGGCCAGGGATGAAATACAATCCCCTGTGCCTGAGAAAGAAGGTCCTTCCTGTTCGGAACCGCCCGAGGCGGGCCGTCGGGGGGAGAATCTAACTCTGAGAACTATACTCTGTTCAGCCAGCGCGGCGCTATCAGAAGGAGGCAAGACCCTTGCTGGCGAACCTTGCCAAGACTCCCGGGAGCAGAGAAACCTGGGAAAATGCATACAGATGCATTCAGGGTCATGTATGTGCCTTTAAGTCCAGACCCAAGGGGGCTGGGTGACTCAGGGAGAAGTAGAGGAGACATTGTGCTATCATAGAGGCGAAGAGGTCCTCTCCTGCCCTGTGAAAAAGAAGTGCGTTATAAGATCGATGGTGACCAGCCAAACGTGATGTTGGGCTTGTGACACAACCGTCTTAACTTTGCAATCTAAGGGCAGAAGCAACCCCTCACTCTCTCTCTCTCTGGAAGGGGAACACATTCTATGGCCCCTTTAACCAGGAGATTTTACTTTTTTTTCTCTTTTCACAGTAGATATGACTGATCCGGTTTACGGTAGTGGAAACCACATCGTTGAAACACGGAAGGAGGCGAGTGAATTAAATTCTGTAGCCCTTTACTACTTTTCTTAGGACCCACAAAGAAATATATATATATCTGGCAGAAGTTTCTACGCTGCCAGGTTCTCTGAGATGGGTTTTAATCTTTAACACTTCCTGTTGAGGGGATGTCGAGTGTTTCGCGTCCTGGAAAAATGCAGGGAGCAGCAAAACACCCAACTATTTGATGGGAGCCTCTACCACCCGAAACACAGAAGGCGGCAGGAATGGAGAGGCTTTGCGGGTTACCGGGAGGGGCGAAGTGGAGCATGCGCCCCATCCCGAGGGGAACTACCACACAAAACTATGCGCAAGACCATCAGGGTTTTCTTCTTTTAGAAATCAAGGTCCTGAGGTCTTGCTTTGGGGGCTGCCGAGGGCGACGAGACTGTCCCCAATCCCTGGGACGAGGAGCACAACTCGCCATGCTTTGCTTTTGAACATCCCTTCTAACAGGACTAAGGTGGGTCTGGGTGGCCGAAGGACCAGCCCCCTGAGTGCGGCAAGGGAGGAACTGCCCGAAGGCTTCCTCGTGGCTTTTCGCCTCCTGGAACCTGGAGATAACCTGCTCATGGTGTCTCCGAATAGGCCAGTGGGCGAAACCTGGGCATCAAGGAGGAAAATTGTATCCTTGTCCTTGATGCCCAAAAGGTTGAGCCAAAGGTGCCTCTCCGTGCTGACCAAGACAGACCTAGACCAGCCAATAGCACGGGCTGTTTGCTTGGTCGCGCGGAGAGAAAGATCTGTGGCTCAACGAAGTTCAGAAAAAGCTCGCTCGTCGAGCACAGCACCCACACTCAGGTCGTCCAGCAGGTCAGCCTGTTAAGCCTGTGATACAACCATTGTGTGCAGAGCAGCACCAGCCTGACCAGCTGCTTGATAAGCCCCTCCCACTAAAGTGGAGGTCATCCTGCAAGGCTTTGAGGGGAGAGAGGGCTTCTTTAAATAACGATGCCGAGTCCGGCGAGAGATAGCCCGCAGGTGTCTCTTCTACCAGCGGCATCAACGAATAGCCCCGTGTCTCAGCACCTACAATAGTCGAATATGTCGACATCGGATCACTACTTAATTTAAGGATGTGAAATGTCAGAATAATAGTAGAGAGAATGATTTATTTCAGCTTTTATTTATTTCATCATAAAAGGTGTTAGTATTTGGTAGCATTGTCTTTAAATTGTTTAACTTGGGTCAAATATTTTGGAGAGTCTTCCACATGCTTCTCACAATAACTTGCTGGAATTTTGGCCTCTCCAGGCAGAACTGGTGTAACGGACTGTTGTGGGCCTCCTTGCATGCAGATGCTTTTTCAGTTCTGCCCACAAATTTTCTGTCAGACTGAGGTCAGAGCTTTTTGAAGACCACTCCAATACCTTCACTTTGTTGTCCTTAAATAATTTTGCCACAACTTTGGAGGTATGCTAGGGGTCATTGTCAATTTGGAAGACCCATTTGCGAACAAGCTTTAAATTCCTGGCTGTTGTCTTGAGATGTGGCGGCAATATATCCACATAATTTTCCTTCCTCATGATGTCATCTATATTGTGAAGTACACCTGCCCTCCTGCATCAAAGAACACCCATGATGGCTACATGGTCCCATGGTGTTTATACTTGCATACAATTGTTTGTACAGATGAAAGTGGTACCTTCAGTCATTTGGAAATTGTTCCCTTGGATTAACCAGACTTGTTGAGGTCCACAATTTTTTTATGTGGTCTTGGCTGATTTCTTTAGATTTTTCCATGATGTCAAGCAAAGTGGCACTGAGTTTGAAGGTAGGCCTAAAAATACATCCACAGGTACACCTCCAATTCAGTACACCTCCTACCAGAAGCTAGTTGGATTATTGTCTAAAGGCTTGAGATAATTTTGTGGAATTTTCCAAGTTGCTTAAAGGCACAGTTAACTTTTTAACTAAAAAGGTTTTGGATAGATTTATGTAAAGGAGGAGGAGAGAACCGGCTTGACGATATAAATAATAGATTTAATATAAAACTGAACCAAAAGACACAAACACACACATATGACGGACAGCTGTCCGTAAACGCTCTCTCTCTGTCGCAGCACAGTCCGCAGTCAGCCTTTATCCCTCTCGAAGGCTTGATTAGCCTGATAAGGGGCCGGGTGTGTAGAATCACGACCCGGCCCCGCCCTTCGCCCTGTCACAGTGTACGTATATAAACTTCTGACCCACTGGAATTGTGACAGTCAATTAAAAGTGAAATAATCTGTCTGTAAACAATTGTTGGACAAATTACTTAAATCATGCACAAAGTAGATGTCCTAAATTACTTGCAAAAACTACAGTTTGCTAACAATAAATCGTTGGTGGGTAGGCCTAAAAATACATCCACAGGTACACATCCAATTCAGTACACTTCCTATCAGAAGCTAATTGACTAATTGTCTAAAGGCTTGATATCATAGGGATATATATATATATATATATATATATATATATATATATATATGATTAAAAAGCACAGTGTCAGCAAGGATGCAATAATGGCCTTTGCCTTCCACTCCAACACAATTTCTATTTTTCCACATATTTCAGAATAGTCAGCAGAAGCTGAAGAACAGTTCTGACAACTTTGCCTGAAGTTTTAAGTGTGTATACATACAATGTGTTTGGCTCCTTGACAATTAGTGTTTGGCTTTGTTCCTTTGTAGCAGCATTTATGCTTGTGCTGTAGAGTGTTGCGACACCTGAGCGCTTATTAGAATGATCAAAGTGTGTGACTGCATAATGCTCTGAACTTTTATACTTTCATGCTTGCATGTTGTTGCAGCATTTTAAGCACCTGTTAACCTCTGGCTTTTTTTTGTAACATTCTTGTCTTGGTTCCATTTTTTTCTCTCTGTTACTCCTAGTGACGGTCTCTCTCATGTTAAAGAGGTAAATGACAAGTTATTCAAAACAAAAATAGATGCAAACCTTATGAGAGTTTTGAGAGTTTCAAAAGTAACTTATCCAAGCAAATATGTTCAAAACAGTTTCCTTTGTGTAGTGTGACTGAACTTTCATTACTTTTTGTGAGAGGCTTTAGCTTGAGGCGGATGGAAATTGCAGTAATGGTACCCTAAATATCCACAACTGGTTCAAAAAACATGTAAAAGGAACTCAAGGGGGTTCAGCGGTATAGAGAAGTGGGCTTCATTCAACTTCACCTATCAGTCATTGACTTCTTATGACAAGAATAGGTTTAATATATAGTAGTTCTGAACAGAGTATAAACAAAAGAAGTCTTTCACTCACAGAATCACTCATGACTTCCGTAATGCTGACCTTCAAATTTTTTCCAGGAAGTCAGCGGAAACATTCTATGTGCCCAAGAGTAGTAGACAGCGCTGATAAAAATGTATTTTATTGCAAATGAAATAGTAATAAAATATAAAAATAAAATAAAAAAAACACTTAAGTGCATTAAATGCCTTGCTTAATCAAATAATAATCATACATTCATGCCCTACAATATACCTATCAATAATTAATATAATAATTTCCTTATAAATAAAAAGCTAAAATGCACTGTGGTTAATTACAATGTGTACTAATTATCTTTTACCTTAATGCAAAAAAGATGCACTAAGTGCAAATAGTGTTTGCACTCCTTGAGACTACGTCAGTGAGTCACATGGTCTGAAGCCTGTATACAGTTATGGAAATTGATTGGCTTACCCATAGGGAGCTGCATCAGAGAACCCATATAGGCGGCTGCTTTGGCCCATTTCTCCAGATTTTCTTACTTCAGTGCACAAATTTGTCTAAGCCTTTGCGAGGACTATGTTCTCCCTTTTGAGTGACAATACTTGATGACGACGTTGTAAATGAGTGGTCTGTGTGCAGATTCAACCGCATTGTTAAACAGGCCCGGTGATGCTTCATCGAGGCTCTGTCAAATCATTCAGCCTTTGAAAGGAGCAATATGAGCCTTGAGATGCTGGTTCTTGTCATAATAAGAAGGATTGAGGATGGGCAACTGACTTTTCCTTGTGTTTCTCTCTCCCTCCAGACAGATGCACTATTCCTATCTGTCACTCACTCGAAGTCCCCTTCGGCCTGTCCTTGTCCCCTCGCGCCTTCACGAAGGTCGCAGAAGCAGCTCTTGCCCCGTTAAGGGAAGTGGGCATCTGCATTCTCAACTACCTCAATGACTGGCTGATTCTAGCACACTCTCGAGAGTTGCTGTGTGCACACAGGGACCTGGTGCTCATGCACCTCAGTCGTCTAGGGCTTCGGGTCAACTGGGAAAATATCAAGCTCTCCCCGGTTCAGAGAACTCTTTTCTCAGCATGGAGTTCGACTCAGTCTCAATTATAGCTCACCTCACAAGCAAGCACGTGCAGTCTGTGCTGATCTGCCTGAAGTCATTCAAGCGGAGGACAGAGGTTCCACTGAAACACTTTCAGAGGCTCCTGGGGCATATGGCATCCTCGGCTGCGGTCACACCGCTCAAGTTGATGTATTCAAGACCGCTTCAGCACTGGCTTCGCACTCGAGTCCCGAGATGAGCATGGCGCCACGGCACACGTCGTGTGGCCATCATGCCGTTCTGCCACCACTTGTTCAGCCCTTGGACAGATATTATGTTTCTGTGGGCAGGAGTCCCCCTACAGCAAGTGTCCAGGAGTATCATAGTTATGATGCTTATCAACTGCCTCGAGTTGCTAGCAGTACTGCTCGACCTATGGAAGCTTTTGCTATTGATCCAGGGAATGCCGGATGGACAACACAGTGACGGAAGCGTGTATAAATTGTCAAGGCGGCTTACGTTCTCGTTGTATGTCGCAACTCACTCCTCTGGAATCAGCATCCTGGGCAGCCTCAATGCCACAGGGGACATGCTGTCGTGGCAGGTGACACTCAGGAGAGAGAGGAGACTCCACCCCCAGGTGGTCCGGCTGATTTGGAGTCAATTCGGCAAAGCATAGATAGATCCGTTTGCTTCCCGAGAATCCACCCACTGCCCGATCTGGTATTCCATGAGCCCCCCTCTGGACAGACGCGCTGGCACACAGCTGGCCCCGGGGGCTGCACAAATACGCATTCCCCCCAGTGAGCCTACTTGCACAGACCCTGTGCAAGGTCAGGGAGGGTGAGGAACAAGTCACCCTTGTGGTGCTGTACTGGCCCACCCTGACTTGGTTCTCAGACCTCACGTGACAGCACCTCCCTGGCTAATTCCCCTGAAGGAGGACCTCCTCTCTCAGGGACGGGGCACCATCTGGCACCTGCGCCCAGACCTCTGGAACCTCCATGTCTGGTCCCTGGATCTGACGCGGAAGACTTAAGTCTACTGCTCACGGTCGTAAACATGATCACACAGGCCAGGGCTCCCTCCACGAGGCAGCTGTATGCCCTGAAGCAGCATGTGTTCACGAGTTAGTGTTCTTCCTGAGACGAAGACCCCCAGAGATGCGCAGTCGGAACAGTGCTTTCCTTCCTGCAGGACCTACCACCACGCCTCTTTCATGTGGGACTGGTGAGCCCACGTGACGTTTGCCACATGTTACCTTCCCTTTTCCCCCAGAAAGAATAGGAAAGAACACCTTCCCAGTGCATATATTGAGGCCCCACCCAAATAACGAAATACTCTGTGGAGAGAAAACATATAGAGAAAAGGCTGGCGCGGTCTGCTCCCATAGCAGATAAGCCCCCCCAAGCTATATGCACCTTAAGGCCATGTGAAGCGTTGAAAGCCCGCTGACAGGAGGTCACAGGGCAGACCCAGATGCCACGGGTCGACTGACTGAGATGACACACACACACACACACACACACACACACACACACACACACACACACACACACACATGTTGGGTTTCCATGTTTTATGGGGACTTTCCATAGACATAATGGTTTTTATACTATACAAACTTTATATTCTATCCCCTAACCCTAACCCTCACAGAAACCTTTCTGCATTTTTAAATAACATAACTTATTATGATTTATAAGCTGTTTTTCTCATGGGAACCGACAAGTTGTCCCCACAAAGTCAAGTATTTCGGGTTTTGCTATCCTTATGGGGACATTTCATCCCCACAAAGTGATAAAAACATGCTCTCTCACACACACACACACACACACACACACACACACACAGAAGCGTATTGACTGTATTGTATTGATTATTAATTGATATTACTGCATCAATAAACTTTGTTATATTTCAAAGAGAAGTGTTTTGGTTTGTTTTACATACACTTGTGTCAAAGGCTGGCAGGGGATATGCGTGCTCAGATTAAAGCTTTCATTGTTTCCTTTTGAATGTTGATGTTCTTTGGACATCCATTTTCCTAAGAGAACAATTTAATATTGAGACTGTTATACTGTCTGGTTATTAGTCCCTGATTCCAGTGATATTAATCCTTATTAATATTCTATTGATTTTGATAATTGACAGTTATCTTTGATGACTATTGAATTTGAAGGATCGATAAGCTAGTGTTAATTCTAATCAATGTTCCATTAATTTTAATAATTCATGATTATCTTTGATAATAATTCATATTCTATCGAATTTGATAATAGATGGTTGTCTTTGATGATTGTTGCTTTAAAGTATTAAAAAGCTAATATTGATTCTAATCAGTGTTCTATTGCTTTTAATAATTGATCATTATCTTTGATAATGATTAATTATTGCTAATAACCAAACCGATAGAGGATGGTATGTCCATGAGTTATTGGCAGAAGCGGGCGGTCAGAGAAGAGCCTGAAAATCTGAAAGGGATATCTATTTTTATATTATTGATCAACTTAACCAATATTTAGAGCAGGCTATAGTCATGTGAGCTTTACAAGAATGTCAGAGCAAAGTGGAGACTGTGTGATCAAAGGATATGAAACTTGGACTGGAAAATGGTCAATTTAAGTATTAATGAACAAAAATTAGGCAAGTCAGATGAGCATAATGTTACACATTATTTGACAATATAGTATTAAAGGAAAATAAAACATTATTTGTGTCTATTTGTATGGATTTTTTCCTATGTGGAAAACAATGCGTGGTTGCGGGAACAGGAGCGGTCAGTAGGAAAATTACTGCAGGGAGACAATGGGTGAACATGGAGTAAAATTCAGCTGGAGCGTTTGGGTGCGGTATAGAAACTTGCGGGAATGGGATGGAAAAACAGTCCCGTGCAGACCTCTTGTACAAGGTTGTTCATTAATGGTATATGCTTCTGTTACACCTGTCTGCCATTCATCTGTGTTATTTCAACTTCAATATTTAAAAATATATTTTTTTAATAGCGGTATTCATGCTAAACAACTACATAAACCTTGGTCCAGCAGAGAACCGCAACCAACAAAGCCTGCGAAATGTGCCTCAGAGCGCCCACCCACATCCATGACGCTTTGTGGATGATGTAAAAGAGTCGTTTTCCTGTCAACCTTAAACTTATTATCTATTTATACATATAGGGATACTTTGCAATAAACCTAACATATATTGTTTTGACTCAAACTCGTAAACAATTGACTTGAGACTTGATTTGGACTCGAAAGCAGAGACTCATGAAAAACACAAATAATTCAATATAATTTAAATGCATTTTTAACATATTGCTTAAACAAGAAAAATGTCCGGGATAGGGTGAAGAGGCACTACAGCCGCCTCCTCACTCTCACTGTAAGAAATGTCTGATGAAAAGGCTGCTTGACTCATTCCCACAGATCGGTTCATTCTCATGGTAGGTACGGCTGGTTCAAAAGAACCGACACAAGAACGATTCGTTCATTTATTGAAATCTTTGCTTCAACACAATAGCATCATCTAAATGCACTTATGGTGGTGAGAAGTATGCCACCGCCTTGTGGGGGAAATATACAGGGCTTAACTAAGGAAGACAGAGCAACGGGATCCTAGTCCCCCCACCCAATGCTTTTAGTCTTTGTACAACTGCTAGTTTTATGTTGTACCTATTGTGTTGCAATTTAAATGCTCAAGATGGGGTGCGGTGGGCTTCAGGATTTACTCAATACACAGCAGCCACCTGAAGTGAGTGTGTGTGTGTGTGTGTGTGTGTGTGTGTGTGTGTGTGTGTGTGTGTGTGTGTGTGTGTGTGTGTGCAGAAAACTCAGAAAGTATGTGTAGTAGACTGCAAAACCCACCCTCACCGGATCTAACAGGATAGGTAAGACACCGCCAGTCCTTAGTATAAGTGACTCAAAACAGTTTAAGATTAACTAACAAAACATTTATTTATACTAAATTAATTTAAATTATGTTGTTTCCTTTGTTTTCACAGGAGAAGTGGATCAATTTTAAGTTCAATCACATCAAAATAAAATAAAAATGTATAAACCAATAAAGAGTGAAAAATCAACAATTTTGAGTCAGTTCCAGTTGATTCTCAACAAAATAATAATCAGTGCCCCTTTTTTAACAACACTGAAAAGTTTCACATGTACAGTTAACTCAAACTTCCAAAGTTCACTTCAATTCAGCAGTTCAAATAAAGCAAAAGGTCACTTTGATCAGTTCAAAAATAACTTCACCTTCAAATCCAGGACAAAACAATGAAAAAAAATATTTTTATTCCATTCACGAATTCCCGATTCAAAATGTTCATCAATGCACAAAAAAATAAAGTATATGAATCCATATTCCAACCATTCATAATCCAAATGACCCGTCAAACATTACAATCATTCTCTATCGCTTGATTATACCCATACTGTGTTTTTTTCTACCCTGTTTACATGGTTAACACAATGTCCTTGAAGTGCTTGAATTTAGCTTTTAGAAATGTAAGAACTGGAATAGGCCTACCTGGAAAATTGCCTTGTTTTGTTGAAAAGTGCTTGAAATTAAAGCAGACCATTTCTTTCTTTTAATGTGTTAATGACATCCACACACTTCACTTTCATTAAATAACGTGTCTTTAAATATGCTTAAATATGCTCATTTTATCCACACATAGCACAAATGTGATTAAAAAGCCCTGAGAGGCTTCTCTCTCCTTATGAATGCATCACCTTTATGGGTCTTTGAGATGAACTTTAAACTCTTAAAGTGACAGTACCATTTTAGCGCTTGTTGCACAAATTAATGTAAACTCAAGGTTATTTCTTGTACTTGCATTTTTTGATTATTGGGGTTACTTCCCACCCAATCCCCCTTGAATCTACGCCCCTGTTTATTTGTGATATTTTCTTATAGAGAATGTCACGGTTCTGCCTTAGTTTTGTATTTTTTCCCCTTTGTGGCAGAGCCCTGGAATATATGTGTTCCATGTCTGTTTTATGTCTGGTTAGGTTTATTTACTCTGTGTCTGAGTTCAGACACTTGTGTTTTATCTTGTGTTATGTGAATTGACTTGTTTTTGTAATTTCTTATTTCCTTGTGCATTTGTGTCTGTCTTGTTTTCAGTGATAACCCTGGCCTCTCGTTTGCCTTGTTACCTTTTTGATTATTATTTTTTTAGTTTCACCTGCCTTCCTCGTTTCCTTCCTGGTTTTTCTCCTTTTATAATCTCCATTTGTTCTCTGTCTGGTGCCAGTTCATTGTGGAATGTATTGTGGATTTTTCCCTGTTATGTGTCTCTCTGTCCTGTCAGTTTGATTTCAACCCTGCTCCAGCCATCCCGTCACCAGGTTTGTCACCCAGGATTGTGTTTGTTTCTCCCCTATGAGTAGATTATTATTTCTTTTTTTATAAAAGCCCATTGAATTGCCTCCTGCATTTGGGTTCTTCCCTCACTTCAAACCTGACAGAGTATTTTATATGAAAAACTCATTATTTAAACTTAGGCATTTATATTGTATATTAAATTACTTTATTTTGATGAGAAATTATAATGTGCATTTTGCTCAAACATTTCTTTGTCTTGTTCCTCCATAAATGTTATATCGAATCGAGATTATTTTGAACCTCATAACGTATATTGAACCGCATGTTAAGCATGATTTACTTTGCTAGAAGTGTGTGAAGTTGCAACATATTTAAATTGTTACCTACAAATTCATGGTTTGTATAGAATTAATTATATGTAGGACATTGCCAAGTAGGCTATATTTTTCTCCAGAGTTATTGTACTTTTGCATCCAGTGTAGAGCTGTGTTTGTTCAAAATGTCTAAACCCAAAAATTCTTTTGATATTGCTAAAGCCCATCATTACTGAGCTAAATCTCAGTAATGATGGGATGCCCTCTGGTGGTAGCTTAATTTATTTTCACAGTTTACTTTCTAATCGTATTACCTCAAATACACCTGCAGAATTATTCTCATCTGCAACCTAGTTTCTGTTTTCTGTTTATAGTTAATATGACACAATGTGCAACTGCACATAATGAGCTATCTATTTATAACACCAGGATAGTGAGTACTGGCATTACACCGATAAAACCATTGAAATTGCACAGACAGGGAGAGATGGCGAGAAAGAGGGGGAAAGAGAGAGAGAGATACAGATACAGCATTATCTGCTTTTCTATATTCATTTTAAACTCAGGTGTTGTATTATGCAGAGAACAACCTGTAAAATGCATAAATCAATTGGTCTTCTATTCAGACATAACTGAAATAAACAATGAATCCCTTGGCTTTTCTTTATTTAAATGTCAGCCATGTAAAAACAATGACACTAATCCGTTTAGAACTGCTGATCTCCACCTTGAACGCCAGTGCGATTTTTCTGATAATCATGATAATTTCACCAGTTTCACTGCAGAACATTTTCTAGTCTTAAGTTGTAATGTCACACAAATTAAACAATCATGCACATAAAAAAAAAAAAAAAAAAAGTGTAAGGCATGATTTGTTAAAGTATCTGCAACATCTACATTTTCCAACAATTAACAAATCAATCAATTACCAAATATTACCAAAGACTTAAAAAAAAAGGCATTACAGGCATAAATCCCCTATATTTGTAGTAAGAACTATAAGTTATGTTTGATATACCATTATCTACATTAATAAAATTAACACAGCATCAAAGTAGCTAGTTATAAACATCAAATGTATGTACCCCCGCCCTCAAATATTGACTGAATAGCTCTCAAATCACATTTGCATATGTTAACATATTAATCTTTGCAGAGTGCCATTTGGTTTGACATTAATGGCATTAAACATGATTGGTTTGCATGTGTCGTAAGTGATCCCAGTAAGTTTGAGAACTGAGAGCTACAGCAGAGGGGAAGATACACTAGGTCAACCTGGTCTTTTTTGCAAAATTAATTTTATATGCCTAATTTTACTCATTCCCTTTCATTGGAACTCCAGCTGCATATGAATGCTATGGGACACTGACTGAGTGTCACATGGCCTGAAGTCCTTACACAATTACGATAATTTATCGGCTGAGGCACCCATAGGGAGCTACATCACAGGCTCCATAAAGGCACTCGCTTTCATGCCATCGAGTCAGATTTTCTGTTCTTCAGTGCACGATTTTTCCTAAGCTCGTGTTTGTTTCTAGTGACTCATGTTGAAGCAAGGATTATTAATTCTCCCTTTTGAGTGGCGAACACATAAGGACATCGTTTTTACAGAGCAATTTTAATAGTTTTTTCCAAATATTACAAAGGGGGTAACACTTTATTGTGATGGCCCTAAGTAGATATTTCACTGACTATAAGTAACTGGCTTGCTATAGCTAGTAAACAGTGTTTCAACAAACATACAGGAGACTTTCAGTAGCCTGTATATAGATCTTTGTTAATTACTTTTTCTTGAACTGTTGTTCTAAACAATAATGTAAGGGTCATTAATAGAGATCAATTTACAGGCTACTGAAAGTCTACTGAATATTTGTTGAAACACTGTTTATTAGCTATAGCAAGTCAGTCGATAAGCTGTTATTTTGGTGCTGTTATACAGACTATTTATAGTCTACTGAACGTTTGTTGAAACACTGTTTACTAGCTATAGCAAGCCAGTTGACTTATAGTCAGTTAGTCACTTATAGTCAGTTAAATATCTACTTGGGACCATCAAAATAAAGTGTTACCTACAAGGGTCTAACGGGGACAGCGGTGCATTTCGAGGCTCACAATTCATACCACGAGGTGTTATCCCCACTTGTTCCAGTTCCACGGCCTCCAAATTTGGAGCTATGTGTGCAGGAGACATTTGTGATTTTGGCTTTATGTCTGAGTGGATTGGAGTGCGAATGGACATCAAATTCTTCATCTTCGTTGAAAGGGAACATATTGGCCCCTTTGTTCCTATTGTCATTCTCAGAGAATACACATGAATGAGGCAATAGAGTCTCTCTCTCTCTCTCTCTCTCTCTCTCTCTCTCTCTCTCTCTCCCAGTTCAAAGCGAATTCCTCGCAGCATAGGGGATAATGCATGGACAGATGAGCCCAGCCACTGAACAAGGGGCTGGAAGAAGAGAATATTCCCCAAAAGAGTGTTGGCGAACCAACGCGAAGAGCACTTTGTCGGTGCCATTAATCTTTAGGGATTCTATCAGGGGATTCAAGGTATTTTCACTAGTTTTTTCATTGACCATTCTTGGACCACGCAGGCATTCTGGTGAGACATGAAAAGAGTACTGCTATCTCTGCTCATTTTTAAGTGGCAGCATGGATGTCGTTCTTTTCAGTCAGCTGTTGGATCTACACACAACTGTTTTGCAGTCCAACTAAGTGCATCTTGTTAAGGAATGCCTTAATAAGTTAATATAAGAAAGTTATATTATCTGCTTCGTTTTGAATTATGTTTTGGGTAACGAAAGTGTAATAATCAAGGTTATAATACTGAGCCGTATATCAGCAATTTGGAAGGTTGGTCAGATACATTTTGTATTTTTTTTTAAATAAACACAATTAGATCCATATCCTAGAGATGGCTCATTTAGTGATCGATTCATGAGCGAATTCAAATCTATGGCTAAAAGAGGATGGGGGGACCCTCAGTGGGATTATAATTACAGTTTACAGTTTACAGCTCAACGTCTGTCAACACTGCTGCTGCATAACAGGAAATGCTCAACATCGACCCAGTGCTGTGAGCCACCCACAAAGATGAGGCGGGCCACATTGACGTAAGACCATATGTAGCCAAACTCCGCTCTAACTTGCCAGTATACTGCAAACAGTATCCTCTGTCAAAAGAAAAAGAGGAATATATTTGTCCAATATTACAGTGTCTGAAACAAGGTATTTTGAAACCCATTCACTCACCATATAATACACCAATTAATCCTGTGAAGAAAGCTAATAATACATGGCGATTAACGCAAGATTTGAGGAAAATTAATGATTTAATTGTTCTATTCTCACCAGTGGTGCCAGATGTGTGCACTGCCATTAACTCAATTCCAGCAGACCACACTCATTTTACTGTTATTGATTGTGTTCTGCCTTCTTCAGTGTGCCAGTCATGCCTGTTATGCAGCCCCTGTTTGCATTCACATATGGAGACCAACAGTACCAAAATGCCCCTGGAATTTAGAGACTCGCCTGCTGTGTTCTCTGCTGTAGTGCACGCTAATTTGAGGGACACCAAGCTGCCACCACGAACCTGTCTATTGCAATATGCTGACGATATCCTGGTTTTCGGCCTGAACATCGAGTCATGCACAGCCGCTTTACTATTGTGTGCAATGTATTAGTGAAGGGTGGCTTCTAGGCATCAAAAAAAAGATGCAATGGGTGAAACTGAAACTATTTTGGTCATGAGCTACAGAGAGGAACAGTTCGTCTTTCCACAGATAGGGTGAAGATGATTACTACCTTCTAACACCCTAAAACAAAGACTCAAATGCAAAGCTTCTTGGGTTTAGTGAAATATTGTCGAGCATGAGTGCCAAACTGCTCTTTATACGACAAAATCCTGAGAGAAGCAACACTCTCCAGAGCTGAAGAACCTATCAAGTGGACTGCTGCAGCGATCCTCGCTCAGTCCCATTGTGGCAGTCGTCAAAGGCCTCCCTGCATTTTTGCGAGAAGTGACTGCTGCGGCGTTGATGGTACAACATTCAGAACGCATTGTACTCTCACATCCATTAGATGCTTTGGTGGACAGTGGAAAGGGAACGCTGTCTCCAAATAGAGGCTGGCCCACTGGATCATGGATGCAATCGCATTGTCCTACCAGACCCAGATTGTGCCCGCCCCCTTGTGGGTTCGAGCATGCTCTATAAGGAATGTGGCATCCTCATGGGCACTGGCCAATAGCACCTCTCTAGCAGACATCTGCAGAGCAGCAGACTGGGTAACACCCAATACCTTTGCGAGATTTTACAATCTCCGGGATGAGCCGGTTTAATCTCATGTTATTTTAGGTACAAACAGGTAGAGTTTGGTAATACAGAACAGCTGGCCAGGTGTATCGCTTGCTTATAGCACCTTTCCCCTCCCCTGAGGTGGAAACGTGCACTTTTACCCCCAGTTGAGATCACAAAGTTGTGGATCCTGGATGTCCTTCCTCCCTAGCCCTGTGGCACGTGAATTTGAGTTTGCAGCCAGACTCTACGGGTACTAATATGACCTGTACTGGGATAGGTGCTCCACAGGTGCAGATTACTCCCTGTGATGTATTTTCCGCAGTACGGTCTCCCTGTCAGCAGACCCGCATCTCCCTACGGCAAAGCATTCTCTTCCCCCAGTCGCTGTGTTTGTAGAGCTCCTCCCCTAGAGACAGGACCAACCACCGTGCACTCTTCCAAGTGCGGCTGGTGAGCCCATGTGTTGTATTGGCACATGTTGTCCTCTCCTTTTGGGCAGTATGTGGTCTCCGCTGGGTCTTTTCCCCCTGAAAGAACAGGAAAAGAACACCTTCCCCGATGTGTATAATAGCATTAGATGGCCACAGCTGAATCTAATACTCAGTGGAGGGAAAACATAGAGAGAAAAGGCCACGCCTGCTCCCATGCTAGTTACGTTACATCCCCCTTCAGGTATGTGAGGAATTACATGACGTCTTTTGGGGCGTTGGGGGAGGTTACGTGCAGTCTGATGCACCTACTATTACGCACACAGCAGCTTGCTTGCACCTGCATCGGCATTTCAAAAACACGGTTCAGCTGTTGTGGTGTTTTTCTATAGGGACCCTAGTGTCACTACATCGACACATAGTCGAGTGAGGGACAGAAGGGGAACATCTTGGCTATTGTCGTAAACTCTGTTCACTGATGGATGGAACGAGACATCACGTCCTCTTTCCACAACGCTGTATTAGCTGCTGAAATGGCCGAGACACTGTCTTGGCTGCTCAGCACAAAACCTGAGTGAGAGTGGGCATTCCATTGGCCTTTTCTCAAAGATTGATCTGTTTCGGGTCTGTCAAGAGTGACCCCTGGTGTCACTACATCGACACAACATCTCATCCCCTCCATCAGGGAATAGAGATGTTCTTTTTACTAGCCATTTTAAAAGGTACAAAACGCACAATGGCACACTGTTTCTCCCTTTATCTTTACCGGTGCAGGAAAAAGCAACCCATAAAAGTCCAGAACAATTATGGCATGACCGATTCGCATGGGATTAAAATCTGACAAAATCTGGTAATTATTTCATTACCCCATGTCCCCTTGTAAAATAATCAAGGCTATTTGTTTTGTGCCATGAAAAATTATGTTGTTTGCCTACAGGGTTGGGGAGTATCAGAATACATGTAATGGGATTATGTATTTAAATACTAAATATAAGTAACTGTATTCCACTACAATAACAATTTAAATCAATGGTAATCACCATAGTTACATTCAAAAAGTATTTTGATTACTGAAGAGATTACTTTGCATTTTATTTTATATTTTGCCATTTGTTTCATTTAATATTTAGTCTATTCAGTTGGAAAACATGTATCCATATTGGAGCTTGTATTTAATTCTATGATGAAGACGCATATTGGAGCATAATGTTTTTTCTCTAGTAAGACCTTTGATATAAGGGCAAATATCTTATTCTTAGTGCAAATTTAAATGTTGTTTTCCTGTGAAATATCTAAGTATCCTTAAAACAAGATACATTTAATATAAAAAATGCATGGGATATTTAGGCTTTTTTCAGATAATGTATGAATAAGTAAATCAGTAAAATGATTGGGATGGAATTACAAGTTACAAATTGCATTTTACAGCATGTATTTTGTAATCTGTAGCTGAGTAACCTTCCCAACCCTGTTTGCCTATATGACATTTTTTTTTTTTTACCTGATGCAAAAAAAACTAAATACAGATTTCATAATTGTGCTCTTCTAAGCAAAATAAGTTAATTGCTGTTGCAATTGTTAAAAAATGATTAACTTAATTTCAAAAACCCTGATAAACAAAAATCATAAAATGAGTTTATGGGACTCCTGTAACATATTCCAAGTCTTCTAAAAGCCTACAATAGGTTAAAGAGAAACAACTGGAAATTGAGTCATTAAATGAATGTCTTGACCTCTGTTGTGCATTCAAGAGCGCAATTAGATAAGCTTATTCGCAGAAGCATGCATTGTTTTTAGCACTAAATAGCATTAGTCCTTAGCACTAGTCCTCTAGCATGGTCTGAAAACCATTTAAAGCCACATTTGTTTAGCCTTGGACGAAACAATTCTTGTTTCTTGAAAACAAATTTTGAGTAGTGAAGAAAAGGTTCATTAAAAAAAAATGTCAAACTCCAAAATTAGAGAACTATTCAGACCCACACCAATCAGTGTATCAAATTTCACCTTTATAACATATCCATAGACTGACATAGATTCCAAGCTAGAAAAATAAACATTTGTTTGAATGAAAACCATCAGGCTATATGCTTACAGTGCTTAGCCTAAATCTAATTTAAATGCAGTGAAATGCTTTCAAAATTACATTCAACAATCTTTTAGCACAGAGGTTTAAGGAGCCGTTGATAGATTACAAAAATATCTGGTTATTATATGGTAACTTAGCATAAATGCTCCACGTTCTTCTTTTAGTTGTCTTCATAGTAGAGAAAATTCCCATTAATGGGAGCTGAGAGAACTGTTCTCTCGAGGGTGGCATGGTTAATGATCTGTTCCCATTGTGCACAAACCAATTAGCCTGTGTGACCCCAGACATGGTGTCTGCACTATAACAGTCCTGCAGATTCTTGCTGCTGCTTGCCTTATCTCCAGTCACCAATAAGAGTCTCAAGGCAGTGCATTATGGGCTTGTGCCAGGCGGATGATGAAATCGCAGACACTTGTGGCAGGGTCCATTAGTGAAAGCTGCAGAGGATGCGAGTAAGACTGAAACATGAAATCTTCACCCTGCTGTCTCATATTGCTTGCGGTGACTGCTAAAGACCAGATGTCCAATTAGTGCTTTAAAAGCTCAGGGATATGTATTCAACCTTTTATTAGTTAATTAATATACCTTTTGCACATGTCCCTGTGTTGTCACATACAACTTTGATAGTTGTGTATTGGAACTTCTGCCTGCATTCTGTCAATGGACGGTGGTCAGTTTATACCTTGACTGAACTTGACAATAAACCTCAATATTTTTCATTGATTATTTAACTTGACATGGCACTATAATACATGTGCCATTTTCAATTTTAATGTACAAAAATATCTGATGTGGAAAATAGCGAGGCGATTTTCATGTAAAGTGTGACCATCTATGAGTAAAAATGAGGAGCTGCACAATACAAATTTTATTCTCAAGTCTGAAAATAGCACTTTTAAAACAACTTTTACTTTTAACACGATGTCTAACTCTACGCATTTGCATCATGTTCATTTTCCCTTTGGACTTGAAAATTTTTTTATTTGATCTGATTTGCGTTCAACATCCAATAAAGAAAGAGGTATTTTGAAGTGCTTTGAAATATTCCTAAAAAACAAACATCACAAAGGTAAAGTTTCCATGCTTTTTTTTTTGCTTTTTTTTCCACATATGTTTTTAAGAATATTTCATACAATTCAGAAGAGGACTCCCAAACACATCTGGAATTTATTTTGTCTTATTCATTTGTCACAAGTGAATGTTTATCCAATCCTTCCACTCAAAAGGGAGGTTTTAACTCAACATTTAATACATTTAAAAATGTGATTCATGAACAATTTAACTCTGAGGTTCTTTTATTTCATCAATTTAAAGTTGGTCTGAAAACATACATGGACATTATATAAATAATAAGGTCATGAGAGCAATGCGATCATCAGGCTGATCATAGTTTATCATACAGAATTTTCATGAATGTGCAAATAAATTTCTTTACAGACAATTGTACAATTTGTTGTGTATGGCACTGTCATGATCTAATGTTAATAAGGTGCATGTACCATTGTTTGTGTTGTGTGTATTTTTGCATTTTTTTTAATATTTGTATTCATAATATGTATTTCAAAATATGCTAAATATGAAAATATATATAGTGGACTAATTCGTACAATACAGAAAATTGATGAAAAACCTGATTAATCGCAATAATTTTTCTTATGCTTTTATTTTTTATATAATAAATTGCACTGAATTAACATTAAATCAACATTCCTATATGTTTTTGGTACAGCTGAAATCTGATAAAAATAAGTATCCATGACCGGAACTGATTCATAAATAAATAATAATCGTCATCATTAATTAAACTACTTTGGGAATAGAAAAACAAAATAAACAAACAATCTGGATCATGCTAAAATGCCCCAGGTCCATGGTGAAGCTCTTTTCATTTACTTTACATAAACAACTGGAAATGTTGATTGAATGGTAATCAGAGAGACATACTGTAAATGTCAAATAGTTTCCCCTGCCAAGTAATGAACTGGTTATATTACACATCAATTCATACATGAACTTGACTGTGTTATTTTGTGTGAGAAAAGGAGTGGAGGTATTGTATAAAGACATGTAGTGTACAGAAAGAAAATCCTGGTAATACAGCCTAAGAATTTTGTTCCCCATCTAGAGTAGTGTTGACGTTTTCAGCATCTATCTCTGAAATGTCTTTCACTTAAACAATATCTTCATCAAGCAGTTCAATTAATTCATACAATCCAGGGGCCAGACGTGGAGGTTCCAGAGGTCTGGGTGCGGGTGACAGAGGGTGCCCGCCCCTGAGAAAGAAGGTCCTTCCTCAGGGGAATTTTCCAAGTAGGTGTTGTCACGAGGAGCGTAAGATCCGAGAACCAGGCCCGGGTGGGCCAGTAAGGGGCCACTAGGATGACCTGTTCCTCAACCTCCCTGATCTTGCACAGCACCGGTGCAAGAAGGCTCACTGGGGGAAATGCATACTTGTGCAGCCCCCGGGGCCAGTTGTGTGCCAGTGCATCTTTCCTGAGAGGAGCTCCTGTCAGGGAGTACCAGAGCGGGCAGTGGGAGTTGTCACCGTAAGAAGGGTTGGTATTGATGCAGAATGGAGACGTGGAAGTACGCGTCCTTCAGGTCTATCGCTGCGAACAAATCTAGCTGTCAAATGCAGGTAAGAATCTGTTTCTGCATGAGCATTTTGAACTGGAGTCTGTGTAAGGCCCGGTTGAGAACTCGCAGGTCCAAGATTGGTCGCAACCTGCCGCTTTTTTTTTGGGTACGATTAAGTAAGGGCTGTAGAAATCCTTCTCCATCTCAGCTGGACGGACGGGCTCTATCACATCCTTGAGCAGCAGAGTCTTGATCTCTGCTTGTAAGGCGCTGACTTTCTCGCCATGCATGGAAGTGGAGCAAACATCGCTGAAACGAGGCGGGAGCCGGGCAAACTGAATCGCGTAGTTGAGTCGGATGGAAGAGCGTCCCGAGGCTTGGGTGCTGAGAAAAGACTCAAAGCACTTACCTTGCTCCACGCACCCGGCAGGGGGCGGGTTAGAGACTGAGGAAGAGGTCCTAGAGAGGCGTCTTTGGAACTCATCAGCGCTGGCCTGCCGGGGCTGAGCAATCGTGGGGCTGGAGGCGAGTGAACTGTGTCCGGGGAGCCGGGACTGTAGAGTTTTGGGGTTGGGGTGCCGGGAGAATGGCGCACACCGGCTGGATGACCCAGGGAGTAAGGAAATCGCTCTTTATTGAGAATGTGGGTGCCGCAGCCCGAAGGCGGTGTGGCAAATGAAACAAGGATTCTCCTACCGGCCCTCCACCAGAGGACAGAGTGGTCTTGGTACCAGCTCTGGAGTGAACGTCTGACTGCCTGGTTCGCCCGTCTGAGGAGCACTTCAGAGCTTTCCTGGCCCTGGAAGGGGTCCTGGAGATGGGGGGCGTACGCCGCCTGCAAAGAGACATCTTTAAAAACATACGTCCTGAAAAGGACTTTCGACGGCTGCTGTGTATTGCTCTTTTATGAGTGGGAACTCAAACTCTTTTAGAGGAAATAGACTCTTTTTAGGAGAAACACTCTTTCAGGCAATGAAAGAACTGTCGAAGCAACCAAGGGCATAGAGTGCACAGCGTGCAGAGAAAGAGAACGCCAGCTGGAAATGCGCCGTAGATCCAACAGCAGTGCTTATCGCCAGTAGAGGTGAGTGAAACAGGGGTGAACTCAGCTTGCTGTTGCACAACCGTTCGAATTCTGTCTGCCAACTTGATATTGACCTTTTCTCAGGTTCAGAGGTACGTTTGGCGTCCCAGGAAGACCCCTTTTGTGGAGTGAGTGACAGAAGGGGAATTTCATGTGTTAATTTTGATGTTTTATATGTAACTTATACTAATTTTAAAAGGTAAACAAAGCCATCTAATAATTTTCTGTTTAGGCCCATAAATATAGAAAATATTTAAGTAATAATAAAGTTACAAATTTTGTACAAAGAATTCCTAAAATTTTTATTTAATATAGTTATCGGTATTGGTAACGATATCGACGATATTGGCGTAAAAGTATTTGGTATTGGATCAAAAAGGAAATTGGGGTGGGGTGGAATAATAGGGTTCAAAACAGTGTTACTTCACACTTTAATACAGTGAAAATGACACTATTAGCATAACAAATATATATGAATAAATACAAATTTTCAACATTCCTTTGAATGTCCATGTACTAAAACAAAATATTTGATGCCATGTGTGTACCTTCATTTACTATTACTATTTTTTTGAATAGCCATGGAAAATGAAGCAATGTGATAACAATTTTACCTGGTCGCTAAAAGTAATCCATTAATTTACCTGATGAAATTTCACCTTTTGCTGAATCTTTATGCTTCGCAGAACTAATGTGTGCTCCTATATCACTTGCACCTTTATTAGCAACTGACACATAAGTACCAGTTTTAGATGTCATATATTCTGCTTTCCACGGATCTCAACCTGGACAATAGTGTGGGAATTCTGTAAATTTGCACTTTCGTTTGGGCATTGTTTCCACTCAGTTGTCAATTGCTGCTACTGTCAAACAGCTGTTTGAGGCAGAACACAACAGCACTTTGTGTGTTTGCAGATAGATTGACAGGCAGGAATTTGGACAATAGTTGCTGCAAGCCTCTTTTAAACGACCAATTGGTGTGCAAGAAGGCGGGACTTACAAAGACGGGTTAAAGCAATGCAAATTTGCGTGCACACACAATGAAGTATTAGACCAGATGCACATAATAATGCAACTAAAGCTGAATCCTGGACATTTTTGCAAATTTAGAAATCCCAGCCAGATGCTTTTTTAAGATCTGAAAAAGAGAACACCCTACTTTTTATAACATAGCCTACTAGACATTGCTCTATTCAGTTACATGTACACTTCCAAGTCCAACATTTTGATGAAAATACGCTTTTTGTCCCACAGTTTACATTCACTTTAGACCAAACCGACAGCGTTTATATTAATGCCTCACCATGACGAGCATTGATGGAATTATAAATTTTATTTAACTGTTTAGGCGCATGCTGCATTAGTGCAGAAACATTAGCTGCCTGTCAATCAAACAGCACGCAGCTACATACATCAGGAAATACAAAGTCAATATTTTATATTTGATCTAGATCAACCAACCAGTGGTTGTCTTGCAATCGCGATTGATGTATTGAACACCCTTGGTCTAGATGTAGAACATAGGCTAAGTATAGAAAATTACTCAAAGGTTTATCATCGATATTATGTACACCTCTCTCTTTCTTTTTCAGATAAAGATCAAAATTATTTTAATCACACAGCCCCATTGATAACATTGCCTTAATCTCTCACATCAACACAATAATCTCAGAGATAGATAGCTAAATTACAGGCTACATTTTAGATACAGAATATATATATTTCAATATATTTCTTAAAATTACAGGCAGTATTAATGCTGATATCTGGCTTAAGCAAGTTAAACTCACATTATACAATTGTACTTTTTCAAAAATCCCTTTCAGGTACTGCTGTGATGTTTGTGTGTTGAACTGTGCTTGAGGCATCCTCCTCATCCATAACAGAAGAGATCCAAATCTCTTCCTAGCCAATTATGTTGATAGATAAAAATAAAATCAGGATGGGGAAGTAGCGAACACAGACGGTGGGAAAATAATGCATTAAAAGTACAGTTACAGCACTTAAAATGTACTCAGGTAAAAGTAAATGTATGCAATTTTTAAACTACTTAAAGTAAAATTCCTGGGGGAAACTACTTAATTACAGTAACGCGAGTATTTGTAATTCGTTACTTTACACCCCTGCCTTTAAGACCATTTGAGATCATATTATTTTGAGTCTTTGTGTAAGGCCTGCTGTTCTAGAAAACTGAGTAAAAAGTTTTTTCAACAGTATGTCAGTCAAAGATTTCCCACCACGAAAAAGTTCCAGAGAGAAACCATGAAGTCTCTGTCACCCTTTTAAGGCAGTGCTTTAGAATTCTGCTCACAGAATGTGTCAGACTGTAGCGCCACACACTCTTGAGTGGATTCTCTTGGATCTGGTTCAAGTGACTTCTTTGCTCTGGTGAATCATCTTAGATAGAAGGCCCCATGACAAAACTTTAAAAAAAAGGACTGGTCTGAAAGCGGGGACCTGCTCCACTCCAACTTTCGTGGATCTGCTGTGACATGCCACTTTGTTTCCATGCTGCAAATGAAACCTGAAATGAAGGAGGACTATAATACCTGGAATGATCTGTCTGTTATAATTTCCATTAATGTATATGGCTATTGCTTGGCTGGCGCAGGAGCCCCCAGAAGTATGTGATTTGAAACCTGCCATCTTTGATCATGGCCTCTCAGTTCATGATGTGACTATCATTCTGGAGCTGCAGGAGAAAGATGTCCAGACAAAGCTGACTGTTAGATGCCATTAGAAGTAAGATAATCTCAACAACCAAGACCTTCACTAGTGACTATCTTGAGCTGTGATATAAAAGGCAATGGACAGGGAAACATATCAATCCATTTCATGCTTAATATATATATATATATATATATATATATATATATGGCTCAGGGTTGCAGTCCTTATGGGAAGAATGGGTTCTGTCGGGTTTCTGTCACAGTTAGTCACCGTTATGTTCATGAGAACTCTTATTTTGATATGGTTTTTGTCTTCTGTCATTAGTCTACCCCAAACTACATTTCCCATGTTGCACCACTCTCGTCAAAGCCATATGTTTCTCATCTTCCTCACCTGTTCCCTATTCCCTCATCAAGCAGCAGTTTGTATATATACCCTCTAGTTTTGATCAAGCATGGTCAGTTCTTGAGTTACCTAGTGAGTTACCTTCTGTGTTCCTTAGATCATAGTCAATGTGTGTATTATATTGTTTGGTTCTTTGTATAACTCCACATTGTTTTGTTTACCCTTCGTTAAAAGCTTGCATGTAGATCCATCATCTCCGATCTCGTGATAGATGCTTTATGGGCCCAAATGGTATACACAGGAAATACTGCTCCCCTAAAAACGTGGAGTAAAGATCAATGTTCACTGAATGAGAGGCTCTAACCATGCCATGCTTCTCTGGGAGTCTATTGGAGCTTCATGAGTGCTATTTGCATTGCGAACTGCATCTGATTGGCAATTGAAGAGATTTTTAAAAAATCACAATAAACATTCAAATGTAATTCACACATTAACAATAATTCTGAAATATCATGATGGCATAATGATGAGTCATTTTAAAGGATACCCATTTTTATTTTTCCTCTGCTCATCCGTCATTAAGAAGGATGGATGTGATAGATGTTTCCATCGATGCTCACAAAATAACTACTGTAACATAATTAATACAGACAGGAAATAACATCAGTTTCCCTGCCTGCCTCAACTACTTTGAATGGGAGTGGTGTCTGTCATTCTTAAAGGAATATTATCAACAAATGATGAATGTCGCTTTATGATAAATCACTTTTTTCAGCTCAGTGTCTGTTGGAATCCTGTTATATACCCTGAAGACATACTGAAGTCAACAAACCCACCCTCCACTTCATAATGGTCAACACGTTCTCGATGAACCAGCTTAAGGACAGATTTTGAGAACAACATGAATTTGACTCAATTCAGTGTGGCCATATAGCTGCAAATGTTGTGCAATTGCAACACACACACACAAACATTTTGATTGTTTCACTTACTTTGTTTGTTGGATTATTATAAGGATTCAAACTGATATCAAAGAATATTTAAGAGTCAGCCAGACAGCATAAATCAAGTTAAAGTGACAGTTCACCCAAAAGTATAAACTCTGTAATTATTTACTCACCCTCTTTTGTTCCATTGATCTTGAAAGGTGAAAATGTACTTTTGTGCAGCACATTTGTGCAGACCATGGCTGTCAAGCTCTAAAGAGGACAAAACACAACACCACTATCGAGAAGAGCAAATGTATTTTTTTTGTTTATACATTTTGCGTAATGGCACATGGACAGCTATGTGACCAGTGTATGTCTCAATGCTGAATCTGAGAAGCCTTAAGGAGAGGAAATCTCTCTTTAAAGTTCTTTTTACTGCTGTTCCTTCTTGCTAAAACTCCCTTTATCTGAAAGAAATGCATGTATTTGGTGCTGCAGTGAATTGCAAGACTGTGCTGGTCAGATTAATACTGTTGTAGCTTGATAAGACACTGGCAGCGTTGAGCATCACCTCTATTACTGCTTAGGTACAGAGGAACGAGTTAATACGTGGCGCAAGCCACTCACAAATAGCTACAAGCGAACAGACAGGACAGGCTACGTGGTTGGCATGAGGAAAGGGAATCCCACAACAAACAGATTTATTTTTGTCACACAATCAATACAAATGGTTATATAACTTTTTATTACATTTGCATACATTTTTGTTGCCCATGACATGGCTTTCTATAACAAGCCTTAATTTATGCATCTGCTATAGATATTGCAGTATTATCTGTGCATAATATCTAGTGTTGGGTAAGATAGTTAAAAACTGTAGCTACTCGAACTACAAGCTACTCAGAATTTTAAGTAGTTAAACTACAATCAAGCCAATCTTTTGAAAAAGTTTTTGAAAGGTGATATCGCCTTGAAAATATGGTTATATTTAGTCTATGTAAATACACACACAAACACAAATTTCTGCACTAGCAATTATACTACTCCAGCCACCTTTAGAACTTTGCAGTAGAGCACTGCAGATGTTGTTAAAATTTTGTATGACTTTGCTTGCTTAGTGCCTCATTTGTAAGTCTCTTTGGGAAAAGCTTCTAATAAATGACTATATGTAAATGTAAAAAATATTTTAAAGGGTTAGTTCACCTAAAAATGAAAATGATCTCATCATTTACTCACCCTCATGCCATCCCAGATATGTAAGACTTTCTTTCATTAGCTTAACACAAACAAAGATTTTTAGAAGAATATCTCCGCTCTGTAGGTCTATACAATGAAAATAAAACGGTGCTAAAATTTTTAAGCTCCAATATCTACATAAGGGTAACATAAAAGTACTCCAGATGACTCTGGTGGTTAAATCCTTATCTTCTGAAGAGATATAATAAGAGTGGGTGAGAAACAGGTCAATATTTAAGTTAATTTTCCTTCGCTTTCTTCTTTTGATTTTTGCGATGCACATTCTTTGTGCATATTGCCCCTACTAGGGCTGTCAATTGGACAGTGAAACTAAATGTGAATTTTTACCTTAAAAATTTTCTAAATTCAGATTAAATTAGAATTTTAAAGAATATTTTTTTTTAATTGACATTATTTCCTTAGTCCACAAGAGGGTGCAAAGAATACATATATCCATACAGCACCGTGTTATATGATTGCAAATAACTTTCCTGGCTGTTAAAAAAAAAAATAACTAAAGTGCATAAAATATCAAAAGTTTTAGTCGGTTCATATTCTAAAATCCATCCATCCATCCATCTTCTTCCGCTTATCCGGGGCCGGGTCGCGGGGGCAGCAGTCTAAGCAGAGATGCCCAGACTTCCCTCTCCCTAGACACTTCCTCCAGCTCTTCTGGGGGGACACCGAAGCGTTCCCAGGCCAGCCGGGAGACATAGTCTCTCCAACGTGTCCTAGGTCTTCCCCGGGGCCTCCTCCCAGTGGGACGTGCCCGGAACACCTCCCGGGGAAGGCGTCCAGGAGGCATTCGAAACAAATGCCCGAGCCACCTCAACTGACCCCTCTCGATGTGGAGGAGCAGCGGCTCTACTCTGAGCTCCTCCCGAGTGACCGAGCTTCTCACCCTATCTCTAAGGGATCGCCCAGCCACCCTGCGGAGAAAGCTCATTTCGGCCGCCTGTATCCGGGATCTTGTCCTTTCGGTCATGACCCAAAGCTCATGACCATAGGTGAGAGTAGGAACGTAGATTGACCGGTAAATAGAGAGCTTTGCCTTGCGGCTCAGCTCCTTCTTCACCACAACAGACCGGTACATCGACCGCATTACTGCAGAAGCTGCACCGATCCGTCTGTCAATCTCCCGTTCCATCCTTCCCTCACTCGTGAACAAAACCCCAAGATACTTAAACTCCTCCACTTGAGGAAGGATCTCCCCACCAACCTGAAGGGAGCAAGCCACCCTTTTCCGACTGAGGACCATGGCCTCGGATTTGGAGGTGCTGATCCTCATCCCGGCCGCTTCACACTCGGCTGCAAACCGTCCCAGCGCATGCTGAAGGTCCTGGTGTGAAGGGGCCAACACGACAACATCATCCGCAAAGAGCAGAGAAGAAATCGTGTTGTCCCCAAACCTGACACCCTCCGGCCCCTGGCTGCGCCTAGAAATTCTGTCCATAAAAATTATGAACAGAACCGGCGACAAAGGGCAGCCCTGCCGGAGTCCAACATGCACCGGGAAGAAGTCTGACTTACTACCGGCAATGCGAACCAAGCTCCTGCTTCGGTCATACAGGGACCGGACAGCCCTTAGCAAAGGACCCGGGACCCCATACTCCCGGAGCACCCTCCACAGGCCGCTTCGGGGAACACGGTCGAATGCCTTCTCCAAATCCACAAAGCACATGTGAACTGGTTGGGCAAACTCCCATGAACCCTCCAGCACCCTGTAGAGGGTATAGAGCTGGTCCAGTGTTCCACGGCCCGGACGAAAACCGCACTGTTCCTCCTGAATCCGAGGTTCCACTATCGGCCGTATTCTCCTCTCCAGTACCCCGGCATAGACTTTCCCAGGGAGGCTGAGAAGTGTGATCCCCCTGTAGTTGGGACACACCCTCCGGTCCCCCTTCTTAAAAAGAGGGACCACCACCCCAGTCTGCCATCCCAGAGGCACTGTCCCCGACCGTTTTATTTTTTACTTAATATTCTAAAATATTAAGTAAAAAATAAAATAAGGGGGGGAATTCTTCAATAGGCAGTTCTGTGTTTACATGGTGTTACACTTGCACAGGTGCCACAGTATATATATATATATATATATATATATACACACTCAAACTTCACAATAACAGCAATGTACCACAGTGTTTTTCATTAACCCATTTAATCCCACTGGTCACAATTGTGACCACAATTTTTCCTTGCATATTTTAGTGTGAAATTGAAAAGTAACTCGTATTATGAAGCACGTGTTCATATATAATGAAAATGTAAGATGTCTATATGAGTTTATGGCAGGTCTAACATGATTGGTTTGTTTGGTCATGTGACCACACACATTTATTTCCTGGTGCTGTCATCTTAATGGAAGGATGACATCAAAGCTCAGAAATGACAGGTAAGAATACTAAGTTCCTTTTTGAATAACTCATACATTTTTTGCACATATCATCATTAAAGGGTTATCTATACATACACATTGAAATTAAATTAATACATGCTTTATTCTGTTGTCAAACTTCAGATAAATGAAGACGGTTACAATTGTGACTGGTGGTATAACACAGGGAGTCTATGTTCCCCATATGTATAATTTATATATAATATATATGTATATGTGTTATTTTTATGAACTCTCTTTCAGACTGACTTTAAGTCAAGTTTTGGATTTACTTGACACTGATGATCCAGAGCCTGCCATTTGTAATATAGCAGTGGTCCCTAAAATAGAGAAGGATGCAATAGAAAGCGACTGTGATAGCGATGCATCTGACATGGATTTTACTGGTGACTCAGCTCACATACCATCAAGAATTTTGAATTCTACTGCAGAACTGTTTGGATCTGATCATTTTGAGGAAATTGAACCTGAATGCGGATTGGGAAAACCAATCCGCTACGGCTATAAGGTTTGGAGCCTGGCGTCCTCAGGGGGTTACCTCTACCACATGGAGACTTATGCTGGAGTGCATACCCTTCTTCCAGAGACTGGGTTAGGTCATGGGCCCAGTGTAGTGCTGGGTTTGGCTGAACAAGCTAGTGTTCCAGGAGGATGCAACTTCACGCATGACAACCTTTTCACCACATTATCCCTGATTGATGAGATGACAAAGCGAGGATATGGGTGCACTGGGACCATGCGGCAAAACCAGTTGTTTGATGTGTCATTCAAACCAATGAAGGAATTCCAAAAGTTACAGAGGGGCTTCACAGAAGTTCTGTCTGAAGGAGAAAAGCTACTGGTGAGGTGGAGGGATAACAGTGTGGTCACTGTTGCAAGCAATGTGGAAAATGTCTAATCTGAGTTACCAGTTAGGAGATGGAACAAGGAAAGAAAGGCATATAACTACCTCCAGCAACCTCAAATAATCCACTCTTACAACCAGCGAATGGGAGGAGTAGATCTACATGATCTTCAGGTGTCCCATTACCACAGCACAATAAGATCAAAAAAGTGGTGGTGGCCAATTTATGCCTGAACTCTCCACAGTGCTGTGGTCAACAGTTGGCTGTTCCACAGAGATGTCATGAATGGTGACTATGATCTCCTTGGATTTCAGCAAGTAGTTGCCCAAAGTCTCCTGAAAAAATTTGGTACTGCACCAAAAGGACAAGGGAGGCCATCCTCAATGTCAGCTGCTGTGACTGATATACCCAGGTTTGATGGTGTTGCTCACTGGCCGATAAACACAGGTAGGCAGATTATATGAAGATTTGTTTTTATCATAACATTTTAACACCTGCAAATGTGTTCCAAAAGCTATACAAAAGAGAAATCATTGTTTAATTATTAATTTTGTTTTGAAGGAAATAGGTTTCTCAGATGTCGTTTCTGTGATGGTCGCACATCATTTGGTTGTGAAAAGTGTGACAGGCCAATGCATATTGAGTGCTTCAAGACATTTCATAACGTCTGAGGGAGTTGTTATCTAATCAATGAGTTCCACACCAGGATACAGTTGTGATTTTTTTTTTTTTATAATTCCACTGTTATGTCTTTAGGATGGTGATATCTAATCAATGAGTTACATGAGTTCCACACCAGCACACAGTTGTGACTGTTGATTGATCATTTTTTGTTATTAATGAATTGTTACATGTTCCTTGGCATTGTTACATGTTTCCTACCATAGGCTCATATTTAATCATTTGTTTATTTATTTTCATTTGCTTATTTATTTGTTTTAATTTATTATTTTAATTCTGTAAGGTTTTTTTTCATTTATAATTACATTCTAAGCAATTTCCTATAATTTGTTATTTTATTATAATTTTATTAAAATATTTGTGCCATGCTGCTGCATAGGATTGCTATTTTGTCATTTTTGAAACTGAGCCAGACAATGTTTACCTATTTGTTAATCGAATAAAACACTTCAACAATTTAATCCAGTCTTTAAACTAATTTCTGGAGATTTATTTATTTATTTATATACAACATAGACTTAGACTCCCTGTGTTCTACCACCGGTCACAATTGTGACCAGAGATAAAACTCATTTTTTCATGGACTTTTCAAATATTTTTTTACATTATTGACATTGATTGTTTAATATACTTACAAATACCACACAAACTCATATATGTCATCTCTGGGAAAAATTTGGGATTACAGCAGTATGTAGGGTATAATTATTCCCAAATAGCAGCGGTATTTGGCTGAACTCATGATCCCTGGTCAGGGGCTATTAAACAGAGATAACACAACAGAATGGAACAGAACACGATGATCTCGAGACACACATTTCCAACTTGAACTCCTTTACAGGGTTCTGTGTTCTAAATCATGAAAATTTTAATTTATGGGTGAACTATCCCTTTAAGCTACTAAAATATGCAAGTAGCATCACTACTTTTAGTTAGTTACTCCTGTTTTGAACCGTTTATTTGAACTAGTTCATTTAATTTGAACCATCTGAACAAACTGATACACTGAAGTGAATCGGACTTCCCAATGCTAAATATCAGTGAATAGGTGAATTGTTTATTTCAATCAGTTTATTTCAGTAATTGTCCAATTGATTCAGACTTCACAACACCATATATCAGAGATGGTTTGAGTGAACATGTTTGACTACTCTCTTGTCTGTATTGCCATGTTTGCAAAACAAATGCAATGTGTTGTGCCCCTACACTGCTACTCATTGGAAAATGTAGCTTGTTACTGGAAAAGCTAATCTATTTTGAAAACATTGGAGCTAATGATAAAAGGATAGTTCACCCAAAAATAAAAATTCTCTCATTATTAACTCACCCTCATGATATCCCAGGTGTGTATGACTTTCTTTCTTCACCAGTACACATTTGAAGAAAAATATCTTAGCTCAGTAGGTCCTTAAAATGCAAGGGAATGGAGATCTCTCTTTTGAAGCTCAAAAAAAAATCACAGACATTAGCATAAACGTCCATCGATACAACTCCAGTGGTTAAATTAATATTTTGTAAAGTGATAAGATCACTTTTGGTGTGAAAAAGATCAATATTGAAGTACTTTTTAACTATAATCCAATGTGCAGGGTTGGGCTGTAACCAGTGGTGTAGTAATCTCTGAAGAGGTGGGCATACTGTGAATTTGAAGGAACTGGTGCAATAACACGCAGTGTTAATTTAATTGCATAAGTTACATTTAAAAGTATATATTTACATTATGGAAATAAATCTCAGATTTACTGTATACTGTACCTCAGTAGATGGGTGTAGAGTATATAATATGTATAGTTATAGTAATATGTAATTAAAATAAAGTATTATAGACTAAAAGTACACCTGTAAAATCTATTTTCTTTTCTCTTTACATCATTATAAAATTCCCTTACAAAGGGACTTTGTTCCCTTCTCATTCAAAGCGCTGGCGCTTGTTCAAGAGTGGCATGCTGTCATAGCAACCATGTTACGTTCTGTTTCTGTTTGTCCTACGAAGGCCATCTAATTTAAATGAGACTTGTTTAAAGGAGGACACTTGGTATACTGCAGCCTTCAAAGGGCCTGTCCTACCTAGCACACAGCCTTTGAAACAAGACACAGCCAATGATTGCCGGATTGAAAATCTGGCAACCGCATGGCCCAAGTTGCACACTTCCAATCACAATCAGTGCATTTTTGTCTGTGCACCAATATCAACCCAGCTGGTAACGTTTTTTTGCACATATATAAAATTTGCACACAATTATACATTGTTTCCAGTGATTGTTGCTGTGTAAATACATTTAAATATTCGCTTACGTTCTTCCTCTTTTGTAAGTCGCTTTGGATAAAAGTTGAAACTTGCCGAATGAAGAACTGTTGAGAAATCTCACTTTTAAAAGACATCTCATACAAAGTGATTCACAAAAGAAAATAAAAAAAATAATAAACAAAAACAAATGATGAGTAAAAGAATCAAAAACACACGAAAATTAAAGTGTCAGTAATAAGAGATAGAAAATAAAATATATAAATAGGGCAAATATGTAAATGTGCAAGCAAGCTAGTTAAAATCATTAGCATAATATACTACATTTAGTCACATGACCTCTCTATTTTGTTTATTTCTTGCACGTGGCATCCAGTTATCATCTCGAAAATAAATGTTTTTTTGCATTTGCATTCTTATCTAATTCTATGAAAAATTATGTTATTCTTTGTCAGTACAATCAAATAATGGGTTAAGAAGATTGCAATATTTAGTGTTTAACTTTAACATTAGTGTCCAACTTCTAAATCTCATTTAAAGAAACAAGCTATTCAAATTGTCTTAGATTTTTTTAAAAGTGGAGGTGTAGCACTTCAGTTAAGATAGTAATGACACATTACATGCAACTCTTCCAATTGTGCCTTGCCTTTATAAATATGTAAATAAATAAGTGTTCTTGTATTCTGAATACATTACTACGTGCTTTCTCACGTGTTTCAAACGTCAATGCGATTACATCACACGTGCGTAAAGCTCCTGACCTGAAGCATGTTTTATGAGTTAAACAATATAATGATGAGGTAAAGAAGTACTTAAATATTTTCCTTTTTTGCATCAAAATTGACCATGTCACTTTAAAAGACATTAATTTAACAATTGGTGTCATATGGGTAATGTGGGCTGACTCTCTGTGATTTTTGGAGCTTCAAAAGAGAAATCTCCATT
Organism: Moxostoma hubbsi; assembly: GCA_032164185.1. Classification (NCBI taxonomy): domain Eukaryota; kingdom Metazoa; phylum Chordata; class Actinopteri; order Cypriniformes; family Catostomidae; genus Moxostoma; species Moxostoma hubbsi. The sequence continues at coordinate 7,046,068 of JAVLUX010000011.1, read as the reverse complement.
CACTTGCTGACCTAGTGAGCTAAGAGATTTTTCTAGTTTTATTCAAATGTGTTCTGGTGAAGAAAGAAAGTAATACATACCTGGGATATCATGAGGATGAGTAAATAATGACAGAATTTTCATTTTTGGGTGAACAATCCCTTTAAAAAATATGTAAGTAGCATCGCTACTTTTAGTTAGTTACTCCTCTAAACTAATAATATAATACTCTAATTTAATATTAGATTTGTGCCCCATGATGTCCCCCTCAATGTCAATGGTGGTTATGGCCCTGAAAAGAAATGCTATTTTTCTTAAAAAACAAAACAAAAAGACTGACAGACAGATAATATGAAAAATTATCATGCACAATCAGTTTCGAGCAAATTCATTTAGGGTGGCAATGTGTTGAGCAATTCTCCAGTAAAACTTTCAGTAGTGTTGTATTGAAGGTAATACAGAAATGATTGCAATTCAAGTTTCTGTGCATGAGTCAGAGGTCTCACATTTTGCACATACTGTATCACCAGGGGGCAGAGTTGTCTCAGTGTTGTCATGACTTATGGGGCCATTTTCATCTCAAGTAAATATATTATTAAATGCTGGGTCACTGTCAGAAGCTTAATACAATAATAACAGCATCATCATTCAGTGGATCCAAATCGAAGGGACATTTTTTTTTTTAGCATGCATACTTGATAGTAGGTAAAATATAATAATCCCCTTTTTCAATGACCCCTCTGTTCACAAGTCCAAATTACTTCTGAAGGACAAAGCTCCTGCTATGTCAAATTAATAGAGAGTGATTTTAAGAGCATGTCAAACTGAATTACAGTAATTTAAACACCTATATTCTAATCATGTGCTGTCACAAATGGAGTACCTTAATCTCTGAACCACTGATTAGATCTAGCCATGAACACAGAGCGAGTAATTGGATATTGAAATGTCACAAATCACAAGAAATTTGTTCCTTAGGGTCAGTTTTAACATCAAATTACACTTGAATAAAACACGTTTATCATGGTAATACAGACCGTCAGATTAAATTACAAGTGCTGGCCCAAGGAAACTTCAATGGCTTTATAGGTTGACTGTTGATAGAAATCAACACATAAACATATAAATAAAATAGACCAGACATTTGTATTTTCTGAAGAAATGTGAGTATGAGTGCAAAACCTAATATTGGATTTGGCCTGACAACCCAGTGTTTTCTAATCCAGGTGTTTTAAGTGGTGCCTAGGGTGTTGCAAGGTTTACTCCCCCAAGTCAAAAGAGTCACTGAAGTCTCTAATATATATACTGGACCCAAGATACGTCTACAGGACTTTGTTATCTGTTTTATTGTCTGCCAGGTGGAAACTGTAAATCATAAAAATGTCAGATGATTTAGATTTGAAATTTTAGATTATGCGCTGAAGTTAAAAATTTAGGGTTGCAGTTTTGCCAAGTCTGTAACCCTAAGTATCAGCAAGAGTAAGTTTAGGAAGTACCACCAAAAGAGAGGGAACTATTGGCAATTATGAATAGCTTAAAGGTACATTATTTGGAACCAGGGCTGGACTGGTAATCTGGCATACTGGGTAGCGATGAGCTAAAATGAGCCGCCGCGTAATGCAGAATGGACCACAAAATGGTGCAGCAATATGCAGAAAAGGACAGCGAACACCCCTATGCTCAACATTTGAGCCAGTTGCTATGTAAAATCCCAGTCCAGCCCTGTTTGGAACAGCTACCAAATGTCCTTTGCTGAGATTGCCTAGGACATGTGTCCAACTTTAAGGCTTTATACAGGCAAAGCAGGGTTTTGTTCAAGTCATTTTGTTGATACATCAGAAAGAGAATCCTTTGTCAGATATGACCACTGAGACTCAATCCCCATAACAGTATGTGCCCACTGAACGTCTTTCACCTATTGAAAGAAGACAATATATAAGGTGGTGCCAGTTTAACATCAGATCGTTAATTTCCCTGTACATTTGCAGGAGCGAATGACGTGTGACATTAACCTTGTGACACAAAGCCACATCAACATATCATACACTCTCAGGGGAGGGTCACCCCCCCAAAGCTGATGGCACCCTAGAAAACCACCTGCTTTTCCTCTGCCTAGAAATTACCCTGTACACTCTGTTCCAGCATGTGATGAATAGTCTACATAGTCAGCCTTTTCATCATAAATATACTAAAGTGCACTCTACTAAAAATTGTCTATTTTACCCATTATTTGTGTGTGTGCTCTGTATTTCTATACTTATTAGAATATCAACATACTAATGCCAAACTAAACTTTAATACATTTTAAATTAAATTTAGAGAGTTGAGTCACCAGTAGTAGGGCTACAAACTTTTCGTCACACAATTATGGATGCTTAAGCATTATGAGTTGGGGTCACACTGGAGCATTTTGCCGCTTAAATATGGGACATATTTATTAGCCTCACATTTCATCCAAAATATGGGACATCTCGGCTAATATGGGACAGTTGGCAACCTCATCCCTTCCAGAAAACTATTTGTGTAGTGCAAAGAGTTGCTGCCCATGTACAGCATTCCAATCCAGTCACTTTGTGAGGTTCCAGATTAGTTAGGTTGTCTTAGGGGAAGCGTTCTTTCATTCAAAAGCAGCTAGACAGAGAACATCAAAATGGAACAAAACGCATGGGTCTCCAGATACGTTTTTAAAGTTTCACTCCTTTTAACGTGATAAGATTAGAAAAATGCTGTGTTCATGCCGCGAGATGCTGAAAAACATCTAGATGCATCGCAATGGTCAAAGTTCTCTGCCTGACACATTAAATTATTACATACAGATACAGACAAATAGCTGTGCTGACAAATGCAATAACTCAACATGTTTGGACAGCCTCTTAGAAGCCATCTGCCTGTAGACAGGAAGGCAGCTCACTAGGTTTAGAGAAAAAAGCTATAGTTAAAACAGAACAGACAAATTCAAAGCACCATGGACTGCAGGGAGTAAATTCAGATGTCTCATTAAAAGTAAACAAACTTGTTTACTTGCAAATTTGAGTGTCCTCTGTTGTTCTTTTACTATAACGACAGAAATTATGCAAAAGAGACACGGTCAAACACCCAGCATACTACCTCTCATTTTCCCCATCTTTTATTTACATTATGTAAATTCTCTCTCAGGATGGGCATGTTTTCTTTTGGACCACAATAAAGAATTAATAGAGGAATTTGTAATTTGGACTGCAAAAATGAGAGGTAGAAGAGTTATAACGAGTTCTGTCTAGGTCCTATCGGACTTGAATTTTTCTCCTGTTGATTTCAGTTAACAAATATTATATTAGTTGTTTACATTCTGGTTTTATAATGAATTCCGTGAAGACCCTATGCATCCTTCACATCTCTTCTCATGTGTTTCAAGAGCCTGTTTGCACAAGCTGCTCAAAATAACACAAAAACAAATTTTTTTTATATCCATGCTGTTTTGCCAAACATTCCTCAGGTCTTTAGTGACACGGCACTTATAGCTATCACAAATGGATGTACAAAATGCCTAGATAGTATAAAATTCTCAAATAATTTTTAAGTCAAGTTTTTTTCATTTATCAAATAGATAATGCTACACATTATAGAATGGGATTGATTGCTTTCATGCTTTCATTATTTTTATGAGACTCAACTGACTGTCAAACATACTGAGCTACACAGAACACGTTGCATTTACATTTTTGCATTTGGCAGATGCTTTATTCCATTTATAGTGCATTCAAGGTAAACATTGAATTGGTTTGTGTGTTCCCTGGGAATCGAACTCAGGATATTGGCGTTGCTAGGGCCATGCTCTACCAGTTACAGGTACCCATGAAACACATAAATTACACATATATACAGTATTTTCTCAGGCACTTATTGAGTCTATTTAGTCACAATTGTTTTCCATACAGGTGATGTGATACGAATGATGCAATACATGATATGTATGATAAATCTACATTGAACACAGATATTTTTTTTTTTTTGTAAAATAGTTTGATATCTTGTGGTTATATTTTTTTGTATCAGTATTCTTTCCCATGTATGTTGATGTCTCGTCCAAAAGTTTGACAAAGTGCTAAACCATGCATCACTGGCACCTACATTTATCAAGTGTATTTGGACTTGGACCCACAGTGGTCACATGGCAGCATGCAGGATGAAAGATGAAGGAGATCCAGGTGTATTCAGGGTTGCACAAACAAATCAATAACACTGCAAGGAATTTATCATCCAGGAAAAAATAAAAGTAGGCTATAGGTAAATTAAGCATTCGACTAACACTGAGAGACTTAATTCTTTATACTCCTAAAGGGATAGTTTACCTCATAATGCCACATTTATTCACCCTCATGTGTAAACCTGTATGACTTTCTTTCTTCCAAAGAACAACAAAGGAGATGAGAATATTAGGGAGTGATAACCTCAATCACCATTTACTTTCATTGTATGGAAAAATATACCATGTAGGTAAATGGTGACTGAGGTAAATTGAGGTAACATTCTGCTTCACAATTTCTGTTCCACGGAATAAAGTAATAAAGGGTTGGAACAACTTAAGATTTAGTAAATGTTCACAGAATTTTCATTTTTGGGAAACGTGCCTCTTTAAGTGCTTACCCTACACCAGGGGTACTCAAACGGCAGACGCCAGACCTAAGGACAATTAAATCCAGACCGAGATTTAAATCTTTGTTTTAGTTATCTGACACCCGGCTAAGTGATTGTAAGCATACATGTATACATGCGCAGAGTGGGAATAAATAGTGTTCAGTGCTAGAGAGATATTTATCTTTATTCCTGCTATAGACATGAGGCGCCGCATAAAGCCTGTATGTACATGTTGCAGGTGTGGTTATTGTAACAACAGTAGTAGAGACACTGCTACAATACTGGTATATTTTGCTTAAACACTGCAGAAAACAAAAATTAAGCAATGTAAATCTAAAGAGGCACTAAAATCTTCCAGGTCAGCATGTTTTAGCAAACTTGTAGAAAATAACCACAAACATCTTAGTGTTTATTCAGAACTGTGGCTAAATTGGTTAGAAATAAAGCATCGACTGAACCAGATATTCAGTCACAGCACAATAGTTATGACTTTATGAATACCTTTACTGATAAAATTAAAATAATCAGAAATAAGATGGAACTATGCAATCAACAGTCACAGCACCTCAGAAAAAAAATGTCTAAAAATGTTCCCATGAGTAACTTCAATCATTCACTGTCATAGGTCAGGAAGAGCTAATAAAACTTGAAAAGCCACAACATGAATGTTAGATCCAATACCAACTAAGCTCTTAAAAGAGGTATTCCCTGTAATCTCAGAACCTCTTCTTCATGTTATTAACTCGTTATCCTCAGAACATGTCCCAAGAAACTTTACAAATTTCAGTTATCAAACTTAAATTCACAACCCTCCAAATTAGCAAACTGTATAAATGAAATGAAATATTGGATGGCCAGAAATTTCCTTCTACTCAATTCCGACAAAAAGAGGTACTTTATTATTGGACCAAAAACCTCTAAATATAAGCAGCTAAAATAGAATTTGACTCTCGATGGATGTACTGTTATATAGCCTTCTACAGCAAAGAACTTGGGTGTTATATTTGATACAAATCTGTCCTTTGAAAATAAAATTACCAATATTTGTAGAACAGAATTCTTCCACTTCAGAAATATTGGTAATTTACGACGCATGCGCTCTGTTGCTGATGACAAAAAACTGATTCATGCTTTAATGACCTCAAAACTAGATTGTTGTAATGCATTACTGGGAGGATGTCCAGCAAGTTCAATAAATAAACTTCAGTTGGTTCAAAATGCAGCAGCCAGAGTGCTGACTAGAAACAAGAAATATAATCATTTTTTCCCCATTTTATCATTGTTACATTGGCTACCTGTTCAATTTCATATTAATTAAAAAAATCTGTTATAAAAATTTGAATGGTCTAGCTCCATAGTAATAAAGTGACCTTCTGACACGCTATATTCCATTATGTTCATTATGATCACAAAATTCAGGCTTATTAATAGTTCTTAGAATATCAAAATCCATAAAAATAGGTAAATCCATTTACTATTTGGCTCCTATACTATGGAATAGTATCCCTAACACTGTTCATGATGCAGACACACTCATTTACTCAGTTTAAGTTTAGACTAAAGACTCATCTATTTAGCCAGGCATACACCTAATTTATCCATCATCTCACAATTAGGCTGCTTTAGTTAGGTCTGCCGGAACCAGAAACATCTATCATGATCTATAACTCTGCATAAAATTGAATGACATCTATACTAATATTTTTCTATTTATTTACATGTCTCAACCCGGATTCATATCCCAAGGTTATCAGAGCTGGCCAGATCCAGCTTAATTCCTGCTTGGTGTCGGACTCCACTGCTAAGCGTCCCTGAGTGATGACGACTAAATGCAGCCGGTGCTAGCCAGACAACACTTCAGTCTTTTGCGATGAACTTCAGAGGATGAAGTGATGACAAAGGGGTCTGGCCCAGGCCGTGCGCCATGACTTTCGTTGCACGTAAGGCAGGGTCGATCGCAGTACACAGTTCCTGCATCAGCCCCGGGTCTGTCCTACCCTCGTGCAAATCTTTCAGCGCCTTGGCCTGGTGGACCTGCAGGATGGCCATGGCGTGCAGGGTGGAAGTGGCCTGACCAGCGTCCTTGTAAGCTTTCATCATTAAAGGGGATGAGAACTAACAGGCCTTGGAAGGGGAGTCTTGGTTGGTCGAGCTAGGTGGCTGCACCCTGCAGGAATAAATGCACCACTACGGTAAGCTCTACATGGGGAAGCTTATGAGACATATCTCATAGCCGCTCCGTCATTGAAGGTAGTCAGAGTGGATGAGTCCGTGAAGCGAGTGCGGGTAGATAAAGGTACCTTTCAGGACTTCGTTAGCTCCTTGTGCACTTCCAGCAGAAAAGCTGATGACCCGGACAGCAGAGCATCAGACCAGGACAGACCAGGTTGAGGAGCAGCCGCGGTGGCTTCTTGCTTCACGAAGAAGGAAGTGAGATGCGACCGCAACGTTCTTATGGGCATGTTTTCGCAATGAGAACATGACCCTTCCAGGAAACTGCCTCTGCTTGCTGGTGCCCCAAGCACTCCAGACAGATTTAATGGCTCTCCAGAGGGGAGAGATAAAGGCCACATCCAGTAGCACAAACGTGGAAGGACATCTTTAAAAAGAAGCCAGGCATTTGCACAAGCTCTTTTAGAAGGAAATATACTCTTTTGAATATACTCTTTTTGAAGCGCCCAGGGGAAGCACAACACTCAACCGCAAATCTAAAAAAAAATCTATAAAAAAATGTTACGAAAAGCAGTCATTTCTATTCAATTCTTATTTTATTTTATTTTTTATTATTATCTCTGTCTTTTTGTATTGTTTGTGCACTGGAAGCTTCTGTCACCAAGACAAATTCCTTGTATGTGTAAGCATACTTGACAATAAATCTATCATTTATTTATGTTTCTGATCCTTCTTTAAGACATCCTTAGTTGCTTAAACGTCCAGGCACATAATGGATCAACAATCTGTCACACAGACATATCAAATTACAGTATATACACACACACGTGTGTTCTGTGGACAAGCATACGTTTTATAAATATCATATTTGCTAATGTAACATTTTTAAGTTACTTGTTACACTATAATGACATTATAATGAATTTTATATTTAAAATGCAGCACTATTATGAAAGTGAACATACATAACTGAACAAATAAAAATTCAAAGGGATATTTTTGATCATCCATAACTCTAATATTTAAGAATTTAGAATTGTTTCCCTTTCGTTCACATTATGGGTAGATACCATTTACAAACAACATCACTTTTAAAGAGAAAATAAGGGTTTGACATCATATATTTTCACTTGCACAAATCCAATAACAACTTCACAGATTTAAAGAAGACATGACCACATTTCCATTAAGGCAGTGATTCTCAAATTTAGTTGGTCACGGCCTCCTTTGAAACAACAAAAACTTATCAAATTGTATAAGATTAACAGCATTTTATTTCATCTTCATATCATGTAAAAAAAAAAATATTTAAAAATACTATGAAAACTGAACGAAATGTTAAACTTCACTGAAAAAGAATCTGAGTGAATTTGTCACAATGCCAACATTGCTCTGTTATTTTGTGTATACTTGTATTGCATGAATACATATAACATTTTAATTATGCCTATACACTTTAAAATCATACAAAAACAGGAGGAAAAATATATAAATAAAAAGTGATACTGCTGCAGAGCAAACCCTGAGCATGTTTACATTGCAAACCTAATCATCCATCTGCATGATGATACAAGATGGCGGCAAGGTAGCACCCAGCAGCCACTCCGGATCCAAAATGGTGCTATTTTTGTCACTTAGCCGACTTTTACGGCACATGGACATCAGAACAACCGGTGTTCGTTTACCATCGCCAGACACTGTTAAAATATAAAATACATGCAACAACCAAGCTGCATGATGATCTGCAGGAGTTGCTAAGCAAACTCGGCTTGCTGCGTAGAACAGGCCTCCAGTCCTCGGGACGTCGTAAGTGGTGTGCGAGGAAGCGAAAGTGCGGCAGGAGGGCGGGGGTCCATGCTAGGCTAAAAACAAACCCTAGCCGGCCGGCTCTCCCGTCTATCCTGCTCTCAAATATTTGCTCCCTGGTCAATAAATTGGACTACATCCGACTTCAGCAGACTATGCAGCGTGAGCTTAGAGACTGCTGCGTCTTTGTTTTCAGAGAGACGTGGCTCAGCTACAGAGTTCCGGACGCCGCCATTCAGCTAGACGGGCTCGCCTCGTTTCGTGCAGACAGAAATGCAGCTCTGTGCGGTAAGACTCACAGTGGTGGCTTGTGTATTTACAACAACACGGAATGGTGCAATAACTCTATGCTAGTCTCTAGTTACTGCTGACTTTTAGATGCAGACCTTTTTATTTACCACGGGAATTCACCACTGTTATTATAACCAGAGTTTACATTACCCCAAGCGCTAACGCTAAGGAAGCACTCTGTGATATTGTTTACACAAACATCCCTGGGGGGGTACCACCCCCACCTCAGCTACTCAGACCACATCTCAGTTATGCTAATTCCAGCATACAGACCACTGTTCATAGATTTCAGCTCAGCATTCAACATAATAATTCCTCAGCACCTGATTGGAAAGCTGAACCTGCTGGGCCTGGACACCTCCCTCTGTAACTGGATCCTGGACTTCCTGACTGGGAGACCTCAGTCAGTCCGGATCGGGAACAGCATCTCCACCACCACCACACTGAGCACAGTGGCCTCCCAGGGCTGTGTGCTCAGTCCACTGCTGTTCACTTTGCTGACTCACGACTGTGCAGCAATGCACAGCTCGAACCACTTCATTAAGTTTGGTGATGACGCGACCGTGGTGGGTCTCATCAGCAAGAACGATGAGTCAGCATACAGAGAGGAGGTTCAGTGGCTAACGGACTGGTGTAGAGTCAACAACCTGTCTCTGAATGTGGACAAAACAAAAGAGATGGTTGTTGGCTTTAGGAGAGCACAAAATGTCCGCTCTCGACTGAACATCGACAGCTCCTCTGTGGAGATCGTCAAGAGCACCAAATTCCTTAGTGTTCACCTGGCGGAAAACCTCACCTGGTCCCTCAACAAAAGCTCTATTACCAAGAAAGGCAAACAGCATCTCTACTTTCCTCGAAGGCTGAGGAAAGCACATCTCCCACCCCCCATCCTCACTACATTCTATAGAGGGACTATTTAGAGCATCCTGAGCAGCTACATCACTGCCTGGTTTGGGACTTGCACTGTTTCGGACCGCAAAGCCCTGCAGAGGATAGTGAGGACAGCTGAGAAGATCATCGAGGTCTCTCTTCCCTCCATTAAAGACATTTACAAAAACACTGCATTCGCAAGCAACCAGCATTGTGAATGACCCCACACACCCCTCACACAAACTCTTCACCGTCCTGCCGTCTGGCAAGAGGTACCGAAGCATTCGGGCCATCAGACTCCTCAATTCTCAGAGACTGGATTGACACACACTCACACACACACACATGTCCTAAGTTGCACTTTAATTATTGTCACTTTATATCTGGCTGCTACCTCAATAACTGCTATGTGCATAGAACACTCATCTCATAGTATGTTAGGTTTACATTTGGCATTTTTAGAAACTGTCATCTTTTTGCACTACTGTGTACTGGTCGGCGCTGCACTGTCTCTCACTGTGCCTATTGTCCTGTTAATTTTTAGTAATTTATTGTACTGTCCCATACTTTTTGCACACGTTTGCATGTGCACTTTATATAGGTATGTTATTTAGTCTGTGAAGTCTCATGTGGTCCTGTGTTTGTCCTATGTTGTTTTATGTAGCATCATGGTCCTGGAGGAACGTTGTCTCATTTCACTGTGTACTGTATTAACTGTATATGGTTGAACGACAATAAAAACACTTGACTTGGCATTTAAGTTTTTCTCAATTGTGACATTAACATTGCATAGTTATTCCAATTTTTTGTTAATTATTATTATTATTATTATTATAATAATAATAATAATAATAATAGAATGGATTCATATCTGTGAATGTTAATCCGCCTCAGTAGTATCTATAAAAGTGTTTTTAAACACCAGTAAACTTCCAGTAATAACAATAAACAACTGATTGTCCCATACTGGCCAGTGCTGTGAAAAGTTACAGGTACCACTTGTCAGTGAAAAGACTGAGGGATGAGAGGATGGTGATAGGCTGTCCAAGTTCCAAAAGCACCATACAATTCATCCTTAACTCTTGTACTTATATATATAAAATATAAGAACCAATGTACAAAATGTCTTCACCTCTTTCTTTTCTCCTGGCTTCTATAAACGTTGGGCATGCAGCGCAAACGGCACACATCATGTAGCAGTCAGGTGCGCTCTTAGCTGTGCTTATGTAAACAAAGACGTCTTGTGCGGGCCAGTTTCAAATGTGGGAAATGATGAACTAAGACTAATATTAATTTAGTAGTCATCACTAGTCATTCAAAACGGCAAACCTCTGTTGAATTACCAGTTGTAAAAACAAAGAAGCCTGAACAGAGCAGAGTCTACAAGCTAAAAGGGAAAGCGATAGAGTGCGTATTAAATCCCGAATCAACATCGGCTTGGCTTTTCAGAGGTGGTGACTATTCGAAGATCTGAAAGGATTTTAGAGAGGGCTTTTTTCTTAACAGGGAAGATATTTTATTGATATGGTTTATGTATAGTTGTGTAACCACACACAATATGTCTGTGTGTGTGTAGTGAAATAGAGTAATTATACTGTAATTGGTGCAGAACTTTTAACTTGCTAGCACACGTGTGTATTTTTCTTTATAACAGCAATAACTTATATAAATAAATACTTTAGTCCTTGGCTTGCCAAGGACATGTGATCTATAAATTAGTTACTACTTTTGTCTATTTGGCCAGAATATCCTGTAGTTTTGGCAAATGTTCTGCACTTATATAGCGCCTTTTTTAACCTTAGAGGTTACCAAAGCGCTTCACACTGTGTCCCATTCACCCATTCACACACCAATGGCGACAGAACTGCCATGCAAGGCGTTAGCCTACCATTGGTAGCAACTTGGGGCACAGTGTCTTGCCCAAGGACACTTCGGCTTGTGGAGTCATATGCTCCAGGAATCAAACTACCACCCTGCGATTAGCGGCTGACCCGCTCTACCACCTGAGCCACAGCCGCCCCATTTAGAAACACTTTTCAATGTTTGACCTTATCAGACTAGCAATCGTTATGTCTTAACGAACGTTGCCTAACATTTGTGATGTAGTTTATTTAAAAACATCAATGTTTTTAAATAAATAAAATAAATTGAAACAACAGCATAAGATATGGCACTTGCCTGATCAGGTGACATGTTTTCGGGTATACATCTTTTCCTTTCTTTCATTATTTATTTGTCCATTCGCTCTGATAAGTCCTGTATACATGTGAACACTGGTGCCTCAGACCAAATTCATCCACGCACAGTTGCAGAGCCAAAGCACAACTTGCGTCATTACCAAAACAAGGTTCTTCGAATAGATGCATGTAGTTTTATTTTTAACCCATAGAGGGCCAAAAGTTACAAAGTGTAGCTTTAAGAAGCACAAATGATACCAGTGTTGTCAGATGCTACTGCTGATTTGAAATATGTTATTTGATGGTAATCTTTTCCATTTTTTGGAGACTGCAGTTTTCCCCCTATTCAAGCTGTACTTGTATGATGCTTGTTTCCAAAGAAAATAGCTGTTCAGAAGCTTTCCCAGGATGACTGCCGAGTGGACTGACTTGCCTTGAAAAATACTCTGAGGCAGACAGTGTTTCTGATTGCCTAAAAAAGAGCAGGTCACTCCCATATTCGTTGCATTGGGATGTCACAGCATACATTCCATTAAGAAATGATCAGTGGTGGAAAGAGTAAAGATTTGTAAGTAAAAGTATTGCTACTGAAGAAATAATTCACTTGAGAACAAGTAGAAGTACTGAGAAAAATTATGACTCAACAAAGAGTAAATAAGTTTATTTACATAGTTTGCCAAAAAGCTACTCAAGTAATTACAAGTTACTTTATTAAAATGATATTATATATAGTATATAGGTCTCAATTTTTATAACCCATAGACAGTTTTGTTCTTAAAAGAAACCGATGCTTCCTTTCCCCAAGGATGCATTAAATTTATTAAAAATACTGCCAAAATTATTAGTTGTAAATGTATTATTACAGTTTGAAATAATTGTTTTAAGTGATATTTATATTATTTATTTTTTTGCCTGTGATGGAAAACACATACTGTGTCAATTATTCCTTACAAAGCATTCTAAAGTGATAATTTGGTACTCAAGAACATTTTCTTATTATTAGAACAATTAAAGATGGTTGCGCTACCATGCTGAATTCACAATACAGTAGTTATTTTACCCATTTGCTGAGCTATTGTTTTCTTACAAGTTGCTTTACATTTGCAAGTCAAATTTTGGTTTGAGTATTTATGTAACTGCTGATCTCCTGGGATTTTCATACACAACAGTCTCTAGAATTTACTTTAAAAAAAAAAAAAAAAAAAAAACAGACAGAAACGCCTTGTTGATGAGAGAGGTCAACAGAGAATGGCCAGACTAGTTCGAACTGTCTATGGTAACTCGGATAACCACGCTCTACAATTGTGGGGAGAAGAATAGCATCTCAGGTAGTAGAGATATTTGTGTATTGTGTTACCTTTAAGTGAATTACATGATTAAATCAAAGTAAAATGACAATGCTCACATTTTATAAAGTCAATATTCCAAATTTTAATAAGATTCTTTTATTGTATGAAAAGTCTCTGAAAAGGGGTGAACAAGCATAGGTTTTCATCATATTCTAGAAACTCAGCATCGCATGTGTTTGGGTTTCCATTTTCAGCTAAAGCATCTGCTGCCAGCTTATTCCTCTGTCCACTTTGGAAGTGAATGTGATCTTGAATTCCTCTTCATCCTCTTTCTTAAGATGTTTGGACTCCCATTAACATTCTACATAATTTATTTACCCACCCACTATGTTTTCAGGTGGCATCTTTCAAGCTCATTTGCTCTATTGTCATGAAAATAGTTTAGCATCACAGGCTGCAATACCTCCTTTCCCATTTCAGTCTTCCTGCACATGCACATGTAATTCTGCCTGCTGGCTGTTTGTTGATGTTGCATGCAAAATGTGTGCCAAGGTAGGGCAGCTGGAAACCAATTTGATACATTTCAAAAGAAATACTTCCTCTGCTCTCACTGCAAAGCCAACAGACATTGTGTGCTGTGGGTCTGTAATTAATTGTTCCACAAAAATATATCATGGGACAGCATTTATATGTCCATATACCAGAGCATTATCACATATCATTTAGTTCTTTTACAGCAAGTTTTTATCAGATGCCATTGAACAACAGCACTTGAACTGCAGGTCAGATAAGATTCGTCCCACTGATCTTTTCCAGAAACTTTTCAGAGAAAAGTATCAATCTCATCTTGGGAGTTTGATCATATAATCAACTCATCCTTTTAAGACCCAGAGCTCCTTTTCCAAAAGGGAAGAACTCCTAGGAATTAATTAAGTAACAGCCAGCGTGTTAACTGTAAAGCTGTCAAACTACGAGCTAATCTTATTTCAATGTTGTTCAGTAACAGTCAAGCAACCATTTGAAAAAGTAATTATCTACACTATATGTAATTATTAAAATATAGCTGACATAATCATAGCAATTACAACATCTTTTTAAATACTTATCTATGAAATGCAGACAGAGTAGTAGATCAATTTGTCTTTCATGAACTGATCAATTTACACTATAAAACACCCTCATTTATAGAATTGGGCAAACATATAGTTATGTATAGCAGCATGTAGCTAAATATAATAATATTTTGTAAAATGATAGAATAAAAATTTCCAATAAGTCAAATTTTACAATATGGCCAGCTGTACAGGGATATGAATGATGATATGAATTGAACTAGTTGATTTAAATTAATCAAATGAACCAGTTCGCAAAAAGGAGTTACTAACTTACCAATATTTGATTATCCCATCAGTTAGCTTGGCTGTGTGTAACACAATATGACACGAAAATCTAAGATGTAGCCTGTTGTCATGTTACACTACTCATTGGAAAAAGTATCACGTGAAAACCGCTGAGCTACTGTTATGCCACTGACAAATAATGCTCAACATCAACAAGAACTGAGTCAAGGCTCAAGGATCTGAATGCGGATCTGAATGACTCACTAAATTAATCTCTCAATTATTTGACACTCCTTACAGTATTATGTGTCAGGCAAATCATGAGCTGTGTGATTATGAGATATTAGCAAATACAAAACTGTGAGTATTAAGAGGCCCGTCTCTAATGTGAATTTCTCACGGTTATCTGTCTTGCTGTGATCCTCATATATGGAGAGCTCAGGCTGTCCATCCCTCAGGATACAGACAGTGGAGCGTGTGCTTAAGTCGAGGCAGCTGATGGAGAATAGTTGTGGACGTCTTTAGGTTATTACTCAAATCCGGTTAATTAGCTCATGCTGTTCTAATGCCATTCCTCAGAGAGCCTTTTCATGACAGTAATTACTCTCTCTGTCTATGCATTTCTCTGTGTCATCCGCTCTATCTGGCATTGCTAAATTCAAATGCACTCTCTCCAGAATTCTACATAGAGAAAAGAAGTACTAAATAAACTGATCAGAAAATCTGAATGCATTTTCCACCTACAGTCATCCGTTTTTTTTTTAGTCATGAATGAAAAGGTCTGGCATGTTACGGAAGGAACATTTTTAGATATCAGAGTTTTGCCTTATTTTATTCATCGTACCTCTACAGTACACTTTATTCTAAACTTAACTACATGTAATGCCATAATATACAGTATTATGCTGCTGACTTACGCTGACTTATGTTTTTTGGTAGGTGCAAAATTGTTTTAAACAGTGACTCACAGCAGAACTAGGCTTTAGAAAAAAAATTTGATTAGATTCCCAAATTATAATGTAGAAGAATCAATGGTGATTTGGCATCAATAATGTATGGTGCATAACTGCACTAGTTTTGAATCTGAATGTAACTTTTAATCTAAATTTCAGAGCTTCGGTTGCAGAAAAAAGACTATCACTAAATAACATACTCATCACACAAAGCTCTCTTTGAATATAGCATACTATGACATAATATGAATACACACGCTTTTGTACTGATTTAGTTTTAAACTAAATGTAGGCCAGTGGTGACTCAGCGGTTAAGGCTTTGGGTTGCTGACCAAAAAGTTGGGGTTCAAGCCCCAGCACCGCCAAGATACCACTGTTGGCTCCTTGAGCAAGGCCCTTGCCCCTGTCTTCTCCAGGGCGCTGTTTAATGGCTGACCCTGTGCTCTGACCCCAGCTTAGTTGGGGTATGTGAAAACAACTGCATTTAATTGGCTCTGTACCTGAACTCTGCACAATGACAATAAAGTTAAATCTTAATCTTAAACAATTGTCAACTCTCTCTTTGATTAGCTTCAAATTTAAGAAAGTTCCTCAAATATGTGCAAACATGAGAAATACCACCAAACGAATCTCTAAGCAGAACAAAAACATCACTGCATTTTGATATAATTTTAAACTAACTAAAAAATTTATGTTCCACAATACCATAAAAGCGTACAGGTTTGGAATGACTTGAGGGCGAGTAAACAAAGCCAGAATTTTCTTTTTTGGCTGAATCATTCCTTTAACGCAATCTAAAATATGGTGGCACTAGCACAAACAATGAATCACATTACTTTGGAAAAAAAAGGTTTTAATTTTGCCACAACAAAATCAGCATTCATTCCAAAAGCACCATTGACCTTCACAACTTTCCCCTTGCTAGCCTAGTCCCGTCAGTATTCATGTTTTATAACCAGGGTTGTGGCGGTTCATCAGCCCTTGTGGCATCTGGGTCATATGCGAGGCAATCTAATCAGAGAATTGCTGCAGTGAAGGGGAGGCTGATCCAAACCCAGAAAACGATCACAGTCCAGGAGCCTTTGTGCACCACTGAATATGCACCGTTTATGTGGTAAGAACAGGCCCCCACTGCTGGCCAGATGGTGTTTTTATTGGTGGGCAGACATTAGGCAGTTGGTAGCCAAGAAACAAGCAACTGCAAGTGCTCTGTTCCTCCCACACACTGGTCTCTTCTAATTACCTGCGTTTAACTCACTGCCAATGGCAGAAAACTTTGTACAAGAGCTTGACACCATCTCCAATGGCTATTATCTCCATCTGCTCAATGAGTAAGAATTTAGAATTGCTCAAATGGTCTTGGGAACTTTGCTGAAATGAATACTTACTGTGATATAAAGTTCAGTACACGGCAAGTTATGGATGATTTTAGTGATATAAATATTCACGATATTCAAGGTTATGCAATAAAGTGAAAATGGAAAGTCAAAGCTGTCTAATTATAGGCTAATTAATTTGTTTCTACTATAAACCATTACTTACTGAGATATAATCATTTAAATGTCAGGTGAGACTCTCCATTTTACTTTTGCAATGATTTTGATGGCAAGATAAAATTGAGCAACATAATATCACAGTTATTTTAGTGCACTGAAGTGACTTCCAAAAGACTGTGTCACTAGTTTCACGATCCCTCCCTGTCTCACAACTCACAAGAATTAGAGCATTAAGAAAGAAATGTTGTAGTAGCGTGTGAATTTAAACTTAAGTAGCAAAAATCTTGTTAGAATTGGTGAATTTGAAACATTTCATGACTCAGTTGAAAATGTCAGTTTCAATTTATTGATATTGATATTGGTGCATTACATGCAAAAAAATTAAAAATAAAAATATTAATTTATTATTTTTAACTAGATTTTTACTGTTACATTTAAACATTTTGAATCTACGTGGCAACAATGGCTGTTTGTTTAAAATGGGGAAAAATAAATATATTAAGCCATTTCAGAGCAAATATGCAAATATTGAGAAATAATGAACATCATCAAAATGAGGGAACAGAAATATAGAGATAAAATAAATAGAGATATAATACTTGTACTGTAGTTACAGCGCCCAGCCTGAGCTGATACTAAGTTAATTACATATGTTGATATGTTACTTGCATTTAATTAGCAAACATGAAAACTACACTCGATTGCCATGAGTAAACTCAGCTAATAAAACAGCAGGAGCAACATTAAAAAAAAACCCAGTGGGGGAAAACAACAGATAGGGTCTTAGAGAAATAAAAATTTTACTTAACCTTCTTTTCCTGAAGGCCCTCATGTGCTCTGAGCAGGACATTTAGTTAGTTCTCACAGTGACAGCTCCAGCACCAGAAATTCCCTCCCCATGAGCTTGGCAAAGATGCCAGCTTGTTATTTGTTTTCTTCATTATCTGCAGCCCTGCCCATCCCTCCACATGGAACCAAATATCATCTCACCCTCCCAGCAGCTTTTTACACTCAAAGGTTCTGCTTCCTCCTCCATCTAGCATGTAATTCCTCACCCAATGGACAAATAAACAGTTCCATTATCCGTATCATTATCGTTGGTATAGGCCAGCAGCATTAGGCAATTTCATGCCCCAGCATTTGAGCTCACATAGAGATGCAAAGAGTGTTGCAAGGGTTGAAAGAAAGAAAAATCGTATTTTTCATTACAGTTAATTATCCTCTACATAACGTCCTGTACTTTATACATTCTGTTTTTCACATTTCCAGACTGTTTTCAATAAATGCCTGAAATATGCCCCCTCAAAATATAGTACTAGATAGGCCCTATTCTCTTTTGTCTTTCTGAGAAGCACTCAACTCAAGCCAAGATATTGAAATTACATTTTTAATAAAGTAGATAACTTAAATGCAGCATTATACATATACAATCTGATTCACAAACAATTTTAATTCTCAGACTCCCAAAACAAGACAACCAAACTCAGCAACACTGCACACCAACAATCCTGCATGGTAATGACTCAAATCCACCCACGCTGTGGACAAGAAATAAATAACAAAAATTAAATACTTCAACCGCAAGGTCATCATGACATTTTTTAGCAAAACACTCTCTAAAACATACTCTCTATTTGTCAGTTAACCAAACTGTTATTTTGTATAAAACATACGGTATAAGGTTACCCTGTAAAATAATCCATAACGTCCCCATATAAGTCTATATTTGTCTTCTCAACAACAAAAAAGTAAATAACACAAAACAAAGGACGCTATGTAATGAACCATTTACACTGAAAAAAAATTTGTGAGTCCAACTAGAAATATGTCTTTGATAATTGTTGTGTCTCACAGTTGTTGTTTTTTTCACAGATAAGCGGCACATTTTAAAGACACTATCTCTATTTAAAATAACTTTTAAAAACACATCTCGAGACTGCTGCATTCTGTTTCATTTGTTGAGCTGCATTTAGCTTTTTTGTCTGAAAGGCCCCTTAGCCATTCTGGAATTTTCACCAGAAATAGGCACTACATAAACCGTATATAAACACACACACACACACACACACATGCTAACACCACCTTTTAATGGATAGGAATCGCTATAGTGGCAGTCAAGGTTCATCCATCACAAGGTTAATCCACATAATATATGATGTTCATTCAATAAAGGAATAAAGGAATAATGTTGAAAGACCAACACCCAAAAAACAGGTCACAACTGTAATTTGTTCAAAATTGACAAAGAATGCTTTACACTAAAGCACCCACAATTAGCCCAAAAGATAATTTCAATGGAATATCACACTCTACTACACTAATAATGACAAGTAATAAGAAAACGGAAATCAAAATATACAGCACATATTTCATAATCCAACAAGATCTCATAAAAAGTATAGAATTTGTTCTTTGCATACATTCATTTAATAAATCTCTAATTTTGTCTCACTCTCTAAATCCTTATTCTAATTCAGCCGGCAGAGGTTGAGCAGAGAGAGGCTGTCAGTATGAGTGCAGAGGCAGAATTTTCTTTTTGAACAAAGATAAAAGAATAGAGAGCATCCTAAGCACTCCGGCTAATTGCATTTGACCAACAAGTCCGTCCTTGCCAGCCATGTTCTCATCTGAGGTAACAGAACAAAGAGCTGGATTCATAGGTTTGTGAAAAGAGAGGGATTTCAGTAGCAAAGACAGGTGTTCGGCTTTGATCCCACATAAGGCCATTGCTGACAATTCCCCATTCTTTGTCTTTGACAGCATAAAAATTAGTTAAATGATCTCAGCACTTATGCAAGAGTTGCCAGAAGATGGTGGTAAATTGCTTTTTAATTAGCTTCTAAAAGGAAGTTGTGCTGTGAGTTTGTGTTAAACATGGCTTTGCGTTTATATACTGTATATATGCAGCCACTAATTTTGTACACATAAACACACTCTGTCATTACAAAAAACTTTCATTCGGCTTAAATTTAGAAATAACTATGACTCGTAAATGTCTCATGAAAAGGGATGTGTGATTCAAGTGTTAAAAGTCAACGTGAAATACAGTTTGCAACCTATTTTACTTCCGTAATCTGATGTAATTCAGAGCGAAACGGGATATGATGACGTAACCTGTATCCAATGGGATTTGATTGGATCCTGAAAAGTGTCAGTTTATACACCAGAACAGAGAGAGGAGGTTGAATAGAGGGTGAAAATAAAAGGGATTCATGATGACAGCTGAAAAGCACATTTATTTCAGAGCCAGAGCAAGATAAAATATTACAAAGACAAACATATTCGTAATTTACAATAATATGCACCAATAAATCATGCACAACAAGACCAGGAATATACATTAAAAGAGAAAATAGGTTAAATTTCATGTTAAGTTGTTGAAACTAAAACACTATCCACCACAAGACAGCAAAAAGGAACTTTCTTCAGAACAATACACATGCAAAACTACATTTTCTTTACACTTTTTGGATTTTCTCATTATTTGACACCCAACATGTGATTTATGGCTAATTGAAATCCCAACAGCAAAAGGTTGAATTTACAGCCTCTGTAGTAAAAACGGCAGCATCTACAATTTAGTGAAACATCCCATTACGGTCCAGTCCACCTCATTATAACATAAACAGCAAAAGACCTAGAGGTACATATAAATCAAATAAAGTCAATATATTATGACTGCCTTTGCTATAAACGTCTCGAAAATACTCACATGCATGGGTCTTTTTTTTCTCAACAGTGTACTGAGTATGCCAATGTCTTCAACTGTGTATGTGATTTTAATTTCAGAATATCACAATCAGGTAATCATCACTGTGTGCTTGATGCTCATTATCATAACACTTAACTGTCTCTATGGTGATGTGCATATGAAAATCATTATCCTGATAACTACAAATCTCAAAAAATTGACATTTTTGCTGTGTGAACACAAATTTAACTTACTATTCAGCTTTGAAAGGACACCGTGTAAGAACTGTGAAAATCAGCCCTTTTTCAGCCCTATACAGTACATACTATTTAAATAAACAAAAGTTATGCACGTTATAATGTACATAAAAGATCACATACTGTAAAATATATAGACCATCAGTTATTGGATTCAGTGTGATGGTTGAGCCTGTATCTGAGAGCACATTATGACAATCCATGGTTCACTTTCATACTTCACTTTGATCATATCTCAGAAACACTCACAAGGGTGGTCACAAGGTCTGAAATCCTATAAAATCACAACAATTTAATTGCCTGATGGAGCTTAAGCGATACCCAGTAAGGAGCTACGTCAAAGGCTCCTTACTGTATATGCGTCCACGTGGTGCCATCGTCTCAGATTTTCTTCACTTCAAGTGCACAAATTTTGTCTCAGCCTGTGTTGTTTCTAGCAACTCATGTCGAAGCAAGGATACATTTTCCCTTTTGACTGGCAAGGCAAGGACGTAGTTCAGGAAGTGTGTACCTCCATGTAAGCAGTTCATTGTGGGCAAAGTTCCAGCAAATTCCTTCCTCGACAGGCAGTGCAGGTGTTCTCGCACTCTGGATCTTTGGGATGTTCTTGTAGAGAGCCATAAGGAGCTATGGATATGAGTTCTGTGCCTCATCTAAATTATTGGGGGTCAAAAACTTTTCCAATGTGTTCATGCCAGCACAGATGCTTGGAGACCATATTGGCCTGATTCAAATGGCCCTCCATCCAGCTGAAGAGAGCCTGACACGCTCACTGCAAAGCGCAGGGCGAGCACCCATTCTGCTGACAAAGTCGAACTGTACAAGCTCTTCTGTTTCTCTCCTGTTTGCCCTCTAGACATTGAGACAATTTCCATTGGGACAGATTTGTCACAAAGTGGTTAACACAGACACCTTCTCCATGGGTTGGGGTGCTACAGGATTTGGAAGGGCAAGCAGATAAAGTTAAATATTAATTGTTTGGAAATGTTTGTGGTGCTGTTCACACTGAGATTTTTCCTTCCAGAGATCTGAGGTCCTCATCTGTACCAAAAACAGAAGGGTATTGTGTTACATATACTGTCACGGAGGAGTGCGCTCTCATGCCATGCTGAGGTTGGCACACCACACTCTCCTTTAGGCATGGGACAATGTACTGTTCCTTCATGCTGTGCACGTCCAAGGTCACCTGAATCTGGTGTGGATCACTTGTCCAGGCATGAATTGGCCCTCCCACAAGGGGTTCTCACTTCTGGCCTCTCTCCTGGAGGAAGTACCTCGGGAGATTCCGGTCAGGACAGATCTGTTCTCTCAGGTGCAGCACAGCATTCGGGATGCCCGGCCAGACTTGATGGTTTATCCCCTGCTGTGGTTGATACCAATCTGAATGATTGAGCCCCATCTACAAGAAGGTTATATTATAAATGCTGTATAAGTGGTGCATTTTTGCCTCTTGGTGTTCAGCTTTTTAGGACCCAGTTCACTGCCCTATAGGCTTAGTACTTGATTTTACAAGAGATTTTACATTTTATGGACGGGTTTGCCAAGGCAACGCTTAAGTTTATGTTGCCGCTATTGCGGCCAAGCACACGCATGTGAATGTCATCAATTGATAGACATTCTCTTGTCTCTCGCTTTATGTGCGAGGTACGCATTCTAAGGCCTTTTCATCCATTCTGTATCCCATCATGAAATAAGTATGTGGTGTTAGAAGTGCTCTTGGGTGCTCCATTTGAGCCCTTGGCATCAGTTTCTGATACATTTCTGACTCTTAAACCTGACCTGCTTCTGGCATTGACATCGTTTGAGAGGTTTGGTGATTTCTATGCCATGTTATTCAATCAAGTGTATGGATTTTGCGTCGGGTTTTCGAAGGTAGTTTTAAGACCTTGCTTGCGTTATTTACCCAATGTTGTTTCTAACCCATTCCGCTTGCAGATTATTACCTTGCAGTCTTTCTCTCCTCCAAAATTGTCAATGTAAATGAGGAATTGTCAAACCAAACAAAAGTTAAGTATGGAGTGCCACAGGGATCTGTTTGGGAATCTGCTTTTCTCCTTGTATACGCTTCCCCTGGAAAACCTGAAGAAATTTCACAATTTCACAATTCTCCAAATTAGCAGAGTATCAATGAAATCAAAGATTGAATGGCCAAAACAGAGGTAATATTTATTGGACCAAAAACCTCTAAAATATAATTTGACTCTCGATGGATGTACTGTTACATCGTCTTCAGCAGCAAGAATTTAGGTGTTACATTTGATACCAATCTGTCCTTTGAAAATCAAATTACCAATGTTTGTATAACAGCACTCTTCCACCTAAGAAATATTGCTAAATTACAACGCATGCTCTGTGTTGCTGATTCCGAAAAAATATTCATGCGTTCATGACCTCAAGACTAAATTATTGTAATGAATTACTGGGAGTATGTCCAGCATGTTCAATAAATAAACTACAATTGGTTCAAAATGCAGCAGCCAGAGTGCTGACTAGTACCAAGAAATAAGATCATATTAACCCCATTTTATCATCTTTGCATTTGCTACCTGTTAAATTTCATATTAATTTTAAAATTCTGTTAACTACAAAAAAACCTTTGAATGGTCTAGCTTTACAGTACTTAAGTGACCTTCTACTATGCTTTATTCCATCACTTTCATTACGATTGCAAAATTCTGGCATGTTAATAGTTCCTAGAATATCAAAATCACAAAAGGAGGAAGATCATTTTGATAATTGGCTCCTAAACTATGAAATAGTCTCTCTAAAACTGTTCGAGATGCAGACACACTCACTCAGTTTAAGTCTAGACTAAAGACTCATCTTTTTAGCCAGGCATACACCTAATATATCCTTAAACTCACAATTAAGCTGCTTTAGTGAGGTCTGCCAGATCCAGAAACATTGATCCATGATCTATAAATCTGCAATAAATTGAACGGAATCTATGCTAATATTATTCTATTTGTATCCCTGTCTCAACCTCGGGACTCCTAACCTGATGTCACCAGAACCGGCTGGATCCAGCTCCATTCCTGCTTCATGTTGGATTCCACTGCTACGTGTCTCTTGAGTGATGACAACTAAATGCAGTCGTTGCTAGCTAAACATCACTTCAGTCTATTACAATGGACTTCAGTGGATGAACTGATGCCAACTCCAACCATAAGACATGGGATACATCATATTGAACATAGATTATCACTTTCCCTGATAATCATCTCGCTATTTTACACATCAGACACTTTTGTAAATTAAAATTGAAGATGACACACTTAGTTACATCCCATGTCAAGCTAAATATTTCTTTTAAAACATTGAAATTTATTGTCAAGTTCAGTCAAGTTAGTTCAAACTTTGATGACCACCCATTGACAGAATGCAGGCAGAAGTTCTGATACAGAACTAACAGTACGATTTTATGACATAGGGACATGTGAAAAGGTCTATTATTGAAAATATTTTGATATATTAACAGGCCTACCTACTCCATTGATAAAAGTGGCATTCATTTGTTGTGTTAAAGTGGCGTAGTGGTTAGAGCACAGTGCTGCTAATCAGAAGGTTGCTGGTTCGAACCCCATGGCCACCACCATTGTGCCCTTGAGCAAGGCACTTAACTCCAGGTTGCTGCGGGGGGATTGTCCCTGTAATAAGGGCTCTGTAAGTCGCTTTGGATAAAAGCATCTGCCAAATGCATAAATGTAAATGTGAATGAGGTTTTCAGGAATTCACGTGAATCACTCAGCTTAGTTTACTTGATCAAGTGTAGCAATGTGGGGAATTACGCTAGCACAGATTGTTACACAAACAGTAGGCACCACAAGTTTGACATAATATTTTCTGGAGGGAGATAGATCAGTATGAACAAACTTCAGCTAAGTCAGTGTAAACAAACACAAATTACAAGAGGATACACAGAAGTGACACAGCCTTCATTTTCAATGTAAGACCCAGAATGGGAATAAGATGATGGTAAACATAACACTGAACAAAAGAATAATCTGAACAAAAAAATAGCTTTTTTTAGAGTTATTTTTTGCTTCTAAACACTTTCTTATTCAAAGATCTTGTAATGATGGCAGACGAGGAGTGAGGATCTAAATGCAGTTTTTTAATGGAAACAAAAAAGATGAACAGGGTAACAAAAAACACAGGGAACAAATGAAACATCCACTTGGGAAAACCAAAATATAAACAAGAGAAACATCCACAAAGGGCACGGACAGGAACACAGTCAAGGACATACATTACATTTAACAACTGACAAAGACTGATAAAACAACAGGGATTTAAATACACAAGGCATGATGACTAAATTAACCACAGGTGAGGACAATGAAGGTACAGCTGGCAGTGATGAGGGCAGGGAATTATGGGAAGTGCAGTCCAGGACAGATGGCAAGGGAGAAACACAGGGCAGACAACAGGGAATCGTGACACATATATAGCTGATCTTGCAATATTTGTAAGGTCCTTTTCTAAATGCTGTGCTGTCTGCCCACTGTGTACACTACATAGGCTCATCACTAACAACAACTAGAATTCTGGACCCTTTTGAACACTCCCATTATAATCATGAAGCTGTCTACACTGCAGAATAAAAAATTTACATGTTCTACATCATGTACATTTCTTATTGCAAGCAAATTACAGCTTTGATGATTAAAATAAGGGCAGTTTAGGTTTGTCCTGACACATGATTGCTGAGAATAATGTATCCAAATTATGAATAAATTCACTTTAAAAAAAGAAAAGGAAAAAAAAAAGATTTAAAGGTGACTGTTTAGGCACTGATTTGTATTACTAGTGTAAATGTAAATGTCCATGCAACATCAATAAAACAGCAATAAAGTAATCCAGCATCAGTTGTATCACAGTTTTGGATATAGAACTCATATAAATGAAAAAAACATATAGTAAATATATATGTTCAGATATACTTGTGGCACGGTGGAGGGGAATGTGTTGCTTTCCACGGCCGGGAAGCTGGTCTGAGGAAGCTTCCTCGCCTACGCAGGGCAGGAACGGGACCTGGAGAGAGAGTAGAGCGAGGAGATAGAGGGGAAGGGGATGGAACAGGGGAAGATACAGGGGTAGGGGGAAGAGAGAGAGCTCCTCCGCCCTCGGGATCGGCGCCATGTGGTCCTCCGTGAGCCGGACGGCTGCCTCCAACGACACCGGGCGGTGGCACTGGACCCACTCCGCCGTTCTTCTGGGCAAGCGTTGCACGAACTGCTCCAGTACCACCTGGTCGATCAGTCCCTCGACGTCCCCCTCTAGCAGCCACCTCCGGCAGGCGTCCCGGAGCCGTTGGGCAAAGGTGAACGGGCAGTCGGACTTCTCAAACTTCATACCCCGGAAGAGCTGGTGGTTCTCTTCCAGACTCCGACCAACCCGTTGCGAGATGGCTCTCCTCAAGTCTGCATAGGCCAGGAGGTTTGTTGCCGGCAGTTGTTGAGCTGCGAGCTGGGCTTCCCCGGACAAAAGATGGACAAGGCGGGCTGCCCATTGGTTGTGTGGCCAGCCCCCATCTTCTGTAATGCGGGCAGGGGCAAAGAGGCACGGGTGTCCGGGTTCACGGCTGTGGCTGGAGAGGCCTCCTGCAGAGACTCCGGATCGCATGCCTGTCCTCTGCTTGAGCCTGCATGATCTCAAAGAACTGACGATATTGGTCCTGCCGGAGCTCAAGCAGTGATTGTTGGTGACTCTGATGCATCGCAGCGAGGGACTGGAGGACCTCCGCCAGCTGGGAGGACTCTACAGGGCGATTCGCTTCCATGACTGGGAAATTTTGATCCCGGGTTTCGGCACCAATGTAAAACAGTTCACACTCACGGGCAAGGAAGAGGCGAGAAACCGACTTGACATACAAATAATAGTTTTAATGAAAAACTCAAAAGACAAACACACAGGATGACGGACATGTCCGTAAGGGTCTCTCTCCCGCACCGCCCTCTGCGATCGGCCTTTATCCCTCTCGGTGGCTTGATTAGCCTAATACAGGACCGGGCATGTCGACCCGGCCCCACCCTCCGCCATGCCACAATACTTTTCACTTAAATAAAAAAGTCACATACATATAAAGTAGGCTATAAAGACCATATAATTCAAAATACTACAAAATGCATACATTTTCCAAATTTTTGTGGAATTTAAATACTTTTACAGGTAAATTTGCCAAATTGATTAGTAGTTAGTTTCTTGGTTTGGCAGTGGCCTCTATGTATATATTTGGTTGTGAGTTTATTTTTTTCTTCACTCTCACAGACTATAAGAGTGCTTTGGGTTTGATTGTTTGGACCAAACCTGTGTGTTTGTTTCCTCCCCTTCCCCCTCCCACTGGTCTCTATTCACATCATGTTATTTAGAGTCCTCTTCAAGCAACACCTGTTTACCACTGTAATTAAGTAATAACTCAAGAAGACATAAGCTTCACTGTGGTTACGTTCACACTGTCTAATTGGGATTGACAACTGTATTTTCTTACAGTTGTGAGTCTTGAAATGTTCTGTTCAAAAAACAACTTACAGTAGTGGCTCAAATTTTGTCTGTGTTAGGATCCTCTGTTGTCTGTCTTGTGTTTTTCCCTTGCCATCCCTTAAACCAGGGGTTCCCAAACTTTTCAGCCCAAGACCCCAAAATAAAGGTGCGAGTGACTCGCGACCCCTACTATCCTCGGAGGTGGTTAAAGTATACAAACATTGTGTGAAACTGTGCAATGCACTAATAGGCATACTTACATACACAACAGTCAAAACAACCATTATATTATTTTATATTAAATATTAACATCACCTAATGAGATTTGGACACAATGCCGTTGCGCACAACTGCGCACACGCACAAATAGGCCTATCTAAACACGAGCATGTTTACAACAAAAAAGAACACAACAATCAAACAACTATAATATTGTTTTATAGTAATTTACTCATTACTTTTATTTAAATAGTAACATCACCTAATGAGATGGATGGGCACAATGCTTGGAGCACAGCAAGTCCATTCTTGGTTTCATCCGCTACATTCAGTCACGATCTGTATTTATTTTTAATGTACGTGAGTGCCGAGAAAGTCTTTTCGCACAAGTAGGTAGTGCCAAACGGCATCAGTACATCCATAGCGGCCTTGGATAGCTGTGGGTATTCCCTCTCGACAGAAATCCAAAACTCAGCCAGCGTCTTGGAATTAAACGCTGTCTTTAAGGTTCGGTCGCTTGACAGTTCAACCAATGCGTTCTCCAGGTCAGATGTCAGATGATTTGCCCTCGTTACAATGAATGGTGATCTTGTCCAGTCATATTGTTCTGGAGCTGTTTTATGGGATGATTTTAATCTCATTATGATTAATGAATGCACACACAATTATGCATGTACTAGATAAATGTTGTGAATGTATTTTACTAACCACAAACAAATGCCATTTGATTTGAATCTGTGAATTCGGGATTGAATGATTGTGCAGCGATTTGTACAAATACAGACATATTTGCAAATAAACATGTTCTGTTCTACATTCATAAATCAAAAATTGCTCAAGCAAAAATGAATCCGTGCATTTGTGGATCAGAAGACAGGCGTGCATTTATTGACATGTTGTTCGAATCGATCATATTCGGTTCATTTGGATTTTGAGACTTCCTTTTCGCAGTTTACATCATTCCACCCACACACAACTAACGAACAAGCCAGTGCTATTCATTAACGCGAACACGATTCGTAAATGTGCGTCACTATACAATGAATCAAATGCTTTTCAACCAGTGCCTGTAGAATTAAGAACTGCATAAATGTGCAGCAATTTGTACAAATAAAGTCATGTTTGTGAGTATAAATGTTCTACTTTGTATTAAAGTGTGACAATTTCCGCATGCAAAAAGGAATCCGTGCATTTGTGGATCAGAAGACACGCGTGCATTTATTGATTCCTTGTTCGAGTCGATCCTGTTCAGTTCATTTGGGTTGTGAGACTTTCTTTCCGCATTTTTCAACATTGACGATCCACACGCAACTGAAAGGCAAGGCAGGCAGCTGCCACTAGACGGCAGTCGCAGAATTACAGTCTTCAAATTTATTTAGTTAAAAAAATTATTTTTTAATTTGTATCAAGCAGTATTATGTATTGAATTATCTTTTGTCTTTTTATTTTTTAGATATGGAAAAAATATGAATGATTTGTACTCACTATAAAATAGAACATGTTTTACATTCATGTAAAAACTACAAGTTATACGAAGGGGTAAACATTAACTTCATTACGATTAGGCTACGATGCTGGAAATGACGGAATTTTCGTGGCCTACTAACTTAACGTTACTTGACAAACAATACTTTTGGGAAACGCACCATTCTTCAAGTCATGTTCTATAGTTAAGCTTGAAGATTTGTCATCCAGTTATGTAGTTAAAATTTGTTTTACTTACCCAACCAGCTTGTTGGTTTAAAATGGTATTATCCATGTTTTAACACTAGAACTACCACGACGGTCATTTTGACCGTTTTTAAATTTTGTTTAAATAAAACCCATATAACCATAGGACCATTACTTTTTTTAAAAATATGTGTATATTTTATTCTACAATTGTTATTTTATTAAAATTTCAAAACAAAAAAGAGTTTTGAGAATTTCTACCTTGAATGGCCATAATGGTCATTTTGACCGCTCGCATTTCAACGCTTGCTACGTAAAGGAACAATGGGCGCTGTTCACCACAGAGGTGCTGAGAAGTGACAATGCAAAGCTCACAGAATATCAGTGCAAAAAAAAAAGAAAGGAAAGCACTGTCCACACAGCTGTTGCCATCACAAGTGGCCAAAGATTTTATAATTCAGTGACATGATGCTTGTGTTTCACCTTGCAATGACATATTAAGGCCATTCAGTTTTTCAAATATGCAAGACAAATACGCTAGCCTTGTTAACCGTAGTTGACCATTTTTATCGCAGTCTCAAGCAGGGACGTCACTAGGATTGGAAGACAGGGGGGGGGCTTAGCCCCCAGGGTATTTGTAACTTGTGTTTGCAAAATCTTTGCACTCACATCTAGAGCTACATTTATGTCAACAACCAGTCAAGAAACCAAGATGTTAACAAGTAAAACGTGACAGACATATCCTCTTCTTCCATTTCTACTCTGTTAAAAAGTTACTGTAATGTTGCTTTTAGACACATCAAAGCTGCATGGGGGAATTCATTTAGGCCAGACTTTGCTCCTGATGAGTTCAAATCAAATCAAATCAAAATCAAATCACTTTATTGTCACACTACTGTGTACACGAGTGCAACAGTAGGTGAAATTCTTGTGTGCAGTTCCGAGTAACATAGCAGTCATGACAGTGACGAGACATAAACCACTTTACAATAAACAACATATTTACACAAAACAATTTACATAACAAATGTACACATACTTACACAACAAATGTACACAATACACACAATGTAGAATACACATACACTAGATACGGGTATAAATATATATAAACACTATTTGAATTGGGAGAATATATTGACAGAGTGATGATTAATAAAGTGCAGTGCTGATTGTTGATCGTGAGAGATCATGTGTTCAAAAGTCTTATAGCTTGTGGGAAGAAGCTGTCATGTAGTCGGGTGGTGCGGGTCCTGATGCTGCGATACCGCCTGCCTGATGGAAGCAGTGAAAGCAGCCCATGACTCGGGTGACTGGAGTCTCTGATGATCCTCCGAGCTTTATTCACACACCGTCTGTTATATATATCCTGGAGGGAGGGAAGCTCACCTCCGATGATGTTTCTGGCCGTTCGCACCACCCTTTGCAGGTCTTTGCGGTTGTGGGCGGTGCTATTGCCGTACCAGGCGGTGATGCAGCCAGTCAGGATGCTCTCTACAGTACTGGTGTAGAACCGTGTGAGAATGTGGTGATTCATTCCGAACTTCCTCAGCCGTCTCAGGAAGAAGAGGCACTGGTGAGCCTTCTTCACAACGGCCTCAGTGTGGACGGACCACGTGAGTTCCTCAGTAATGTGGACACCGAGGAACTTGAAGCTGCTGACTCTCTCCACCGGTGCTCCATTAATGGTGATGGGGCTGTGCTCTCTGTCTTTCTTCCTGAAGTCCACCACAAGCTCCTTGGTTTTACTGACGTTGAGGAAGAGGTTGTGCTCCTGACACCAGCGTGTCAGAGTGTGCACCTCCTCTCTGTAGGCCGTTTCATTATTGTCAGTGATCAGACCTACAACCGTCGTATCGTCAGCAAACTTAATGATGGCATTGGAGCTATGTGTCGCCACACAGTCATGTGTGTAAAGGGAATACAGGAGTGGGCTGAGAACACAGCCCTGCGGGGCTCCAGTGTTGTGGGTCAGTGATGAGGAGATGTTGCTGCCCATTCTAACCACCTGACATCTGCCTGACAGGAAATCCAGGATCCAGCTGCACAGCGAGCTGTTTAAGCCCAGAGCCCGGAGTTTCACATCAAGCTTGGAGGGCACTATGGTGTTAAATGCTGAGCTGTAGTCTACAAACAGCATTCTCACATACGTGTTCCTTTTTTCCAGGTGGGATAGAGCAGTGTGTATTGTAGATGCAATGGCATCATCAGTGGAGCGGTTGTTGCGGTAGGCAAACTGCAATGGGTCCAAAGAGGTGGGCAGAACAGAGCAGATGTGATCTCTGATCAACCTCTCAAAGCATTTGCTGATGATGGGGGTGAGGGCAACAGGACGCCAGTCATTTAAGCAAGTGATTTTTGATTGCTTCGGTACAGGCACAATGGTTGATGTTTTGAAGCATGTGGGGACTACAGACAGGGACAGGGACAAGTTGAAAATGTCCGTAAAAACACCAGCCAGTTGGTTCGCGCATGCTCTGATGACGCGGCCCGGAATGCCGTCTGGACCCGCGGCTTTACGGATGTTCACCCGTCGAAAGGATTGGGTTACATCCGCAACAGAGACGGAGAGTGAACCATCATCTGTAGTATCAGCCGCGAGTGCTCTCTCTGTGAGGGCGGTGTTGTTGTCCTCGAAACGAGCATAAAAAGTATTAAGGTCGTCCGGGAGAGAGGCAGCGGTGTTCATGGCGGAGTTTTTATTCCGTTTATAGTCCGTGATGGTGTTAACTAGTGTTATAGCTTGTGATGGTTTTGTTACATACTTCTGGAGTCAGTGGTGTTAAACTGTTCTTCAATTTTGTGCCTGTACTGGCGTTTTGCTGCACGGATGGAGTTACGGAGGGCATAACTGGCTTGTTTACGCTCCTCCGCGTTCCTGGAATTAAAAGCGGTGGTCCGCGCAGTAAGTGCTTCGCGAACATCGCCGTTAACCCATGGTTTCTGGTTGGGGTAGATCCGTATATTTTTTGTCGGAACAACGTCCTCTACGCACTTTCTGATGAAACACGTTACGCTATCAGCGTAAACCTCGATGTCGTCATCGGAGGCAGACCGGAACATCTCCCAGTCCGCGTGATCAAAACAGTCCTGTAGCGCAGAGTCTGATTGGTCCGACCAGCACTGGATCATTCTGAGGGCGGGTGATTCCCGTTTCAGTTTCTGCCTGTAAGCGGGCAGAAGCAGAACGGAAGAGTGGTCAGATTTGCCAAATGGTGGGCGGGGGAGGGATTTGTAGCCATCCCGGAAAGGAGAATAGCAATGATCCAAAACCCGATCCCCTCGTGTGTTAAAGCTGATGTGTTGGTGGTATTTTGGTGCTATTGTTTTGAAGTTGGCTTTGTTGAAGTCCCCGGCAACAATGAACGCAGCCTCAGGGTGCGCGGTTTCCTGCTCACTTATACTGCCATACAGTTCCCTAAGTGCCCGGTCTGTGTCGGCTTGTGGGGGGATGTACACAGCAGTGATAATGACCGCTGAGAATTCCCTCGGTAGCCAGAATGGTCGACACAGAAGCATGAGAAATTCCAGATCAGGAGAGCAGAAAGACCTGATAAAATGTACATTCCTCTGATCACACCATGTTTTGTTGATCATAAAACATACACCTCCACCTCTGCTTTTACCTGAGAGGTCTTTCGCTCTGTCCGCTCGGTGCACGGAGAAACCCGTGGGTTCGATGGCCGAGTCTGGAATCTCCGCGGACATCCAGGTTTCCGTAAGACAGATAACACAGCATTCTCTCGTCTCTCGTTGGAAAGAGATCCGCGCTCTCAGCTCGCAGAGCTTGTTGTCCAGAGACTGAACATTTGCCAGTAGTATACTGGGTAGCGGGGGGCGATTTGCGCGACGTCTTAATCTGATGAGAACGCCGGCTCTTTTTCCTCTTTTCCGTCTGCGTTTCCGCGGCCAGGCAGCCCAAACAAAGGGATCTGCTGGCGTGTTTGTAAACCGCGGGTCGGTATTGAGGAATGTGAAGTCCGGTTTTCGGTGTGTGATTGCCGAACCAATGTCCAAAAGCGTTTGTCTGTCGTACACAATAAGGCAGACAACATCCAAGACAAAAAAACACAGAACTGTAAACAAAACGAACAATAAACTGCAGTGTTTTGACGGAGCTCGCGACGCAGCAGCCGTACTCTGCGCCATCTTGAGACATCTATAGTTATTCTATAAGCAATGACTTAAATGCTATCTGTCTGCTCATGTAAATGTATGATAAAGTAATAGCATACTATATCTAATTCCTCTCTATATAAGATAAGTTGTCCACAGAATGCTATTTAATTACTGTAATTACTGTAACTGCGCTGTGTATTGGTTCAATCATGTTTTCTTTTGGTTTGGATAATTAGAAGGAACACAACAAACACATAATTTTGTGATTTGAGCAGAATGAGTGCAGGGAATTGAGTTGAGTCCCATGTTTCGTAACATATGTTACGAAGGGACAAATAAAATTGCATATATACAGAATACAGGGGTGAAAAATCATACTCAAGTGGAAGTACTATTATTTCCCAAAAAATGTAGTATGAGTAAATGTCACTTTACTAGTGACAGCTAGGGCTGCTTCTAACATGTTATTGGAGAAACAAGGATGTGTGTGTGTGTGTGTGTGTGTGTGTAAATGGTCTGCACTTATTTAGCACCATTTTAACCTTTAAATCCTAAAAATCTTAAATTCTGTTTTGATGAAGAAAGAAACTCAGATATATCTTGGATGGCCTGAGGGTGAGTAAATTATCAGCAATTTTTCATTTTGTGTGAACTATTTCTTTAATATAGTTATTATAATTGATTATTTAATTCCGTAATTGATGCATCAAAAGTTTAATGAAAATATTTATTCTTTTTTACTGCCCTACATACTATTAATAAGCTTAAAAAAAGAAATTTAATTTGGGCATGTAAGCTTTCACTTTGTGTGGTATTTGCATACCCTGAAACACCCGTGGCTATGCCACTGCTTTGTTGAAGGGGCACATCAGCAAAAGGGCAGGGGCTCGGTCCACTAGAGCCACCCCCTCAGCACATGCCAGATGACAATAGGTGTTTTCCCCTAGAAGGACCTTAAAAAGTAAGACTGAGGTTTCTAAATAACCTAAAATATGAAGTGCTCTGTTTAGTTACTGTCACAATCCTGTCTGGACTGCCCTTCACTTTCTTTCTTGGTCTTTGTTTGTGTTTTCCATGTGTTCTCCCCACCCCGCTTGCTTGTTTGTTTCCCTTGGCCACACCTGTTATCCTCCCTTTAAATTATGCCTCATTCCCTCTTATCTCTACCAGATTGCACGATGGGAGAAAGGTACCACTGGTTGTTCCTGTCATGCTATTGTGCCTAACCAGCTCCACATGTTTAGAATTAGGGTGGGTGCGGGGTGAGAGCATCTGCTGCCTGGCAGGAACATTTGTACAATGGGCACCAGATTGTTTGGTGAGTTAAATCGGTTCCTGTTGCTATCTTTTCCTGATTCAGCAGCTGGTCTGTGACAAGGAGGCTCAGGGAAGCTGCAGCTGTGAGCTCCAGGGCAGAGCAAATTCTCTGTTGCTCTGAGGTAACAGCCAAACTATCTTGTCTGTCTGTTCCAAATGATGAGTGAGACAACATTCCTTCAAAGTGCTCGCATTTATTCTTGTCATCAAATATATCTCGCAGGGTATGAAAACATAAAACTTTTCTTACACCGAGCAGAATGGCTTGCACACATACACCTGCACTACTCTACCCAAAATCCCCTAACTACAACAAATCCCACAATCCTTAGACATAGAGCCTGCTCTATGAATGGGTGACCAAGAATGGCTTCTGTGTTCTTTGCTACATCTGCAACATTAAAATTAACACTGAATGTGTAGGTACCAACTTGAATAGGCGGGTGAGCTTTCCCAAGGACATCAACATTAACCCTCTGAGGTCGACAGACGCGCCGGCACATTCTGCTGAATTTTTTCATCATTACAAAGGAAACAACATAAAATTCTCCATCATTTTGGGGCATACAGATAAGTTTAAGACATCATTAGAGACTATAAAGGGTCTAATTTTATTTGTGTACACTCTCAATAAAAACAAAACCTTGTGCTTTTGTAAAATAAAGACAATTAAAAAGGGTGAGCTGTATGCAGTCTCTGCGTTTGCGAGCATATATCTGAAACATGTCACAAAAATTAACTGAAACTCAGCGAATACTTATCACACAAAGATGGAACATTTCTAAAGAAAGCTTAAAATGTCTACTTTTAAATAAAACAATTGAAATTTAAAACAAATATTCTC
Source organism: Moxostoma hubbsi (assembly GCA_032164185.1). Lineage (NCBI taxonomy): Eukaryota > Metazoa > Chordata > Actinopteri > Cypriniformes > Catostomidae > Moxostoma > Moxostoma hubbsi. The sequence goes on along the minus strand of JAVLUX010000011.1, from coordinate 7,010,477 downwards.
CTGCAATGTAATTGGAATGAAACAAAGCGATGTACAATTACTTCTGGCTCAGCTAATTATTCCTAATGTGATCACACCCCCGACTGTGCCTTAAAAACAAAGTTCATTCTACGCGTTTGAAAGACAGCACGATACACAAGTGAGAAAACTCATGGATAATGATGAAGAGTTAAAATGTTCCTCAGAAGAAGAGCGGGACTCCGATGAACGTTTTTTGAAGAGAGACTTGATCCAGCCAAAGATACAATTTTGGACATTAAGTCATTTAGATTTAATTAGTTGACATGCTATTTTATATAAACAAAATTACATATTTGACTAGTGGGACTGTTTCCAGAGCAAGTTTTAGTTGCATTTAAATGCTTTTTCGGCAAAAGCAGGTATTTAAATTGTATGCTGTATGATATAAATATGATATGTAAGATGATATAAAAATAATATGAATGTTTAGATTATATTTTAACTAGTGTTTATGCTGACTCATTATCATCAACAAAGCTTGTGCTTGCAAATATGTGTTCAGGTTAAATGAGTAAAATGCACATATTATAATGATTTCTGAAGTATCATGTGACACTGAAGGCTGCAGTAATAATGCTGAAATTGCAGTGAATTGTGATCACAAATTGCATTTTACAATATATTCAAATAGAAAACTGTTCTTTTAAATTGTAAAAATAGTTCACAATATCACTGTTTTTACTGTATTTTGGATCAAATAAATGCAGTCTTGGTGAGCAGAAGAGACTTCTTTTAAACGGTAGTGTAGGTCTAAAATTACATAAAGTCTTTATGTAAAGAAAATGTATAGTCAGGTTACTTCTTTTAACTTAAAACTTGATTTTCTCCTCACATTCAATTTATTTGTCACATTGCTCATTGATAGGCCCAGGGGAGGGGTCTTTTGTCTCCCCAGGTGTGAATTACAATAAATATTCATGATAGTTCATGCCTCCTCGCATATGACCTTTCTAACACTAAAAGTGTCTTCCAAAAGTTAAATTACTATATTGTTTTGTATGAATGAGTGACTGAAAAGGATGGTTTTCACATATTTTTGTAGCAAAACTACTAGGCTCAAGATCCAGCTCTCAAAAGGCTTGTGGACAAATTTTTAGTATGTGTTATATGGCCTTATTTCAATTACTTAAAATTTTAGTTTTTTCAAAAACCATGCAAACCATATCTCAAAAATACAAACATGTGCACACATATTGCTCACATATTATGGTAGCCCAGTTTGTTCTGAATACAGTGTTATCAGACTTTAGCCATTAATGTGTTTTTAAGCAACTGAAAAAAGAACAAATGTCAAGGCATGTCAAAAATTCTCCAGGGCCCAAAACACCCTCAGACCCCAGAGGGTTAAAACATCCATCTAAAATTCACCTTACAGACCTTGTCTGATTACATCATTAGGGTCCAAGCACCGAAGGTGCAGGCCAATAGGCCTGCACAGGAGGTGCTAAAACCGTATTGTTTTTGGAATGTTTTTTCACAATAATTATTATTATTATTATTATTATTATTATTATTATTATTAGGGCCCAAGCACTGAACGAGCAGAGCCCTATTGTTCTACAAAGATTATTATTATTATTATTATTATTAGGGCCCAAGCACTGAACAAGCGTTGCTCTATTGTTCTACAAATATTATTATTATTATTATTATTATTAGGGCCCAAGTACTGAAAGTGCGGAGCCCTATTTTTTTCTAAAGATTATTAAAAAAAAAATTCTAACTTTTCAAAGTTTTCAGTACTTTTGGGGTACATAACATGTTTGAATACTCTTGAAATTTTGCACACACATCAGAGTCATTGGCCATTAGGGCTTCGCAAATTGCAGGGGGGGCTCCGTGCACAGGCTAGAACATGGGCATGTTCAGGTGGCTCTGTAGCACATAGATCTCATCAAGCTGGACAACTTTCACACTGACAGTCATAAACTCTGCCCAAAAGGAATTTAGATTGTTTGAAAAATGCATGCTCTGGAATTCGAAGTATTCCTCAGAGGGATTTCATGTTACAGGTACCAAATGTGGGCAACATCATGCCAAGACATTGATGATGCTAAATTGCAAAATGATTTTTTGCCTTGGCAACATGATTAAATAATGTCACAAAATTGGAATAAAAAAATATCTCATATCTTCTGTGTGCATGGTGAGTTTTACATAAAAATTGAGCCAAATGTTTGTCCTTGCAGGCTGATCACATTGATGTGGCTATTGTGGGTCACAGCCTTCCAACTGGCGGAAGGAAGTGTGTCACTTTTAAAAGACTTTGAATTATCTCTATTATGTTAACTTGAATTTAAAAAAAAAAAAATAATAATGTCAAGACAGTGCAGATTTCAAATTCTGAAGGGATTCTTGATATCTTAAATACTGTTGCCATGCTAATGCATTAAATTTCATCATTACTTTTTTTGTATATTTTGTATATTCACATGTTTTGAAGTATTTGGCATACTTGGATTTTCAAGTTTATTATTAATAAACATATCTATAAATTTTCATATAAATAAAATATAATACAAATATCAACTTAAATGTATTAATACAAGAAAGTCATGCCACATGTCTAACCCAGAGCTGAGTGGCAATTACAAGAATGTCCAATAGAGGGCAAGCTCCTTTATTGAATGATTCCCAACATAAGACTTCTCAGTCGAGAATGGGCGGGGATTGCTCCTCGTTGCTGAGAGTTCATGAGTTTTAGCACTTTTCCAGTCGAATCCCATAGAAAAATGCAAACAAATGTGTCCCCACTCAATATATACATCCACTGAGGTGCGGATGCAATCTTTGTTAATTAAAACATACAGTTTTATTTAGACGGATTACAAACTTTAACCTCTCATGCAATGGGAATTATGCTAATTAATTACCACTAGACCACTCAGTGAGACTCTTTTTACCAGCACTGATTTATGTACTTCTCCACTGACATACAATATCAGATGACCAACAATATCACACATAGAGATAAAGTTATCAAATTTATTGTGTTATTATGGGAATATAATCCCTTCCCTTTATGCTTGACTGCAGCAAACAAATGCTTGAAAAGTCTGAAGCAGTCACAGCATTTCCAAATGTACAGCAACTTTTTATATAATCTACATATTAATGGTGTATCCTTCTAAACATTCGCGGCACCGCAGACAACACACATACATCACATCTCGCATTTAATCTTCAACCTGCTTGCTGAGAATGAGACACAAAAACACGCATTATTCAAAGAATCCCTAACATTCACTTAAAATCCCCATTAGTTGTGTAATAAAATGTGATTAGAATTAGAAGTTATTAATAGAGTAGGAAAGAGCAGGGCACAAACTAATACTTTTTGGTTTTCTTAAGTTTGTGTAAATGTACTTTGGGTTTGATGTATTTTTGTTCAAATTAATTTCACATGTGTCTATTACACATATGTGGTCTTGTTTGATGAATACAGCATGTAATTGTTTCGCAATCTACCTCGAAAAAAGAAAGTGAAACAGGAGAGGGGCACATTGTAACAAGACCATATAACAGCTTAAAACCCCCATCTAACAACTGTGTCTGATCTAATTAAAAAGCCTGGAAGATAAAAAAAATGTTCATGTCAATAAAAGCCATTTATTAACTTTACAATAATTTTGACAATTGACAATAAATACACAACAAAGCCACAGCATTGATCGCCCGAAATAATGCATGGATTGATGACAAAACACACACACACACACACACAATTAAGGGGAATTATTTAATTTACATATCTGACTGCATGTAATTGCATATAGCTTTTTTTGGGAATTGGTGCACATTGTAACACAGCGTTACAAGTGTGATAACTGAGATTTAAACCTGGCTGGTCACTTCTGCTGGCTATCTGAGAATGAAAAGACTATGTAAAATGCTAGCTAAAAGATTGGAGATTAAAATGATGTAACACATTGCATCACTCTAGTGTAGGACTCTAACTTAACTGATCAGGTTGAATGGGCAGTAGCATTACAATATAGTTAACGTCTAAGTTTGTAAGGAGGATTTGAGACTGCAATTTCACTACAGCTTGTGAAATAACAAAAAAATTTACTGTATTGGTACAAATACAAAAAAAACTATCCTTTATCTCTTTGTCACAACATGCATATTTAAATATTTACTCCTCATCAGTTAGTTATCAATCATATTTCTTACCGTAAAACATTAATTGAACACATATGACTGTTTACAGAGCAACAACGGAGTAACAAAACACCGGAGTTCCTCGAACTAAACGTATGAAAAAAATTTTCTTCCCCTGGATTTCACTATTTCACGAATAGTGGGAAAACGGAATAAAACAAATATTTAGAATGTTAAGATACATTTCACATGACCAAACCTCAAATACTCCTTTTGAGCACCTGTAGTAATACATTGAGGTTGAATCTGAAATTGAAGGACACAAACACTGAAAAATAAATTGTATGCGTTCATTAAAAAAAACACACTTTTCTAAGTAACACATTCATACATACCCAGTTGATGGTCTTGGCAGTGGATCAGGTTCCACCTCATCCTCCATTGCCTCATGTTCCGGGTCTTCCTGCAGTAGTTCCTGGTCCAGCAGATCTTCCTCCTGTATGATCATACCCTCATGAGCCACATCCTACTCTGTTATGAATGCTCATAAGCAGTCAGTTGCCTCCTCCTCTTGAAGGTGCTGAGCAGCGAGCCATAGTCTTTATCCATGTCTACAACAGAAAAAAAGTCCAACAACTGATAGCCAGCAATGTGTTCTTCACAAATCTATATAAATAGAATAGTCTAACCAGAATGTCCAACTGCATACAGCCCTCTCACACTTTCCTTGTGAACAGAAAGCTACACACAACCGAAAATCATGTCTGTGTGATGGATGGGTAAGGCTATCTGTGAAATGATAGAAAGATATCTAAAAAAAATATATATTACATGGAAAATCAACAAGCTAGATAACATATCTAACTACCTGGCCAGTTTCCAGGCAGGTTTGAACAGTGTCTGCTCTCTGCCTCACATTATTTCAGGCAGATTTTTCACAAGCAACAAAATTGTCCAAAAGTTATTGATATTTAGCTAAAATGTAACATAGTATTGCTAGCTAATTTTTCATTTAGCAAGTTTCACAGAAACTGACAAAAAAGGTTGATATAAAAAGAAAAGGCTAGCTGATGATGGTCATGCAATTTTTCCAGGAAAAAAATAGCTGCAAACAAATGCTTTGTAACTAAAAAAATGTGACTATCATCCAGAAGCGACAAAATTGTCCAAAACAGTTTTAGCTACAAATGTACATAGTATTCCTAGCTAATGTTTATATAGCAAGTTTCACAGAAATGTGCTTAAAAAATAGAGGCTAGCTGCCTGTCCGATGAATGCAGACGGTCATGTAATTTCTTCCAGAAATAACTAGTGTTACTCCTACAAATAAAAGCTTCGTAATTAACATTTTTTGACTTTCAATAGACAACACATATAAAATAAATTGTCTTACTTCGAAAGATCACCTCAGTTTTCAGTTTGAGGCAGCACGTCCAACATTTGAGGTAATCTCCTGGGGCATCCTCTCTGGCTCTGCTCAGGCAAATGGAGGATGACACGGATGACAATATATTTATTATTCATGCCCAATAACACCTTAACCAATTATATGTGCTTTTAGCTTGTATTGTCATGAGTATCTGGCAGTTTTAAGAAATAAAATTGGTGATTGGACGGCGAATATATATTGAGACAAATTTGTTTCCAAATTTGATCGCTGTAGCTGGTAAGGGTTAAATGTATCAAAACGTCTGGGTTACTGGTGTAACCCCTGTTCCCTGATGGAGGGAAAGAGAAGTTGTGTATATTTAGTGATGCTAGGGGTTCGATCTTGAGAGCTTAAACTAGGGCCAAAAATAATTTGCAAGTGGAATTTGCATGCCACACTCCGCCCATGACGTACGGATATAAAAGTAGATGGTGTGCGTCACTCATTCATATTTATGCTGAGGAGATGATAGAGAGTCCCAGCCATGTCAACGGCCAGTTCAGTGCCGCAGCAGGAGGAACACAATGTCTTGTTCCTTCCATCAGGGAACAGGGGTTACACCAGTTCCCTGTCTGTCACTCACTCGAAGTTGTGTCGATGTAGTTACACAAGGGCTTCCTATAGGAAACACTGCAGGCGTTGAACCGTGTCAAGAGGTATGGAAGAGTGGACACGGGAAAGCTTGTACGGGGGGGGGGGGGGCACTTACCCAAGGAGGCTACAGTTCTGGCCTTTCCTGATATTTGCTGTTAAGCATTTTCCCGCCAACCACCTTCTAGAATGCCCTGGGAGGGCACTACGGAGAACACATCCTACCCAAGGGAGGTTAACATGTGGAGAATACCTCACATGGACTTACCAACAGGGATGTTCACATATGGAATGATACCACCGGAAGAACCCTATCTATGGAGAGGGTACACAGCAACAGAGGCTCTGATGAGGGGAAACAGGGTTCACCAGAGGGGAAACCTGAACAGTGGGAATGCATCAAATGGAATTACCCAGAGGGAAATCACCATGTATGGAGAACTGAGCCCAAGTACATGGGCTCACCTGAAAAGGGGCATACCATGAGTACTGGGCCTGGTACTGCAACTCCTCTGCCGAGTTCATACCCGAAGAGTGCTTAAGAATTAAAGAGGTGTCCGCGGTTCACCGGATATGGGGAACTGTTCTAGACAAAAGGCACACATTATCACCTTTGAAAAAGGGGAAAGGCACAATGCAAGTGGTACAACCAACTGGCCGCCTGGCCTACCTGCTGTTACCACGTAACACTCGGGTCGATACCGGCTCTATGCGTAGGATAAAAAACCTTGCAAGTGTATTGGGTGTAGCCCAACCCACAGCTCTGTACATGTCTGCTAGAGAGGCCCCCCTTGCCAGTGCCCAGGAGGATGCAACACCTCTAGTGGAGTATGCCCAGACTTCCGAGGGGCACAGCAAGTCCTGTGATTGGTATGCGAGGAAAATTGCATCCAAAATCCAAGAGGCCAGCCTCTGCTTGGAGACAGTTTTGCCCTTCTGCTGCCCTCCAAAGTAGACAAAGAGCTGCTCCGAGCATCTAAAGCTCTGTGTGCGGTCCAGATAGATGCACAGAGTGTGAACTGGACACATCAAAGATCACATGAGAGTGTGCCGGCCCGAACTCCAGGCATTCGCTGGTGACAGAGAGTGCCTGCAGGTCCTCCACCCTCTTGATGGAAGTGAGCGCCACCTGGAGGGCCGTCTTCAGGGACAAAGTGCTGAGCTCGGCCTGCTCCAGGGGCTCAAAGGGGTCTCTCTGTAGGGCAGGTAGGACCACAGAGAGATCCCAAGAGGGAATCAGGCACGGTCTAGGAGGATTCAACCTCCTCGCGCACTTGAGGAACCTGTTGATCAGGTTGCGCTGTCGTGAGGGTCTCCCATCCAGTGTATAGTGGTTTAATGCGATGACGGCCACATACACTTTCAGGTTAGAGAGAGACTGCTGTCTCTCCAGCCCTTCCTGAAGGAAAGACAGCACAGACCCAACTGCGCATCTCTGTGGGTCTTCCACAGCGAGGTCTTCTGTGTCCCATCCAGGAGCCAGATGTGGAGATTCCAGAGTTCTGACCATGGGTGCTGGAGCGAGCCCTGCCCCTGAGTGAGAAAGTCTTGCATCGGGGGAATGAGCCAGTGAGGAGCATCAGATCAGAGAACCAAGTCCGGTTGGGCCAATATGGCGCAACGAACAGTGCATGCTGCTTGTCCTCCCTGACTTTGCACAGAGTCTGTGCAATGAGGCTCACAGGATGAAACGCATACTTGCATAGCCCTCGAGGCCAGCTTTGCGCCAAGGCATCTGTGCCGGGGGGAGCCTCGGATAGGGAGCACCAAAAAGGGGGCGGTGAGAGGAGGACTCTTCGGAGGTGAACAGGTCTACCTGTGCCTCCCTGAATCTCTCTCAAATCAGCTGCACTACATGGGGTAGAGTCTCCTGCACGTCCACTGCACAGTTGAGGATGTCCAGAAGTTGATTGGCTCGCAGAGACTTCAATGTCTGCTGACTCCGTAGAGGAGGGTGTGGGCGAGTTGCCACATGCGATACGAGCGTATGCCACCTTGGTGGTTTATGTACGCTACGGACATTGTATTGTCGGTCTGGACCAACACGTGCTTTTATTGTAAATTTTGTTATTTTAAAGTTTAATACTCATCCACTGACGTACAGTGGCAGACGTATTCATTTCTTTGTGTTTAACAAGACAGCTTTTGGCAACATTGAACGTTTTTTTCGCAAGTGAACAGCCACAGTATTTAGCTCTGAATTCGTTTATTAGTTTTAATTCTGCTAGAAGCTTGTGCGACTTCTGTTGATGGTGTTTGTGTAATCGCATAGTCCTATATATTATCTATATTCAAAATATACATATTTTTATTTCAGCGTAGTGTTTGAAATCATGTCTCGTGCCGTTCACATGCTGGAATGCATTGGGATGGGGGGGGGGGGGGGGGGGTCCAATTTGGAAAATGTTGTCCCCTGTCTATAAATCCTGATGGCAGCCCTGTCAATCAATGTTCCATTTTCAGTGGTAGGTTCTTTGACACACTGATTATAGCCTAGGTTTGCCATCAATGTAGACATTGTGTGTGTTTTCAATTCATCATGGTTCCAATAACCAATTAATAAGATATTATCTGACATATTGTTTAATATATTGCAGAGTTTGGTAATATATTTTTGAAACAAAGATAAGCGATATTGTGGTGGCCTGTAAATAGCAACTATATTATATCAAGTTTGTAGAATTGACATATTATGCACTCTGTTAACATTAAGAATGTCCAAAATATTGTTATCATTATTAATTCTATAGTATATGCCAACATCACCCTGCTTTTGGTGTCGAATTGAGTTCAACAGGGGTGTTGTCTGACCTGTAAGTAAAACAACATAGAACTGTGAAAGTGCTAGTCTTCAAAGCAAGTGGATTCACTTGATATGTTTGCAGGCTGCCATGTCTCTGTTACAGCTATACAGCTATAATTATAGGATTGGATTGAAGCCATTAAATCAAGCAAATCTATTCATTAGAAAAATGTAAAAAGATTTGTTGGTGTTATGTGGTGAAATATTCAAACGTGAAAGTTCAAACTTTGGCATTGTGTTGAGACATTCTTAAAATTGCTTTATCAGCAAAATCTTGATTGATCAACCCAATTAAAGTCTTAACTCAACTTAAAGCAACATATGCCTGTCCAACTGCAAAAATATTTTTTAGTGATATGACTGCTTGACAGTTAATCCTTTCTTCACTTTGTGTACAGTGCAAGCACATGCCAACTTTAATGGGAACTGCTTATGCAACCCACCCTTACTGTAAGCTCGCTCTTCCTATAAAATAATTGGAGTGGAATTCTTGATGTTTCTATGTGGTGGTGTATGCTTTCTTGTGGTATTCACAATTTTATCATCATAAAACTGAACAAATATACATTCACAATTGTGTTGTTTGTATTAAGGGCCAAGTCTGTTAGAGTAACACAGACGACACCTTTACAAATTTCCGGTAAACAGGTATTAAATACTTTTTTTGAAGTTGCATTTGTCAAGTTTGATTAATCCTGGTCCTCTACACAAATGCGGTCTGGGAAATATGCAATTTTCTGTTTGATGTTATGATCTTCCAGTTGTGTATTTTTGGGGGGAAAGGTGTAAAGCAGAAGAAGTTTGCTCATTTTCCCTACTTTTGAGCATATTTAAGTTATCAAGTGATAGTGGGGAACTCTTGCTACGTGTATGCAATCTATTCAAGATTACCGCAAAAGATGAGTCTTTTTGTCTAACAATGATTGTTAATTCTGACAGTGTAAATGTGCTGTTCCACAAATCCAATGGAGCATTTTGCAATTACAATGGTTTTCCTCTCACAGGTGGCAATTGGAAAAAAATCTCACACAGCGATTATACTAACTTTATCAAATATAGAGTTGTCACCTGTCTACTTTATTTGTCTAAGCCTACCATGGACATAGGCTAGTAGTCTGTGGTTTACCATAGAAATTGAATCTATAGTCAGTATATGCAAGTCACTAAAAATCACATGTATTGTATTTATTTTTCTTCTCCTAGAGGTGTGTAAGGCAATTTTACATCTGTCCCGATTGAAAATGTACTATGGATGGTCTTGGCACCCATATTGAAAGCAGCAATTCCAGTAGGTGCTGTCAACAGAAAATAACATTTGTCTGGTGCAGTTGAAACTTGGGATATTAAACTGGTCGTTTCATAATGAATAGACTCCTGTTAAGGACACATCTCACACGTTTGGCAGTTTGCCCTGGCAACATTTTGAGAGGGTCCTACATCCCCCTGTGACAGGGGGACCCCTCGTTAAATTTGAATTTAAAAAAGTTCATTAAAATATATATTTTATTTTAAATTCTCTCATCATTTACTCATCCTCATGCCATCCCAGATGTGTATGACTTACTTTCTTCTTCTGAATACAAATGAAGATATTTAGAAGAATATGTCAGCTCTGTAGGTCCATACAGTTGAAGTGAAAGGTGGCCAGGAATTTGATCAATATTAAATGTGGAAATATTTAATTAAACATCTGGAGTCATATGGATAACTTTTATGCTGCCTTTATGCTGGACCTTCAAAGTTCTGGCCTCCAAATCTCTATTTGAGTTCAGCAGAAGAAAGTAAGTCATACACATCTGGGATGGCATGATTATTTTTGAGTGAATTATCTCACCCTCATGCCATCTCAAACTTTCTTTTTTTACACAAATGAAGATATTTTGAAGGATGAATGATGTGTTTTTGTCCATATGGACATGGACATGGATTATACCACTCATGTCCATGTCCTTTTTGGAGCTTGAACGTTTTGAACCACATTGACTTAAATTGTATGGACAAAAACACAAAATTCCCCCTTCAAAAAAATCTTTGTTTGTGTTCTACAGAAGAAAGAATGTCATACAAGTTTGAGATGCCATTAAGGTGAGTATATAATGAGATCATTTTCATTTTTGGGTGATCCATTCCTTAAATTTTGGAGAGAACATGGCAAGGTGGATAGCTGTCCCCATGTTGGTCTCTCGGTGCTATTTTGTAAAAAAAAAACAAGTGCATTGTTATTGGGTAGGTGTAAGTGCCACCATGTAGCCTTACTGAGATAACATATGTGCCTTTCTAGTGGCAATGTTGGCTATGAAAACATTTGTTTTATATACATCAGTTGCATATTTAATCAAGGCGCAAGGTAAAAAAAAAAAAGAAAGAAAAGATAATAATAAAAAAAAAAAAAAGAGCAAAAAGCTCATGTACACGACAACAATAGTTCTCAGACAACAATCTCAGCGCATTGGCAGTATCAATGATTGCATTTTTCCTTTCAAATATGAAAGTCTTCATGAGCCAGGGTATGAGTATTTCAGCACACTTGGCTATTGCTATGTCAATAGCAAAATGTCAGCCATTTTGTGGCGCACAGAAAGAGAAAGTCAGAAAGAGGAAGAGAAAGTGCCCTTTTGCCTGTGGTGTCACTATGTCAAATTCCCCCTCAAACAAAATGTCATCATTGATGCCTGCCAGGCGGGCAGGACACAAAAATGGAGGGTGGGGTGGGGGAAGACAGAGAAAAAGAGGGACAGAGAAAGACAACAGATAATAACAGTTCCTGTAGCAAAAATCTGCAGTTTATGAACATTTAAATGATTACTTACAAATACATCATTCTGCTTTAAATTTAATCAGCACTGTGCTGGTATCTACAGGGTGTGCAGTCAGAAAATGGAATTCAAACATTTCACTAAAATGCCAGTACTGGTTTTATTGTCTCAGCCTTAGATGACACGTCAACAGTCCGTTTACTGACTGTCTGATGCATACAGCACACAAAATTGTCTAGAGCTGGCTTAAATTAGCTGGCTTTACACAATTTTCATGAGGTTAAGTACACAGGTTAGAATCAGTCTGTCTGGAAACATATTCATGTTTACAAAGGTTGATACAGTGAGCACTTTTGAGTAAAATCTGTTCTGGATTTGGCAAAGTTTGCCAGATTTTTTTTGGCATCAAATATATAACCGATGTTTATGAGTTTTGCTTGAGGCACTTCAGTGCAAGTAAACTAGATATCCAAAAGCAGAATATTCAGCTTTGTTTTCTGAGATATATCAGTGCATTGATTGATACGTAGTATTACTGGGCAGACTGAGTTTTAGCCTCGTCAGCCTTTTATTGTGAAATCTTATGTAGAAATATTTTCACTTTTTTTTGGCCACCACCCCTGGACATTTCTACAGCCAAACTTGTCATAAAGTGTAGCACTGTCACCTCACAGCAAGAAGATCCCTGGTTCAAGTCCTGGCTCAAGCGACAGTGTGAATGTGTATGTCTGTGTGTGTTAGCCCTGTGATGGACTGGCCACCTCTGCAGGGTGTTTCTCTGCCTTTGGCCAGAGACAACTAGGATAGGCTCCAGCACTACCTGTGACCATGCATAAGACAAGTGGCTACAGAAGATAAATGGATTATTATTATTATTGTGTTCATAAGTACAGTATGTCCTCTTTAATAGAAAAGAAATACATAAATAATAATAATGTATTATTATTTGCAGTATTAATATATATTAATACCATCATCATCAACATCATCAATATTGTTATTAATTAGTATTCAGTATTAAAATAATAAAAATATATAAGCAGAATGGGTTACAAAAAAGTAAAAGTAAATTCTAAGGTGGTCTATAATTTATCCAATAAAATAAAAGTCCTGAGGGGATAACATAGACTCGTAATGTAAAATGCAATATTAGCATCCAGTAGAATAATAATCATAATAATACTATATTAATGTTAATTATATTACATTATAATAGGTATATACTGTATGTTTTATTAAAGAGGACACACGTATGAACACGTTTATTAAAACGTGGCAGGAAACCATGGGTAAAACATTACTTTGTTTGGAAGCAAAATACTTCTTTTGCTAGTCTGTGATTTTTGCACATCTTGTGAAACATGAGGGCAGCTGTTTCAAAATTATTTTATTTCTTTTAACCTTGATAACTAAGCAGCAATATGAGATGTTAAGTGTATCATATCGCAGTTGGTTTTGCCATATTTGACAAAATAATTGATTTTGAAAATGATTTTTTGGCTAAATCGTGCAGCCCTAGTTCAGCTTGTGCATGCAGCAGGCCGGTCATGTCCTTCCACACCATAAAGAGTTAACCATTTCTTTATGGACCTTGTTTTGCACATCGTTTCATTGTCATGCTGGAACAAGAAAAGTTCTCTCCTCAAACTGCTGCCGCAAAGTTGGAAGCATTCAATTATTTAGTCTTAAATGTAATTACATTCCGTAGCATTAAGATATGTTTTCACTGAAATTACTGGAATAGTCAAACCTGTTAATTATAAGGGGTGTCTGTGTACTTTTGGCCATGACCCTTATCTGGGTCTCCAGAAATCGAGGTTTGCATGGTTTAATGCTAATGTGCCCTCTGTGAAAATAGGTTTTCTTGTCACATAGCTCATATAAATTCAATATAATGTATATGAGCTTGTGTACATGGTTCCTCTGAGACTTTCTCATTTCAAATGGCTGCCAGAACTGTTTGATAGCTATTTATATGGAGCTGGGTGAGATGAGGGGCGGGGAGGAAGAAAGAGAGAGAGAGAGAGAGAGAGAATCCATCCAACAGAAGCGGTGGTTACAGAGTGACACGGTGACAGACAGCGGAGAAAAGAGAGGAAGATTACCGTCCTTTAAAGGGCTGAGGAAATGAGAGCGTAACTTTGCTCTGTCAATCACCCAGGCTGGCCCGTAATAACCAGAGCACAGGTTTCTCAAATAAACAACACACCGTCTCTTTTGCTCAGGCCAGGCGGATACGATGACCAGAATTTCAATTTAGTTTAACTACTGAATTTATGGATGACCGTGTAGCAAAGAGCCAATGGTACACATATTCCACTGAGTGCAGCCAGTATAATGAATTATGGAACATAATATTGGGGTGACTATTAGAGCAGTGTGACATAGTTTCCTTTTTTTTTTTTACGTGAGATTGTTGCAGCAGTTAGTGGGGTTTTGCACTATTCTTCATTTAATTCAGATTAAATTAAGTTCCTGAGTTTTAATTTAATTTGAATTGAGATGGCAAACAGGATGCATCTTGCAGTTGTGTTTTATGGCAAAATATAAATATGTTTTGATGAAAGTACAAACTTAGTTTAGAGCAATGTGTCTCACTAATTGTGAAATAATACATTTCACATATCAGGGAATAAATAGGCATACTTTGTATAAATTAATGCTATAATTATTTGTATTTGACTAATGTTGTGTTGAATTTGTATATTTTTCCATAATTTTCCTATTTCTGCCATTAATTCAACATCCCGTGGGGTGTGGCCAATTCAAATTTAATTCCAGCTCATGAATTGAAAGGGAGCCAATTCTTAAAGGAATAGTTAACTCAAAAATTATAATTCAGCAATTTACTCCATAAATAAGTAATGAAGACAGAATTAAATTCAGAATTATCCTTTTAAATTCAGAATTTTACACAACTATAGCACAGAAGGACAGCTGCATTTAGCATTCAGAAAATTAATGGCACTTATAGGTTAAAATGTCCCTGTCTTAATGTTTGTTCAATAAATACTTAACATCAGCCTGTTAATAAAAAATAAAAAAAGTGTTTTCAGCGCAAGCGAAGTCCAAAATAGAATCAACTAAGACTTTGACTATTCTTGACAGAATCAATAATATTATTTGAATATATTATAGCATTATAGCAATCTTATCGATAAAGTGTGTTTGATTCTCATTGTGGTTTACTTCTTGGCAATTTCAACACCCAAAAGCATAGCAATTCTCTCAGGCTGTATATCTGCACTGTCTCATTTGAATCTTGATAGATCCATCCCAGTGAGTGCAACTTATCTCTACAGATTGGGCTGCTACTTAACCAACATCATGCAAATGAATGATAGTGATAGCTGGCGTAATGAGAATAATTACGATACCATTCAGACTATGAAGATACAGTAAAATAGGTGAGCTTGAAATATACATTTACATTTGTTTTAAACAACTGTTATGGATACATGTCTGTTCTTTGGGATCTCATAGGTAGGCTTAGAAAAACAGAGCTGTCAACTAGTGGTGTTTAACTGAAATAGCTCTCTTGTCCCAGCAGAGTGGATAAAACAAGTAATATGGAGTACTAACAACTTATGATTTAGAGCAACTAAGACAAAAGTACAGAGTCCAGTAATTAAACTTTTTGAAATTTTTGGAAAATATTTGGAATTTATGCATAAATGAACATTTTAAATTGGTTAAACTAATGGTGTTACAACATGCGCTAGGCTCTATTTTCGGTACGCTTGAGAATTTTTTTTTAACTTAATTCAACTGTGGACATTGTTTCCACACAATGAAAATGAATTTCCTTTATATATAGTTTATTCCTTAATATAGGCTCTATTCAGATTATTTGTGTAGCACAAACAAATTAACTGAGGTGGCCTAACTAACAATATGCATATACTGTACACTGGAGGCCAAAAGTTTGGAGTAATGTACAGATTTTGCTGTTACGGAAGGAAATTGGTACATTAATTCACCAAAGTGGCATTCAACTGATCACAAAGTATATTCAGGACATTACTGATGTAAAAAAACAACATCACTATTTAAAAATTTGTTTAATTCTTTATCAAATCTAGACAGGCCCCATTTCCAGCAACCATGACCTTATCCTTGAGTATCCATGCTAAATTGCTAGTTTGGTTCAAGAAAATCACTTGGCATTATAAAGAATGCTTCATAATATAAATAATTTTTCCATCTCCATTATGTCACCCCTTCTCTGAAGGGTTTGAAGTTGCTGACTGCATGCCACTGATATATACAGTATATACATTGGTTACAACGGTTGACAAATGTGTTATATAATAATTGCTGAGGTAATTTAATGTGTGGTCTGTGCTTTTTGGCAAAACTGATGCCAACAGGTAAACATCAAGGTGTCAGGAAATAAGGAAAGTGGGGCTTATGCTCATATCTCGGCTGTGTCCGAAACCAGGCAAATGCTGCCTACGGAGGCTGTACACGGAGGTAGGAAGGGATCAAGGTATGTCCGAATCCAATGTTCATGTCACATCCTATCTACTGAGATACCTTTATCTGATAAATTTTTGAAGTCATAGATGTATCATTCGATTTGAAATCCCACAATCCTGTGCCAGCGAATCCACGGCGGATGAGCTGAAAAAAAAAAAAAAGGCAGAAGCGGTTGACAGGCAATTTGTGTATAAATGTAATTTGAGTTTTTTGCAATTTTTTTACAACTTCTGATTCCATTTCTAGAGAAAAAATGGTATTGTAGTTATTAAATATACAGTACACTTGGTTATTGGCAGAACTCTCTTAATTTTGTTCAAGGTTATTTGACCATTGTGGTTCAGTTGGATCAGAGATTATTTTAGCAGAGATGGGCCTCTTCTAATAAAATGAATGGGAGAAATTGAAACACTCAACCAAGGAACACTCAAACCCTGGACAGACCTCGGTCCAGCTGATTTGGGAACGGTACGGCAAGGCCTGTAGACCTGTTTGCCTCCCGAGAGACCTCCCACTGCCCGCTCTGGTATGCCTGCTCAGAGGCTCCCCTTGGGGCAGACGCACTGGCACAAAGCTGGCCTGCGGGGCTGCGCAAGTACACATTTCCCCCAGTGAGCCTTCTTGCACAGGTGCTGTGCAAGGTCAGGGAGGACGAGGAACAAGTCACCCTTGTGGCTCCTTATTGGCCCACCTGGGCCTGGTTTTCGGACCTCATACTCCTCGCGACAGCCCCTCCCTGGCGAATTCTCCTGAGGAAAGACCTTCTTTCAGGGACGGGGCACGCTCTGGCATCCGCACCCAGACCTTTGGAACCTCCATGTCTGGCCCCTGGACAGGACGCAGAAGATCTATCTGGTCTACCACCCACAGTCGTAGCCACGATCAACCAAGCCAGAGCCCCCTCTACCAGGCAACTTTACGCCCTTAAATGGTGTTTATTTGCGAATTAGTGTTGTTCCTGGGCTGAAGACTCACAGAGGGGCGCAGTTAGTTCAGTGCTCTTGTTCCTACAGGAGAAGTTGGAAGGGAGGCTGTCCCCTTCCACCTTAAAGGTGTATGTTGCCGCTATCGCAGCTCAACACGATCCAGTAATTATCAGGTTCCTAAGAGGCACCCGGAGGTTAAATCCCTCCCGGCTAAGCCTGTTCCCCTCCTGGGATCTCTCAGTGGTCCTCGCCGGTCTTCAGAGATCCCCCTTCGAGCTGCTAGAATCAGTTGGCTCAGGGCCCTCTCTCTAAAGACAGCCCTGCTGATCACGCTCGCTTCCATCAAGAGGGTCGGGAACCTGCAAGCATTCTCTGTTAGCGACACTTGCCTGGAGTTCAGACCAGATAGTGAACCTGCAAGCGGTGCCCCGGGAGGAGGCAGACCCAGACCCTTCATTGCTGTGTCCAGTACATGCCTTGCGTGCCTATTTGGACTGCACTCAGAGCTTTAGGTGCTCTGAGCAGCTCTTTGTCTGCTTTGGGGGACAGCGGAAAGGGAACGCTGTCTCCAAACAGAGGCTTTCCCACTAATTGGCCTATCGCACCCAGGCCGTGCCCCCCCCCTGCGGGTCCGAGCACACTCAACAAGGAGTATTGCATCCTCATGGGCATTGGCTAGGGGCACCTCCCTAGCAGACATTTGTAGAGCAGCAGGTTGGGCAACACCTAACACCTTTGCAAGATTTTACAATCTCAGGGTTGAGTCAGTCTCATCCTTTGTTTTCTCAGGACCAAGCCGGTAGAACTTGGTACATGCTGACGGTCTGACAGGTTGAATCGTTTGCGTCCAGCGCCCTTTCCCTCGGCCGAGGTAAAACGGTGCACCTTCTTTCCCAGGAGATCCCACCCACCCACCCGGGCCCCTGGTCGATTCCTCCCTAGCCCTTTTGGGTCCGCAGTTCAGCAGAGTAACTTGCCGACCCAGACCACTACGGGTACCCTAGGCTACCCTGTACTGGAATAGGTGCTCGACAGGTCAGGCCTCCTACGCGGACTCCTCCTGTGTGCATTTCCACGGTACGGTCACCCTACGAGCTGACCCGCGTCTCCCTTAGTCAGTTTTCGCTACCCTCCGGTCGCCGTGTTGTAGCAACTCCCCCCTCCTCGAGGCTGGATCTACCACCGCACCATTCTTTCCCACATGTGACCGAAGAGGCCATGTGATATATTTTGCCACCTTTACCTCCCCTTTCGGGCAGATGTGGCCTCCGCAGGGTCTTTTCCCCCTGAAAGAATAGGAAATTGGGTAAGACCCCCTTCCCACAATGCAGTAAGGGCCCCGGCTGATCTTGCTCTATGCCGAGAAAAGAGGCCCAGCCAGGCTTGGCCTGTTCCCAGGTTGGCAAGCGTCACCTTGTTCCCCTCTAGGGTAACCAGAAGGATTCCGACAACTTTTTGGGGGCATTTGGGAAGGGTATGTGCCTTCTGAAACACAGCTGGTCGCTTGTGCACGTGAAATACCTGCCCGCTCCTGTGTCAGCAGTACACGTACACGGCCTAGCGCATGTCTGCCAACTTCTCATTGGCCTTTTTTCATAGACCAGAGGCATATTCGGCGCTCAAGAGAGACCCCTAGTGTCACTTCTTCGAAACGACGTCTTATTCCCTCCATCAGGGAACGGAGGTTACATACATAACCGAGACATTTCTGGAGGTACCTTCATAGGCAAACACTGTCTGTTGTGTCATTGACTGATAGGGCAGCGAAGCAACAAGAAAGCTACCTTTGGTTTTGGACGCAGCCATCATCGTTTTATGCATGTGCATGCAAGAGAGAGGGAGCGCTATCATCCACAAAGCCGTGAGATATTGATAAAAATAAAATGATGAATACAATATAATAATATTTTGCAACACACATTTTTTGCTATGCGGCTGGATTTTGCATTACCGCGATTAGCACCATACATTAACATTTCTTGCTGTTAACACATTCTGCTGGAATTTCTTCCACCCATAAGACGTTGGATAGTCTTATTATAAAGCATCAACATGTCAACAAGGTATACAGTTTTAAGACGTTTTTGCAGTCTTGCAGTTTGTGGTTATGATGTTGCAGTTATTCCATGAATTTTGATTTGAGAAAAATAAACTCACAAGCATTTGGCCATGCAACAGTCAGCACACCGCAACAGCATATATTCGATGCACTTCATCCTCATGCGGTAGTGAAAAGAGGCTCTGTTTGGTGGAGTGACATTTCATGAAGTTTTGTTTTAGTTGCCAGAGTGTCATGGTTTTTGCACGTAGCTTACATGCTGTCTTTCTGGTATTGCACATTTTATCGATCTTTGACCGCTTCAAAGCACATGAGTTTCCAAATGCTAAATAACTGTGTTGCATTAACCTATTTGAATTAAGTTAATTGAGTAAGCATTTAATATGTTGAGTGAACACAATCTTTTAGAAGTCTAAATCCATTTGAACATTTCATAGCAATGTAATCATATCACTATTATATTTCAGTTATTATTATTATTATTATTATTATTATTATTATTATTATTATTATATTTGCAATTGTATTTATGATCTAATTTGTAGCTATTAATATTTTTCCAACTGTTGTTATAGTGATTTTTAAGTCACTGGACAAGGGTCTGGTGAAAGGATTTTTGTTTGGTTTGAAGTGTAATTTGAAATTATAAATATTTTTGGTTTAAATTGTATGTGTTTCAATAAATAAATGTAATTCAAAAGGAAAAGGCAAAATTGGAAGAATGATACACTTTTCAATACTGATTCACTGTCAATACTAGCTATATTTTGCGTATCACTTGATCAATATGATTAATAATATTTACATTCTCTATAAGTTAATGGACAATAAACAATAGTAAAATTAATTTACATCTCTCCACTAAGGTTTTTGCATGTTTTAATATCAACTGTATTTAAGAAATCTAGTGATAAGCTTATTTCCAGTAAGTTTGGTTTATTTCAATTCCTCTGTAATCTTCGTTAAACTTTGACAATTAGTTGGACTGGCTCATTCGGTTCTTTATGTGTTGGACATGACCAAAAAGCTGACTTTTCATTCTGCCTGTAGGTTTGATTAATTTCGAATAGGTTGTTTCGACCTGAGGATGTTTTAGATCCTTTGTCCATTCGATTTGACCTGCATGTTTACTCACTCAGGCACATCACTGGTTTTGGGACAGCAGGTATACAAAAAACGTCATGGTTACTGTTGTAACCTCCGTTCCCCGAGGGATGGAACGAGACGTTGTGTCGAAAGAAGTGACACAAGGGATTTTCCTGGGATGCCAAATGTACCTCCGAACCTTAGAAAAGGCCAATGTCATGTTGCCATAAAAATGCATATGGCACCTTTGTCGATGTTCTGAGACAGACTAATGTCTTGTAGTATTTCCCCCTAATGTTGTGATTTTGTGTATAACCATGATTTTTCCCTGTTCTGCATAATATTAACTATAATGTGATTTGCATTATGCAGTGTGCAGAAGAACAGCGCATCTGTCTGTTTTTTTGTATAACGCCCCTCAGTATTCAGAATTTTTTTTTATAGCCTATCAGCATGTGTTCGTGGGGTATATTAGGGCGGCTACGTGCCGCCTAGATGCATGTTATGGTCTAATGGCCTCCCCCTTTCTGGTATTGGACACTTCCGCTCAAAGGTATGTGTTGTTGACATTGTTTTTATATTAGATGTTAGGCTAACTACCTGGCTCTGGTATCCTGTGTTAATGTTTGTTTCTTTGAATGTGATTAGCATTTGTTTGTGCGAGGCTTGTATCAAGCTCCACTGGCCAACTGCTGCATTCATTCAGTCAGCCGTTCCATTGTAGCAGTCACAGGCAATGATGAAGATGATATGAAGGACCCAAGTGCAGATTTATTTACAAATCGATGGTGATACAAGAACTAGACACAATAACTAAACTAGAAACAGGAACAGGACATAACTATGGCTCAGTTACACAAACATCTAAATAACATCAGGCTAACAACAAGCTAACAACAATACTAGACACCAGAAAATGGCAAACATCAGGGCTTAAATACATGGACATGGGGAAACATAGGCCAATGAACAAACAGAACTCTAAACAAGATGACAAGGCAATGAATCCGTAGCTCTGTATGTGTATATCCTGAGCCACAGAGATCATCATTAGAGTTTGGAAATGGTGTTATTTTGTACTAATTGAAACCATTTTATTTTGTTATTGTTTGTGTGAAGTTGGTCTTGGTATGTTGATTTGTCATTAGCTCTCCCCTGCCCTTCACACTAACATATTATGTGTCGTATGTTAAAATCCTTTTGTGTCTTTGTTTTTAATTGTATGAGTATTTGGTTAATTTTCCCTTCTGTGTTCTCAAGAGCTGAAGGCCCAGTGCAGGGGACTAGCTGTTCCCTGCTAAATGGTGGTAGTGCCCCTTTCACCTGTGGAGTGCTATGGTTTTACAACTGATTCACCTGTGTGTGTGAGTGTGTGTGTGTGTGTGTGTGAGAGAGTGAACACTTGTGGGTGACGTGTCTTTATCAGGGAATTGCTGCCCCCGGCTAGCCTTCCTGCTCCTGTTAAGCCTCAGCCCTCTGTGGTCAGTTAGTGTATATGTTGTGTTATGGGTGTGTGAAGCCTATTACAAACCACGCAGCTGATTGCGGTGCTCATAATTTTGATACACTTTTTAAATGATAGAATGAGCGTGCAGTGCCCATTCTGACTCTTATATATAAAATATTTTTGTTCCTTGGTATTCACGTCTCTCGCTCTCTTGTTTTTAAACTACAAACATGTGTGCCCTTTCCTATTTGTGATTTGAGTTAGTATTTCCCTGTTAATTCCATGGTGGCGTAGTCTGCTCATTTATTGGTTTTCCATGGCGCCATCAGCAGCATCCGCCGCCCTATCTATCCTCCTACCCCCCCAACCCCACCCGCTCTGCTACAACCAACTACATACTGGCTGCAAGGCTCCTACCCAAGTATGAGAATGGGTTGGTATTTTTACCTCAGTATAGTACTGAATGACTTTCAAAGATTTATCTCTTCAGTCCCCTTTTACTTTACAGGTTTCTTCCTCCTCCGGGCCTTCTTCTTAGAATATATTATACTTCATCTCTCTTAGTTTGAACATTTTTATATAACCCATCAGTGGGACAACATTTCACACATCTGAATTGCAGTGCAGCTTGTGCATAAATATAGCTATATTCTATAAATTGCACAGAGGGGTAAGAATTATAATTTTGATGCATTAGTGGTTAACATATTATCTACACACAATATATAGGTACGAAGACTTTTCTTCTTTGAAGAAAAAACTCAGATCTCATTGCAAAGGGATTTCCATCATACAGCTTGCAGTCAGATCTTTGAATGAAATCAAGGCGATTGAACATGCTAAAGTAAATTCTGAAGTTTCAACAAACACATTCAAAACTTTTTAGAGACTGATACCTGCACAATTTGCACTCGTGTGCAATAATGTTAGAATATTAACTTAAATGTCTAGGTCCAGGTCTGTGCGTGCTGACATAATGCATATAATGGATACTGGAGGACTGATACATAATTCATAACTTCGTATGATCATAATGTTTCTCATTTACTAACCATAAGAGAATGTTTTCATACAGACATCCTGATTCATCAATAGTTTCACACTTACGTTTTTAGATTAAAATTTAGAACCAACTCAAACCACACATACACAAACATCACAGAATCCCTGTGACAATTCTTTCTTTGTGAATTCCCCTAAATGTGTATAACAAAATTCAAAATAGGAGAACGAAAAGCCAAAGTTAAGAGGAAATTCCCCTTTGTTGGACATTATTGTTGATTCTGGTACTGATTGTGTTGCTTGAAAAGTTCTTCACTTGCTGAACTATTGAAGTTTGATGGATTGTTTCAAGAAAGTTGCCCAGAATAACCTGGGACTCAATTAAATTATCCTCTCTCAAACTATGGCAGTAACTTTTCACATTTCAAGATTGTGAATTATTGATATGTCCTTTCAGGCCCCTCATTGCTAGCTCTAAGTGATTACTCCCAACCAAACAGTAACCAACTATAAAAGCTGCCTCCAAAAACTTACATGACAATCCAATTATGAGTGCTAATGTGAGACCAATATGTCAAATAAGAAGTGTTGCACCAAAGCTCACAAGTGCTACAAGTATCACTTGTATTAATAAATCTTCTTGCATGATGTTTTTACTGTATATTAAATAGCATGGATAACATGTGCATTGAGCATAATAATCAAAAAACAGTAATTAACTAAATTAGTAAAGAATTAGTAACAAAACAAGAAACTGTGTAATCGCTGATCTAAAGTAAAAAAGTATTACAATGCCCAGGGCAAATGTATGCACTCAAAGGGTCATGTCTAAACCATTCATATTATTACAGTTAGGTTTGTAGTCCTATGTTAAATTAGTCCTTGGTTAAATGAGAATGTTGGTATTTAAAATACAGGAGAATGCATTCTTCTTCAAACAAGCATTTGAAAGTCAATATAATAATTTTTTATAATCCATAATTACTTCTGTGATGTGACATACTTCTGAGTGCAATGGGATTTTTAACATGTGTTGACAATGCAGGACTTGATTTAATCCATGGAGAATTGATTTGAAAATTAAATGTGGTCTGTATGTGACAGGATGTTGGAGTGATTAAAAAATATAGAAAGAGGGCTCAGACGGAAAGGAAAGTCATGTCAGAGTTGAAAATTATTGCATTTTACAGTAAGTGTATATACGCCCATTATACATTGCTTATCCCCGCTAATTTGCCATCCCAATAACCATATGCACACTCCAGATAAGCAAATCACAACATCTTTATTTACTCATCTGTATATTTGTAAGTCTATGTCATTGTGCTGCGACTAACTCTAAGTGACAGAAATGTCACCTTGTGCGAGAGGGATTTGTCTTTGGATGAACTTGATGCTATTATTCAGAAATCCCCCTTTAATACGGCTTGCCCTTTTAATTTACAGAACTTTTTGGCAGGACATTAAAGAATTTGTTTTAAAAGTATTTAAAGACTGTGTACAAATGGGTGACTTTACTGAATCTATGAAGCAGGGTTTGAGCTCCTTGATTCCAAAACCTAACAAAAATACTTTATACTAAGATAATTGGCACCCAATAACCTTAGTTAATAAAACTACCTCTGATTATAAGTTGTTAGCTTCCTTATATGCAAATAGATTGAAACCTTGTTTAGAATAAATTATTTCAGTTTCCCAGACCAGCTTTCTGAAAGGTAGACACAAAGCAAATAACGTCCAGCTTGTGTTGGATCTGCTAAGATTATAATGAATTGATAAATGAGGAAGCAATTATTTTATTTTTGAATTTTTACAAGGCCTTCGATACTGTGGAACACAAGTTTATGTATGAGTCTTTACACAAGATAGGATTTGGCCAAATTGGAGGGCAGGCCGGGTCGTGATTCCGCACACCTGGCCCCTAATTACGCTAATCATGCCTCCGAAAGGGAAAGGAGGAGGCGAGAACCGGCTTGATAATATAAATCATAGTTTAATATGAAACTTAACCAAAAGACAAAAACACACAGGTGTCAGGGAGCTGCTCGTAACTCTCTCTCTCTGTCGCACTGCCGTCTCCGGTCAGCCCCTATCACCCTCGAAGGCTTGATTAGCCTCGCCCTCTGCCCTGCCACATTCCTCTCACGTACTCTCAGGCCGAGAAGCCCCCGGTATGACAGCATGGTGTGGACATTTTCATATACACAAATGCAAGGTTACTGATTCAAGACCCAATTTTAGCGTGTTTTGTATTGATTAAATATTATTTTACGACTCCCTGTGCTCATTATCTAGTAAAAAAAATCTAATAAAACTTTTGTTGAGAAGATTGGTTATATAAGATTAAGATACCTCAAGAGTTGATTTTGTCTATGTGTTTTTTTTGTTATTGATGTTTTTTATTGTTATATTGATGGTGACTGATGCGAGACTTCTTGGTGGCACAGCAAATGAGGGCCTTACCTACGAACTCTGAGGTCTCTGAGAGTCCAGTGGCATAGATCACCAGAGTCAACTTCGAGTCTGCGTTTGGAGCTTCCCACCCCAGGGTAAATATAGGGACATCAGCGGAGAGACCTCAGGGGAGATTCCATCCATCTACAGATCCCCTCCTGGTGACTGAGCAGCCACGTGTGCCACACCAGGAGCCCTGGATGCCAGCATATCAAGAGGGGGAGGATATAGAGGACTATCTTTTCCGTTTTGAGCATTTGGCAAAGACTTGGAGATGGCCAGGGGAGGAATAGGCATGTCGATTGGTGCCATTACTAACCAGAAAGTTGCTGGAAGTATACATAACCATGGATGAGGACAAGGCTGTTGTCTATAATGACCTGAGAGAGGTGCTGTTGGAGAAATTCGATATTTCCATGGGGACCTACTGTCAACGCTTCAGGAAGACATTGACAACCCCGGGAGAGACACCCACCAAGACCTACCATTGTCTAAAGGGGCTCTACTGTCACTGGGTCAGACTAAAGCAATGCACTAAGAAGGAGATCATCATCCTAGAGCAACTGCTTCAGATTCAGCCTTACGATGTCCGGACATGGGTGAGGGAACAGAAGCCAACTGATTGACTGACAGCTGCCAGATTTGTAATGCAGTACCTAGAATGCACATCGGGGAGGACTTCCACATCAACAGTAATCATCTGCCAGAGGTAACAAGGTCACCGAGCGGGGCAATGAGGGTAACACCTTTACTGGTACTAGCAAAGAACTGGTGTGTTTTTGTTGCCAGCAACCAGACCATAAAGCCTCTAATTGTCTGGTGCATAAGCCTAAACTCTCTAAGTTTTGTTATGTCCCATGGAAGGGTGACAATAATGGAGATCGTACTAAACTTACTGCCAGTTTCCATGATATGACTGATAATGGACAAACATTAAAGGCATTGGTAGACACAGAGAGCTCAATGTCCCTCATTAAGCACTGTCAAGTCTCTGAATACAGATTGACTATTCCAATACCACTGCCATACAGTGAGTTCATGTTAACAGTAAAATGTATCCTATGGCTGAGGTTATGGTCAATGTCAATGAACAGTTGTATCTGATGAGTGTTGGGGTGGTTGAAAGGTTACTTGCTGATATGGTGTTGGTATGGGATATGCCTGTGTTAAGTGACCTGTTAAATATATCGGATGTGTGTCATGCTACGGCATCTGCTATGTCTTGCCAAGTGCTAACACAAGCCAACACAAAAGTTGGTTTGAAGCCACTGCCGGACTTAGGCAATAGACTGATCCAGGGCAGGAATAAACGTAGAAAATAATTTTGGCAGCACCGATTGGAGAACAATATGTGTACTCTCACTTCTGTGGGGGTCTACTGAGGGTTTGGACTGGAGGTCAGGGATTGTAAGATATCAAAAAGTATATTGCAGTACCGGCAGCCAGTACATTCTAGTTATCAGTGACTATGTGACCAGGTACCCTGCAACCTACCATCTATGCACCATCTCCACTGCCAAGGTAATCAGCACACCTGTACAGCACTTTTCCAGTGTCTGCATCCCAGACGAGATCATTACCGACCAGGGCACCAACTTCACATCCCGACTCATGAAGCTACTGCACCGACAGCTTGGTATCACTCCCATTCTTTTTGAGAGGAGTAAGATGTGCAAGAGTGGTGCCATTTTTCTGAGTGGTGTGTTTGTGATCCTTTGTGTAGAAGGAAATCCGGCCAAGAGCTGTGTATATATTTTTGCGCACATTTTGGGAAAAAACGGACACTGTAAATAAATGTCCTAGCACCAACGTGCTATCGTGGCTGAGCCATCATTCTTGTGCAGAAAGTTTGGTCTCACTGAAATTGCACTGCACTCACAGCATGCATTATAACAATAACAAAAAAATAGTTTAAACCTGCTTTTCTCAGAAAAGCTCAAATGCTTGACAATTAACAAGCAAATCATTAGAAACCCTAAAGATTGCACGCTTCAATACTTTTCCTAACTAAATACATGCTAAAAAACTAAAAAATCTGAGCTATATGCTATAGCTGATGTCAGTTTCAAACAGACATTACATGAGACATGGCAATTCTACTTCTGATAGAAACCTAACCCCTGAGGCACTAGTATTAACCGCAGCATATGTACACAGTCTTTCTTCATATTCTGACAAATTCTTGTTAGACATTCTTTGTATTTTTACCCTGAACTGCTAGCAGTCTACACGCTCTACATTTAGACAAAATGGCGATGCAGGGCTTGTTGTGGGATCATAAGACAACATAAATCTCCAAAAAGATTTCAGCCATTTGTTTCCATGAGGCCTGACAGTGTACTGCACAGTACACTCCAGTCCGGAGTGTGAGCAATGATGTGCTTTTCCCTGAAGCAAATACCATAAACATTTTATGGCATGTTTTAAACAGACTTCACAACACAGCTGTGAAATATAGAGTTAGGTTAAAGGCTGGAAAATTGGAGCAAAAATTATGTATAAAAACACAAAAAATAGGACTAATATACATCAAAATTGTAAAAATCTGTCACAGTTATCATTCAAGTATAACCATTTCAAAAAAATTATTTGAAATGATAATCTCTTTACTTTTCTCTTTGATTATGCCATGTCACACTTGCAATCATGCTGTTGTACTGAATGTCAACGTGACTATTACAGTGTTGTTGTGAATGTGATACATGTCTACTTTCCGCTAACAGAAATAGATCCAAATTAAGCCAAAGCAGGATCAAAAAATGTTTCACAGAGCAACAAACAGATTGACAGCCTTTCTGGAATGCTGCAAATATATACTGATTTCAGTGTGAATTCGGAAATAGTAAGAGGACTTTTCTTGAGTTAAACTCAATCTGTGCTAACCCAAATTTGAAGCACTGCTCCCAGTGTCTGAAACAGGAAGTGGTTTTGAACACAAGGCCATGTGTGAGCTCCAGCTATGATGTGAATTGCACCAAAAGCAACTAAAGTGAGTTATTTTAGCTCTAAATTATGTAAAAAAAAATTCAAGGGGAATGCATATGTTATTACCTCTATCTCCAATCCCCAACTCTACCGATTTGGAGTAAAAATGTAATATTAGATGGAAAATGCAACCTCTAAATCATGCTCATCACTGATTCTGCAAATGCAATGTGATGTATGTGCAAATGATGAAGTGTCTCCAGTGTTCCATGCTGCCAATGCAACATCTTACAAAAGCTTACTGGGATAACTCCGTCGAATTGATCCCCAATCCTTGATTTTCTTCTTCCACATTTGTTCATAAACCTAAATTTTAAACTTTACAAACGTGTGAACATATCTCCGATACTACTCTTTATAAAAAACAATCAGATTTCTTTGATATCGCTACTTACATCCAACTTTCCGAACTTCCGCTACTAGTCTTAGCCCACTAGCACTGCACGCGTGGTCTCTCGCCTATCGATCGTCTTACTTACACCTGTATAACTGAAAGCTATAATTCGCCATTATAGCACATCTGCTATAATGGCGAATATAGCAGATGTGTGTCTAACGCTACCTCTGTGTGCAGGTGAAGACACCTTTGAACTACATTCGGTGCAGTTGGAGCTCGAATCCGTCGAGAGGCAGATCCACGACCTGCTAGAGAGACAGGCCGAGCTGCGAGATCGGCGGTCCGCGCTTGAAACATCACGCGCCGATGCTCACAGGTCAGTGGTTAATAATTTTTTGACTCCGACCTCGTCTACTCCGTGTGTTTCTCTGCACAGGTCCCGAGCAACCAGGACGCGATCATCCCTGGCTTCATTCACTCCGGCACCGACACATCACCACGGACCCTGGGTGATTCCACGGCGGAAGACGCGAGCCAGGACCAGACCAAGGACCTCCCCGCCCCTCCCGGCTTTCAAGATCTCCACCCGGAACCGCTTCTCACCTCTTCGCGAGTCAGAGCGCGACGACGCCGTGATCATCTGCGCTTCCACTGTCCGTCATGTCCGCGCTATCTCTGGCAAAGGTAAGGTGCGCACTCACTGCTTTCCTGGTGCTCGTGTTCTTGATGTCTCTACGCAGGTTCCCGAGATCCTGAATGGTGACGAGCGCGTCGGAGCTGTCGTGCTGCACGTGGGAACGAACGACACCAGGCTGCGGAAGACGGAGGTACTGAAGAAGGACTACAGGAGCCTGATCGAGACGGTATGCAGCACTTCGCCAGAAACAACGATCGTCGTGTCTGGACCGCTTCCCACATACCGACTAGGACAAGAAAGGTTCAGTAGATTATTTGCTCTAAATGAATGGTTAATGTCATGGTGTAATGAACAGAGACTGCTCTTTGTTAATAATTGGAATCTGTTTTGGGAGCGACCTAGGCTCTTCCGTGCTGATGGCCTTCACCCCAGCAGAGTCGGAGCGGCTGTTCTGTTGGACAACATCTCCAAGACGCTACACACCATATGACTAGTAAGTCAAAGTCCAAATCACAGTATTTGCTGTCCCAACTTAATTGATATAAGTACCAATGTAGAACATTATATAGAAACTGTGTCTATTCCTCGTTTAGTAAAGCCAAACAATACATCTACTGTAGGATCTAGGAAAAAGCTAATTGTAATTAAACCAGAAAATCTCAATATCAGTGAACAAAAACAATTTCTAAAGCTAGGTCTTCTAAACATTAGATCGCTCACACCTAAGGCGGTTATTGTAAATGAAATGGTCTCAGATAATAGTTTTGATGTATTTTGCCTTACTGAAACCTGGCTTAAACCAAATGATTATTTCGGTCTAAATGAGTCTACTCCGCCAGGATACTGTTATAAGCATGAGCCCCGTCTGATTGGTCGTGGCGGCGGTGTTGCAACAATCTATAGAGATATTCTTAATGTTACGCAGAAAATAGGTCACAGGTTTAATTCGTTTGAAGTACTTGTGCTAAATGTTACACTCTCAGATGTAAGAAAAAAATCCCTATTATCTCTAGCCTTGGCTACCGTATATAGACCTCCAGGGCCTTACGCTGATTTCCTAAAAGACTTTGCAGACATTCTATCAGATCTATTGGTCAATGTCGATAAAGCAATAATTGTTGGAGATTTTAACATACACGTAGATAACACAAATGATGCGTTAGGGGCTGCGTTTACAGATTTGTTAAACTCCTTCGGGGTCACGCAAAACGTCAGTGGTCCCACTCATCGCCTAAATCATATGCTAGATTTAATTATATCATATGGAACCAATCCAACCGATATAGATATTATACCGCAAAATGATGATGTCACTGATAATTACATGGTAACTTGCATACTACGTACCACTGAAATCTGTCATATTGTGCCACGTTATCGACCAAGCAGAACAATCCTTCCAACCACAATATATAGATTCTCAAATAGCTTACCTGATCTATCTCAGCTGCTCAGTGAACCCAAACAAACAGATGAACTAGAGGAAATGACTAGCAGTTTGAGCACCATTTTCTCTGGTACATTAGAAATTGTTGCACCAATTAGATTAAAAAATTTTAGAGAAAAAACTAGAGCACCATGGTACAACAGTGCTACGCATGCTATCAAGAGATAAACTCGTAACTTGGAGTGTAAATGGAAACAAACTAATTTAGAGGTCTTTAGAATCGCATGGAAAGACAGTATGTCACGTTACAAAAAGGCTCTAAAAACAGCCAGGGCTGAGCACCTCCGCAAACTAATAGAAAATAACCAAAATAATCCAAGGTTCTTATTTAACACCGTGGCTAGACTAACAAATAAACAGAGATCACCTGAGCAAAATATTCCGTTACAGTTTAGTAGTAATGATTTTATGAATTTCTTCACTGAGAAAATAGAAAACATCAGAAACACAATTGTAAACACAATTGTTAATGTACAATCTTTTATGGTGTCTTATGATTCAGCCTCAATTATCGCCCCTCAAGAACAACTACACCGCTTTACAACTATAGGACAGGAAGAGCTAAATAAACTTATCATTGCATCTAAAACAACAACATGTTTACTAGATCCAATACCCACTAAACTACTGAAAGAAGTGTTACCTGTAGTGGAAGAGCCTCTTCTCAATATTATTAACTCGTCTTTATTTTTAGGTCATGTTCCAAGAATATTTAAGCTGGCAGTTATAAAACCTCTCATTAAGAAACCACAATTAGATCCAAATAACCTAGCAAATTACAGACCCATCTCAAATCTTCCATTTATGTCTAAAATATTAGAAAAAGTTGTGTCCGCTCAATTGTGCTCTTTCTTGCAAGAAAATGATATCTATGAAAAATTTCAGTCAGGATTCAGACCGCATCATAGCACAGAAACTGCGCTAGTTAAAATTACAAATGATTTACTTTTAGCTTCTGACCAAGGCTGCATCTCAATATTAGTTCTACTCGATCTTAGCGCTGCATTCGACACTATAGATCATAAAATACTCTTGGATCGACTACAAAACTACACTGGTGTTCAGGGACAGGCATTAAGCTGGTTTAGATCGTACTTATCAGACCGTTACCATTTTGTCTGTTTAAATGGAGAAAATGACGAAGATAACGTCAGTAGACTATGGAGTGCCACAAGGATCTGTGTTAGGCCCTCTATTATTCTCAATATATATGCTGCCACTTGGTAAAATTATAAGAAAACATGGAATTAATTTCCACTGTTATGCTGATGACACTCAATTATATATCTCATCACGACCAGATGAAAACACTAACTTATCTAACTTGACAGAGTGTCTTAAAGATATAAAATGCTGGATGACGCGTAATTTCCTGTTATTAAATTCCGATAAAACGGAGGTATTACTTATTGGTCCAAAAAACTACCCACAAAATCCCTTACAATACAACTTTAATTTAGAAGGATGTCCTGTTACATTATCCACTACAGTAAAAGACCTGGGTGTTTTACTAGACCGCAACTTGACTTTCGAAAATCATATTTCATCTGTTACGAGAACAGCCTTTTTCCACCTTAGAAACATTGCTAAGCTACGTAACATGCTATCTGTTTCTGATGCAGAAAAGTTAGTTCATGCATTCATGACCTCGAGACTAGATTACTGTAATGCTTTATTAGCTGGTTGCCCTGCATCCTCAATAAACAAGCTACAGTTAGTCCAAAATGCAGCCGCTAGAGTTCTTACTAGGTCAAGAAAATATGATCATATAACACCGATTTTAGCATCTCTACACTGTAATTGATACGGAACTTAATAGGTAGCCAAAGTATTACTACTGACCTATAAAGCCCTAAATGGTTTAGCTCCTGAGTATTTAACGGATCTTCTATCGCCATACAATCCATCGCGCTCTTTAAGATCACTAAATTCGAGGCTTCTGGTCATACCTAGGATATCTAAGTCCACTAATGGAGGGAGGGCGTTCTCACATTTAGCTCCTAAACTCTGGAATAGCCTTCCTGATATTGTTCGAGGCTCAAACTCGCTGTCCCAGTTTAAAACTAGATTAAAGACGCATCTCTTTAACCAAGCATTCACATAATGCTTACTTTTTATACTACTGCTGAATCAGTTATAATGCATTAATATTATGAACATCAGCTATGCTAATTATTTCCCATCTGCTTTTCTGCTGTTATCCCCGAGGTAAATAGCGTTTGTCAGCTCCAGTTTGTATCCAGCCTCTCACGGAGACTTCAGATGCCCCATCACCATGGACTACTTGAAATGGGATACATAGACTAACTATTGCCAACAAAAGCCTTCATCAGCCAAACAAGGACAATTGCATCTAAGTGAACCTCTGGAATTTAATCAAGGATGGACTTCAAAGACACTGGTCACTAATCTTGCAGTTCAAACACAATCACTGTCTAAATACTGACCCTTAACACTTAATAAGTTTAATAGTTTTTTAAATCATGTTTTTTTAACTATAAATAATTCTTATTTACATTATTCATGATGTTAGCCAGAGGGGAACTGGCCCCCCACAGTGAGTCTGGTTTCTCCCAAGGTTATTTTTCTCCATTAACCATCATCTTTTGGAGTTTTGTGTTCCTTGCCACAGTCACCTTCGGCTTGCTCACTGGGGTATTAATATAAATATTATTTAATTATTTTTAAACACGATAAAGAATCATATCTTATCTAATTCCACAACAGGGCTCCAAACAAAAAATCAATTAAGGAGCCACTGGCTCCTATAGGGGGAAAAACAGGCGCCAAAAATTTTCATTTTTAACTCCTTCCATTCCTTTTCGTCCCGCAGCTCGCATGCAAGAAAAACTGCACGTGCTAACAGTGTAGTCTGTGGAGCATTCTTCGCAATTATGTGATCACGTGCATTTTTTATGCTTGTTACGATCACCGTGTTTTCTCACAGTCTCTTTTTTGAAATGGTTAGTTCCTGCAATGAACTCCGTTTTCCCCGCTATTTCTTTGATATAAACTTTTGTAATGTATTTCGGGAAATGTAATGCAAATTTTAAAATCAAAGGGAGTAAATTTTTACTGTCGCCAATGGCGACCTTGACAGAAATTACACTCGCAAATAAATTTATTTGGTCGCAAATGCGACCATTTTTAGTCGCAGTTTGGAGCCCTGCACAATGATGATGATTTATCGACTTTATAGACATTACATTTTTATCGTCTGTTAATGCTGAACTTCTGTAAAGCTGCTTTGAAACGATGTGTGTTGTGAAAGGCACTATACAAATAAAATTGACTTGACTTGACATTTTATCGGTTGCACCACAAGAGAAAGCAAACACATATGAACTTATGCAAAAATATCTGATGGGAACTGCCACTTGTCAACAACTCTGAAAATGGGGCCGATGTCAGGGTACTGGAACATTTGTTAGTAACATGTCGACTTCTCATGTGATAATTTTGAGTAATGCAAACAGGCCACGTCCACTCTAATATATATTTTTGGTTGTAAATACAATGACTTTGATATGTTTATGCCTCTTATCCACAACGGAACAGCGTTTTCCTCCACTGACAAAGGACACTTTTGAAAATGCTCTCCAGTACCACATACCTTGGAAATTGTTTAGGAAACAGGGTCAGGATAAGTTAGGAAAGTTAGGAAATGGATCGAAAACATTTTAGTGTAAATGTCGTCTCAGTGAATTGTCCCAATGTTGTTAAAATATCAACAATCATGTAGCGCCAAATATCCAATCAGATTAGAAGTCCTGGAAAAGCTATTGCATAATTAAAATGAATGCATGCATTGTATACACATGTACTATACTTAGAGTACTACTCTTTGTCAATAACAAGGGTTTTCAAGTTCTCAAATACCCTCTAACATTGTTACCAATTATGTATTGTCATTTCTCTCAGCTTCTTTCAAATTCCTTGCAAGACTATGAGGCTTTACAGCATCCCAGTCCACCATATATCTGAGCATCAGAGTGATGCTCCAGAGAGATCTGTCTACTTTATTCTCAGCAGCAGCAATCAGCAGGGAGAAGGTGGAGTTTTACAAAGGGAATGCAGATTGCTAAAGGGCTCAAGTACTCACAAAAAAATCTACTCTCATAAAACTCTAGGCTGTAGGGAATGGATACACCCTGAGGATGTATAAAAGTTATCAACTACTGAGCAGCATAATAATGCTAAATAAACAAAAAACTGGAATAAGACAAAAAATTGATTAATATCAACACACAAATGGTAAGCATGAGTCATGGGTTTGATTCCCAAGGAACATAAATAATGTAAAAATTATATTATTTGAAGGTATATACAGTGTGTGTGTAAATACAGAACTGGTGGACAAAAGTTTGGAATAATGTACACAATTGCCCAAAAAAAAGGTTTCATACAAATGTGTACACTACAGTCTTCAAAGACAAATCATAACTGGCTCTAACAAGGACAGAAAGAGATGTGGAAGGCCCAGATACAACTAAACAAGATAAGTACATCAGAGTCTCTAGTTTGAGAAATAGACGCCTCACATGTCCTCAGCTGACAGCTTCATTTGCTCAAAACCAGATTAAATGTACAACAGTAAGAGAAGACTAAGGGGTACAGGCCTTATGGAAGAATTGCAAAGAAAAAGCCACTTTTGAAACAGAAAAACAAAAAGAATATGTTAGAGTGTGCAAAGAAACAGAAATTGGACAACAGATAATTGGAAAAGAGTGTTATGGACCGAGCATTTATGGGATCAGCTAGACTGTAAGGTGCGTGAGAAGTGCCTGATAAGACATTGCCACATCTATGGCAAGTGCTACAGGAAGCAAGGGGTGAAATGTCACCTTAGTATCTCGACAAATTGACAGCTAGAATGCCAAGGAACTGCAAAGCTGTTATTGCTGAACATGTAGGATTTTTGATGAGAACTCTTTGAAGAAGTTTGGGTTAGGGTTAAGTTCTGAAATTATAATTAATTTCTTTCAAATTGTAATAGTAATTTTTCACATTATTAATGTCCTGACTATACATTGTGATCAGTTGAATGCTACATTGGTGAATAAAAGTACCAATTTCTTTCCATAAGAGCAAACTATGTACATCAAATTTTATCTTTTGGGAAAGTGAATATACTAGGGCTGTTGATTTAAAGCATTAATTATATATCAAAAATAAGGCTTTAAAAAATAACGTAATGTCCCTGAACTGTGATATGGAATATTCCTTTCCTCTAAGCAATTCCAACTTGAAGTAACACCTTTTTTCTCCAGGGAGCAGTAATTGAAACTTCAGCTGTTTGGGCAATGTGGTTATGCAGAGAACAAACCAACCTCACCCACAGCAGACAAAACCAGATACAAGATGTGTTTTTTTAAGCTTCAAACTATGTTTAACTTTACACAGCAACTTAAAAATTGTTTATGATGCAACACAAACGAGACGCTCCAAAATCATCTGACGCAGGTGTGCATTGACGCATCCTTAGAATCGCCCTCATAATAAATATATGTTGGACTGATTGACAAAATCAATTGCAAAATGGATTGTGTGAACTCTAGGCCAATGATAGGCAGAAAACATAAGTTCAATCATTTGGAAATAAACAAAATATTGCATCGTAAAGACATTTTGAATTGTCTTTTTGGTAACACAGTATTAAGGTTATATTCATTAATATTAGTAACTGCATTATTAAAAATTATGAGTATATATGAGTAGTTCAAGATGGCACCTTGTATGGCTGCTGCGTTGTGAGCTCTGACACAATATTGCATTTTTTATTTATTTATTTTTGTCTACAATTCTTATGTTTTTTTGTCTTGGATGTTGTCTCATTTTGTCTATGATAGATAAACACTTGTGTACAATAGCACACTGGTTCTGCAATAGCACACCGAAAACCGGACTTTAAATACCTCAATGCGAACACGCTGTTTTCAAACACGCCCTTAGTCTGGGAAGCCCGGATGCGGAAATGCAGTCGGAATAGGGGAAGGAGAGCTGGCGTTCTCATCAGACTAAAACATCCAGCAAATCGACCCCCGCTACCCAGTATTCTACTGGCAAATTTCAGTTTCTGGATTACAAGCTCCGCGAGCTGAGCGCAGATCTCTTTCCAACAAGAGACGAGGGACTGATACATTATCTCTCTTACAGAAACTCGGATGTCTTTTTGGACTCAAGATGGCGCCGAGTATGGCTGCTGCGAGCTCCGATACAACTTTGCAGTTTATTGTTTGTTTTGTTGACATTTTTTTTGTTTTTTGTCTTTGTTGTCTGCCTTATTGTATATGACAGACAAACGCCTTTGGACATTGGTTCTACAATTACACACTAAAAACTGGACTTCAAATTCCTCAATGCTGACCCGCCGTTTACAAACACGAGAGCGGAGCCCTTTGTCTGGGCTGCATGGCCGAGGAAACGCAGAAGGAAAAGGTGAAAAAGAGCCAGCGTTCTCATCAGACTAAAACATCCAGCAAATCGACCCCCGCTACCAGTGTATTTTTTATGATCAACAAATCATGTTGTGATCAGAGGAACGTACATTTTAATCAAGTCTTTCTGCTCTCCTGATCTGGAATATCTCATGCTTATGTGTCGACCATTCTGGATACTGAGGGAATTCACAGCGGTCATTATCACAGCTGTGTACATCCCCCCACAAGCCGACACAGACCAGGCACTCAAGGAACTGTATGGGAGCATAAGTGAGCAGGAAACCACGCACCCTGAGGCTGCGTTCACTCTCTCCCATCTGGAAAAAGGGAACACATATGTGAGAATGCTGTTTGTAGACTACAGCTCAGCATTCAACACCATAGTGCCCTCCAAGCTTGATGAGAAACTCTGGAATCTGGGCTTAAACAGCTCGCTGTGCAGCTGGATCCTGGACTTCCTGTCAGGCAGACGTCAGGTGGTTAGAATGAGCAGCAACATATCCTCATCACTGAACCTCAACACTGGAGCACCGCAGGGCTGTGTTCTCTTCCCATCACAGAGGAATTCACATGGTTTGTCCAAGTCAAGGCCATTTTGAACTAGGCTCACCAGTGCTTCTTTTTCGGCTGAGGACGTTTGGAATGAACAACCACATCCTCACATGGTTCTACACCACCACTGTAGTTAACATCCTGACTGGCCAACCTGGTATCACGCCAAAGCGTGTAATAGACACGCTGGTCCACTAGCGGATGCGTGTCAGTGTCACGCTTTGCCTCCTCTAGGCGTGTACATGACACGCGTGTGTGTAGTTACAATACCAGCAGGGGGCAATCATTTCCTCAATGCCAACAACTCTCCACGCACCAAAGAGAAAGGACTGGCTGCATCACCGCCGGGTACGGCAACCGCACCGCCCTCAACTGCAAAGAATGGTGCGAACTGCCAGACACATCATCGGAGGTGAGCTTCCCTCCCTCCAGGACATCTATACGAAGCGGTGTGAGAAAAAAGCTTGGAGGATCATCAGAGACTCCAGCCACCCGAGCCATGGGCTGCTCTCACTGCTACCATCAGGCAGGTGGTATTGCAGCATCAGGACCCGCACCAGGCGACTTTCATGACAGCTTCTTTCTCCAAGCGATTGTGGCGAGTGGAACTTTTATTTTTGGCGTAGAGCGCCTTTTTGACCGCTCAACGCCCGGGCTCAAGACACCAGCTACGCCACCCGGGGAATTTCACCCCGAGAATAGAATTTAACTAGTTTCGATAGTTAACCCACCAAATCCAGAAAGCACACAGATTCGACTTATGCACGAAGCCAGAGACGTGGTTATGTTAAAAAAACAAATCATTTTATTTATACAATTACAAAAAAAAACATCAAATATAAAGTAACAGACTCATAAAATAGGGAAAATTAGTGTTGAGGCCTTACCAGTGAAGGGACAGGGTCAAGGGGGGTAGGATCTCAAAACAGGATCCCCCCTAATCACACGTGACCACACACACACCCACACACGCGCACACACACGCACGGGTAAGAAAAATCAAAACTCAAGAAAAACCAAAAAAGAGGGGAAACACAACACACAGAAAGAGACACCACCACCCGACGACACAGACACCACCACCTTCGGCACTCAGCAACTATAGGAGAAGAACATTCAATTATTGGGGGAAAACTCAATCAGTAAACCAAAAATAAATGAACAACTTCGTTATGAGACAAATCTAAATTTGCAAAAATGACTTAATAGCTGCCTAGTGCTCAACCAAAAATTAATAACAGATCATAAAGTTTCAACAGAAAAAGTCTTTGTCAGAACGTAAATAAAAGAAATATAAATGAACCAAACAAAAATCACTTACATCACAATCTAACAAATAAACATAAACCCCACAATGAAAACAACTTCGTTCTGGGGCAAATATAGGCAGCAAAAAGGGGACTTAATAGCTGCCTAGAGCCTGACAAAAATAACCAAAAATTAACAGATTGTAAAGTTTCAACAGAAATAAACAAAGTATTTTGGTCAAAACTTAAACAAAAGAAATATAAATTAACCAAACAAACAAAAATCACTTAAATCACAATCTAACAAATAAACCCATAAACATACACCCCACTCTCCACACACACACACACACACACACACACACACGGGCGAGCCACCAAAAGACAAAGCGATCGGCCGTGTTACCGTGACTTCAAATACAGCCCTACCAAACACCCAGTTGGACAACGAATCCTAGCGCTGAAAGGGCGCATAGAGGCGCTATTTGCCTAAGGTGAGCTCATGTAGCTATCACCCGTTGAACAGTCTATGGTTAAAACAGAAATCAATTGAGACAAAACAGCAGCGTGGCATAGAAGGAAGGAGCTAGTGTAGATACCAGCGCAAGCGAAGCAGTTTACAACCCTGATGTGCAAAAACAAGCCAAATTCAGTAACTGTTTATAATTAAACAAGATATACCCGCAATGCCAACTAGTATACATACCCGTCAGGGAGCTTCACACCAACAGTGCCGATCGTACAGCTACACTGAGCCAACAGCAAAACTCAGCCTGATTCAGTTACCGGAAGGATCGGGTTTGTAACAGGGAGACACTGCAAAAGACACTGCACGCTGTAATACCCATCCCAACACACGAAGCCTATAGGTAACAACAAATTAACCATACTGTATTACCTGTCGAATTACCGTAACTGCACCGCTGACGCAAAAGGATCCAGAGCGGAAATGTGCCTCCGGAAACGAGTACTACGTGTCAAAAGGGCACACCCCCTGCCTATATAGCATGCAGTTACATCCTGATTGGTCCAGAGAAATTGAGAGATTGAAACCATTGCGATCAATCAACCTGCTACAATCTACCCCAACTTTTGGAACGTCGCCCCGACGATGGAGCAGACACAACCGGTTTTGCCCTGACTACTTCCATGGTCTAAAGATGGCCAACACAGAATTAGCCAAAGGGTCCGGAAGGTTTACTGAACCACTCGTCGGTCCCCCCACCGCCCTCGGGAGGCGATTGATATTAGAATGGTGGCCTGCTGTTGGCCGAGCTGTCCGCCGAACTGCAACTTCACCGGTGTCGGGATGGATGGTAGGTGAAACTGCGTTCGCAGTGCTGGGAGCCCCCACAAGGTCCAAAACCGGGAACACTAGATTGGTTTGAGGTTGTACTACCAACGGAGGCTCCTGCCTGAGGACCAGCTGATCACCGTCACCAAAATACTCTTCAGAGTCTAAGTGATCTACGGGAGGTGACGAAAAAACAGCAGGGCCACCAGGAGGGTCTAACCCAACCACGGCCTTCAGCAGGGCACGATTGACATGCCTGGACTTAGTCAGATTGTCTACCGGTGCTATGGTATACACAGCTCCACCTTCGGCCGGTGCCCTCAGAACTCTATATGACACAGGATCATACAGATCTTGGATCTTATGACGACCTCGTGTACTGAAGTTCCGCAACCACACCAACTGGCCTACTTTCAGAGGGTGGTCTCGAACATGCTGATCATAATTCCTCTTGCGACGGTTGGCCGCACTCTTCAACCGTTCCCCAGCCCCCTCAAAGGCCATCCGTAAGCGGGTCTGATGTTCCTGAATCCATTCATGAGTACTGCCACCGAGAGGATTCTGTACTCTACCTAACAGGAAATCAACCGGGAGCCTGGGCTCCTGCCCAAACATCAACAGAAAAGGGGACTCCCCAGTGGCCTGATGAGGGGTGGTGTTATAAGAATACAGCACCTGCGGCAGACAGGAACTCCAATCCCGCTTCCGAGACACCGGAAAGGTACGCAAAAAGTTGTGCAGAGTTCGATTGAAGCGTTCACACTGACCATTACCAGCTGGATGGTACGGAGTGGTACGAGACTTCTCGATGCCATAGAGCCCACAGAGCTGCTGGATCAGAGAACTCTCAAAATTGCGGCCCTGGTCCAAGTGTATACGAGCAGGAACACCAAACTTTGAGAACCATTCTGTCACCAAAACCTGAGCCACAGTGGGGGCTCTCTGGTCACGGGTAGGAACAGCAAGCGTATACTTGCTAAAAACATCAGTCATAACGAGGACATTTTCCAACCCGTTACAGGTCGGTTCTAACACTGTGAAATCCATAGCTACGATCTCATTTGGCCTTGAAGCCAGCAAGTGCCCCATAAAGCTGCGAGCAGCTGGCTGTGTGTCCTTAGCCACTTGGCACCTCTCACAGGCCCGACACCATTGTGCAACTGCAGAGGACATACCCGGCCAGTAACACCGCCGTCGCAAAAGCTCTAATGTTCTTTCCACACCCTGATGACCATGGTCTTGGTGAACCTTGGTCAACACCTCTTCCCTTAAGGAAGCTGGCAAGATTAACTGGGACACCGCCTCAAGGCCATCAGGGCGGAAGACCTGGCGATACAAGATCCCGTCCCTTTCTATCAACCGGTCCCACTGGCGGAGCAATGCCAAGGCAGGCTGTGAGACTGCCTTCCGCTCCTCCCCATTGGGACGAGTCCCTTTCTGCCAGAAGACCAGGGCCTCTTTAATGACCGGATCTGCCTGTTGCAAAGCACCAAGATCTGACAATGTATATTCTGGCAAGGCGACAATAGCAGATTGAACTGCTTCAACTTGGTTCACTTGGGCATGCGGTAAAGAATCCGGAAGTAATGTACCAGGAACCATGGCCTCTCAGTCCTGCAAGCCGGGAGGATATTGACGGGACAGAGCATCTGCATTTCCATTACTTCTCCCTGATCAATATTTAATTTCAAAATCAAAGGAGGCCAGCTGTGCTGCCCAACGTTGTTCGGTAGCACCAAGCTTCACCGAGGACAAATGGCTAAGGGGGTTGTTGTCTGTGAAGACAACACATTTGTGGCCCAGCAGGTACTCCCTAAACTTCTCGGTCATGGCCCACTTGAGCGCCAAAAATTCCAGCTTCATGGAGCTGTAGTTTTGCATGTTGCGCTCAGTGGGCCTCAGACCTCGGCTGGCGTAAGCCACTGGTCTAAACTTGCCTGCCTGCTCCTGGGAGAGCACTGCCCCAAGTCCCCCGTAGCTTGCATCAACCTCAAGAATGAATGGTAAAGAAAAGTCGGCATAAGCAAGCACAGGTGCAGTAACGAGTTTAATCTTAAGTGCCTCAAAATTACATTGGCACTGCTCCGTCCAATGTCCCCCCACAGACAGCTCTGCTCTTCTCTTCAACTTAGTGCCTCCTAGTTCAGCAACCAGCCTATGCAGCGGGGCCGCCAATTTGGCGAACCCCTCCACAAAGCGGCGGTAGTAACTCGCAAAACCCAGGAACGATCGCAGCTCTGGGATGGTGGTAGGTGTCGGCCAGTTTGCCACTACCTGCACCTTACTGGGATCTGTGGAGACGCCTTTGTCCGAAATGACATGGCCCAAGTAGCACACTTCCTGTTGGAAAAACGCACATTTTCTAAGCTTTGCCTTCAAGCCCTGCTGCTGAAGCCTCCCCAGTGGAAGAAAAAACCACAATGTCGTCAAGATACAAAAGCAACGACTGGCACTGCTGGTCACCAAATATGCGTTGCATCAGCCTCTGAAAAGTGCTTGGAGCGTTGCAAAGCCCAAATGGCATACGATTCCACTCGAAGAGGCCAAATGGGGTGCAAAATGCTGTTTTGAATCGATCCGCCTCAGAAACAGGGACCTGATTATAACCGCTGGCCAAATCCAAAGTGGAAAACCAGCGGGCACCCGTCAAGGCATCCAGGGACTCGTCAATACGGGGAAGAGGAAAAGCATCTTTCCTAGTTTTGTTGTTAAGTTGCCTATAATCAACACACATACGCAAGGTCCCATCCTTTTTCCTTACTAACACAATGGGACTGGCATAGGGACTGCTGCTCTCCCTTATTACCCGTGCCTCCAAAAGTTGGTTGATGTGATCCTTGACCAGCTCATACTCCGAAGGAGGAATACGCCTATGGCGTTGCCGGACAGGGACATCATCCAAAAGAGGGATGTCGTGAGCAATCAGATTTGTACAACCCAGATCACCATCATGAGTTGCAAAGACAGAGGTATAATTCTCCAAAAAGGACCGAACCCGGCTCTGATCGTCAGCAGGCAGTGAGGACAAGTCCATGACCTTAATCTGGTCTTGCACCCCCGGAGGAACAGCTTGGGACCTCACTGTAGCAACCACAGATTGCACCTCGGTGACCCCTGCAGGCAAGCTGACGACACAGACCTTATCCAGGGTACCCACAACAGTGCGCGGGCACAGGATCACATCAACGGCACCAACATTCACAATGGGTATGTAAGCAGTACCCCCGACCACCTGGACCAGAGCCGGAGAAGCCAGCAGTCCAGCGGGCAACCCAGAGTCCATCGGCTCAAATAGTACAGTACAACCAGAATACTGCGCTGAACAGGTTGCAGCAATGGTCTTCACCATGCCACCAAGAATGCGGCAGGACTTCCTACCCCGAACCTTCACCTTACCTGAAACGTCCTGGGAAGCCTGCTCGCTGGCTTGGTGACACCGCTGCAATGCCTTCACAACTGGCTCAGGAGCCCTAGATACTGAGGGCAGATTGAACAAAGCCAAACCATGCTGGCCAAAAAGCTCTCTGTAGCACCTGCGGATGATATTCATTTCCTACACCCCGGGGACGTGAAGTGACATATCACCGGGGGGGTCTTTAACCACCAAGACACCGCACTTTGCCATTGACTTACTACAGAGTTTAACATCCAACTCCAGGTAGCCGATATAAGGGATGGCCAGCCCATTGGCTGCTCGCAACTGCAGCCAGTGGCAAGATTGAAGTTTCTCC
Organism: Moxostoma hubbsi; assembly: GCA_032164185.1. Taxonomy (NCBI): domain Eukaryota; kingdom Metazoa; phylum Chordata; class Actinopteri; order Cypriniformes; family Catostomidae; genus Moxostoma; species Moxostoma hubbsi. Next base: position 6,966,650 of record JAVLUX010000011.1, on the reverse strand, counting down.
CTACCCCACGGCTCAAAATACTGGAGGAAAAAACTCTCTGTAACTGTAGACACCATGGATCCCGTGTCCACCAAACAAGGGACATCAACCCCTCCCATAGTCACGTCCAAATGGGGACAAGAGGAAATCAACTTAGGAACTTCCTCCACAAAACTTGAAACAACCTCTGAGCCAGTGGCTACCCCCCCCCCCCCCCCGAATTGTGGCTCTGCAATTCGGCGGGCACTAGTTTTCCGAAGCCGGAAGATGACGCAGTTGTCTACTAGACTGTTGGGGGGCAGGCAGGACAGGCTGAGTGTGCGGTGGGGCACGTATCCCCTCACACTCCCTAGCAAAATGACCCGGCTCCTGACAGCGCAGACATATAACAGGGCCCTTATAAGATGGCCGGTTGCGCAGCTGGGAATTTTGTAGGAGGGAAATACTTTGGGTAAGCTGGTTTAATTGCTCTTGCTGCAGCTTCAACATCGCTCTCATCTCACTCAGATCGGATGCCTGGGTGGAGGTATTCAAACCCTGAGGACCACACTGGACTCCAAACTGCATGCCCAAGGCCGAGGGGACAGAATGACTCCGGCCCCTAGCACCCCCAGGCAACCCCTCGCGCTCCCACCGGATGGCCTCGCCCCTAACCTCGAGTAGAGCCACAGTAGGCTTCCGGCGCACCAACTGTTTTAACTCGCGGCGAAGAGCACCTTCAAGCACGTGCTCCACAAACTGGTCGCGCAACAATACTTCGGAATTTGGCATGCCACTAGGGGCATGCTGTTCTACGGATGCCATAAGACTCATCAGGGCAAGGGAAAACTCCTGCAATGTCTCTCCTTCCTGCTGCCGTCTAGAAAAGAACGCTTCCTGAAGGGCTACGTAGGACTCATAACAGCCATACAACTCCTGTAATGCCGCTATAATTTTGGTTGGATCACCTCGCACTATACTGGGCCGATACTTTATTTCTTCACGCGCTTCCCCCTCCAAATGATCAAACAAAAAAAAGGCGTGATCGGAAGCAGACAGATGACGTGCCCTCATGCAGGCCTGGACCTCGTCAAGCCACTCTGTGAGCCCTATACCTGACCTACCCCGAAACATGGGACATTTTCTATCTCGAGGTACCACAATCAGTCGCTCAGTTACAGGGGGATTAACTGTGGCAGTAGTAGAGGCGGCAGAGCTGGGACCAGGAGCGCTGACACTCTGCTCCTGGCGCATCCTCTCATTATCCGCTCTTAACTGTGCAACTAACTCCCTCAACTCCTGTACCTCTTCACCCATCACTTCAAATGCCGTCAATGGGTGAAGCCAGCTGCTGTTTTGTCTCTAAACACCAAAAAAACAAGGTTAAACAATAACCCACAATACAATAATTACAGCATACAAAAAAAATAATAAAACTGAAACCAACGTCTATGGCTTTCAAAAATGCAAATGGTCCTGCCGACTACGTGGCGAGTGGAACTTTTATTTTTGGCGTAGAGCGCCTTTTTGACCGCTCAACGCCCGGGCTCAAGGAAGACACCAGCTACGCCACCCGGGGAATTTCACCCCGAGAATAGAATTTAACTAGTTTCGATAGTTAACCCACCAAATCCAGAAAGCACACAGATTCGACTTATGCACGAAGCCAGAGACGTGGTTATGTTAAAAAAACAAATCATTTTATTTATACAATTACAAAAAAAAATCATCAAATATAAAGTAACAGACTCATAAAATAGGGAAAATTAGTGTTGAGGCCTTACCAGTGAAGGGACAGGGTCAAGGGGGGTAGGATCTAAAAACAGGATCCCCCCTAATCACACGTGACCACACGCACACCCACACACGCGCACACACACACACACACGCACGCAGTGGTAAGAAAAATCAAAACTCAAGAAAAACCAAAAAAGAGGGGAAACACAACACACAGAAAGAGACACCACCACCCGACGACACAGACACCACCACCTTCGGCACTCAGCAACTATAGGAGAAGAACATTCAATTATTGGGGGAAAAAACTCAATCAGTAAACCAAAAATAAATGAACAACTTCGTTATGAGACAAATCTAGGCAGCAAAAATGACTTAATAGCTGCCTAGTGCTCAACCAAAAATTAATAACAGATCATAAAGTTTCAACAGAAAAAGTCTTTGTCAGAACGTAAATAAAAGAAATATAAATGAACCAAACAAAAATCACTTACATCACAATCTAACAAATAAACATAAACCCCACAATGAAAACAACTTCGTTCTGGGGCAAATATAGGCAGCAAAAAGGGGACTTAATAGCTGCCTAGTGCCTGACAAAAATAACCAAAAATTAACAGATCGTAAAGTTTCAACAGAAATAAACAAAGTATTTTGGTCAAAACTTAAACAAAAGAAATATAAATTAACCAAACAAACAAAAATCACTTAAATCACAATCTAACAAATAAACCCATAAACATACACCCCACTCTCCACACACACACACACACACACACACACACACACACACACACACACACACACACACACACGGGCGAGCCACCAAAAGACAAAGCGATCGGCCGTGTTACCGTGACTTCAAATACAGCCCTACCAAACACCCAGTTGGACAACGAATCCTAGCGCTGAAAGGGCGCATAGAGGCGCTATTTGCCTAAGGTGAGCTCATGTAGCTATCACCCGTTGAACAGTCTATGGTTAAAACAGAAATCAATTGAGACAAAACAGCAGCGTGGCATAGAAGGAAGGAGCTAGTGTAGATACCAGCGCAAGCGAAGCAGTTTACAACCCTGATGTGCAAAAACAAGCCAAATTCAGTAACTGTTTATAATTAAACAAGATATACCCGCAATGCCAACTAGTATACATACCCGTCAGGGAGCTTCACACCAACAGTGCCGATCGTACAGCTACACTGAGCCAACAGCAAAACTCAGCCTGATTCAGTTACCGGAAGGATCGGGTTTGTAACAGGGAGACACTGCAAAAGACACTGCACGCTGTAATACCCATCCCAACACACGAAGCCTATAGGTAACAACAAATTAACCATACTGTATTACCTGTCGAATTACCGTAACTGCACCGCTGACGCAAAAGGATCCAGAGCGGAAATGTGCCTCCGGAAACGAGTACTACGTGTCAAAAGGGCACACCCCCTGCCTATATAGCATGCAGTTACATCCTGATTGGTCCAGAGAAATTGAGAGATTGAAACCATTGCAATCAATCAACCTGCTACACAATCAAACATTTGAACTCTTGATCTCTCACAATCAATATACATCAGCACTGCACTTTATTAATTTTATTAATCTCACACTGGACTGTCATAAATTATATTTCTCTTATCAACACACTGGCAATTGATTATCAACCAACAGCCTGAATGTCAATACAGCACAGTACAACCTATTGTATATTTTACAGTATATATACAATTTTTTTTCTATACTATGTATTCTATATTGTGTGTATTGTATACTGTACATTGTATATTATTATTTGTATATTTTATAATTTGTTTATGTCACTTACCAATTTACTTGAAGTGAAAATTAGCCCTCCAATAATTAATCAATCGCATGATCATGCAGAACATCTCAGGTTTTTAAATCCATAAGGATCTCTTTCTCAATGGAAATAACAGACACCGAATATAAAGTTATTTTTGTGCACCCCCTGCTACCCCCTACTTTCATGTAAACTGCTTATGTTATTTGCTTGTATCATCTCAGTGGAACAGTCAATCAGTTTTTTTTTATTTTTAATTTTTTTTCATAGTCCAAAATAGATTATATACAGTATATGTTTTATTTGATTGGTCACTGTTCATTTCCTGTTGTGTTGAAATGTGTTTGACAGGTTTTTCTTTACTCTCTCTTTCCTTCATGCTAATACAAGCAACTTTTTATTTTAGTTATTTCAGTGTCCTCTACTTTCCAGTCATTAAAAAATAGGACCCACTTTATATTAGGTGGCCTTAAATACTATATACATACATACATACATGTACATACATGTTGTTGCATTGTAATTACATTTATAGTACTTGCATTTAATTACATTTGTAGTTACACTGTTAACTTTACCCAAAACCCTAACCCAACCTTTACCCCAAAACATAACTCTAACCTCTAATGCTAACCCTAAACCCACCCTTACTCCTAAACATACCTGACCCTCAACCTGAGTAGAAGCAAATATGGGCATTTTGCAGATACAAATACATATCTCATATAATTTTGCAGAAGTAAATACATAGTCTTGTATGTATTTAATGTTAGTACATAGTAGTTAAGACAACCTAATATAAAGTGTGAACAAAAATGGTTAAGGGTTTTCTTTTTTTATTCACTTTTTGATGCCAAGGACCCTAAAATATGATGATCCCACTGTGAGAGAACCTTTGTGTGATAAAAATAGTAAATGTGATATTATTAAAAGACTTCATATTCATTCAAATATGTGTTTTATTCTGACATTGTACTAAAGCCAAATTAATTATGAACATTTCATTTGAAAAATATTAACTTATATTTATTTTTTAATTTGACAGTGTGTCAGGTACAGCGTAATGTTAGATACAGTATTTAAACCCAAAGAGAATAATCAATTCTAATTAATTTGAATAACACTACTGGCAATAAATATTGTTCCAAATAAATTATTCAGAGATTAGTGAATTACAAACCTAATTTATTATAAAGTACATTTTATTAACAAAAAAATCAATTATATGCAGATTTGTTTTTATTTTTCATTGTTTAAAACTACAACTGTCAATAGAATACAAATTATTGTGGTAAATCTCTAGATTTCATAATAATAAAAAAAATGACCTACCCCCTAGCATTTCTTTGTTGACCCCAGTAAAAAAAACAACTGATTTTTATTAGCTCACCTTATGTGTATGGAAATTGCCTGCACAAAAAAGGGGGGCAAGATTGAGAAAAAAAATATGATATAGCCTTTAATACAGTCAACCAATACTCATTTCCAAATTAAGAGTGATGGGTTTTTCGAGTTAACCTACTGCATGGTTGACATGTTATTTATTGGGGAGGGCTCAGATTGTGGAGGTTTGTGTAATAACCCTTTCTGAAGTAGAAGCTGTGACATGTTTTCAGGGTGTACAGGAGTGGGCTGAGAACACAGCCCTGCAAGGCTCCAGAATAAAGGGTCAGTAATGAGGTGTTCCCCAGGGGCGTGTTTTGGGGACATTATTGTTTTTGTTATATACTGTATAAATGACATGAAAGCTGTGTGTATTTGTGCAACCCCAATTCCAAAAATTTGGGACAATAAAAACAAAAATGAGTGATTTGTAAATTATATTTACCCTTTGCTATATTGAAAGCACTACAACTACATGTTTTATGATGTTTTATCCTGTGAATTTCATTATTTGTTTATTTATTTTTTAATGTACAGTCATTTCAAATCAGATGATTGCAACATGCTCCAAAAATTTTGGGACAGTCGAGATTTTTTCAATGTGAAACATCACCATTTGTTCTAATAACACTTATCAAGCATTTGGACACTGAAGTCACAAGTTTAGAAAGTTTAGAAAGTAGAATTTTCCCCCATTCATCCATTATGTAGGTCTTAAGCTGCACAATTGTACAGAGTCTTCGTTGCCATATGGTGTGCTTCATAATGCGCCACTGATTCTCAATTGGAGACAGGTCAGGACTGCAGGCATGTGAATCTAGCACCCACACTCTCTGCTCACACAGCCATGCACTTGTAATCTGGGCAATATGTGTGTTAAAGTTGTCCTGGTGGAAAATGCAGGGACATCTCTGGAAAAGATGGTGCTGGGTAGCAGTATATGGTGCTCCAAAGTGTTTACATATCTGTCTGCATTCGTGGTGTTCTCACAGATGTGCGAGTTACCCATGCCAATGCACTGACACACCCCTAACCCATACAGGCACTGGCTTTTGGACCTGATGCTAATAAAAGCTTGGATGGTCCTTTTCCTCTTTGGCCCGGATAACACGACGGCTGCGTTTTTCAAAAACTTTTTGAAATGTGGACTCTCTGAACCAAAAAACACAGTTACACTTTTGTTTACTTTCCATCTAAGATGAGACCGAGACCAGAGAAATCGGCAGCGCTTCTGGACAGTGTTAATGTAGGGCTTCTGCTTTGCATAGTAAAGACTTAACTTGCATCTGTGGATGCAGTGGCGAGTGGTGTTGACTAAGAAAGGTTTACTAAAAAGTTATCCCAAGCCCATGACCATGATTTACATTACAGATGAATGCCGTTTTTTAAGACAGTGATGTCTGAGGGATCAGAGATCCCACACATTCAGAAGTGTTTTTTGTTTTACGCAAAGAAATTTGACCAGATTCCTTGAAACTTTGAACTGTATTGTGAGCACTGTAAAGTGTTCAAAATTCTTACAATTGGTCTTTGGGGAACATTGTTCTTAACGTGTTGGATTATTTGCTGAAGCATCCCTTGGCAAATTGCAATCTTGAATCTTGATTTTAGAGGAATCACTAATAATCAAATAATCTTTCCAACAATTGTTTACAGACAGATTGTTTAACTTTTAATTGACTATATCACAATTCCAGTGGGTCAGAAGTTAACTGCCTTTAAACAGCTTGAAAAAATCCACAAAATGATGTCAAGCCTTTAGGCAATTTAGCTTGTAATATGCTAATTGGAGTCAATTGGAGGTGTACCTGTGGATGTATTTTAAGGCCTACCTTCAAACTCAGTGCCTCTTTGCTTGACATCATTGGAAAATCAAAAGAAATCAGCCAAGACCTCAGTAAAACAATTGTGGACCACCACAAGTCTACTTCATCCTTGGGAGCATTTTCCAAATGCCTGAAGGTACCACGTTCATCTGTACAGACAATAGTGCGCAAGTATAAACATCATGTGACCATGCAGCCATCATACCACTTCTGTCTCCTAGAGATGAACATAGTTTTGTGTGATAAGTGCAAATCAGTCCCAGAACAACAGCAAAGGCCATGTGAAAATGCTGGAGGAAACAGGTAGACAAGTATCTATATCCCCAGTAAAACAAGTCCAGTGGAATATTTGTGGGCAGAACTGAAAAAGCATGTGTGAGCAAAGCGGCTACAATACTGACTCAGTTACACCAGTTTTGTCTGAAGGAATGGGCCAAATTCCAGCAGCTCATTGTAAGAATCTTGTGGAAGGCTACCCAAAACTTTTTTTTGCTCTTTAAGTCTTTTTTTGATATATCAAAGTTTTACAAAATGGAGTGATGATGGCGTCGCTGGTTCAATCCCCATGGCCACCACCATTGTGTCCTTTAGCAAGGCACTTGCAACTCCAGGTTGCTCCGGGGGGATTGTCCCTGTAATAAATGGACTGTAAGTCACTTTGGATAAAAGCATCTACCAAATACATAAATGTTAATGTACAAAATGTAACAAATGACAAATACAATTAGATGAGCATATTACATCCACACACTTTCTCCCTGCTCCAACAGAGCCCCAGTCCCATTAAACTATTACTGTTCCATTATTAATCAAATAAAATTACTTCAGGAATTACTTGTATATACACAAATATTTATAAATACAAATATAAACACATACATAGACAATGTGACCGAGATTGCAAATAAAATTTAGAAAAAAAAAAGAAATACCTACATGTAACATTCGGTCAGCAGTATTAGACTGTACTATCAACACCATCCATTTTTCTAAAAATGTCAGAAATGGTTGCCACATAGTATACAATTTCTTAATACATCCTCCTGTAGGATTGCAAATGTTCTACATTGTCAAAGGATTTGCAAGATCTCCAATCCATAACTTGAAGATTGGGGGGAGTTTTTCTTTCCATTTAAGGAGTATAAGTCGCCTAGCTATAAGGGATGCAAAGGCTGTCATATTTTTTTCTTGACGACTTAAGTATGTATCTTGTGGGACTACTCCAAATATTGCAATAATAGCAGAAGGCTCTATAGGTATCTCTAAAACGTCTGAAAAACTTTAAATATTGATTTCCAGAGATTTTTAAATTTTGGACAAGACCAAAATATATGCGAAAGTGTGGCTGGTGCTTGCCTGCACTGGTCACACATAGGATCAACACTAGGCTTAAAATTGGCAAGTTTAGTTTTAGACCAGTGAAGATGGTGTAAAACCTTAAATTGGATATATGCAAGTCATAAACAAATTGAAGAGGAAAGTACCCTATCTAAAGCTTCCCTGCAAGTTCCATCGGAAAATGCTCCTCCTCCCACTGATTCCTTAACCATGGGTTCTAAGTTATGGGAATTTAATAGGGAGTAAATTGCCCCAATAGACCCCTTGGAACAAGGCTTAAGCCTCAAAATGGAGTCCAGAAGAGAGCCGGGTGATTGAAATGGGAAATGAGTGGAGTGTGCTGATATAAAGCTTCGGAGTTGTAAGAATCTGAAAAAGAGAGAACGGGTGATATTAAACATATGTTTAACATTAGCTGGTCAAAAGATAAGAAATTATTATCAATAAATAGTTCTCCTATTGTGTTGATCCCTCCTCTAACCCATGTATCAAAAGCTCCACCTGTTACTGATGTTGTAAATAAGTGATTTCTTACTATAGGAGATAGACCATTAGACAGAAAGGTCCTTCAGCGAGGAAAAAAAAAAAAAAAAAAAAAAGTCTGAATTGTGTCCAGATCCTAAAGGAATGCTTAACAAACAGGTTTGAGGTATACATAGATATAGGCTCAGGCAGTGGGAGTTTTGAACAGAATTAGACATGTAGAGAAGCGGGGCCACAGGATAAGTTCTCTAATTGTAATCATTTGGGAGCAATGTCATAGGATGGGGACTCCTTCCAGTAATACATGGTCCTTAGATTAGCAGCCCAGTAATAAAATTGAAAATTAGGGAGAGATAATCCTCCATGTTGACGGTGCCACTGTAACATCCCTTTGCGTATACAAGGGTTTTTCTTATTCCAAATATATCCAGCTATTAATTTGTCTATGGACATTAAAAATTATTTTTATAAAAACACAGGAATGCATATAAAAATGTAGGTAGCACATTAATTTTTATTTGATTAATTCTTCCTAATTATAAAGGTAGCCGTTTCCAACGTTCCAGGTCTTGTTTCAGGCAAAGTAGCAGTGGGAGGAAGTTGACTTTAAAGAGGTCTTTAAAATCATGTGTGATACAGATTCCCAAGTATTTGATTTTATACGTACTTATTTTTAGGGTGAATGCATTAAAGCACAGCTTGGCTGTAGCATTCACTGGCATAATCTTACTTTTTTATAATAAAAAAGTAACATATCCTGATATTTTGCCAAAATCCTCTACTAGGCTATGTGTTTTTAGTACACTATTTAAGAGGTTAATTAGGTATAAATGCATGTCATCAGAGATACTTTATGCTCCGAACCTTTTCTCTGTATTCCCTTAATGCTTGCCTCCTCACACAGTGGAATCGCCAATGGTTCGACAGCAATAGCAAATAACCAGGTGACAAGGGGCAACCCCGCCTAGTGCCGCGACTGAGTGGGAGAGAGATTGCTGTTAGTTTGAAACGTCAGGCTAACATTTTAGAGAGAATTTTACTATCCACATTTAGGAGTGAGATTGGGCAATAGGAGCTACACGTTAGATAATTTTTATCTTTTTTAGGGATAAGTGAAATGAACACCTGTCACATGGTCTGAGAAAGAGAGCCATTATTAAATGATTCTTCATAGACAGACAGCAAAATAGGGGCAAGTTGTTTAGTAAATTTCTTAAGAATTCACTTGGGAACCCGTCAGGTCCTGGAGATTTTTCATTTTGCAATAAGTTGATTGCATCTAGAAGCTCCTCAGTAGAAAAGGGTTCTTCTAGACCTATTGCAGTTTCTTTGTTAAATGTGGGAATATCTCATTTCCCCAGGGATTCTGAAGTATACTTTGAGTAGAATTTGTAGAAACAATAATATTTCTGAACGATCTATGTGCTTAGTGCCTATATCATCATTTATATCAGCTATAATTTAAAGAGTTGTTGAGCAAGAATTTTCCCAGCTTTTTCACCAAATTCATACATCCCATTCTGTGTTTTATTAACCTGTTGACACGCAATCGCTTGCACTCGGGAGTGACGTCACTCTGTTTACATTTAATATATAATTTACTGTCTATAAATTTAATGTTAACAAAAGGGTTCAACATTGATATCCGATCTCTGGTTCATGATAGCAATGCTCTATAAACAGCAATTTAGTTATTTGTGCCAGGAGGACAAATGAAAACATGCAATATCAAATCGGGACTTCATACCTTTGATATGAAAACGCGATCGCCAGATGAATCCAGTTCGCCACACTTGGGTCAATTGTCCATGTGAAGCGTTCATTGAAAAACATCCAGATAGCACTTTCCCGTCTGTCGCTCACTTCGACGTCGTGTCGATCTATGAAAAAAGGCCAATGAGAGTTGGCAAACAGTATTTGCGTACCCCGCCCCCAGACATACGGGTATAAAGGCGAGGGAAATATGCTCGTTCATTCAGTAATTTTCTTTGGAGCCGATGGTCATGTATGCAGCCAGCTGCGTGTAACACAACTAATATCCTGCTTCTATCCTCTGACGCTCTGCTTTGCTGTTGGATCTACGGCGCACTTCAGCGGCTTTTCTCTTCACTGCACGGCATGCAGTTTGCCCCTGGGCGCTTCGACAGCACAGAGTTAAAAGAGTATTTCCTTATAAAGAGCAATTTTTCTCTGTAAAGAGTTTAATTCTCTAAAAGAGCAATACACAGTGGCGTTGAACGTCCTTTTCAGGACGCATCGTTTTAAAGATGCTATTCAACCCCTGTGTAGTTCCTGGATGCGGTAGAGTGCTCTCCGCTTCAGACGGCCACAGGCATTGTCTCGTGTGTCTGGGCGCCGATCACACCGAGGCAGCGTTTGTGGATGGTTCATGCTCTCACATGCTCCCACTCCCCTGGGCTTCCGCCTTCGGTCCAGCGCGCCCAGGCTGAAGCTGATGCACAGATGTCCGACATGCTTGCCTGGGCCGCCGTCAGTGTGGGGTTGGATTGGAACCCTCTGTCCTCCCCACACCCGTCACGGTTGGATGACTGGTTCCTGGGGTCTGGGCGCCGCTCACAGCCACGCCCCCCCGGTCCCTTTTTTCCCGGAGGTGCATGATGAGCTGACATGTTCATGGAGAGCCCCGCTTTCCCTTCATCAAAAGCCCTGCTCGTCCGCTCTCGCTACCCTCGATGGCGGAGCGGCCCACGGGTATACAGCGATTCCCCAGGTGGATAGGGCCGTTGTGCTCCATCTATGTCCCGGTAACCCTACCACCTGGCGCGGGTGCCCTATACTCCCTTCCAGGGCCTGTAAGACGACATCCTCATTAAACACCAAAGCCTACACCACCGCTGGACAGGCCGCTTCCGTCTTGCTCGCCATGGCCATCCTGCAAGTCCACCAGGCCAAGGCGCTCAGGGATCTGCACGAGGGTAGCCCTGACCCCGATGTGCTGCAGGAACTGCGCTCAGCGACCGACCTCGCCCTCAGAGCCACGATGGTCACCGCACAGGCACTCGGGCAGGCAATGGACACCCTTGTGGTCCAGGAACATCATCTATAGCTCAACCTGGATGAGATGCGCGAGGCCGACAAAGTTCGCTTCCTCGACGCACCTGTCTCGCTGGCTGGCCCGGACCATTCGACTCGGTTACGCAATTCAGTTTGCCAGGCCCCCGCCACCCTTCATGGGTGTCCGCTTTTCCACAGTACATGGAGAACATGCCCAGTCCCTGCGTGCGGAAATCACTACTCTTTTGCTCAAAGACATGATAGAGCCTGTCCCTCTAACTGAGATGAAGGAGGGTTTCTACAGCCCTTACTTCATCTTACCCAAGAAAGGCGTGAGGGTGTCATATACATTATTAATTTGTTGGAACCACACGTTAAATGTTCGACTCGTTGGAGTCGGGCTTTAACAATGGCACAAACTGTTTGTATTGCATTGAGATTCTTTGCGAGTGGCACTTTCCTTTACACTATTGGAGATGCGGAAAACTTGGGGAAAAGTGCTGTCTGTCGTGCCATTCGCAAAGTTTATCTGGCACTCAAGCAGTTTTTAGGAGGTTTTGTGGTATTTCCAAGCCACTTCAGACCACAGGTTGTGAAGCAGAATTTTTTTGCCATTGCAGGTACATTATAATTGTTAATGAAGATCATGCAACCATGATCATGCCAAAAAGTAGGACTTACAGTATTTGTTCCTCAGGCTTCCCTAACGTGATTGGTGCCATAGACTGCACACACGTCCCCATCAAGGCCCCACCAGGCCCCAATGAAGGGGATTTTGTGAACCGAAAGGGATTTCACAGTTTAAATGTGCAGTTAATTTACTATTACGATTCTTAATATTCCAGATTAGTAATATATCAAATAATAATAAAAAAGTAATGTAATCAAAAAGTATGCAGTTGACTGATTAAAAATATCATAGATGGTGTGTGACTCCATGTCCTACATCACAAATGTGGAAACAAAATGGCCTGGTTCTGTGCAAGACTCCAGGATTTTCAGAGAGTCACATTTATGCACATTATTTGACCGTGGTAAGGAAAAATTTTATATCAAGCTCACTGTATTACATACATTTATTCTGAGCCTAACAAAACTGCATTTTTCCAGGTGCTTACGACGGGATCCTGCTTGGTGACCGGCTATGCCTGCAGGCAGTATTTTATGATGCCATTCCCTGACCCAAACCCCGGACCACAAACCCGTTTCAATGCAGCTCTAGCCAGGACAAGGGCACGCATTGAAATTACCTTTGGGCAACTAAAGGAAAGATTTCAGTGTCTGAAGGGTCTGAGGGTTGCACCTGACAGGGCCTGTGACATTATTGTTGCATGTGCCATACTCCACAACATTGCCACCATCAGAAAGGAGAGGACCCCTGTGGTGGAGGTGCAGCCTGATGATGACCTCCAGCCAGTGCACTTGGACCAACCTAGTGGCAGAGCTGCACGGGACAGAATTGTGGAATAACATTTTTGTTTTGATCTTCATTAAATTAATAGAAGACAAGACAACATGCTTAGTTCCTTTTATTTCCTTTTATTTCAATTATTCTTTGTCAAGAAAAGCCAGTGATGATCATCTTTTGCCTGCAATAAGATATATTGTTATCCAAGGTCAGCAATAGTACTCTTTGTGAAATAGTGTATTAGCACTTACTCTGAAGTTCCTTTTGAAGCAACTCAATCTCTAGTGCCAATTTTTTCTTCTTTAAGGTGTCAAGTTCTATTTCTCCCCTTAATTTTTGTTTTTTCAGGTCAAAATACTCAATTTTCTGTTGTAGATGCCGTTTATATAGGGTACGGATATCACCCTGTGCCATTTTTGGATAAAAAGAATTACAAAAAAAAAATTAAAAAAATCAACACAAGCCTCATGCAACAGAAATAAAAAGGAATATACTACACTGCCCACCTCTGTATCACTTTGTGCTGTAGGCCTGTCTGGCCTTTCCTCCTGCAACTCATATTGCAGTCAGAAATAATATGTACACAACTATAAATTAAGTAAAGTTATTTACGCACTTACAAGTACTTCCTCCAAAGGACAGTCATCTGAGAGGGTTTCTTCACTGTCCTGTGCAAAAGAAACAAATGGATATTACAAAATGTTGCACTTTCTTTCCTTTTGATGTAAAGTTAGAAAAAGTCCACTTACTGCACATATTTCAGCCACCACTTGCTTGGGAACAGGTAAAAGTGTTGGTGTATTATGTAAAACTGCACAAAAGAGGAGAACACAATAGCATTACAATGAACTACACTAGGAAAAAAAATCATCAATAACATATTGCAAAATATTTTTACAAAGTTATGTTATGTTAAGTTATGCAGTTTTCACCTTCACAAGTCAAAGCAATTCATCACTACTCAATATTTATCAGTTGTTATGTTATGACTGTACCAGCCATTTGGATTATAGGCATACTTAATTTAATGCAGCAACAAATTATTTACAGTGTAGCAAGATAATTTAAAACTAATTTACCAGTAATGAAGGTGTTTCTGCTACTGGTCCCTGGCTTTTGGTCTAAGGAAGAGCTGCCCCCAGGGATGCCCTCCACAATGGGTCGGTTCACATTTAACCCAAGGGCCAGCTCTTTTGCCTGGGTATAATGTGGGGTGCAGGACCACCACCTGTTTTTTTCTGCTCCGCCTTTTTCTTGATTGCTGTTATAAACAGACAAACACATCATTTAACATTTATTTTGGTGAAAGAAACTAAACAGTAGAAGTAGAAAAGATTACCATTTTGAAGAATATTCTTGTATTTCACTTTTATGTGTTCCCATGTTCTAGTGGGTCCTGAGGTGGCTCTGACATTAAGCAATTATGAAATTATTAAAATACAAGAATATATACTGTAATAAGTGATAGAACCATAACATGGAGCACTTACGCACTGAATTTGTCTGCTACTTTTTGCCAGCCCTCTCTTCTCGCTTTTGCACACTTTGAGGTGTTCCCTGGCGTTTTAATTAAGTTTTCAAATTCAGCATAACCTTCAAGCAATAACTCTTGCTCTGCTGCGGTGAAAAACTGAGCACGCTCTTTGGCCATGGTGAACAGCCAATAGCAGCGTTGCTGATCAATGTTTCTACTATCGATACATATCCCCTTTTAAACCAGCGTATGAACGCGCAATTATCTCAGATAACTCAATCCTGCTATACTAATCATAACCGACAGGTGTGTTCCAATTAGCCAGATCATGATTAGGCTGATGATATCATCTTGGATGTCTCATTTGATCTCGGATGTTTTAAGCAATGTACGAAGAATGGGCCCCTGATCTACTGGGATTTTCATGCACAACAGTCCCTAGAGTGTATAGAGAATGGTGTGAAAACAAAAAACAACCAATAAGCAAAAGTTCTGTAGATGAAAATGCCTTGTTGATGAGTAAGGTTAACAGATAATGGCCAGACTGGTCCAAGCTGACAGGAAGCTGAAAGTATCCCAAATTAACACACATTACAACAGTTCAGTGCAGAAAAGCATTTCTGAACATATAACACATCGAACATTGAGGTGGATGGGCTACAGCAGCAGAAGACCCCTCTGGGTACCACTACTGTCAGGTTTGATCAGGAAACTGAGGCTGCAGTGGGAACAGGCTCACCAAAACTGGTCTGTAGACGATTGGAAAAAACATTGCCTGGTCTGACAAATCTAGATTTCTGCTGAGGTACACAAATGGCAGGTCCACTGCAGCCTCAGTTTTCTGTTCTAGGCAGAAAGAAGTGGATCTCGATGTGGTCTTCTGCTGTTGTAGCCCATCCACCTCAAGGTTCGACATGTTGTGCATTCTGAGATGCTATTCTGCTTAATACAATTGTACAGAGAGGGTTACCCAAGATACCGTATACTTTCTGTCAGCTCGAAACCGTCTGGCCATTCTCTGTTGACCTCTCTAATCATCACGGAGTTTCTGTCCACAGAACTGCCGCTCACTAGAATTTTTTGGTTTTTCACACAATTTTCTATATACTCTAGGGACTGTTGAGCATGAAAATCACAGGGTCACATAATCAAACGGAATCAAAAAGGCCCATCTGGCACCAACAATCATGCCACTGTCTAAATCACTGAGATCATTCTAATGGTTGATGTGAACATTAACTGACCCATATCTGAATGATTTTATACATTACACTGCTGGCACAAGATTGGCTGATTAGATAATTGCATTAATAAATAGATGTACAGGTGTGCCAAATAAAGTGGCCTGTGAGTGTATATATGTACTATACACTCACCTAAAGGATTATTAGGAACACCTGTTCAATTTCTCATTAATGCAATTATCTAATCAACCAATCACATGGCAGTTACTTCAATGCATTTAGGGGTGTGGTCCTGGTCAAGACAATCTCCTGAACTCCAAACTGAATGTCAGAATGGGAAAGAAAGATGATTTAAGCAATTTTGAGCGTGGCATGGTTGTTGGTGCCAGACGGGCCGGTCTGAGTATTTCACAATCTGCTCAGTTACTGGGATTTTCACGCACAACCATTTCTAGGGTTTACAAAGAATGGTGTGAAAAGGGAAAAACATCCAGTATGCGGCAGTCCTGTGGGCGAAAATGCCTTGTTGATGCTAGAGGTCAGAGGAGAATGGGCCGACTGATTCAAACTGATAGAAGAGCAACTTTGACTGAAATAACCACTCGTTACAACCGAGGTATGCAGCAAAGCATTTGTGAAGCCACAACACGCACAACCTTGAGGCAGATGGGCTACAACAGCAGAAGACCCCACCGAGTACCACTCATCTCCACTACAAATAGGAAAAAGAGGCTACAATTTGCAAGAGCTCACCAAAATTGGACAGTTGAAGACTGGAAAAATGTTGCCTGGTCTGATGAGTCTCGATTTCTGTTGAGACATTCAGATGGTAGAGTCAGAATTTGGCGTAAACAGAATGAGAACATGGATCCATCATGCCTTGTTACCACTGTGCAGGCTGGTGGTGGTGGTGTAATGGTGTGGGGGATGTTTTCTTGGCACACTTTAGGCCCCTTAGTGCCAATTGGGCATCGTTTAAATGCCACGGACTACCTGAGCATTGTTTCTGACCATGTCCATCCCTTTATGGCCACCATGTACCCATCCTCTGATGGCTACTTCCAGCAGGATAATGCACCATGTCACAAAGCTCGAATCATTTCAAATTGGTTTCTTGAACATGACGAGTTCACTTTACTAAAATGGCCCCCACAGTCACCAGATCTCAACCCAATAGAGCATCTTTGGGATGTGGTGGAATGGGAGCTTCGTGCCCTGGAAGTGCATCCCACAAATCTCCATCAACTGGAAGATGCTATCCTATCAATATGGGCCAATATTTCTAAAGAATGCTTTCAGCACCTTGTTGAATCAATGCCACGTAGAATTAAGGCAGTTCTGAAGGCGAAAGGGGGTCAAACACAGTATTAGTATGGTGTTCCTAATAATCATTTAGGTGAGTGTATACACTGCCTGGCAAAAAAAAGTTTCTCAACCCACAAACAAACAAAGACTACAATGAATTTAAATCATCAAAAGGAAGGCCAGTGAACATGGAGATGGGAAATTAAATTAAGCCATCAAAGTGTTTTTAAAGTACTGATCAAGAAGAAAATGTGACCCATGTGAGTAAAATGTATTAAATACAATTTATTAAATGTATTATTTTTATTATTTTTATTTATTAAATTTATTATTGAGTAAAACTTATTGGAGGTCTCAAATGTGTTTCGTTTAACCTTCATGTACATCCCAAAGACATTTAATTGGGTCAAGATCAGGACTCTGTGGTGGCCAATTCAAGTGTGAAAATGATACCTCATGCTCCCTGAACCACTCTTTCACAATTTGAGCCTATGAATTTTGGCATTGTCATCCTGGAATATGCCCGTGCTGTCAGGGAAGGAAAAAAACAATTGATGGGATAACCTAGTCATTCAGTACATTCATGTATTCAATGACTTCATTTTTGCAGCATACTGTTGCTGAGCCTAGACCTGACCAAGTGAAGCAACCCCAGATCATAACACTGCCTCCAGAGTATTGTACAGTGAGCACTATGCATGATGGTTGCATCACTTCATATGCTTCCCTTCATACCCTGACACGCCCATCGCTTTGGAATAGGGTAAATCTAGACTCATCAGACCACATTACCTTTTTTCATTACTCCACAGTGCAATCTTTATGATCCCTACCAAATTTAAGTAGTTTTTTCAGATTAGCCTCACTAACAAGTGCCATTCTTGTGTCCACACAGCTGTTTAGTCCCAATCCTGCAAATTATCATTGTTTTGTCATGTGGAAATGCTCTTACTTTTACTAGTAAACATAGCCATGAGTTCTTCTGTCAATTATTTAAGATGTGACTTCACCAAGCATTTTAGTGATCGCCGATCGTGATCATTCAAAAAATTTTAAATTTGGATTAGCATAATTGTTGCCAGCTGAAGCATATTAATCACTGCAATAATGATCCAAACATAGGCTCTTAAGTATCTGATTATTTAAATCCAAATTATGTTTTTTTTTGGCCAGGCAGTGTATATTTATGTTTATAGTGACTATGCCTGTCAAGCTAAAAAAGGACTAGAAACACCAAAAAAGAACCACTAAGTAAATAAAGCTTTGATGTTATCAACATATAGCAACCATTACCCTTCTGTGTCTCACTCAACGTTGTGTTTATGTAGTGACACTAGGGGTCGATCTTGAGAGCCCCAATCACCTTGGATCTTTTAGAAAAGGCCAATGAGATTTGGCGAGTGGAATTTGCATGCCACTCCCCCAGACATATGGGTATAAAAAGGAGCTGGAATGCAGGATTCATTCAGATTTTTTCTTCAGAGCCGAGCGGTTGTACTATCAGCGAGCTGAATACTACTGATGTTCCATTCACCTATACAGAAGCGTATGCTTTTGGATATACAGAGCATTCCAGCGGCTTTCTCTCCTTCTGCACGTCAACTGCAGATTCTCCCCTGGGTGCTTTGACAGCGCTACTAAAGAGTATATTTTCTGCTAAAATAACATATTTCTTAAAAGAGCATTCACATTGACATTGAACATGTTTTTAAAGGCGTGTCTTTTTAAAGATGCCTTTCCGTCCTTGTATGATTCGTTGTCTCTCCGCCTCCGAAGGCCATGGGAGCTGTCTCACGTGTCTGGGCAGCGATCACACTGAAGCAGTGTTTGTGGATGCTTATGTTCTCATTGCGAGAATATGACCATGGCAACATTGCGGTCGCAGCTTTCTTTTTCAAATGGGTAAAGTCACTCTAATTACCCCCCATGCTGCGCCTTCTACCCACAGGTACGAGGAAGGCCTGGCTGGCTTTGGAGGTGATTTGGGGAGTTTAATGGGTGCGGTTTTGCTGGGTAATTCCCTGCGGACTTCCCGTTCCCCAATACGCTCATTTGTTCCCATTTGTTCGGTTCTGAAATGAGAACAGCCCGCCTCACGACCAGCTTGACATCTCTTTTGGGGCCCGTGAGTTGGATGAGTCTTCGATTATTGCAATGGAGAGCGTACTGGCAATGTCGGACGCTGAGGACTTGATTGGGCTGCCACCTTCGTGTCTGCCCACCCAGTCTGAGGCCGATGCAGAGCTGATCGCCATGGTCGCCCCGGCCGCTGCAGAACTATCCAGACACCCCTGAGCACTTGCAGCTTGATGATTGGTTCCTGGGTTCGGTATGCCGCTCACGGCCACGGACCCGTTTCCTTTCTTCCCGGAGGTGCATGACAAACACACAAGGTCATGGAGGGCACCTTTTACTGCCCAAAACAGAGTTCCAGGTTTGTCCAATCTCGACCCCTAGTGTCACTACATCGAAATGGGAATGGGGGTTACGACAGTAACCAAGAAGTTTTTGATTAAATATCTTCATTAAATGTATTTTCTTTTCTTTTTTGAGCTTGACAGACTGGAGTCACTATTTACTTTCATAAACCTTGCGAACACCTAAAATTTCTCCTTTTGTCTTCCATAAAAGAAATTAAGTTGAATTGGTTTGGAGCATTAGGACATTAAGGTGAGTAAAATGACACAATATTCAAAATGTGTGTGAAATATTCCTATAAGAAACTTTTTTGACCCTCGCCATGAAGCTAAACCAGATTCATATTGCTGGGAGGCCAAGTTAATGTCACAGGAGAAAATAACCCCACTGTAGAGAAATTAAGAATGAACCAAGAACAAACCCCCATGCTGTAAATATAATTACAATTTATCTGTACGTGCATGAAATGTCATCACGCCTCTCAAAGAATGATGGTTATAATTAAACAACCCACAAACAAAGACAACAAGGAATTAAAATCCTCAAAGGAGGGCCAGTGAACATGGAAATGGGAAATTAAATGAAGCCATCGAAGTGTTTTTAATGTACTGAACAAGAAGATCATGTGACCCGTGTGAGTGTAAAAACTCACAAAAAAGAAAAAGTGCTTTTAGATAGCTCTTTCAATGCTCACAAAAATTATTGAAGGTCTCAAATGTTTCATTTAAGCTTCATCTTTACATCAGGTGTTTCTCCTAACATTCCTCAGGAGACATAAAGGAATAGCATAAAGGCATGCAATTAATGTGGATAGTGATATTTTTATGAAAAAATTTTAAATGTTAAAAAAGAATCTTTGACTAAGATATCTTTGCAAATGTGAGCACAGTTTGAGACAATATTGAGATCTCTTCTGAAACAAGAGGAGAAACATGTGAGAAGTTTTTTTTTTTTCTAAAATGTATCAGGGTACTTAAAAGACTCCATTTGATGTCCATTTAATCTAATCACTGTCTATGAGAAACAGCTGAAGATAGAGATCTCAATTGTGATTGGTTTTATTTATTTAGCTTTAGGAAGGGCATCCAATTTAACATCAAATGCTGTCATAATGTGCATCATAGAAATTATTCAAATTAATCTAGTCTGTTTCGATGACAATAAAAGCATTTTAAAACATCTGAACATAATCTGTTTAAGATTCCAATAGCATTACAAGTAGTTCATGTATTGCTGTATTGAAAGTATTCATTAACAAAACGGTACATTACTTTGCTTAATTTAATATAGCTTGCCATCCTAAATGCTAATGCTTCTTATATAATAATGCATTTTCTGTAGTTGATGAACATTTGGCTGTTAGTAGTTTAGGTTCAAAACATTTAGCCTAAATCTTGCAAAAGCTAGGCATGTCCTTCACATTGTGAAGACAGGATCGAAGTGAAGCAGTTTATTGAACAAAAATAAAGAAAACTCAGAGCAAAGAAAAACACGCAAGAACTAACAGTGGAAACAGGGAAACCAAGGACTTAAATACATAAGGAACAAACAAGGGAACGAGGAACACCTGGGTCAACAATCAGGGAATGAGAACTAATCAGGGGAAAACCAATCATAAAATAAAACTACAAAGGACTACAAGAACCAAACAGGAACTAAACTAAACTTCTACATAAAAGCACAAAAACAAAAGACAACAGAGAACATGACACACATGATGTGCTCTGTTTAGAAGATTCCCAAAGGGCCTGTTCACATACACAAAACAAATACATCAATCTTTCATCCTTCTCTCTCACAGAGGAGTCTAAATCAGAAATTTCTTGCAAGATAAAGAATCAATAGAGGATCATTTGCCTATAAAAATCATTTGATGCTTATGTTTCAAGCTTTGTAGATAAAACTAACAAAAAAATCAACAGTTGCAAAAAAGGAATTTATAAATGATTTCTGCATTTTTTTTTAAAAAGAAGTCACAATAAGAGACCTAATAGACCATAAACAAATAAATAGGGCTTTCAATCGATTAAAATTTTTCATTGAATTAATTATATGGTGTCTTGATTAATTAATCATGATTAATCGCATTTAATCACATATAAACATATTTACTGAGAAAGTCCCTCATATAACAATAATTCAATATATAATGATGAAATAATTATCCATCCATCCATCCATCGTCAACCACTTATCCTGTGTACAGGGTCGCGGGGGGCTGGAGCCTATCCCAGCTAACATTGGGCGAAAGGCGGGGTACACCCTGGACAGGTCGCCAGTTCATCGCAGGGCCACACATAGACAGACACACACTCACACTCACATCCACACCTAGGGCAATTTTTGGAGACACCAATTAACCTAGCCTGCATGTCTTTGGATGGTGGGAGGAAGCCGGAGCACCCGGAGAGAACCCACGCAGACACGGGGAGAACATGCAAACTCCACACAGAAAGGCCAGGGCAACCGGGGTTTGAACCCATGACGTTCTTGCTGTGAGTATATATATATATATATATATATATATATATATGAAATAAACAATATTCAGATAATTCAAATGCATTACATTCTTGTGACAGAAGAGTTAATCATTTATAACAATACAAAAAGCGGCTTTAGAATTCAATGTATTGTTTACTGCCATATTATTGAACATAAGCCAATAATTGGCATACAGTTCACAGCAATCCATTTCACAAGTGAATTTTTCAATCAGTTCGAGATTTATTATGAGGGCTTGTTTAAGGACCCGTCAGTGCACACCTGCGTCAGACATGCTTGTGTAGCGTCTTGGGTGCATTGTGTCATAAACATACATTTTTAGGTCACTCTGTCAAGTTAAATAAAGTTTAATACTTAGAACACATCTTGAGATCACTTAGTTCGAATTTGCGCTCCATCAAATGTTTTGAATGCAAGAACATAACAAATGTCTGTTTTGTGCTGTCTGGTTGTTTTCTTCACTGTATAAACTGCACATTACCATACAGCTGAAGTTTCACTTACTGCCCTCTGGAGTAAACAGGTGGTACTAAAAGCTTGCATTTCTAAGGAATCTTCCTTATTATGGTCCGAGGGCATTCTGTTTAATTGCGTTAATTTTTTCCACACGTTTTTTTTAAATAAAATTAACCACACTGAATTATCGTGTTAAATTGACTTCCCTACAAATAACACACGTTGGTGGTGGCATGGTGGTGGCGTAGTGGGTTAAAGCACATAACTGTTAATCAGAAGGTTGCTGGTTCAATCCCCACAGCCACCACCATTATGGCACTTAACTCCAGGTTGCTCCGGGGGGATTGTACCTGTAATAAGTGTACTGTAAGTCACTTTGGATAAAAGCATCTGCCAAATGCATAAATGTAAATGTATTAATGACACCATTCAAACACATATAAATCCTTGGATTTAACAACTGGTTCTTTTGGCAGCGATAACCTCCACCAAATGCTTACATTAATTGAGGATCATACCTGCACAAAGTCACAAGGAATCGTAAAGAGGAATTGCACCATACTACTTTACACAACTGTTTCAGTTTAGCAATATTTGTGCAATATCTGGTGTAAATTGTTCTCTTGAGGTCATGATAAACCATCTTAATAGGCCTATGTCACACTTCCTGCTTCCGGAACGCTGAGTAGGGATTCAGAACTTCCGGTCAACAGTATTTCTCGATAAGGATTTAGATTATCAGCCATAATGTCTAAACCATCCGAGGTAGACTGACCACGAGCTATGAGGTTGTGAAACGAAGGTTTTTGCTCCTGTAGAAGCTATAAGTTTGTATGAAATCAACCTTGTTTTAAGAAAAACATGTTTTATCCGCGATCTTATGAAAAAAAAAAACTACACTACCCACAATCCTAAGCATAGCAGCAACGTCTGCTGATTGGTCCAACTCGCTGTTACCATAGAAACGTTTACCTTACTGGCGAACGGCTAGAGCTATAACAACAATGGCAGGCTACACCCGCAGCTGTTGTTGTAGTGTACCGGGTTGCTCTGCATCAGGACGTAGACAGCCATACCTCAGCTTTCACGTTTTCCCGAAGGACGAAACACTCCGCAAGTCTTGGGTTAGGTTAATAAGGAGGGATGAGGGGCCTTCTTTTAATATTCTCCGGGGCAGCACTTTTGTTTGCATTTTGAAAAGGAGAGCATCTACATCTTGGATAGTGGTCGGAATAGACTTAAAGCCAATACTATACCAACCCGGTTTCCCTGGAATAACTGGGGGGATAATCAGCCCCGTCGTCGGTCAGTTTTTGACCGTGTTAACACACGCCTCGGAGTAGCGGAGGGCGTTCAGGCTGGTGCTGAGTCTGAGGTGGAGAAGAATGAACAGTCTGCCGCTGGTAATCACGAACCTGCCTCAGAACACAACTATACCCACGCGGATGTGGTCGCAGATATGTATGTAGTGGATGCTGCTGCTCATATGTGACTTCAGGCAGGTTGCGGAAAGATTTGGTCCAGCGGTATCTATCGGACTCCGCCATTGTAAAAAGCTAACCGGAAGAGCCGTATCCCTACTAAAAGACGTACTTCCGGTCTTCAATTTTTTCGTGACATAGGCCTATCAGGTTCCAGTCAGGACTCCACAGTGATGGGCCACTCCAGATGGTGTATTTTATTCTGTTGAGGCAATTCTTTGTTGATTATTCCTGTGCTTTGGGTCATTATCCTGTTGCAGCACTCAACTTCTGTTAAGCTTCATCATTGTCCTTCACAATGTCCTGATAATCTTGAAAATTATTTTTTTTTTATGTCAATGATAGCAAGCTGTCCAGGCTCTGAGGCAGCAAATCAGCCCCAAACCATGATGCCATACTCTACAGTTGGGTTTTAATGTTGGTATGCTATGAATTTTTCCCACACACTGTGTTATGTTTTTACAATATTTCTGTGAAACATCCATATGCTCTTTTTTAAACTTCAGGCATGTAGCTGATGTGTTTTTTTATTTTACATTGTTGTTCAGGTAGATGACAGAATAACAGGATTTTCCCTCAATTTCTTGAGGCATTTAGCACATTAAACTTCATTATACTTGAGCCCAATAATAATTTCTAAAAATAAGTTTGTAAATTACCAATTGTAATTTTATACTGGTATATTAACAGGTTCTGTAATAGCTGCTTATGAATTTGTTAACATCCAGAAATGAAAAAAAAGAAAGAAAAGAAATCCATAGTTGGAGAGTGAGCCAGACTGTACATTAACATCACAGGAATCATACAAAGAGATTGTTGATCCATTGATTGATACAGTACAATAGACATGGATAGAAAATAATCTGTGACATTTTAAAAACATGACACTATTGTCCAGATGACAATAACAGGGATTCTAAAACATCACAGGTGTACACAAAAGGTGCATTTAAATGCTAATTTTTTCTGCAACCCCAGGAAACAAACACTGGCTGTACAAAGTACGGTATCATTGGTGACAAATATGGCACTTCATGCACTTGAACATTCTCCAGCTGATAAAAAAGGCATTATGATTTTACCTCTGCTCATAATATCTGCAATAAGTACTCATATCTTGCTTAAGGAACTGTGGCATTGGTTGGACAGATAGTCCTTCCCCAAATGCATACCACTGGTTTAGCCAAAAAATGCAATGTCAGGCTGGTTGGGATGCTCAAACAAACAGATCGATGTTTTAAAAGAGCCACAGAGGCACAGTGTTTACTCTTTTCAGAGGAATTAACCTATGGACTTACAGTATTACTGTGTATATTAATCTGAGATTGGAGAAATCATTTTAATATAGAAAAAAAAATATAGTAACAAAAAAATCAACAGTTGCAGGAAAAATGGAATTTATAAATGATTTGTGCAGTTTTTTTTTTTTAAAGAAGACAATATGAGACCTAATAGGCCATAAACAAATAACTATGGCTTTCAATCGCTACAATTTTTTAATCGAATGAATTACATGGTATCTCGATTAATTAATCGTGATTAATCGCATTTAATCGCATATACAACCTTTACGGATATAAATATAATAATAGGGAGGGAAGCAAGCTGGTGTGCTGGTCAAGCTCTGTTTTCGAACAGTGCTGCAGAGAATTCATGTTGCGAATGTTCTATTCTCTTCCTAACAAAATGGACAAACTACTTCTCACCTGTACAAACAAGGCCATTTCAAACACTGCTGCCTTGTGCTTAAAAGAAACTTGGCTGAGTGAAGCCATTCCGGACAGCACATTACATCTGCCGGGCTTCCAGCTGTTCAGAGAGGATCGCATCGAGGAGTTATTGTGGAAAACGAGATGTGCTGTCCTAATTTGCAAACGCAAATAACTGTAAGCCTTTCTATTGCCACATGAGTTTTCCTAGTTTATTCTGGTGTGTTTACATTTCTTCAAAAGTGTGTGTGAGCGTAGCACTGAATCAGCTGGGAGATCAGATCACAGACACGGAACAACAATACACAGACTCACTTATTATTATTCTCTGTGATTTTAACAGAGCCAATCTCACCCATGAACTCCCAAAATACAGACAGCACATTACATGCTAGTCCTAGAGCAGTTTTTTCTGATCTCTGTCTGGTTAATCTTCTTCCAACCTACAGGCAGAAATTTAAATCAGCAAAACCTGTATTAAAGCCTGAAAAAGATGTTCCAATGAAGCAGAGCTGAAACTACAAGCCTGCTTTGACTGTACCCAAAGACTGTACGGTGCAGACACCAATCTGGACAAGCTCACAGATACTGTGACATCATTTATCAGTTTTTGTGAGGATGTATGCATTCTTACTTGGACTTACTTAATGTTCAACAATGACAAACAATGGTTTACAGCAGGGGTCGGCAACCTTTTTGAAATGGAGTGGCATTTTTTTTATTTTACTGATCAATGGCTGTGCTGTCCAATGTTTCTATTTTGCATTTTTCTATTTTAATGATTTATTTTTCATTACAAATTATATTATCAGCATAGTAGTTTGATTGAAAAAGAGTGTGCAAACATTCATGTGAAAAAACTTGCATGTTAATTTTCACAGAGCATCTTGTGAAAGTGCTTTAATGAAAGAAAAACTGTCCTTTTGAACAAAATGAGTTAACATGGATAATGTCAAAAATTTGTTTATTTGATTACTGATCACAAACTTGTGTGAGATCTTAAATATTTCTTATGTCATACATTTTTCAAAATCAAACAGAGGGTAATCACCAGCACGCAATCAACAGCAAGAGAGGAGCAGGCTATTTAAGTTTTTCGCACCTGACTTGCATTCCAATCTACATATAGATGTCATTCCTCATGATCACGCAAGCCATTCGCAAATCTCAAATTGATCAACTATTCAGCTTTTTTCTGTGAATGGCACCTGCTATAACTTTATGCTTTATCCTGTAATTGATATTTTGAATAAACAGATTTTTATCAGGTTTGTTTTCTCTTTTAATCTTTTAATGTAATTTTGAGTGTGACCATGGTTTAAGGACAGTATACCTGTATGCTTTAGAATTAATAGTAGTGTTTTACTTATTACATGATGTGTTCCCCTTCTGGCACTCACTTGACATTGTGTCGATTGTAGTGACACTAGGGGGTCTCTCTTGAGAGCCACGGTTGCCTCTGAACTTGAGAAAAGGCCGATGAAAAATTGGCGAACAGAATTTGCATGCCCCTCCCCCGGACATACGGGTATAAAGGAGGGCGCAATATGGCTGTTCATTCAGATTTTTTTCTTCAGAGCTGAGCGGTTGTATTCAGCAAACTGACGTTTCAATACTGTTCCACTCACCTCTGCAGAGCTTTGCTGTTGGATCTTACGGCGTGTTACCAATGTCTTTTCTCTTCCACAGCACTTCTAAAAGAGCAATTACCTCTAAAAGAGTAAGAGTGCCCCCCGGCATGCTCGTTTGCTTCCGTCTGGGCCCGATGTGAGACTGGCTCGCTCCACGGCCAGTCTGATGTCTCATTCAGACCCCTCGAGCTGGATGATGATATCGTCACTGCATCGGAGAGCATTGCGGCATCTGACACCTTTGGGTCTGCCCAACCAGTCTGAGGCTGACACGCAGATGTCCGATATGCTTGTCCGGGCCGCCATGAGCATGGGGCTGGACTGGAACCCTCCATCCTCCCCTCAGCCCTCATGGCTAGATGATTGTTTCATCGGGTCAGGGCGCCGCTCACAGCCACGCCTCTCCCCCGGTCCCTTTCTTCCCGGAAGTGCATGATGAGCTGACAAAGTTGTGGAGGGCACCTTTTACTGTCCGAAACCAACCTTCCCCCAGGTGGACAAAGCAGTTGCGGTGCACCTGTGCCCGCAAAATGCAGCCACCTGGCAAGATCGCCCGGCACTCCCCTCCAAGGCCTGTAGGACAATGTTGTCTCTGACGGCGAAAGCCTGCATGCCATGGCCCTCCTGCAAGTCCACCAGGCCAAGGCACTAAAAGATCTGCACTTGGGTAGTCCTGATCATGATGGGCTGCAGGCACTGCGCTCAGCAACTGACCTCGCCCTCTGGGCCACAAAGGTCACAGCGCGGACACTCGGACAGGCGATGGCCACCCTTGTGCTCCAGGAATGACATCTGTGTCTGAACCTGGTAGAGATGTGGGACACCGACAAAGCCCACTTTCTCAATGCCCCGTCTCCCAGGTCGGCCTATTTGGCGACACCGTCGAGGATTTTGCCCAACAGTTTTCAGCGGTGGAGAAGCAGATGGAGGCGATTCAGTACATCATGCCTCAGCGCCACTCCAACTCAATCCGAGCCCCATCTGCTCGCTCGAGGGCACACCCTGTGGCTACACGTAGTCCCGCCTCAAACTAGGCCCAGCTCTCCACCCCTCGTAGAGCGCCCCGCAGGAAGCGGATGCCCCCCGTCTCTTCAACTTATTCGAGGACCAGGATGGCTCCCAATTGTTCCTGTAATGGATGACCCGAGGAATGAAATAGACAGACCACTCCATCTCCTGGTGGAGGGCTGGGCGGAAATTCCTTTCGGAGTTTCCTTTTTTTCATTTGCCCCACCCCCTTTGGGCTGCGGTACCCACATTATTTATAAAAGAGTGATTTCCTCATTCCTTAGGTCACCTAGCCAGTGCACACATGTGCCGATCTCACAGCGGCCCGGTACCAAACACTTGCAGCCACTGCACCTTGGACGCGGACCCTTCGCCTCCATGCCTGCAACTGTATCACGTACAGACCCCCGGCCGGCCAGTTCTGATGAGTCCATAGGACGTCACCATGGGACGTCACCATAGGACCTCCTCCTCAGTCACCAACACCCCCCCCCACCCCCCCCCACCCCCTTCCTCAGCACAGATGTCTCGGGACGCAACCTTGCCTCCCCCACCACTGCAAAGCCCCACCAGGTAAATGAAATGCGGTCGTACCCTTAGTACCCCCTTCAGCGCCATCCGCTTCACTTCAGTGCATGGCGAGAATGTCATGGAAGGCAACTTTCTCTGGCCGTACAGGCTTTGCAGGCTAGTCATCCCTAACTACCCTCGACGGCAGTACGGCTAGTAATAACCAATCAATAAGGTAATTCAAAACAAGCACACCATTAAAATTCAATGGAGCGAGCAGTGCATCAATACATTTTGTAAACGTGCAGGGAGCCAGAGACTGACTGAATTAAAGGACTTTTCATTTATACGCAGTTCCCTCAAACGTAAATAAAAAAGCCTGTAACACAGTGCAATTGGTAAATGAAATACGCAGATCTTCAGATCTTTTGACACAAGCCAGTCCTGAGGATGGATGTGCGATAAGATCTATTTCTGAATTAACATTCTGAATGTGCACGTCACAAGCACGTGATTCAAGTATCTCAGAACTAGAATGGGCCAAAGCCCGCTGGCCTTCTCCTGAACAAGGTAATAGCGTCTGTAAATCCTGCTGTGTGTGTTGCTGTCTGGGCAGTTTCTATCACATTTTTTTGCGAGGAGTCTTTGAATCTCTGCTCGCAACACCAATTCATCCTGTGGTCGGACCACAGATTGGAAAGCACCAGTGAAGTTAGGTGGCCAGTGTACAAACTGAATCATATGACTGTGCCCGATCATTTTAAACACCAAGTCTGACATGCCTGTGATGACTTGCCACACATGCAGGAAGCGGGACAGCAGGCTTATTAATTAATCTGAAACAACCTCTATCGCATTCTTTGCGAGAAGATTGTGTATTTCAGATTGTAACACTGGCACATCTTTGGATGGAACCGTGGAAGACAGAACACCATTTAAACTGACATGCAAATTTGATCGTATAACAATGTTCGATCATCTTTGGCACCCAGTTGGGAAGGGCTGTAAGGCTTGCCATGCATTGGCAAAACGGGACTTAGGGCAATTTGGTTTGTTCATTATATGATATAATACCCTGCTCATCAGTGGGAAGCAGTTGTGCATAATGTGTGGGATTTGAAGTGGGAAAGCTCTTTATTGAACAAAAAAGTGTGAGAGACTAGCGCTGTACCCTTTTTTTTGTATTCTTTATTGCATGCGATTGAATGTGAGATACAGAAACAGCATATTGAAAAACATTTTGAACAACAATATT
Organism: Moxostoma hubbsi; assembly: GCA_032164185.1. Taxonomy (NCBI): domain Eukaryota; kingdom Metazoa; phylum Chordata; class Actinopteri; order Cypriniformes; family Catostomidae; genus Moxostoma; species Moxostoma hubbsi. The sequence goes on along the minus strand of JAVLUX010000011.1, from coordinate 6,936,769 downwards.
CCTTTCCCAAGAGGGGAACAGAATTGTGTTCCCGCCGGTGCGGGGCATGCGCTGAAGCAGCTGCCTTCGTTTGGGCCACGGCTTGCGTGGCTTTGCCGGCGGCGACAATTGATAGTGTTTTTAGCCGGGCGCTGGCCCGAGACAGAGCAAAAGCAAACCGCTTGTAATGAAGCACTGCTCAATTTCAGCATAAAATGTCTCATAGCCTTTGAGTGTTGCTGAGTCATGATGTAGACCTCAGCAAATCTATCCACGGAGCCACCGAAAAGGCCGGCTGGAGACACCGGAGCATCAAATATAGCGTCTTTTTCCACAACACGCATTTCAGTGAGGGTCATCCAGTTGTGACGATCCAAAACCACCATGTTGCTCATTGACTTGCCAATGGCCTCTGCAGTGACTTTCATGGCTCACAGCGCTAAGTCCGTAGCAGAGCGGAGCTCTTTGAACATCTCTGGATCATAGTCTTGCTTGTTAATTTGCTTGAGGAGCTTAGCTTGCAAAACTTGGGCATCACCATCGCTTGGAGTGCTGAACCTGCTTGGCCCGCCACTGAGTATGCTTTTCCAGCCAGTGTGGACATCAGTCAACACAGCTTGGAAGGATGACAATATAGGATTGCCGGGCAGAGATGTGCCGTATCGCCTCTTCCACAGGGGATAGTTGGGCATAACCTTTGTCTTCAAAGGGCGCACACAATGATTTTGTCAGTTTGCTATGAACTTCCGGGAAGAACGTGGCAGATCTGCATAACGTGGTCGCTTGACAGCATCCAGACTGCAAGAGCCATTTGAAGGAGACAACTCTAAAATGAGCTCTTTGACCACCGTTGAAATGACGCAAAGCTTCTCCTTGTCAGTGGCATGTGCACACTCCTCTCCCTCACTGGAAGAAGACAGTGACTGCAGCTCTCATGCTGATCTGATGGCGGGATGTGTCCCTTGCATAATGAACACTTATGGAACGACGTTGTTAAAAAGACACGAACACATAAGCGGCTCTTTTAGTTGCTGATCCCATCCGCTGACTCGTGTATGTCGACAGCGAAGTAGTAGAAGGCTTCTAGAGAGATGAATCTCTGTCTTGAAGAAGAAAATTCAGAGGAATGGTGTATGTGCACTCTCTTTTATACTGGACAGATACTGGCCTAAAAGGGCGGGGTTTAAACACAATAGACAATTTTATGATTGTGTTATTGTAGAAAGGTTTCAGCTAGGTCGTATAGAAGGACACTCCCATTGCGTCAGCTTAGTGATGCGATGTCAAGTGTAATGAGTCATAAGGGAACTATACTTACGCTTACATTTCTTGCTGTGGTAATGTCTACACCTTTTTATTCATTTATTTATTTTTTTGCAAGACTGAAAAGCCACATGAAGCATTTAACCTTCAAAGCTTGACTGCTATATCAACAATCTATCAGTTTACACTTCAGAGAAAAGAGATTGCCCAGCATTGCCCTGTTTTTGAAACAGACAATTTGTTAAGTTTTTGGGTAAAGCACTTGCTATGGGACCTATATTCATGTCTTTTTTAGAGGCAAAACTCCCTCATTCTCTACCAGAGCAAAAAGTTAGATTGTGTCCTGAGTTGTACAGAAATAAAAGGTTTGTAAATATTCTATTGGAAATATTTGATCCTAAACCTAATGGGACTTTAAAAAGTGGAGAGAGAACAAGATTTTATATATATATATATATTAGGGCTGTCGATCGATAACAATTTTTAATCAAATTAATTACATGGTGCCCCGCGATTACTTCATCGTGATTAATTGCATATACTATTATTTGCTGAGAAAGCCCCTTATATAACAATAATTCAATATATAATGATTATACATAGTTATATGTATATATACAATATACAATTATACAGTTATCTTTAAATATTTAAAAATTATATATATATATATATATATATATATATATATATATACACACAAAATATTAAAATAATTAAAATGCATTACATTCTTAATCATTGATAAGACAATACAAAAAGAGGCTTTAGAATACAATGTATTGTTTACTACCACATTATTGAACATAAGGCAATCATTGGCATACAGTTCACAGCAATCCATTTCACAAGTGAATTTTTAAATCAGTTTTAGATTTATTATGAGGGCTTTTTTAAGGACCCGTCAATTTACAACTGCATTAATGCCTACAAAACTTTAGAAACAACCACAAGAGGTATATTAAAACAAACAACAACAAAAAGGAAAATAAATAAATAAACAGTTGTAAAAATACCAAATTGTTTACATATTTCAATACACTTTACAGCTTTCTTGTTACTCAAATTGAAACTAATGTTTTATAACCACCATACTTACGTTTATGAATACTAAACTTTGCCAACAAAAGCAGAACATTAATCAAATAATATTGCTTATGAAGAGACATGTCATAGCTAAAATAAACAAAGAAACATTTTCAAAACAAAGTTGAAAGCTGGGAATAATATGATCTCTAACAATCTTGCAGAAATCAGACCAAAAACAAGTCGAGTAGGGACAACTCCAAAATAAATGAAAAATGTTTCTGCCTCCAGACCACAAAATGTACAGAATATATCGACATCACAATTAAATCTCTCTACAAGAAAATAATTGGTAAGGTAGTACTTCTAAATAAGTTTGAAGGAAATGCCTTTAATTTTATTCTTGATTAAATATTTATGGGTAATTTCCAAATTTCCAAAAAGATATCAATCCGGCATCAGACATACTTGTGTAGTGTCTCGGTGCGTTGCATCATAAACATAAAATGTTTAGGTCACTGTGTCAAGTTAAATATAGTTTAATACTCAGTCTTTAAACACATCTTGAGATCTCTTAATTCGCATTTGCGCTCCTTCAAGTTTTTTGAATGCAAGAATGTGTTGTTCTGCCTACGGAAGTGTTTTCTTCACTGTATAAACTGTGCGTTGCTCATACAGCTGAAATTTCACTTTCTTTACTCTGGAGTAAACAGGTGGTACTACAAGCTTGCATTTCTCAGGATTCTTCCTTATTATGGTCCAGGGAAAGTGCGATTAATTGCATAAATTTTTTTAACACGTTATTTTTAGTAAAATTAATCGCACTGAATTAACACGTTTAATCGACAGCCCTAATATATATATATATATATATGGTGTTGCCATGGAGAAGCGATAAAATAAGGTAAAAAAAAATGGAATAAGGAAATGACTAATATCTTCTAATATGACTAATGTTTTTCCTTGTGGGCTGATCACTTTGATGTGACTATTGTGGGTCACGATTATAGCGCCACCAACTGGTGGAAGGAAGTGTGTCACTTTTAACAGATGTTGAAAATCCCTATTATGTTCGCCTGAATTGCTTCAAAATAATACAGATTAATGTCAAAGCATTGCACATTTTAAATTCTGAAGGGTTTCTTGATATCTTAAATACTGCATTAAATGTCATGATTAATTTTTGTGTATATCCACATGTTTTGAGGTATTTGGCATAATTGAATTTTAAAGTTTAATGTTACTAAACATATTTATTATGTTTTATATAAATACAAATATAATAGAAATATCAACTGAAATGTAAAAATACAAGAAAACCCAAGTTTAATCCACGTCTATTAATTATCTGTCTGGCAATTACAAGAAATGTCCAATAGAGGGTATCCAAGCTCCATTGCTGAATGATTCACAGTTCTGAGTCTGAGTCCAGAATGGGCGGGGACTGAGTTCGTGAGTTGGTTGAGGTCTTTTGCAGTCGAATCCCATAAAAAAAAAATGCAAACAATGTGTCCCCACTCAATATATACATCAACTGATATAGTTTTAAATGGGTGGATTAGAACCTTTAACCCTATCCAGCCGGAGCATTCAAATTTGAGAACAATTATTCCCATGGTTCCTGTCTCAGTATCTTTGCCGTCCAATCACTGATTTTATTTCTGAAAACTGCCACTCAATATAAGCTAAAGGCACATATGATTGGTTAAGGTGTTACTGGGCAAGAATAATACATGCATTGTCATCCTTCATTTGCCTGGGCGGAGACAGAGGGGATATCTCGGGAGATTTACTCCAGTGTTGGACATATTACTTCAAATTGAAATCTTTCGAAAAAAAAAAAGATCTTTCAAGGTGAGACACGTTATTTAACATGTGTTGTCAATACTGTCTATTGAAAGTCAAAATGTTTTAGTTAAAACGCATTTGTTGGAGTAACGCTTTTTATTTCTGGAAAGAATGACATGACCGTCTGCGTTCATCGGACAGGCAGCTAGCCTCTAAATAAAAATTAGCGAGCAATACTATGTACACTTTTAGCTAAATATCAATAACTTTCTTGGCCAATTTTGTCACTTGTGGAAGATAATCAAACATTTTTAGTTATGAAGCATTTATTTGTAGTAGTGCCAGCCAGGGGCGGATCTAGAAAAATATTTATGGGGTGGCGAGAGGGGGGCAGGAATTTTTGAGGGGTGGCAACATATGGCAGACTTATATATACTTAATTTAATCACGTTTATCACAGTTTGATGAGAAATAGTATGTACACACTACAAAAGAGCACAGGCTGCCATTTACAAACTCATACAGACAAACTTAATCTCATGCAATCAATATCTTGCATTTGAGGTTTCATGTGAAACAGTTCATATTAGGAATAAGTGACCATACAATGTGATCTCACTTAACAGGAGATAGAAGTATGATTGAAGTAAGGGCATTATCACCGGAAAGGCATTAAGGTAAGACACAGGTGATGACAGGCAGATGTGTGAGAGGGGAAGCAAACGCACACAGCATTTGTACAAGAAGAAACTATACAAAGAAAAACTTACACATGAAGTTCTATGGACTGAGCTGTACTAAAGTGGGCATAAATACACTGTGGAAACAACACTTAGTTTGGAAAAATTTGCTTTTTCATAATTTTTGGGAATCCTGAATGAACAGACGCATTTCCCCCCCTTTATACCCGTATGTCGGGGGGCGGTACATGCATATTCTGTCTGACAATTTCTCATTGGCCTTTTCTCAAAGTTTCTTCAAAATTCACTAGACCCCTAGTGTCGCTTCTTCGACGCAACGTCTCTTCCCTCCATCAGGGAACGGAGGTTACAACAGTAACCTAGACGTTATTGAATATTTTCCCCCCAAATTATGCAAAAGCAGATTTTTCCAAGCTAAGTGTTGTAGTATAACCAGCAGGAGACCACTGATGTGTGAACTGAATTTGGTGACACTACAATGTGTAACAGTGAAGTTATTGAATATTTGTGTAGTATCGCATTTCGGTTTTGCACTTTGCAGACGGTCCCTGCGGTCTCGTCTCTCAGCCGGCTGCGCTTAGACATCAATGTAATTGTCCAGCTCCGACGGAGGCTTGTTTTGATGAAAATGATGTTGTAGCTCGTTGTCTACATTACTGTGGTTGGAAAGAGGTGTTGTTTGTGTTTTAAGAACGTTTCGCTTATGAGTTATTGATCCGGAAAGTTCGAATCTGTGAATATATGTCCAACTTTTACCGAACTTTATGAGGCTGAGAGATGAAAAACTTCGTTCACAAGATGCACTGCTCACAGTTAAAACAACCGCTATTTTACACAACCTAATAGTTAATCCGTTTTTACCTCTTTCTCCTTTCTTCGCGACTCATGACTCCCTCGCTTCGCGCCACTCAGTTTTCCAAACTGATCAGTCTATTGCCGCTCTCTGGCGTCATCTCGTGCTGCATTCGGGGCAGTCGGACATTGGAGATTCGCGCTCGTAAATTGTCAAATTTAATTTCATTCTTTGCTGCCAACTGGGGTGGCAGCAGGGGTGGCAAGGTAATCTTTTAGGGTGGCATTTGCCACCCTGTGCCACCCCGGTAGATCCGCCCCTGGTGCCAGCTATTTTCTTCCTTGAAAAAACATGATCGTCATCAGCGAGCCTCTGCTTTTTAGATAAACATTTTTTGGCAGTTTCTGTGAAACCTGGATTTGTGAAAAACACGCTGTTTGTAGACGGTGGGCCGATGGGAAATTTCGTGTTTTCAGACGATCTGTGGGGATGGATAACCTAGTTTTTTATATATAACCACTACACTTTTCAACAAAGCAAATAAAAATTGTTGCCACTCACATACTTTGCACATTACTATAATATCGGTAACTTTCTCCAGGTTATTTTCCCGGCGAATAGAGCAGGCGGCTACGTGTGGGGTCCGGCATGCATGACGTATTTGTTGCCTTCATCCAATAGCGTGCGTGGGAATGTTTCGGTGTTGGTGACGCGTTTGTCAACACACTGGCGTGCTGATATGAAGTTGCTGTCTGTCCACATCTTTTCGAGAAGTGATTTTAGCCCAGGAAAGATTGAACTTGTTAACTCATTTTGCCCACTTATGCTACATATTCAGTTTGACACAAAATGTGAATGTAGAGGTAACGTTATGCATTCTCACTGTTTTTATTTTATGTAACCATCTTTTGTCATACGATGTCCTGTCATTTCGTTGTAAGTAATATTTAATAAATATACCATTCTGATTTCACACATTTGATCCATGGTATTGCTTGGAAACACAACATCATCTGATCGCCTGGATCTCTCACTCCGAAAACGTCAGATAAAATTTTTCAAAAAGGCTCTATCTTTATGAATAAACCATAGATTTGAGCTTTAGACAACTACATTGTTGACTGAAAAACTATTAAAACTACATTTCGAGACACAATAACAGTAGTATTTTGAAATTTCTAATTATATAATGGCCAAATACATCCAGAAACAAATGTTCAGTCTTGCTTGTGAAAGGTAATTCCTCGAGACCTGTTTTCAATTGTGTGGCGATTTGTACAGCTCCAAGCAGCACACGAAACCTATTTTCTCAATTCCCGGTATGAAAGTTGTGGGAAAGTTGCCCTCCGCAATATGTCGTCACCGTTGATGTACGCTCCAGCGGGCAATTGGGCGTCTATGTATTTATTATGTCTATGATAAAAACGAGCCAGACAATACTCTTTTTCCCGCACATTTTTACTGTGGGAGAAATGGCAAAAACATGAAGTACTGCATGCATATATGTGAGGGAAATGGACCCACCATTCCCTTCACAGACATAAGTTGGGAGAAATGTATTAAATCGGTGTTTCTGTGGAAAGACCTTGAATGCAGAGAAAGTCTTATAGCAGAAGAGGCAGTACAGGTATACAAGTTACAAAGACAGGAACCTACAAACCAGTTAGTTAAACCAGCTAACATTGGCTACCACAGGGAGTGCTACAGCCATTTCACTAATATCACGAAGATAGAATGAGCAAAAAGGAGAAGAGAGAAGGCAGTATTAGTTGAAGAAACTGCAAATGAAGGTTGGTATTATATTATATAAACAGGACTTGCAGTAAAAGACATACAGTGCAGTATTATATTGTATAGACAGGTGGTGCAGTATATTACAGTGCAGTATTATATTGTATAGATAGGTGGCGCAGTATATTACAGTGCAGTATTATATTGTATAGATAGGTGGCACAGTATAAGACATTCGGTACAGTAATATACATTTAAGAAAGTAGTATGTTTTACAGTAATATAAATTAAATATAAATGTGCAATGTATTAGCAGTAGCCTTATAAGAGCATAATTGATATGGATATGCAGTATGAACAAACACATACAGTTATGTGTAGTAGCAGTAACAGTATAATAGTAAAAATGTACCCTTCCAATTATGGCATTATTAACATCAACAAGGCCAACACCTGAACGCTGTGAAACTGGTTTATTAACCATGTTAAGGGAACAGGTGAAACCAATATATGGAGCATGAGTTTTCCCCTGCTGAAAGTTTCAAACAATTTTTCTATAATCAGTGATGTGGGGAAGGGTGCAGAACCTCAATCTATTGTTTTGCACTTTTTTTAGTGGTAGAGGCAGAGGATGGTGAGGCAACTCCAGTAAAAACACGGGCTCTGAGGTCTAATGCCCGTGATCTCTACATGTCCAAGCAGGCCCCACACCTGCTTCCAGTACAATGCATTATTTGCAAACATGAGAAGTACAAGGTTCAGACACACAGCAGGAAAAGGGTAAAAGAAAAACTAACACGGTGTGAAACACTCCATGCCGGGAAATTGCTTCTCGCCGCTGAAGGGAGAAGTGATGAGTCTCTCCTTCTCCATATCCAAGACAGGACTTGGTGGCTAGTGAAGCACGGTATCACTTCACCTGCTATCGAGATTATACCCGGTACCTGACCACACAAAAAAATGAGAGAACAGAAGCAAACATATATGAAAATGGATACAAGCACTTCTGCAAAACAGTCATTGAGGAGAGGCTTTTAAAACACCACGAAGTGCTTCGACTGTCAAAGCTGAATTTGCTATTCAAAAAAACTGTGGAAGAAACAGAGGGAGTGAACATTGCAGCTTATAAGGCACATTCACTTAAGGCAAGACTTCAAAAGTCTCATCCCTTCTTGAAATTCCTGAAGGCATCCACAACCTATCTTGAATATGTGGACAATCTGTCAGCTGACGAGATTGTGCATGAAGTTGCTGTCTCCTCTGCTTCCTCCTCATCTGAAGAAAGTGAAGGAGAAATGACAAGTCAAGAAGCTATTGAAAATGCCACCATCAACACAAATGATTATCGGGTGTTATATCATGCAGCAATGATACTCAAAGAAATAATTCAAAAGACATCAAAAAGATCACCAAATCTTCCATGGCCTCCCACAGCAGGTGACCTCACACTGGAAAATGAGTGTAGTGCCTCACCAACTTTTTAACTTTATTGCATGGACATCAGGAATGTCATTACAACCATCAGATGAACGTGTTGATGTCACTTCAGAGGACATCAGAAAGATAGTGTCCACTTGTCAGGACATTATTACCTTGGCAACCAGAGGACGGTGGCTCATGCCAAAACAGTGCTCACTTGCAATGGCAGTTCGGCATATGACTGGCTCTGCACAGCTTATAGGGTTGTTAAATGGTCTGGGTCACTGCTCATCCAATTCCCAGGTCCTTGAGCATGATACTGCCCTTGCTCACCTACAAATGGAGAGAGGAGAAATATACATCCCTGAAAACATCAGTGCTGAAGTGCCAGTGACTCTTGTCTGGGATGATAATGACTTTGGAGAGGAAACTCTTTCAGGTAAAGGGACAACACATAACACCAATGGTATAATAATTCAGAGGGCCATAAACAGTTATACAGCATCCTTACCAGACACATTACCCAGACAGAGAACACGAGAACGGTCTGTTCATCCTCCTCCACTGAATCTTTCAACCTACACAAGAGGAAAGCGGTCTGGTCCACAGAATTTTGCATTGAAGATAGATCTCCAGCAGGACCAATACAGATATGCCCAAACTACCGGCAGAAGAATTGATGCTGCATTCTTTTTACTGAAAGTACCTGAGGCCCAGGGCAAAGTCCTTCCTGGATGGACAGGGTTTAATATCATGTTAAAGGAAGACACAGTCCTGCCATCTACACATGTTGGCTACCTACCAGTGATTGACGCCAGCCCGACTGATCTCAACACTGTCCACACCATCCTGAGCCGCTCCATTGCCATTGCTGACAGCTTGAAACAAAAAGAAGTTGTTTTAGTTATGGATCAAGCCATATATGCCAAGGCCCAAGAGATCTGTTGGCAAACAAATTCTTACTCTGAGAGAATTGTAGTGAGGATGGGAGAGTTCCACACAGCAATGGCATATCTTTCATGCATAGGAAAGTTGTATGGTGATGCTGGCTTTCAGGACATCTTGATCGAGTCTGACCTGGTGGCAGCAGGCTCAATCGATGGAGTGATCTCCGGCCATCACTACAACAGGAGCATAAGGGCTCACAAACTCCTGATGGAAGCACTCCAGAAACTGCGCTGGTGGGCATACTTGGACAAACTGACACAAGAACAAAATGCAGCTGCTTTAAAAGTAACAACAGATATGCAGGATTGTTTTCCCTGTGAAGAGTTCAAGGTCATGCTAACATCAGACACATTTCAGCAATTACTGCAAGGTTATGAAGAATTTGTGGTGAAAAACAACTGTAACCACACATTCGCATTTTGGAGCACATACCTTGACATGATGGAAGATTTGCTTCTTTTCATCAGGGCAACAAGAGAGGGGAACTGGGCTCTCCATTTGTCCACTGTGCAAAGTATGCTGCCCTGGTTTTTTGCACATCCAGCGGGCAAGCTATCAGGCTGCAGTACACAGGAGGAGTCTTGAGTGCATGCCAGATATTCCTCCTCCTGTAAATCATGGCTGGAAGATGGTAGGAGATTTCTACGGAGTGGACTGGATGACACTTCCGCCAGCTCCAGAGGCCATACTGGAACTTGTGCACTGCTCATGTAAAAAAACAAATTGTGTTAAGGGTAGATGCACATGTAAACTGCATGCTGCCATGTACAAACCTCTGTCAGTGTGTAAACTGTGACAATAAGTCACTTGAAGATGACTAGGGCACATGTGGTTATGTAAATACACATGTGGGGAGGTGTGTGTGTGTGTGTGTGTGTGTGTGTGTGTGTGTGTGTGTGTGTTGGCTATTCCTGCAGAAGTAAATCTGTACGATATTTATGTACATTATAACTCTGCTCTGTTTGATAGCCTATGTTCTTTGATAGTATAATCTTATTTCTATTACATGCCGTTCTTCTTGAGCTCTTAGCTCTCCGGTTATAATATTGGCTGCTTGCTGACCCTTTAATGTTATGTCAGATGTAACTGATAATTAAATATGTCTTAAACATCAAGAGGTTCATGTTTACCTTGAGTTTTTGGCGAACGTTTGCAAAACGGTCTGAGGTAATTATCCGCGGACATACAGTGGAGCTGTAGCCTATGTGAGTTGGACGAAGTGTTTCCATTAGAATTAAGTACTTAAACTTTACACCAAATCAAATATGTAATCGAATGATGCTAGCTACTGCTAGTTAGCCAGCTGAAACTACCCTACTTAACCCTCGTGCGACCTTATGGACATTTTTGTCCTTTTCAGTTTTGTATTTTTGATAACTTTGCCTGTGTTAATGCTAACTGCATAAAATTTTCCACAGGTGTGCATTTTTATTGGAAATTTAATATTTCACCTTCATTTACTTTAAAAATTTTATTTTGCACTAGGTACAAAAAATACTCCCACTTAGGGTCTTTTGGACAAAAATGTCCCCATTGAAACCCATTAAAACTGCGATTTTTAATCCCAGTGCCATTCAACTATAAAATGATGCAATCTTTCTTAACAGGCTTTCATTATGTTGGCAAGGCTTCAAAATTTACATTTTTACTATTTTTTATCAGATGGTGCCATTTTTTCAGGTTTGGCATATAAAGCAAATTATCACTTTATTGTTGTTTACTTCTGTTTTCGGCTTATGCATATTATAGAGCCAATTAGATAAATAATTGTGTGGGTGTGTTGGTATGGATGTCAGAGTGTGGTTAGTATGTGTGTACTGAAAATTTTAGGTGTGTGTGTGTGTGAACAATGAAAGAAAGAAATTATACTGTACTGTAATCATGTATTATACTGTACATGTAAATGAGATACCCTTGGCAGAGTCACAGCATTTAAAGGGTTAAAATTCTGAAAATAAATTAATGTTTGGTAATTATTATTAGAACTGATGCTAGTAAAAAATCTAAGTCAGTGAAAGTGGAAAAAATATTAATCTATAATATTTTTATGACACTTTTTTGACATGGACATTTTTGTCCTTTATGAACCTATGTGTAACTTTTTTTAATTGACGCACAAGGGTTAAAACGACACTAACGAGACGCTTACATTCATTTTAATTCCAAAATCTAAACCAAGCTAATCTCAAATATATATATATATATATCATACGATCTCTTGCGATCGTATGCAGGAGATTAGCTTGGTTTAGATTTTGGAATTAAAATGAATATATAGGCCTATATATGAGATTAGCTTGGTTTAGATTTTAGAATTAAAATGAAGGATGCATTAATCTATTAGTAATGTCGTAGTTTTGGCTCAGAGCTGTGACCTAACGTTAGACATGCTAGCTACTGCTAGTTAGCCAGCTGAAACTACCCTACTTAAAACGACACTAACGAGACGCTTACATACGTTTGAACAACACAGTGTACAAAACAAACATTTTTCATAGATATCATATTCTAATTAAATGAATACTTACAATCACAAAAACAATGTCCTTGGCGATAGTCACTGTGCTGCCGCCGCAGATGCTGCTCGTGTCTGACAGCTGAATCATCCGTGTAACAGCTGTTCTAAATAAGCTACATCTGATTGGTTAATAATAATCCTATGTCAGTATCTTGCCATGCTATTGGCTCGACTGATATAGTAGGCAACCGCATTTACCTGCATATTTATGGCGTGCATTATGATTTCGGGGGAAAATGTGCAATAAATGGGAGTGGCAACACTTTTCATACCGTTGAGAATAAAACAACCGTCCCAACTTTACAAATTCAGGTTCTCCCTCCATGGGGATCATCCATTTCGAAAAGTAAAGCAGATACGGGCCCTCGGCCCACCGTCTATTGCTACCAAGTGGAAACTGATGATTACAGTGTTCATTTAAGTCGGTCTCCTGTTGCATCAATGGTTTCTATTTACAACGTATTTTTGCAGCGGATGAGTATTCTAACCAATCGCTTACATGTCTGTTGAGCAATGAAACGGCAATGGCCAATCAGAGCCGCATAGATTAGTCCTCGGTCCTATCTGTAATGACAACTGATACTAATGCTTTATGTTCCACCTCTGTTTGTAGTGGCACAGGAAAATTATTACTGAAGAAACATCAACTGACACTCGAAAATAAACTGTAGAACAAGAGCGAAAAGCACTTTGTAATTATTTTGGATTCATTGCATATTACACCGCTCGCTTTGAACGTAGATGTTAAATACACCGCAAATGAGCTTCACGACTAAACTAAAACGCTCCCGTTCTAATCAAGGCACAGACATGGTGTAAATAATTGATTTTGATTTTTGAACATTGTGTGGAGCGTCATTGAGCTTGCGTCAAAATGCAGGTCTCAAACAGTGTAAACCTGCAGTGAGTGACAGCAGTCATTGTAATGGGAGAGTTTGTTGCGTTTTTCAATTTCTGTATAATAACAGATTTGTTTTGTCATGTTAATAAGTAGGCCAATTTGATTTGTACAAAATAGTAATAAATGAATTCATCTTAGTAGTATATATTATATACGTTGTGACAAAAATGATTTATGGCCTATGATTTATGACCTAATTGGTGTACATTTGACCTTTTGATTCCTTTTTTTATTATAATTGTAATACATAAAAAGTAGTATTACATTTAAAATGTGTTTAAATGATGTGTCTTTAATGAGGTGCAATGCTTGGTGACAAAACTGGGGTGTTAAAATAATGCTTGGTATAACTTTTTTTTACTTTTAACAAAGTGGTGAAAACGTGTTTCTAAAATAGTGGATATTAACTGAATCAAACTCATTCTGATAAAAAAACTTTAACATAAATGTGTTTAACAGTTTTATTTCAACAAAACAACATTTTAATTGAAATAGTATGCATTATAAAATGTATCTTTAGTGCAAAGAATCGTACATTTTCTGTTCAAAGTCCTTTCACAACCTCATCCAACGATAATGGATTAAGAAAGACAATGTTTAACATTAACTTAGCAAACAGGATACGTTTATAAAAACATAATATATCATTTTAGCTGTAGCTTTAACACAAAGAATCTTATATTTTTCCGTTCAAAGTCCATTCACGAGCTCATTCAAAACGATAATGGAGTAAGAAAGTTGACAAGACCCCTCCGGTGGGTGGAGTTTAAACCCGCGGTTAAGATTATTTCACATCATCTTTTCTCTTAGGAAGCATGTGTGTTTTTTTAAAGTATTATTTAAACGTTTAGCTGTAGCGCTAACAAAATGTCTTTAACAAAATGGAAAATGTGTTTTTAAACAAAATGTATCAAGTTGGCACACACAACAAAGTCACTCTAAAAATGCGAGAACATGACCATGGTAACGTTGCGGTCGCGGCTCGCTTTCAATAGAAAGCACGCCACTCCAGCCGCCCCCCGTATCGCTCCTTCTTCCCACGGGATTGAGGACGATGCGGTTGGCGCTGGAGGCGATTTGGGGAGGGCAGCGGGTGCGCTTCTGCCGGGCACGTCCCCTCGGACCACCCGCCCCCCGACACGCTCGTTTACCTCCGTCCAGCCTCGAGGCAACGGCGACTCGCCTCCGGGCCGGTCTGCCTATCCTCTGGAGCTTGAAGCCGATGAGCTCGCCGCTCCGTCGGAGAGCGCGGCATCTGACGCTGACTCCTCCCCTGGACTGCCGCCTTCGGGCCAGCAGGCCCAGGTTGAGGCGGATGCGCAGATGTCCGACATGCTTGCCCGAGCCGCCGTCGGGGTGGGGTTGGACTGGAAACCTCCACCCTCCCCACACCCGTCACGGTTGGATGAATGGTTCCTGGGGTCTGGGCGCCGCTCACAGCCACGCCCCCCTCCGGTCCCGTTTTTCCCGGAGGTGCATGACGAGCTGACGTCTTCATGGAGAGCGCCGCTCTCCATTCGTCAAAAGCCCTGCTCGTCCGCTCTCGCTACCCTCGACGGCGGAGAGGCTCACGGGTACACGGTGATTCCCCAGGTGACCCTACCACCTGGCGCGGGCGCCCTGTACCCCCTTCCAAGGACTCCTCAAACAACAAAGCCTACAGCGCCGCGGGACAGGCCGCCTCCGCCTTGCACGCCATGGCCATCCTGCAAGTCCACCAGGCCAAGGCGCTCAGAGATCTGCACGAGGGTAGCCCTGATCCCGATGTGTTGCAGGAACTGCGCTCAGCGACCGACCTCGCCCTCAGAGCCACGTAGGTCACCGCGCAGGCACTCGGGCAGGCGATGGCCACCCTTGTGGTCCAGGAACGTCATCTTTGGCTCAACCTGGTCGAGATGCGTGAGGCCGACAAAGTTCGCTTCCTCGACGCCCCTGTCTCCCAGCTTGGCCTCTTCGGCGACACCTTCGAGGACTTTGCCCAGCAGTTCTCCATGGTGAGAAGACAGACGGAGGCCATTTCTCACATCCTGCCTCGCCGCAAACCTGCCGCCAAGGCCACTGCCCCGTCTGCTCGCCGAGGGCGTCCCCCTGCGGCTAAGAAATCTGCTCCGCCTCAACCCGGGCCCAGCTCTCAGCCCCTGCGTCGAGCACACCGCAGGAAGCAGACGCCCCCCGTCTCCCGGACTCCCTCGAGGACCCGGAAGGCTCCCAGGCGGTCCTGAGACGGACGACCCAGCGACACAGACGTTAGCTCCGGAGGTGGTAAGACCACTCCGTCCTCCGGTGGAGGGCCGGGAGGAGAATCTTTTGTTTTCAAACAATTTAATTTGCCGCCCCCCCTTAGATGGGGTTGCGATACCCACACTCTCAATAAAAGAGCTATTTCCTATGTCTCTGGGTCACCTGGCCCGCAAATGGCTTCCTGGACACGGACCACCCGTCTTCAGCCCCACGACTGTCCCCCGGCCGGCCGGTTCCGATGAGTCTAGAGGACGCCTACCCAGGACCTCCTCCTCAGTCGCTAACCCGCCCCCTGCCGGTTGTGCGGAGCAAGGTAAGTGCTTTGAGTCTTTTCTCAGCACCTCAGCCGCGGGTCGCTTCGTCGCCGCCCAACGCTGCCCTACCTGCTCCGCCTAGCTGCGAAGCCCCGCCGGGTACGTCCAAATTGACCGTCCCTTTGGTGCCCCTAGTGCAGAGGTTGGACGCGTGGCTTTCACTTCCCAACCCGTCTCGCTGGCTGGCCCGGACCATCCGACTCGGTTATGCAATTCAGTTTGCCAGGCCCCCGCCCCCCTTCATGGGCGTCCGCTTTTCCACAGTACACACCGAACACGCCCACTCCCTGCGCGCGAAAATCGTGACCCTTCTGGCCAAAGACGCGATAGAGCCTGTCCCTCCAACCGAGATGAAGAAGGGTTTCTACAGCCCTTACTTCATCGTACCCATCTTGGACCTGCGAGTTCTCAACCGAGCGTTGCACAAACTCCCGTTCAAAATGCTCACGCAGAAGCACATCTTAACCTGCGTCCGGCATCTAGATTGGTTCGCAGCGATAGACCTGAAGGACGCGTACTTCCATGTCTCCATCCTGCCCCGACACCGCCCCTACCTGCGGTTTGCGTTCGAGGGCCAGGCGTATCAGTACAAAGTCCTCCCCTTCGGCCTGTCTCTGTCCCCTCGCGTCTTCACGAAAGTCGCAGAGGCAGCTCTTGCCCCGCTTCGAGAAGCCGGCATCCGCATACTCAACTACCTCGACGAGTGGCTCATCCTGGCCCACTCGCGAGAGTTACTATGCGCCCACAGAGACCAGGTGCTCAGGCACCTCAGCCGTCTGGGGCTTCAGGTCAACTGGGAAAAGAGCAAGCTCACTCCAGTTCAGAGCATCTCTTTTCTCGGGATGGAGTTAGACTCGGTCTCAATGTCTGCACGTCTCACCAAGGAGCGTGCCCAGTCAGTGTTGAACTGCCTCGCTGCCTTCAGGCCAGGCACAGCGGTCCCCTTAAAACTTTTCCAGAGGCTCCTGGGGCATATGGCATCCTCCGCGGCGGTCGCGCCACTGGGGTTGATGCATATGAGACCGCTCCAACACTGGCTCCGGACCCGAGTCCCGAGACGAGCATGGCGCCGCGGCACGCACCGGGTAACAATCACTCCCGCCTGCCGACAAACATTCAACCCCTGGACAGACCTCTGTTTCTTACGGGCTGGAGTACCCCTGCAGCAGGTGTCCAGACGCGTCTTGGTCACGACCGACGCCTCCAGATTGGGTTGGGGCGCCGTTTGCAACGGGCACGCAGCCTCAGGCCGTTGGAAAGGGGCCCAGCTGCGCAGGCACATCAACTGCCTCGAGTTGTTGACCGTCCTTTTTGCCCTGCAGAAGTTTCTCCCGTTAATTCGGGATGAACATATCCTAGTCAGGTCGGACAGCACCACTGCGGTCGCGTACATAAATCGCCAAGGCGGCGTACGCTCCCGCCTTATGTCACAACTCGCCCGTCGTCTCCTCCTTTGGAGCCAGCACCGACTCAAGTCGCTGCGCGCCACTCACATCCCCGGCAACCTCAATGTGGTAGCGGACGCGCTGTCACGACAACGCTTGCCTGGCGGAGAGTGGAGGCTTCACCCCCACTCGGTTCAGCTGATTTGGGAACGGTTCGGCAAGGCCCAGGTAGACCTGTTTGCCTCCCGAGACACCTCCCACTGCCCGCTCTGGTATGCTCGTTCAGAGGCTCCCCTCGGGGCAGATGCACTGGCACACAGCTGGCCGGTGGGGCTGTGCAAGTACGCATTCCCCCCAGTGAGCCTTCTTGCACAGGTGCTGTGCAAGGTCAGGGAGGACGAGGAGCAAGTCACTCTCGTGGCTCCTTACTGGCCCACCCGGCCTGGTTCTCGGACCTCGTACTCCTCGCGACAGCCCCTCCCTGGCAAATTCCCCTGAGGAAGGACCTTCTTTCTCAGGGACGGGGCACGCTCTGGCATCCGCACCCAGACCTCTGGAACCTCCACATCTGGTCCCTGGATGGGACGCAGAAGATCTAGCTGGTCTACCACCCACGGTCGTAGCCACGATCAACCAAGCCAGAGCCCCTTCTACCAGGCAACTCTACGCCCTGAAGTGGCGTCTGTTCGTCAATTGGTGTTCTTCCCAGTCAGAAGACCCACAGAGGTGCGCAGTTAGGTCGGTGCTCCTGTTCCTACAGGAGAGGTTGGAGGGGAGGCTGTCCCCGTCCACCTTGAAGGTGTATGTTGCCGCTATCGCAGCTCACCACGACCCAGTAGACGGCAAGTCTCTGGGCAAGCACAACTTAATCGTCAGGTTCCTAAGAGGCGCCCAGAGGTTAAACCCCTCCCGGCCAAACCTGTTCCCCTCCTGGGATCTCTCGGTGGTCCTCGCCGGTCTTCAGAGATCCCCTTTCGAGCCGCTAGAATCAGCTGGACTCAGGGCCCTCTCTCTAAAGACGGCCCTGCTGATCGCGCTCGCCTCCATCAAGAGGGTCGGGGACCTGCAAGCGTTCTCTACTAACGACACTTGCCTGGAGTTCGGTCCGGCAGACACTCATGTGATCCTAAGACCTCGACCGGGCTATGTGCCCAAGGTTCCTACCACACCCTTTAGAGATCAGGTAGTGAACCTACAAGCACTGCCCCGGGAGGAGGCAGACCCAGCCCTCTCACTATTGTGTCCGGTACGTGCCTTGCGTGCCTACCTGGAACGCACTGAGAGCTTTAGGCGCTCTGAGCAGCTCTTTGTCTGCTTTGGAGGACAGCAGAAAGGGAACGCTGTCTCCAAACAGAGGTTGTCTCACTGGGTGGTGGAGGCCATTCAATTGGCCTACCACACCCAGGCCATGCCACCCCCCTTACTGGGTCGGGCCCACTCCACTAGGAGCGTGGCATCCTCATGGGCACTGGCGAGGGGCACCTCCCTAGCAGACATTTGCAGAGCTGCGGGCTGGGCAGCACCTAACACCTTTACGAGATTCTACAATCTCAGGGTTGAGTCAGTCTCGTCCCGTGTTCTCTCAGGTCCGAGCCTGTAGAACTCGGTACATGTCGACGATCTGACCGGGTGAACCGCTTGTTCCAGCGCCGTTTCCCTCTGCCAAGGCAAAACAGTGCGCTTTTGTCCCAGAGGACCTAGGTCCCTGGTTGATTCCTCCCTAGCCCTTCGGGCCCGCAGCAGTTCAGCAGAGGAACGTGCTGGTCCAGTCCACTACGGGTACCTCCGGCTACCCCTACTGGAATAGGTGCTCCACAGATCAGGCCTCCTACGGGACTCCTCCTGTGTGTATTTCCGCGGTACGGTCACCTTACGAGCTGACCCGCGTCTCTCTTAGGCAGTCCTTCACTGCCCTCCGGTCGCCGTGTTGTAGCAACTCCCCCCTCCTCGAGGTTGGATCTACCACCGCGCCATTTTTTCCCACATGCCCAAAGTGGCCATGTGATGTATTTTGCCACCTTTACCTCCCCTGCTGGGCGGGTGTGGCCTCCGCAGGGTCTTTTCCCCCTAAAAGAATAGGAATTCGGAATAAGACCCCCTTCCCTCGATGCAGTAAGGGCCCCGGCTGCTCTTGCTCTATGCTGAGAAAACATAGAGAGAAAAGAGGCCCAGCCAGGCTTGGCCCGTTCCCTAGTTGGGAGCGTCACCTTGTTCCCCCCTGGGTAACCAAAAGGATGCTGACGCTTTTTCGGTGCATTGGGGAAGAGGACGTGCAGCCTGAACACAGTTGGTCGCTCATGCATGTACAAATACCTGCCCGCTTCTGTGTCAGCAGTACACGTACACGGCTCAGCGCATGGCGAGTTTTGAAGTGGACCCCTAGTGTCGCTTCTTCGACACGACGTCGAAGTGAGCGACAGACGGGGAACGTCTCGGTTACGTATGTAACCTCCGTTCCCTGATGGAGGGAACGAGACGTCGTGTCTTCCCGGCCATGTCGCTAAGCCGAGCCGCTGAGATGCCCGGAACACTCCCGGCTCCTCAGAAAAATCCTGAATGAACGAGCGTATTTCTCTCGCCTTTATATCCGTATCCGGAGGCGGAGTATGCAAATACTGTTCGCCAACTCTCATTGGCCTTTTTTCATAGATCAGAGGTATCTTTCGGCGCTCAAGAGAGACCCCTAGTGTCGCTTCTTCGACACGACGTCTCGTTCCCTCCATCAGGGAACGGAGGTTACATACGTAACCGAGACGTTAACAGTTTTCTTTCAACAAACAACATTTTAATTGAAAAGGTGTTTAAATGATGTGTCTTTAATGGGGTGCAATGCTTGGTGACAAAACTGGGGTGTTAAAATAATGTTTGGTATAACTTTTTTTTTTCACTTTTAACAAGGTGGTGAAAATGTGTTTCTAAAACAGTGGATATTGACTGGAGCAAACTCATTCCGATAAAAAAAAAAAACTTTAACATAAATGGGTTTAACAGTTTTATTTCAACAAAACATTTTAATTGAAATATTATGCATTATAAAATGTATCTTTAGCGCAAAGAATCTTACATTTTCTGTCCAAATTCCTTTCACGAGATCATCCAAAACAATAAGGAGTTTTAAGGCGATGATCCGGTGGGGTTCGTGGGGGGGTGTCGCAACAAGGTGTTTTTTTGATCCAGACTTTAAGGCGATGATCCGGTGAGGGTTCATGTATTCTTAAGGGAAAACTTTCAAATCATTTGTTCTTTTATTTCTGTAATGGTTAAACAGCTTATTAGGTAAGACCTATTTCCTACAAAATGTTTTACGATGTTTATACATGTGTTTAAGCGGTAGTCGATCTAAAATGTTTTTATTTTAAGCCATAGTAAAAAACTAATTACATTAAATGTGCTTTACAGGTAAAAAAAAACCTTAAATTTTGTAACTTGATGTTTATCAGGATTTTCAACATTTTGTCTGAACATTTTGTAATTCATGGCAAATCGACGACCATGAAAACTTGGATCGCATTGATCAAGTGTGTAAGTTTATGTAAAGATCATTTTTTTCATGTATTTATATATTAGAATAAAATATATTATATATTAGCTATTAGGCTATGTGATCTATATTCTTTTATTTTCAGTGACTGCCCCGTTAATGAATAAAACAATGGATCAGACCAGATCTGTCAAAAGAGATGCGCTGCAAGGTATGTATACATTATACCTCTCGATCGTACAATATTGATAAAACAAAACAAAAAAATGTATTTTTTTCTCTGTTTGTAGATATTTCAAATGTTGATTTGTCATCGCTTGTCTCACAACCAGGGTTCGCCACGACTGAACCAAACGCATTGTCATCACTGTCACCTCGTTCACGGAGATGCAACATGGATAGTATTCAGAGGAATTCACGATGTGCCAGGTTACATACTGTATCCCCTGTAGCTGGAAACAGTACGAGAAGATATTTTGGCGAATAAAAACGTGTAAGTTTATCAGGAGAATGAAAAAACTATCAAACACCGTCACAACAACTACACTCAGTGTTAAACGAGTCAGTTGGTGAGTATGATTTCACGCTAACATTGTTAAAAATAAAAAATGGTAATCCCTCGCTAATACACATTCTATTATCATTCTTTATATAGATCTGTACACTACCAGTTTGCTGAGTGATGAGGATCCCACATCGATCTTCGAAGATGCATTTTTCATGAGAGGCTGGGACGCCGGTAGTTTCGTTGAGGAGATTGTTCCAGACAACAGCGATAATGCGTTCTCAGCATATGAAGACCCTGTGGTTTCAGACGATGTTATGAATGACGAGGTGCTGTTGCTAAACGATGTCTTGGATTATATGGACGGTGATACGAATAATCAGGTGTGTGTGGAAGAGACAGCGTTGATTGCTGATAAAACTCCGCCATCAAATCAACAGAACTTTTCCCATGAATTGTTGATGGAACTGCGTAAACAGAATCGAAGGGCGGACAAGAAGCTGGACATCATTTTAAATAATGTCAAATGCATTTGCGACTGTTTCCACATGGTAATGACAAACTCAGAACAAGGAAAGCTTATACGGATTATCCTCGATCGGGTTGGTGCCAATCGAGAAGTGCTAAATAAATATGACTGTGTGCTCCAGGATGCCTACAGAGAACATCAACTCATGGTAACACTTTTATCCAACATCAATAACGCCGTCATAGATGGTAGAAAATAACTAATTGTGTTTATGACTGATTTGTGTTAAAAGTTTGTTGTTTTGGTTTATTTATTTAGTTGATCTGTGATTTTGTTTTTTTAAAAGTAGATTTGTGTAGTTGGTGTATAATCAGTGGAGAATAAACCTAAATTGAAAAAGATTTTCAAATATGGCTAGTAAAAGACTACGTTCAGACGATGAATTGCAAGATTGTTAACCAGACTTTGAACAAAAACCTGCAAGAGCTAGATACGATCATTTGTCAAATGTTGAACAGCTACAAATCATAATTGATCATCAGATGGATGTTTTAGGCCCTACCCTTTGGATTTAAATGCTAGGTTAGAGTCTATTATTCAAACGCAGAGAAGATGTGTAAATTATTCTAATAACGACAAAGACTGTGAAAGATTAAATAATTCGCTAGAGCCATCATCACACAGTACAATGCATGATCTAACTATTGCAGAGACACAAATATCAGACCCCTCACGCTCTAATGTGTGCAAACGATTAGAAGAGATGATAAAAAAATATAATAAGAAATTATAAAAATGCATGATGATGATAATGATGTGAATGAACTGTTTGTTGAGACATTACAGGCTGGTGGTGTAAGCAATATTTCTACAGACTCGAACGCACCCCATGTGGGTTTAAGTCAGAACGATGTTGAAGCATTGGTTCGAAACGGTGATATTGTAGACGAATACACAATTGTACCAAAATCGCGTTTCAATGGTATAGAGATACGCAGAGCTCTAAATCTAAGGGTGTTATCCTCTACAGATTTTGCGGCATACAGTACATCTGTGCATAGAGTGTTGTCAGAGATGGTATAATTTTCCGGTGGGCAGTGAGAGCAGTTTTATCAACATTTCACTGAGAGCCCGCAGTCTGAAATCTGATGTAAACTGTGTATTATCACCTAGTAATGACTACAACGAAAACATTTTTGTATAACAATTTGAAAAGATTATGCAGAATAATATGAAGGTGATTGCCGACGACAGTTTGCAATTACACGTATTCATAGCCAGAAGAAAGAACGGTGGTGCTCGTAGGAAGATGGTTGATATAGCACATGATGATGTAATTAGAAGAAAACAAATGCATTTATTCTGTCCTGTCAATATGTCAAACAACCTGTGCTTTTCAATATGCCTAGCATATTTTCTCGACCCGCAGATTTCACATGACAACTTAGAAAGAGGGGGTAAAATCATTAAGAATGCTGCCGGTTTCACACCTCAGGACAAAATAGGTTTAGGAGACATTGCAAAATTTGAACGTGCATTAGACATAAAAATTGTTGTCTTTCACAGGTCAAGCAATGGAAAGTTAGAAAAAATATAAAACTTCTGATGAATCACACCCCAAAACAGCATATCTTTACATTCATGATTCTCATTATTACATGATAAAGAATCTGAAAGCATTTATAGGGTCGGCATATGTGTGTGATTTCTTTTACACAGGGTATGCGAGCAGACAGAATCTTGACTGTAAATATGTATGCTCTGTTTGCAATGATAGTGAGTGCTACAAGCAACCTAAAAACACAATACACTGTCCGGACTGCTTGCTCTATTGCAGGTATAGCTACTGTTTTAATGTCCAAAAAATAGTAGCCCCTACAGATAATGATTGTGGTAGATCTCCTTGTGATACTACAAAATATTGTTGTAAATGCGGTAAACGCTACCACACTGCCGCCAAAAACCCCAAACCTCATAAGTGTCCAAATGATAAGTGTTTACATTGCAGGGATGATGTAAGTCATGGAGGTCAACATGAGTGTTTCATACAGCCTGCCCCTCCCAAGGAATGTACAGACCGTTACATTTTCTATGATTTTGAAAAACGTTGTGATAATGGAAAGCATGTTGCTAATTATGTTTGCGCCATGACTTTTGATGGTGAGACATTTGAATTGGTGAGGGTTGTGTGCGACAACTTGTTTGTAGGTTTAGACAACCGAGATACAAAAATTACACATGGATTGCACACAATGCAAGCGGATTCGACAACTTTTTAATACTGGAGTATTTTTGCAATGCCGGGATCAAACTTAACATAGTCATGCAAGGATGTAGAACCATTTTCATGTATGAGATTTTTAGGCATCATTTTATTTATTCTTACTACTACCTCCACATGGCTCTGTCTAAGACATCTTCTGCATTAAATTTTCAAAATAAAGAAAAAGGATTCTTTCCTCACTATTTCAACAGACAGGAAAATCAGACTCATATAGGTCCATATATGGACAATATACACAATGACAGATAGTACCAGGGCAAAATTTGATCGGTGGTATGCAACAGTCGATGGTAAAGTCTTTGATTTCAGAAAAGAGATTGGCATCTATTGCATGAACGAGGTCGTTTTATTACGTGAAGCATGTATTAGATTTAGAGAAGAGTTCCTGCGATGCACACAGGTAGATCCTTTCAGCTACGTGACTCTTGCTAGTTGTTGTATGGGGACTTTCAAGACATAATTTCTCTCTAGAAATGCACTTGATCTGACACATAATAATGCATACGTCAATCAGTATAAGACATACTCTAACATCTCTATTGAATGGCTTGAGTATGTGAAAAAAAACGACGTAGACATCCAGCATGCCCTATATCACAGCAAAGTTAAATTTGGAGGCTACTTTGTTGATGTATATTATGAAAAAGATGGTGTACGAAGAGCTCTAGAATTTGCTGGCTGTTTTCACCATGGTCACGAGTGTAATTACAGACCTGACTATGCAAATCCCCTGTCAAAAATTCCTTTTTGAATGCTCAGGAGGAAGTTTAATGAAAAGATTGATGTTTTGCAGAACGCATACTGTTTAGACGTTGAGGTGATGTATGAGTGTGTATGGAAGAATCTTAAGCAAACTGACCCTCATGTAATTGCGTTTATGACCACTTATTCAACACCTGAGAGACTGAAACCGCGTGATGCACTCTTTGGGGATTGTACAAACGCTTACAAGTTGTACCACAAAACTGCTGAAAATGAGAAGATCAGATATGTTGATTTCAACAAGTCTTTATCCTTCCTGTCAGGCTCGAAAAAGTTACCCTGTTGGACATCCTGAAATAATCTTCAAGGATTTTGAACCTAGCCGGGAAACTCTATGCAGATCATGCACTGAGAAACAAATCAATGTTACATCTTGTACGCATACAGATGAGGAGAGATCTATCTCAGGCTGCTGGGTGAGCACTGAATTGTTAAAGGTGATTGAGAAGGGGTATCTTGTAATGGAAACCTCAGAGGTGTCACTTTGCAGAGAAATCGGAAAGCCTATATCGATGATTACTTTAAAAAAGAAGGGGTTAAACTCAACCCTGCAAAGATCTGTCACAACCCTGCACAGAGGTCTATCAACAAATTGTTGCTGAATATTCTGTGGGGGCATTTTTCAATGAGGGAAAATCTACCCACTTCTAGGCTTTTGAAAGACCAAGACGACTTTACTCAGATCATATTTGTCTGTCAGTATGACGTTAAATATTTCACATTTGTGTCTGATGAAATTGCGCTGATACAGTATCGTCACAATGATGGTGCCATGTACAACACACGGGATGTGAATATATTTCTGGGGGCCTTTACAACAGCACATGCATGGTTAGAATTGTATAGCCTTATGGATAAACTGGGGGACAGATTGCTGTATAGCGACACAGACAGCGTTATCTTTATCTCTAGAGATGGCGATTGGGAACCACCTCTGGGTCATTATTTAGGAGACCTGACTGATGAAATAGGCAATGATTACATCACAGAGTTTTGCTCAGGAGGGCCTAAAACATACGGATATCGCACTGCGTAAGGTAAGGTGTGTATGAAAGCAAAGGGTATAACTTTGAATGCCGAAAATTCCATAGCCATTAGATTAGACACTTTGATTGGTCTTGTTGACAGCTATGTAAAATTGCATGAAACCAGACACATCCTAGCCTACACCGACAGCATCGTGAGGAATAAAAAGAACTTCACTTTGCAAAACAAGTCAGTTGTTAAAAAGTTTCAAGTGGTGTATAATAAAAGGCAGCTATTCCCTGATTATACAATGCTACCATATGGCTACTAATAATTTTTTTAATCACCTCAGTGTGTGGGGGGGTTGATGATTTTTATTTTAGACTTCAACATCAACTACTTTTTCATGTGTAATAAGTGGACCTTCAAATTCTGGAAAGTCTTATTTTGTAATAATGTTGTTGGAAAATGCTGTAAATATGATTTCTAAAAAGATTGAGAACATTGTGTACATTCATGATTGCTGGCAACAACTGTATGATGAACTGTATAAAATGTATAACATTAAATTTGTTGAAGGAATACTGCAATCTCTGAATGATGATGTTTCATTACCTGTCAATAAAACAAATCTGTTGATATTTGATGACACGATGAAGGAGGTGAGTGGAAACTCTGAAGTGGAGAAGTTATTCACGCAATACGTACACCATAGAAACCTCAGCGCTAGGCTAATTATATTGTGCAGAATTAATTTTTCCATGGTAAATCCAGCAGAACTATCATTTTGATTACAAATTATTTAATATTGTTTAAGAATCCTCGTGATAACAATCAGATAAATGTGTTGGGAAAACAAATGTACCCCGGAAATACAAAATATTTTATGGAATGCTATCAAGATGCTACCAACCAGCCTTTTGGATACCTCATGATAGACTATAAAGCTAAAACCCCTGAACATTTTCGTCTTAGAATGGGGCTACTTTCAAACCAACCAGTAGTTTATATTCAAAAAAGAAAACAGTGAGTTTGGTAAAATGTCTGCTAGACTAGCTAGAAACCTCCCCGTTAAAAATGTAATTTAAAGTGACCCCGATGCAAAGCTGTCTTATTATGCAATCAGCATCTGACGAGCTCATTTTTACATTGTGTGAGGTCGCGCTTAATGTTCTCTATGGCACAATCCCGCTAACAACCCAGCAACACTGCCGGTTGAAGAGGTGAAGGACTGAAATTAAATACATGGGCAATAAAAAGATTGGTGTGTCCAGAAAAAAAAGGAATGATCAATTTTTCAGGCAGACCCTATCAATGGGGTATTTGGCTGTGGTTGAGAGTAGGGCTTGAGCGTGTCCCAGTCTCACTCCTGGTGATACAGATAATTTTTTGACAAACAGGGATGCTGACAATATATTTAGTTTGTATGCTATAGCATCACTCCTCATTAGACAAAATTCATCTTGCCTCTTGTCAGATGGATTTTAATGTCCACCCCATTAAGCATTAGTTTTTCTTGAAAGAAAATATCACTGTGTATGGGTGATAAAAGCTCGACTACTGCTAAAGGCAGCCCTCTTTGTCAGACCATTGTTACCCCCTGCTGGATTGCCTACATCCATGTGGCTTGCAGAATCTTTGTAAAATAAACCTGCTGAGAAAACACTTTCCAGGG
Source organism: Moxostoma hubbsi (assembly GCA_032164185.1). Classification (NCBI taxonomy): domain Eukaryota; kingdom Metazoa; phylum Chordata; class Actinopteri; order Cypriniformes; family Catostomidae; genus Moxostoma; species Moxostoma hubbsi. The sequence continues at coordinate 6,909,620 of JAVLUX010000011.1, read as the reverse complement.
TATCTTGCCATAGTTTAAAAGGCATTCTATAATGCATCAATAAGGGTACGTGTTTGTACTCTGTGAAATTAACCTATCGCCAAGTGATACATCAACCTGTGAAAAAAATAGTGTTTCCTGTATAATTGACCACACCAACAGGGGTCCCATCTCTGATATTTGAACCGTCCGGATTTGTGATTTTAAAATGCATGTAAAGTAGTGTATTATTCAAATCTATATAATCTTCACCATTTCCCACTATGAAAAACTCCAATGGAGCGCTGTCCGATATTGCCGATAAAGGAGGGATTTCAATGTATGTGGTTTTTTCAATAGCCATTTGAGTCATTGGTACTGTAAACAGATCCAGTTCGGATTTAATACACTCTTCGGACATGGTATGTAGCAGAGCCATGGTTTAGAATATAGTTTTAACAGATCTCTTAGCCGATCCAGATGAGTCGCTCTTCACAGCTCTCTTTCGCTTTCGTTGCCTAACTGCGGTTTTCTTAGGGGGGTTCCTGGTTTTCTTTACCGCTTGACCACTCCTCCCCCTCCTCACTCCAGGTGGTTTAGACCTCAATTTACGTAACATAACCATTAAACCTGAACCATATTGAGATTTATTGTTATTAAAATGAATATGTTTTTAGAAGCATTTTTAAGGTGTGGTCTGGCTATGCTGAAACCTCTTTTTAAGAACAGAAGAGACATTCGAAACAAACCACTGAAAAGACCTCTGAGGCCTGCCCCAAACATAACACCTCCGCCTGCTTGATTTTTATAATATTTTACACAATGATTAGGATCAATTTGGTACGGATACACCATTTTTAAAGGATCGGTTGTTTCAAAGGTCTGAAGTGTAGTTTAACTACAACTTTACCGTAAGAAAATGGCACTTCCCTGTTTCTGTCGTCTTTGAGTTCAATACAAATCTCTCCAATAGAATTTTTTTTTCATTGGAACGTAGCTCACTCTGTCATAAGCAGCACTGACCAATTCACGATCCGATCCGGTTATATGTCTTAAAATCACATCTTAAAAGCGGAGCGTGTGCATTGGTTTTCGATGACATCTGTGTACAGATACATGGTGTAAAATCCTCAGTTTATGTCGGCTTGATGTGGTGCACACACTGGTGTAAAGCTGGTTTTGTTGCGTTCATTTCCAGTTTGCTCATTTGCAGATTCCAAGGGTTTCTCCGGTATTACACCCAAAATAATGGCTAGTTTACCGTGGAATGTTAAAGGTCTTCCTGGTGGCGCTGTCATGTACACTTTGTTTTTCACATGATCGTAACCGAGACGTACATGTTGAGGTAGCAAATCATTTATCTCCCTAATTACAAACAAAACTTCATCATAATATCCGCTTTTCAGATTCATGATCTCAAAATATCTTTTTCTGTCGGTTCTAACCTCTCTGAAGTGGAATTTCGCATCATCATCAGTAATAGTGTACCATGATCTAGGGTAATCAATTTCCGCTAGACCCACCTCCCACTTAAGCTTATAGGTCTGGCTAATCTTGTTCTGTAATTTGAAATTCGGTTTTTGGGGTAAAGAGCTAATGAAGCATTGCATGGCAATGTGACATAAAACTCTGCTTCATCCATGGCCGTTTACTGCAGAAATGAACTCAGGTGACAAATGTATATTTTTATATGCTTTAAGAGTTCTGTAGATCTACAACATCTGTCAAACCCCACTGTCAAACTTCGGAGGCCATCCCACCCACCGTACGAGCACCATGGTTCTTTTACCGTGCTTCTTCTTGTCTAATATCTTTTCCACTTTAAAAGCTTCATCCTTGTCCACAAAATTTTTTTGTAGCTCCTCTTCATAAAATGATCCAACGATAACATCACCATCATAATCAGATAGTTTGTAGACTGGTGGTTGATGTGGTATACATTCGGTTATAGTGAAGAACTCATCTGTGTAGTTTTGTTCATACACCTTGGTAAAAGGACCCCTCATCTTTGATATTCTAACCATGTCGCTGATTTTGTATTTAAATACAGGTGTCTTCTTACACACATTACCATACAAATTGTCATAGACGATTGGTTCATTTTCTTTATTGACGTCTACAGGCCTCATTTTAATACTTTTAATACTGATAACTACTGTTGTATCCTTGAATAATGTCTTGTAAAACATTGATGTAGCGTTTAGAGTTTATAGCTGTTAAATACCACCACATCCGTCCTTTTAATGTTCTATTAAAGAGTTCAATAACGCTTGACTTCAATTCACTCCCTGTGCTGAAATGGTAAATGTTGTGCTTTTTAGTTAATTGTTGGAAATGCTTGTTAAAAAATTCCTTTTCCTTGTCAGTCTGAATTTTCTGAGGAACTCTTCCCTCTTGTAGTATTGAATTAAATGCATTGGCCACCGCCATTCCAGTCTTGTTCTTTATACAACGTACCCATGCATATTTGCTAAACACGTCTATACATGTAAGCAGAAATTTAGTATTGTCATTTTCCATAGAATATATTGACATATCTACCAGGTCCATTTGAAACTGTGTATCAATACCATAAACAATGGCCCTATTCCTTTTAAAATTATGGCGTAGTGGTCTGTGGAGTGTATAAGCATCTTGATTGGCTAACCAGTCTGAAACTTCTTTATCACTTAGCAAATCATCACTTTCCTCTAATACACCATGTTTTAATCTATTCACACCCCCCCTAAAGAGCCGGGGTTTGATGGCGTGTAGTACACCTCATGCAGTTGCTCAGTCATGTTATCAGATCAGACACCACGTAAATAATGAAACAGTGATTCTATAAAAACATCCTTTTATTTTAAATCAGGGTTAATCACACAGCACAATGCATGCTTAAATAGTTAAAATAGAAACACCAACATCAAGCAATGTCGAGATATTGTAGGAAATTAGCACATGTATCTGCATTTTTGTTAATCAGGTAATTAACCAGAGTATCAACATTTTCAAAAACATATCTAGCACTCGGATCGTTTCTTGACAATAACATCACTCACATATCCGTTACATATGTACATAAGCATATTATGTCAGCAATTTTACAGACATTAGCGTGTTCAAACAATGAATTTAGAATGTTTTTAAGCAACGCACAGGGTGAATCATTCTGGCAGGCATAGAGTTGTATCATTTCAGTCCAGTTGTTTGATAGACCCCTGACTATGTCCATGTGCTTCTTTAGACAAATCAGCCATTTGTTAATATAGGGTTAATTTACAAGCTTGTTTTGTCCAGAACGCTCATCATTAATGATCTTATACATCATATTGGCTATTTCACATTGAAGACGATGTCTCAGAATAAATTTAATCAGTCCAGTAGCTCCGCAGCAGTTACCCAATGTTAGCGTCAAAATAAGGAACCAGCTGAACATCCTTTCCATCCGTCCACAGCGCCATAGACAGCCTGTTCACTGCTATCATTCACCAGCTTCTCACGGATTTCACGCAGTCTCTGTAGAATGTGTGTCTCCTCTCTTAATTCACACAACACGCCTTCGACAACTCCATGGATTCTCTGAGGATGCGGTGTCAACCCAAATAGTTTCAAAGCCTGGCCGATGACTTGATTTAACACAGATTTACAGGAAATTTCTTCAAAATGTGTGTAAAGGAAATACTTGTCAGGATCATACAAACACGTGTGCTGGATCTGACTGGGGTGATCCACTTCACAACCGTAGCACAACTCTTAACTTTATGTCGATGAGATAATCCAGAATGACCACTATGTCTGCTTTTATAAAATTGAAACCCTTTACACCAATAATGCCATCCGTGTCATCATCTCCCTTAAGAGTCGCTGTATCCGGAAGCAGGCATCCTGATCTGTGAGATGAAATGAACGTCAGATTGTTGTAGCCAAGCTCCATGCAAAACTTGTCGAGCCAATGGCCAATGTAGGATTCCCTACAAGGGCATCACCCCTTGCTGAAGTAGTCGTGTCATCAGGTGATGCAACGGGCCCAGGAAGGTCTGTACTAAAGTCTTGAGACATGTTGGTTTGAATGTTGGTTTGAAATGCGGTCGATTCGTTACACGATTATTGTATCGGTCATATGCATCACTCCATTTAAACAGTTTGTCTATCTTTGAAAAAAAATAATTCAGGATAGGATCATCTTTCCACTGAAACAAAAACTTCATGTGGAAACATTCATTGTGCTCTGGGGAAGGACACAGTCTGTCACTGAGACCCAGTTTGTCCTCGCTGGTAATTATGTAGACATGGTCATCCATCCTCTTGATAGTGTGGTCACCAAACACACGGCATCTTGGAAATGGGGATGTTGAACCAATCCCCTCTGCAACGAATAATGGGTCATCTCCAGAATCATTCAGGTCCCTCCAAACACGATTGTAAAATACATCACAGGAATCAAAAGGTCAAATGTACACCAATTAGGTCATAAATCATAGGCCATAAATCATTTTTGTCACAACGTATATAATATATACTACTCATCTTAACTGTTCTAAGTGTGTTTTGGAAGTGTAGCCAACTTAAAGAATATGCCATGAATAGCATATTTCAGGAATCACTGTCATTGTTATCACGTCTGCTCTAATAAGACCCATTTGCCACGCAGCTGGTATGTAATTTAAGAAAACAGAAAAATACTGTATAAATAATACAGTAAATGTCCTGTATAAAAAATAAGCATTACTGTAATTTGGCATTAATGATATAATCCTTAAATTAACAGTCAATTAATTAATTTACAGATATTGTTTGTAATTTTACAGAGTTTTGAATATAATTTTAAATAACAGAAAAATACTCTAAAATTTTTACAGTGTAGATTTCACGAATCGCTCCGATCACAAATGACTGTTTTTAATTTCCAAAGTGCAACCACTGTGGCAAAAAATTATCTAATGATGATCTTATATTCATGAACAAGATCACCATTGAAGATCTAATGGGATGAGTGGTCCCCTGTATCTCCATGAAAGCCAATGAGCAAACACATTGTACCATTAGAACACTGGAGTGATAGTTGCTGGAAATGGGCCTCTATACACCTATGTACATATTGCACCAAAAACCAGACATTTGCAGCTAGAATAGTCATTTACCACATTAGCAATGTATAGAGTGTATTTCTTCAAAGTTAAGACTAGTTTAAAGTTGTCTTCATTGAAAAGTACAGTGCTTTTCCTTCAAAAATAAGGACATTTCAATGTGACCCCAAACTTTTGAACGGTAGTGTACATACATATAATGCTTAAAAGAAACTGGAGCGCAGCTCATATCCACCATTGAAATCTGCTACTCCGAAGAACCACACGGTTGCTTACTTTGTGTCGTCATGGTAATTTAATATTTTAATGGACGTTAATAATTGCGATTACAATATCAAAGGCAATAATCGACAATTATGACTTTTGCAAAAATCATGCAGTCTTAAACTGGGTATATATGATTGTGTATGTATTGTTTGTTTCTATTTCTCATATGACTGATACTTACAGTAACACAAACACGGTTACTCTTATTATTTTGGATATGCCTGGCCATTCTCGCACTGGTCCCAAGTAAGCTAGAAAGCGTAAACGCTTCCCTGACTCTGTTTCTTATCCCTCGTACTCTGACATCGATTCAAAGGCACCAAAACCGCTCCCATTTAAGCCTAGCCATTCATTCGGTATTGACCTAGGTAGTGTCAGGCTGTGTGGTCAACCTCCAATATGATGTTGCGAGAAATTGTCTTTTCATGCTGTTTTTTACTCAGGATGTAGTTGCTGAGATATGCAGCTTTACAAACCGTCAGGGGTGGGAGCTCGTCCTAAACTGTAGCACCACCAACTAGTGGAAGGAAGTGTTTCACTTTAATAGTGTTGTCATTGCAGTGGATTAAATTACATGAAGTTGTAGTCAAACTGGAAATGGTACATTAATGTTGAGTTGTTGCTGTGTCCATCATGCTTTTTCCGAAAGCCACTGAGTGGTGCTTGGGCCTACTTGCAGCTATATTTTATTTAATTTTTTTTATTTATTTTACACAAGGTGCATTTATATTTTGAAGAAAAAAGACATATTGAGTTGGGAATAATAGTTCACATTATTTATTTAATTATTTAAATGTAAAAATGGATAATTTTTAATTACATAATTTGAGGGGCCCCTAGGCAAAAATGACTGTGAAGCAGCACTTTCCATCACCTGCCAAAAAGTGGCATTATCTCACCTGTATGTATTCCTACATCAAGGAGCATCACTGAAAGATACTAACATCTGATCAAAATCTCATTCCAGATTTGTGTTACCTCCTTATAAATTTTAATGTTTCAGGAGTAGATTATTCCACGTACAATGCACTTAAACAGACTTAATTTTTTTCTCAACAATTCTGAACACTCAAAAATGGCAAGGCTCTTTTTTTACACAGATGATAGCTTGTGGTGTGTCCCAATGGATCGTTCTATCAGCAGGGAAACCACATTTGGTATGCTGGTGGGCAAATCTTTTTTTTTGGAGCAAAGCTTCTTTTCAGGCCCATTACTGCACCATTGATTTTTGCTCTAGGAGGTGGGCAGGGACACCATACTGAATATTTATAAATACATTATATCTCAGGTCCCATGGCAGAAGTACAGGATAAGGATTTTTAAGTAATTTCAGCAAAATGTGGTCAGCTTAGATCAGTAATGGTGAGGAATGGGATACACAGTCCTGTGCAAAAGTTTTAAGCAGTTTTGAAAAAATTGTTGTATAGTGAGAATGTTTTAAAAAATAATACCATGAATATTTATGTTTATTAATTTATAATTAGTACAGTAAACATAAAAAACATCAATATTTAGTGTGACCACACTATACCTTTAAAACAACTCCAATTCTACTCTTTTTAAGTTTGTTGGCAGATAAGTTGTTCCAAGCGTCATGTATTTAGGCTGTCTCAATTGCTTCTATCTCTTCATGTATTCTCAGACTGACTCAATGATGAGATCTGGGCTCTGTGGGGGCCATACCATCTGTTGCAGGACTCCTTATTCTACTTTTATTCTATTCAATTTGCAAAAGGTATGTTTGGACGTCTAAAATTAATATTTCCTATCACACTAAATCAGAACATATAAAGAAGATATGAAATAGCCTAACCAAATGATTTTGTGAATGTATATTGTACAATGTAAAGGTCAATATACAGTACTAAAACATCTCATATATATATATATATATATATATATATATATATATATATATATATATATATATATATATATATATATATAAGAAATAATAAAAGGATACTTAAGATGCATATATATCTTTGGTGACTATATGATCTGGTGAATATGTTTCTGAAAAGCATTTTTGGATTATAATATATCTGCTGGCATGTGATTAACGTGCACTGCCAGTCAAAGTTTGGACACACTTGCCTGAATTTGTGTTTCTTGCATATTTATTAAAAATAAAAAAACTGAAATGTCACATTGACAAAAGTATTCAGACCCTTTGAATGAAATTTAGCTCAGGCGCATCCCATTTCTCTGGATCATCTTTGAGATGTTTCTACACTTTGATTGGAGTCCACCTGTGGCAAATTCAATTGATTGGACGTAATTTGGGAAAGCACACACCTGTCTAATAAGGTCTCATGGCTGAAAATACATATCAGAAAAAAACAAGCCATAAAGTCAATTGAACTGCCTGCAGAGCTCAGAGACAGGATTCACAGATCTGGGGAAGGCTTCCAAAAAAAATTCGGATTGAATTTCTGTCACTCTGATTTAGCTCCATAGATCATGTGTGGAGATTTGAGAAACTTGCAGATGGATAAATATCACTGCAAAACTCCACCGATCTAGGATTTATGGCAAGGTGGCCCGACAAAGCCTACCCTCAGTGCAAGACTGATGAAAGCAATCAATCAATATTTATTTATAAAGCACATTTAAAAACAACCATGGTTGACCAAAGTGCTATACAAGGTAAAATGTTTATAACAAGAAAATAAAACATACAAAGTAGATACAAAATAAAATGAAGATAAAACAGGTCCCACAGTTTTATCTTTGAAAGTTGCGTGTGGATAAAAAAAGGTTATACTTTGGTGAAAAGGTGAATATGAAAAAAACATGACTTGACAACCGTACTAATTTGTTTAGCAAATTTGTAATTGTTATCAAATTTTACACCCAGGTTTCTGGTGCATTGCATTTTATACGGGGCAAGAGAATATCATGGTTACTGTTGTAATCTCTGTTCCCCGATGGAAGGAGTGTGATGTTGTGTCGATTGTAGTGACTCAAGGGGTCCCACTTCAAAACGCTATGCACTAACCTGTGTTACATAGCTGCCGAGCCAGGTGCAAGCAGGCTGTTGCGTGATAGAAGCGGCTGGGTCAGCTGCACGTAACCCTCCCCAACACCCCCAATAAAAGGTGTCATATACCGCTCTCCCTAAGTTTCTTGTCTTAGAGTTAAATGTGGCTGGGGCTATCTTAATGCTACAGATGCATTGAGGAAGGTGTCCTTTTCCATTCCTATTCTTTCAGGGGGAAAAGGCCCTGCGGAGACCACGACCAACCCAAACTGGGGGAGGTAACTTGTGGCTAATACCACACGGGGGTTGTCAAGCCACCCGTGGACATGGTGCGGTGGTAGATCCTGCCGGACAAGGGAGGAGTTTCTACAGACACGGTGACCGGGGCGCAGCGAAGACTGCCCAAGGGAGACACGGGTCCTGCCAGTGGGGGGACCGTACCGCAGAAAATATGTCACAGGGAGTTGCCTGAAATGGGAGCTATGCCTGTGGAGCCCAAACCTAGCACGGAGCACTCGACTCGTGGTAGCTCTGGCGGCGAATTCCTCCGCTGGATCAGTGGCCAGAGGGCTAGGGAGGAAGAGCATCCAGGAAGCGAGAGCGCGGTGGCTCACCTAGGAAAGAAGGCACACTGGATCTGCCTGGTGAAGGGTGCAAGGTGCAAGCAGAACACCTGGTCGGTTGTCCCATATTTACGAGTTCTACCAGCTCGGACCTCACAAAACACGGGACAAGACCGACTCAACCCTGAGGTTGTAGAACCTAGCAAAAGTGTTGGGTGTTGCCCAGCCCGTTGCTCTGCAGATGTCTGCTAGGGAGGTTCGATGGGCCAGTGCCCACAAGGATGCCACTTTCTTTTAGAGTGTGTTCGTACAGCCTGGCTGTGATAGGCTAGGTAGATAGCATAAGCAACCTAATTAGATAACCTCTTTTTGGAGACGGTGTTGCCTTTCTGCCATCTGCCAAAGCAGACAAAGAGCTAATCAGAGCACCTAAAGCCCTGCGTGCGGTCCATGTAGATACGCAAAGCACATATTGGACACAGCAACAAAGAGGCTGGGTCTGCCTCCTCCCGGGGAAGCACTTGCAGGTTCACGACCTGGTCCCCGAAGGGGGGTCGTAGGAACCTTGGGTACGTAGCCCAGTCTTAGGATGACATGAGCATCTGCCAGACCAATCTCCAGGCAAGTGTCATTGACAGAGAACGTTTGCAGGTCCCTGACCCTCTTGATGGAAGTGAGCGCGATCAGGAGGGCCGTCTTCAAGGAGAGGTCTTTGAGCTCGACTGAATCAAGCGGCTAGAAGGGGGGTCTCTGAAGGCCTTATAGGACAACTGAGAGATCCCAGGAGGAGAACAGGCTTGGCCGGGAAGGGTTCAACCTCCGGGCACCTCTAAGGAACCTGATAATCAAGTCGTGCTCACAGAGGGATTGCTGTCTACTGCGTCATGGTGGGCTGCCATAGCAGCGAAATACACCTTCAAGATGGAGGGGGACAGCCTCCCCTCCAGCCTCTCCTGCAGGGATGAAAGCACTGACCGAACTGTGCATCTCTGTGGGTCTTCAGATCTGGAAGAACACCAATTTGCGAACAGATGCCACTTCAGGGCGTAAGGCTGCCTGGTAGATGGAGCTCTGGCTTGGTTGATCGTGTCTACGAATGCAGGTGGTAGATCACTTAAGTCTTCCACGTCCTGTCCAGGGGCAAGATGTGTAGATTCCAGAGGTCTGGGCGTGGGTGCCAGAGGGTGCCCCGTCCCTGACAAAGAAGGTCCTTCCTCATTGGAATTTGCCAGGGAGGTGCTGTCGCGAGGAGCGTGAGATCCGATAACCAGGTCCGGGTGGGCCAATAAGGAGCCACCAAGGTGACCTGTTCCTCGTCCTCCCTGACCTTGCACAGCACCAGTGCAAGAAGGCTCACTAGGGGAAATGCGTATTTGCGCAGCCCCTGGGGCCAGCTGTGTGCCAGCGTGTCTGTGCCGAGGGGGGCTTCTGTTAGGGAGTACCAGAGCGGGCAGTGGGAGTTGTCTTGGGAGGCAAAGAGATCTATATATGCCCTGCCGAAGCGGCCCCAAAACAGCTGGACCACCTGGGGGTGGAGCCTCCACTCTCTGCTCAGTGCAACCTGCCACAACAGCGCGACCGCCATCGTGTTGCGGTCACCAGGGATGTGAGTGGCGAGCTGCGACCTGAGTCGCGGCTGACTCCAAAGGAGTAGATGTCAATTTATGTACGCTACCACGGCGGTGCTGTTTGAACGGATCAAGACGTGCTTACCCTGAATCAGTGGGAGAAACCTCCGTAGGGCAAGGAGTACAACCAACAACTCGAGGTAGTTGATGTGCCAACACAGGCGGGGCCCCGTCCGGGACCCCACGGCTGCGTGCCCGTAGCACATGGCGCCCCAACCCAGTTGAGAGGTGTCTGTGATGACCACAACATGTCTGGACACCTGCTGTAGGGGGACACCTTTCCGCAGAAAACAGAGGTCTGTCCAAGGGTTGAAAGTCTGATGGCAGGAAGGGGTGATAACCACACGTTATGTTCCGCGGTGCCATTTAGGGTTAAATCGCAAATACTGGGACTGGGATGAGGATCTCACAAGGAAACCTTTCAAATTAATCCTGCTTTAGTTCTGTGTGGAAGTTCAGAAGGTCATGCTGAGGGTTTACGTTTGTGGAACAAAGAAGGATCTTCTTTATTGGTCAGCTCTGTCATTACAAACCCTAGTTTGATATTAAATAGGCACGGGAGAGAACATCTCCTTCAGCAATTTAGGTGCCACAGATTCGTTTTTATGACTCTCTGATGGTTTGGTGGGGAAACTCTGATCTGTGGAATGTGATGTTGTGTTCATTTGATGGCTTTGTTCGTGGATAATCCTACACTGTCATCTGAACCCTGGTGGATGGAACGCCCCTCCTCGTTTTGGCAGCCGGTAGGGAACGTTTTGGTGGCCATTCCTCCACTTCAGGCGGTCGGTATAAACTCCTCCATCCCCAGGCAATGGCCGCAGCTGCTCCTTTGGGTGGATGGTAGTGGCAAAGACTCCCCGACAATACATCCCTCCACCTTCACGGGCTTCGGCACCAATGTAACAAGGTTAAGGTTGGGAAAGGAGGAGGCGGGAACTGGCTGAACAGTCAAAATAATATTTAATTTAAACAAAAATTAACTCAAAAACATACATAGCAGCTCCATGTTGCTCTCTCTCTCCCGAACTGCAGCGTTCTGCTGCATTTATCCCTCCCCTCGACATACGGGTATAAAAGCGGGGAAATAGGAAGAGTTCATTCAGAATTTTTTTTCGTAACCGATGGTCGTGCATGTGTTAGAGTGCTCTCCGCTTCAGACGACCACAGGAATTGTCTCGTGTGTCTGGGCTGCGATCACACCAAGTTTGTCGATGTTCATTTTCTCACTGTGAGAGCATGACCATGGCAACGTTGCAGTCATGGCTCACTTTCAACAGTAATCATGCCACTCCAGCCGCCTCCCGCATTGCTCCTACTTCCCACGGGATTGAGGATGATGCAGCTGGCAAGAGGCAATCTAGGGACGGCAGCAGGTGTAGCTCCGCTGGGTACGCCCCCTTGGACCACCTGCCCCCCGGCACGCTCGTTGACTCCCGTCCATGCTCAAGGCAACAACGGCTCGCCTCACAGCCTGCCTGTCCTCTGGAGCATGAGGTGGATGAGCTTGCCGCTGCATCGGAGAGCATGGCGTCTGACGCGGATGACTCCCCCTGGCTGCCTGGACTGGAACCCTCCATCCTCCCCACAGCAATCACGGTTGGATGACTGGTTCCTGGGGCCTCTGCGCCGCTCACAGCCGTTCTCCACAGTGAAGAAGCAGATGGAGGCCATCTCGCACATCCTGCCCAGCTCTCAGCCCATGTGTCAAGCACCCCGCAGGAAGGAGACTCCCCCCGTCTCACGGACTCCTTCAAGGACCTGGAAGGCTCCCAGGTGCTCCTGAGACGATCGATCCAGGGACCAAGACGTTAGCTCCGGAGCTGGTAAGCAGACCACTCTGTCCCCTGGTGGAGGGCCGGGAGGAGAATCTTTGGTTGAATTAATTTAATTTGCCCACATTCTCAGTAAAAGAGCTATTTCCTTTGTCTCTGGGTCACCTGGCCTGCCGCCACACCTCAACAGTCCAAGTCCCCTTGGTGCCCCTAGCACGGAGCTTGGATGTGTGGCTTTCACTTCCAAACCCATCACACTGGCTGGCTTCATCCGACTCAGTTACGCAATTCAGTTTGCCAGTCCTCCCCTTCGCGGGAGTCCGCTTTAAGAAGATAAGATTCAACTTTATTGTCATTGTGCAGAGTACAGGTACAGAGCCAATGAAATACATTTTTTCATATATCCCAACTAAGCTGGGGTCAGCCATGAAACAGTGCCTCTGGAGCAGGTAGGGTCAAGGGCCTTGCTCAGTGGCCCAAAAGTGGTATCTTGACAGTGCTGGAGCTTGAACCCCCGACCTTTTCGGTCAGTAACCCAGAGCCTTAACCGCTGAGCTACCACTGGCCCCTTACACTGCAAGCGGAAATCGCGACTCTCTTACTCAAAGATGTAATAGAGGCTGTCCCTACAACCGAGATGAAGAAGGGTTTCTACAGCCCTTAATTCATCGTACCCAAGAAAGGCGGCGGCTTACGACCGATCTTGGACTTGCGAGTTTTCAACTGCATTTGCAGAAACTCCCGTTCAAAATGCTCACGAAAAAACGCATCTTAACTTGCGTCCGGCATCTAGATTGGTTCGCAGATGTAGACCTGAAGGACGCGTACTTCCACATCTCAATTCTGCCTCGACACCAACCCTTCCTACGGTTTGTGTTCAACGGCCAGGCATATCAGTACAAAGTCCTCCCCTTCGGCATGGCTCTGTCCCCTCGCGTCTTCACGAAAGACGCAGAGGCAGCCCTTGCCCCGCTCTGAGAAACCGGCATTTGCATACTCAATTACCTCGACGAATGGCTCATTCTGGCCCACTCTCGAGAGTTACTATGTGCTCACAGAAACCAGGTGCTCAGAAACCTCAGCCGTTTAGGGCTTCAGGTCAACTGGGGAAAGAGCAAGCTCGCCCCGGTTCAGAGCATCTCTTTTCTTGGCATGGAGTTAGACTCAGTGTCAGCACGTCTCACCAACGAGTGTGCGCAGTCGGTGCTGAAATGCCTCGCCACCGTACAGCGGCCCTTTAAAAAATTTCCAGAGACTCCAGGGGCATATGGCATCCTCCACGGCGGTCGCGCCACTGGGGTTGATGCATATGAGACCTCTTCAGCACTGGCTTCAGACTTGAGTCCCGAGACGAGCATGGCGCCACAGCACGCACCATGTGATGGTCACCCCCGCCTGCCGCCAAACTTTTAAACCCTGGACAGACCTCTGCTTTCTGCGGGCAGGAATACCCTTGCAGCAGGTGTCCCGACGCGTCCTGGTCACGACCGACGCCTCCGGATTGGGTTGGGGTGTCATGTGCAACGGGCAGGCAGCCGCGAGCCTTTGGAAAGGGACCCCGCTGCACTGGCAAATCAATTGCCTAGAGTTGCTGACATGGCCTAGTCAGGTCAGACAGCACCACCGGGGTAGCATATGGTACGGTATGCCCGAACAGAGGCTCCCTCGGGGCAGATGCACTGGCACACAGCTGGCCCTCGGGGCTGCGCAAGTACGCATTTCCCCCAGTGAGCCTTCTTGTACAGATGCTGTGCAAGGTCAGGGAGAATGAGGAACAAGTCACCCTAGTGGCTCCCTACAGGCCCACCCGGGCCTGGTTCTCGGACCACGTACTCCTCGCGACAGCCCCTCCCTGGCGAATTCCCCTTAGAAAAGACCTTCTTTCTCAGGGACAGGGCCTATGATCTAGACATTTTGTGGTCAGATTAGTTAATAGCATTTGTCCATTCCAGTGTTTCTAAACTGTGGGGAGAGTGACGTGTGAGGCCTATGATCCTCAATTACAGTATTAAATGGAAATATTTTCTTTTTCTTTTTGTTGTATGTCAAAACAAGCTCTTCTGGCACCATGGTTCATTGTATGATTTAATGGACATAAACATGCTCTGCTCAATTTATGACAATCTTTAATTTGTGTGATATGAACTGTGAATACTGCTGTCCAGAATTTAAAACAATTTGGTCATGAAATTCACCACTGTGACAATTTTTTCCTTTTGACCTGTGGGTTCTAAGGCAACAATTTCCATGACATTAAACTCACCCGTATAACGCATTTTGGGCACAGTATTTAATAATGTGTATTTAAAATATTTGATGCTTGCCTAATCTCAATGCCCACAGCACGTGCCTGGTATAGGCATATATATATATATATATATATATATATATATATATATACACAATACTGTGCAAAATGTTAGGTACTTGTGAAATATGTTGCATATTGGGGATGTCTTCAAATATAATGCCATTTTATATATATATATATATATATATATATATATATATATATATATATATATATATATATATATATATATTTCATTTATCAATTAGCATACATACAAAGTCCAGTAGACATAAAAAAGCTAAATCAATATTTGGTGTTGCCACATTTGCCTTTAAAACAGCCCCAATTCTCCTAGTTACACCTGGACACAGTTTGTATTGGTTGCTGGCAGAAAGGATGTGCCACGCTTCTTGCTGAATTCACCACAGTTCTTTCTATTTAGGCTGTCTCAATTGCTTCTGTCTCTTCATGTAATACCAGACTGACTCGATGTTCAGCGAGGGGCACTGTGGGGGCAATGCCATCTCTTGTAGAGCGCCCTGTTTTTCTATTCTAATGTTTTCTATTTGCAAAAGTAATGTTTGGGAGTCTAAAATGTATATAATCATCTTAAGACGAATGTTTTTGTGAACATCTTAACTGCCTAAACTGTTTGCACAGTATTATATATACATATATACAGTATAATTAAAAAGCCAAATTCCCAGCATACATGGGAACTCATTCAGTACTGTTTTAAAAGCATCCCATGTGGATACCACAGTGTGCAGAGCTGTGATCTAGATAAGGGGTGTACTTTAAAGAAGATAATACAGGTTTGCTCCCTAATACTTCAACGTGTATTATTTAATAGTTTTAATGACTTTATTATTAATAAAAAATCAATGTGGATAATACATGTAATAAAAATGTGTCTAAATTCATGACTGGTAATGTAAGTAACAGAATAAAAAGATGGTCATCCTAATTAAACACGAACTAGTAAAAGATATATGTTTCCTTGCATTTTTTTTTTTTTTTTTTTTTTTTGAACAAGGTGGTCTGGCAACACAAACCCAGATGACCTACCACTACCAGTAGCCCAAAACTGACCTACTGCAATCCAGAGCAAACATTTCTTAATGAGCATACAGTATGTTACTTTTCACACTTCCACACTGCAGAACAGACATGTATTAGGGCTGTGTTGTGTTTCATAGGTTTGCACTGAAAAAGCTTCAAGAGATTCGAGACACCAGTGATTTTCATCTAGAGAGAAATTGCAGACTTTTAGAGGTCTCCTGTTGTGAAATTCAGCTTTAAATCAGAACATTTGGCCATAATTACTATAAGTACTCTTTGCAAAGAGGTTTCTTGTTAAGTTGGAGGAGGCAAACGTTATCCCACCGTGTAATCTCAGATTTTCAAATGAGCGGCAACAATTTCTCTCCTGAAATAATTCCCACACAATTACAACTCTTTACATTGTAACCCTCTCATAAAATCTCATGAAGACAGTTCTGAAGGTGAAAGCTTCTTAAACGAATACAGACATACAGTATATAGGATGTGTGACATCATCAAAATATTGCC
The DNA here is from genome assembly GCA_032164185.1 of Moxostoma hubbsi. Classification (NCBI taxonomy): domain Eukaryota; kingdom Metazoa; phylum Chordata; class Actinopteri; order Cypriniformes; family Catostomidae; genus Moxostoma; species Moxostoma hubbsi. The sequence continues at coordinate 6,893,512 of JAVLUX010000011.1, read as the reverse complement.
CTGTTTGTTTGTTTGAGCATCCAAACACAGTAACATTGGCCCAACCAAAGAGATTGGGTCGGGACCATTGTTTTTTTTTTCAGACCAATTGTCAGACCGAGGAGAAGTATTGAGAAAAATGTCTTCTGGTGCTGCAAATGACGCAAAAAATAAACACTTTTAAATGTTCCAATAAGGGTAATTTCTGTTCATTTTTCTTTAATCCTGGTGTTAAAGTTGATCTTGTTATACATATGTTTCTTAATTAGTTGATAGGTTGTTAAATTAGAGCTGGTTGTAATCTCACATTTTATTTCAGGTCTTTGTATAAATGCACAATGCTGTCTCAGCAGCCATTGAAGCAATACATTTCATCATTCCATCATGTCAAATTAATTGTAACTGCTTTCATAATCAGACTGGAATGAAAAATGGGCAAATCACCAAAATATATTAAATATATGAATGACCCCTCAATATATGTGTAACTTAAGAGACTAATGATGATGGCACATGTTCACGCAACCACAATTTGTGTTCATGTCTGCCATAATACTTTGTAGTACTAGATGTTTATTGCCGCACAATGGAATTTATTTACTCCCTTTTTGGCTATTGACACATCAAGCAGCTTACTTTTTTTTTTTTAATTGCAGAAACAATACATGATAATGATTAACAGTGGAAAACAAACAAACAAGCAAGAACAAAAATACATTTTGGAAGAATATAGGACTGCTTTTCAAACTTCCATGTATTTTCCAAATTTTGCATCATTGTGTGGATAGTGCAGTAATTATTTATACATACTGTATATTTGCACAATTGCTGTAACTTTGTGAATAGACTCTGAATTGTGGCAATTTTAAAAGCTGATAAGTCTCAAGCACATGATGACGTAAATTGCTGAAGTTTCTTGGTAATTTTATACAGAGTAGTGAAGTGGGCAGGCTGTTTTATTACACAGCATACAGTATAGTTGTTATTGTTTTTTTGTTGTTGTTTTTTTTAGCCATTCCAAAATTCTATGCACTGTTCATATTGCTTGATGTCTCCAATGCCTCCAATGACCCTATAAAGGGAAGTTTGTCTATGCTCTTGCAAAAAATGTGTATGACAATTCTGCAGACACACTCAGGCAAACCTGAAGTTATAGGAAAGCACCTGTTTTAGCTGCTGTGAATTGTGATAAAGTTGGTATTTATGATTTCTAAAGTGTATTTCTTATGGTTGAATGCTGCCAGCTATTATCCGTGCTTTCATGGTGTATGATGTGCTATCTGTTCAAAAGAACCAGCAAGATTTCACCAGCCAAATCCATCCATTTTAGTAGTCTTGAAGTTGTTTTAAGTATTAGCTTGCATCTTGAACTGTATTTGTTTTAGTTCATACAGCTGTTCCAACAACATACCGGAACATTGTATTTACATTAATGAATTTGGCAGAGGTTGTTATCCAATGCGACTTCAAGGTATCCAATTTATTAGTTTGTTTGTGTTTTATGGTAATCGAACCCATGACCTTGACATTACTAGTGCCATGCAAATAGCAATTTACCCTAATGCCATCTCAAACCCGTATGGCTTGCATTCTTCTGCAGAACAAAAATTAGGATAAAGTCAGACAATCACTTTGGGTGAGAAACAGACCTACATTTAAGTCCGTATTCACTATAAATCTTAGCACTTGGCCGAATTGAAAGAAAGCGCAGGGTTCAAGGCAGTGATTCCTTAATCCTACATGCGGTTGCCAGTTACTCATTCCAGTATTATTAGATATAAATAAGACATTGCATTTTCACTTTCAAATGTTTTTTTTTAAAAAGAAGAAAATTACTCAACCCATGACTTACATTTTTAACTTATGTCTGAATTTTCAAAATGGCACTACTTTCGTCGATCTTCATTGTGCCACAGATCTGTCTCTCCAGGCGACCAAACAGATGGCTCGCACCATTGGCCATTCTATGACTGCTTTGGTCAGCACAGAAAGACACTTATGGCTAAACCTTTCGGGCATCAAAGACAGGGACAGAGTGTTCCTCCTCGATGCCCCGGTTTCTGGCCTTTTTGGTGACGCCATGAACACGGTTATCACCAGGTTCCAGGAGGTGAAAAGCGCACGAGGAAGCTTTCGGGCAATTCCTCCTTCGCCACACTCAGGGGGAGGGGCCGCCAGCCACCCAGCCTCACCCCAGTCCTTCTAGAAGGGAGGCTCAAAAACAGAGTGTGGCGAATTGCGTTCCCCCTCGTAGAGACTGGGGACTGGCTCTTCACCCTCAGCAGCCCCCAAAGCAATACCTCAGGACCATCATTTCTAAGAAGAGAAAGGCCTGATGGTCTTGCGCCCAGTCGTGGGGGTAGCCCCCCTTGAAACGTGTCATGTAAAACATCCACCTATACCCTCCCGATATCCCCACTAACTGCACCATTCCTGCCGTCTCTGGCGTTTCGGGAGTTAGCTGTTTCCAGCAAAATGTTGGGTGATCCGTTGCTTCCTGCCGTAGCCCAGGACGCAGGACACTCGACATCTCCTCAACAGGAAGTGTCAGAATAAAAAAAAAAGAAACAAAAAAAGCCAAATCCCATCTCAGAGAACCTGGCAGCGTGGAAACTACTTCCAGGTGTTTCTATGAGGGTCTTAATAACAGTAGAAAAAGTCTTCCAGAGAGAGAGTCAGGTTACTACAGTGATACATCCTGGTCCCCAAGAAGGATGGAAGGTTGCGTCCGATTTTAGACCTTCGAGGCTTGAGAGGGCATTCATGTTCAAGATGCTAACTGTCAAGACGGTCATGTCTCAAGTCTAACATCGCGATTGGTTGGTCACGATCGATCTCATGGACGTGCACCTTCATATAAAAAGTCTCCCACAACACGGGAAGTTCGGGTATTGGGTTATAACTGCCAGATTATCGGGTTCTTCCATTCAGTCTAACCTTATCACCCCGCACATTCATGGAATGCATGGATACAGCACTGGCTGATACTAGCACAGTCACAAGAACTGGCATTACAGCACAGGGATATCATCCTAGCTCATCTGGTTTCTCTGGGGTTGAGGCTCAACATCAAGAAAACGTCCTCTCTCCCACTCAGAAAACTACCTATCTGGGGATAGTATGGAATTCGATCACAATGCGGGCACAATTGTCTCCCGCTCGAATCGAGTCCATTCAGAACACCCTGAGCAAATTCAGGCTAGGCTACTGTTCGTCAGTATCAGCGATTCCTAGGTCTCATGGCAACTGCATCCTTGGTGATCCTCTTGGGCCTTTTACAAATTCCAGACCATTTCAGTTGTGGCTCAAAGCCAGGGGATTTCATCCAAGGGCCAGTCCCCTAAGACTGATAAGGGCTACGTGCCGCATGCTATGTACCCTTTATATGTGGTTCAGACCCCGGTTCCTCACTTTGGGTCTCAATCTAAGTGTGTCTTGCCATCGCAGGATGCTAACGACAGACGCCTCCCTGACGGGCTGGGGAGTGGTCTTAAGTGGTCCTCCAGCTCAAGGGGAATGGGAGGGTCGTCAGCTCGCTTGTTACATCAACTGTCTTGGGTTGATGGCTGTATTTCTGGCCCTGAAATACTTCCTCCAGAGGCTGCCATGTCTTGGTGCGGGTGGACAACAAAGCGATAGCCTCTTACATAAACCATCAAGGAGGTCTACGTTCCCACCAGCTGAACAGACTGGCACGGTAGATTCTCCTTTGGGCCCAGGAAAAGCTCCTGTTAATCAGAGCAGCTTATATCCCTTGATGCCTGAATAGGGAGCAGATTTACAGTCCAGATGGGAAATACCGATGGGGGAGTGGAAACTCCACCCCCCCCGGTTCTGGACACAATGACACATACCTGACCCAGAATGCACCTGTATGCGTTCCCTCTGGTTTTCTCTGCTCCCGGGAGTCCAGGCCAGAATTTGCCAGCAAGGATCCTGCCCCTTACTCACCGCACCGCGTTGGCCGAACAGGGTATGGTTCTCAGAGAAAATGTCTCTCCTCGACGGTTCGCCTCTGGCGATCCTGGACAGGAGGGTCCTTCTGTTTCAGGTGCAGGGGACGATACCTCATCCCCGGCCCAATCTGTGGAACCTTCATGTTTGGCCCCTGAAGGGTACCAACTGAGGAACAATGGTGTGGCAGGGCGGAGGACGGGGGCCGGGTCGTGACGATACACACCCGGTCTCGTATCAGGCTAATCAAGCATCCGAGAGGGATAAAGGCTGATGGCAGATGGTGGTGCAGTGAGAGAGAGATCATTTACAGACATGTCTGTCATGTGTGTGTTTGTGCTTTGTTTTAAGTTTACTACATTATTACCATTGAAATCCTTTACACTGGTGCCGAAATCCAGGAAGGTGGAGGGATACGCCATAGTAGAGTTCTCGCCACTACCGTCCACCCCAATGGAGCAGCCGCGGCCATCTGCCGGGAGGACGAGGAGCCCAGCTGCCTGGAAGCAGAGGAACGGCCGCCGACCGTGAGGGGAGAAGAGGCTCCTAGTTGACCGTCTGGAGCGGTCAGGGCTGCTGACAGGGGCAGAGGAGTCCCCTTCCAGCCGCTGAAATGCGGCGGGGTCTGAGACCGCCGACCGCGAGCGGGGAGGGGCTCGAGGACCGACCGCCTGGAGTGGGAGAACCGCTGCCAGGGGCGGGGGAGACACCTTCGGCTCTCCAAGAACGCGGTGGGGTGTTCTGTCCACCAGGGGCTGGGGTACTGCCTCCGATCCGCCCGGAGATGCGTGGCTGTCGTCCATTAGAGGAACAAGCTATGGCGTATTGGAGAAACAGAGTAGATTTTTTATTTTTTTTTATCTCTCTCTCTCTCTCACTGCCACTCTGCATTGGCCTTTTCCCTCTCTTTTAAATTGTAGTGTTTTTTAGCTCCTCCTGGAACTACACTGTTACAGGAAGCACCCCCCCACATTTTAATTATTTCTGTTTCCCTCCCCTTCTCCCCTCCCTCGTCCAGGTAGATGGGGATGACCTGCCGGCAGACGGCGCGGAAGGCGCGCCCCTACCCAGGGAAAGGGGGGGGGGGGTGTACGTCAGGCCGGGGGCTCCCCAGCCTGAATGAACGAGAGAGGAATGTGGCAGAGCAGAGCCTGATACCCGGTCCAGTATCAAGCTAATCAAGCCTCCGAGAGGGATAAAGGCCAATGGCAGATGGTGGTGCAACGAGACAGAGATCATTTATGGACATGTCCATCATATGTGTGTTTGTGTCTTTTAAGTTTATCATTAAAACATTATTTACATTGTCAAGCCGGTTCTCGCCTCCTCCTTTACCATGAACAACGTTACAAATGGGCTTTCACCTGAAATCATCGAGACAATTCTAAGCACTAAGGCTCCCTCTACTAGAAGTTATGCCAATAAATGGATCTTTGAAGGATGGTGCAGTGCACATAATGCAGATTCAGTTAACTGCCAGGTTGCTTCAGGTCTGACTTTCTGCATGTCCCTCCACTCTCAGGGTTTACGTGGCCCCTCTATCGGCTGCCACGCCTTGATTGACGGGATGCCATTGGGGAAAGATCCTCTGATCGCTCGCTTCGGCCGTGGAACCATGCGATTGAGACCTCCTGCTAGGACCAGGATCCCTTCATGGGACTTAGCAGTAGTCCCTAGGGTCTGGTTGAGACCCGCTTTGAACCTCTAGAGTCAGCGTCTGAGAAACTTCTGGCTCTCAAGATGTTTTTCTTACGCAAATTACTTCTCTAAAGATTTGGGCGATCTACAGGCTCTGTCTTGCCAGGCTGCTTAGATTTTGCCCAATGGTTAAAGCAATATTGCACTCACATCCTGACTACCTGCCTAAGTTTCCTTCTCGACTGTACATCCGGTCACTCTCGAAGCCACCGTATACAATGCCGGAGCAGAAAAGACTTCACGGACTGTATCCAGTCCATGCCCTTCAGACTTATGTCCACTGCACTAGCTAGTGGCGTATGTCAGGGCAACTAGCCGTTTGCCATGGGGCCGCAACAAGGGGGCTGCCGCCACCAAGCAGACAATGTCACATTGGGTGAGGGATGCTATTGCCCTACAAGCTTCACCAGTAGGGATCAGGGCTCACTCTACCAGAGGGGTCGCCTCCTCTAAAGCCTTGGCTAGAGGTTCCCTCTGCAGCATGTTTATGGTGTGGCAGGCTGATTCAGGCATGTTCATGCCACTCCGGGCTCTTCATTCTTGACTCACGTCATTGAGTCAACGTTACATGCTCATGTATGAGACCTCTCGTGCTCTTGTGAGCACAGCTACACAACCGTAAGGGGTCTGGACACCCACAGTGTGGCAGTGTGGGTATTCTTGTTCCCAAAGAGCTAAATCAGAGCAGCATCAAAGTGTAGCTTTTTGATAGGGAAGGTCTCGGGTTACTTAACTGTAACCCCTGTTCCCTGAAGAAAAAATAAAAGAAAAAATGTGCAATATATATATATATATATATATAAAGTTTTTGCATCTTAACACTTCACTAAAGATGAAGTTTAAACCAAACAAACAGATTTTCATCCACAATTCCGTACTACTTTGCAAATAATATGACACCTACCTATGAGGACAAGGTAATTACAAACCTATGGCCTCAGAAGCATCAGAGACATTTGTTCAAACAATTATTCTCATTCATGCCTCACAGCTGAAATGAAATATAAATAAGATGAAACAAAGCAGGAAATTGCAGAGTCACTGTTCCAAATGGGCCAACAAGCAACTCATTTAAAGAATAATAATTTATTTTACTACATTGGACTCATAATTTTAGAAGCTGGAGATATCTGTTTGGATTGCTAATATTTTTTAAGATTGTCATAAATCATAAAGATTGCATAAAAAACCTTTCAGAATCATATGAACTGATTCTTTCCCAATCCTCAACTCTGGATTTCTTTTGGGAAATTTAGAAGCTGGAGATATTTATTTGGATTGCTAATATTTTTTAAGATTGTCATAAATCATAAAGACTGCATAAGAATCTTACGGAATCATATGAACTGATTATTTCCCAATCCTCAACTCAATATTCTGTAATGCATTCCATCATTTAAAACTAGAGTGATTATTTTGTAAATAAATAAAAAAAAATTAAATCATGGCAGCTCACGTAGCTTCAATTTTATTTATTTATTTATTTTTAAAATGTTTTCTCTTTTTTCTTCTCCAACATTTAAATAAATACCAAAAACAATATTTTTTTTTTTTTCCATAAAGGCTAAACTGGAGGACACTCTATTAGCAGATTTCAGCTACCCATTGCTCTACAGTACTTCCACAGCAGTTTTGCATAAAAAAAGAGAAAAAATTGAGGCAGGAAATCATCAGTGTAAGAAACTGTTCTTTGAAAAGTCAGAATGGCCTCCTCTGTTAAATGAATGCAGCTCCAGTATACAGAACAACTTGCTGTCAGCGTAGGCTTCCCCTGTCCCCTACCTTACTCCATACAACATTTCAATGGGTCATTGATTGAGCAAGATTAGCCTTTTATGCAGAGCGTTATTAAAAGATGCCAATCTTCAGCTGGCATTTATGTCAGCTGTGATGCCCAGCTGTCTGGCCCAGTCTGGTGAAAACTAGCCTCCATTCAGATGCAAGGCAGAGTAATTGCATGTGATGCTGTCTATTGTGTGTGAAGCAATCACTGAAACTGGGCCGGATTTACAATTGTATGTGAGTGAATGCTTGTAAAGTGAATGATACAGTATAGTATGTCAGCTATGGAGGTGGAGTTATGGCATCCTCTAACTCTGCTAAACAAAAATTTCAGTGCAGTAACAAAATCACAATTGACAATTAGGAGAAAGTACAAAAATACAATTGTTTGTCCATCTGTGGATCTGCAGAAATGCAAAATTAATGCAATCAAAGATTGAATGGCCAGCAATTCCCTTCTACTCAATTCTGACAAAACAGAGGTTCAATTATTGGACCAAAAACCTCTAAAAATATTCTGCTAATATATAATTTTACTCTCAATGGATGTACTGTTACACCGTCTTCTACAGCAAAGCATTATGTACTATATTTGATACCAATCTGTCCTTTGAAATGTTCAGTGTTTGTAGAACAGCATTCCTCCATCTCAGAAATAAAAGTTAAGACACATGCTCTCTGTTGCTGATAACGAATGTGCTGTTTTATATGCCCATTTGTGTTTCTAATCCGCCTTTTACTGGACATTTAAGGTACTGCACAATCATTTTTCAGTTCAGTTTACTTTTGATTTCCCTCAGTGAATGCAGTCAAGAGTTAACGTCCATGCAGCTCACTTCGGTGGTTGATTTCATCGTCTAAGCCTTGAATGTATATGTCTGTTAGTGCTGTATATGTGTTAAATAGTGATTATATATATACATATAAGAGGTTGTTAGATTATTATTGTATCTTTGCTGTAAATACACTTTATTTGTGTTTGGCTAATGTGCTATGTGCTAGTGCTATAACAAACATGTTAATTTCAATTATATTTGATAAAAATGTAAATCTCATTTGAATGTAACTTCTCAATATGTATATTGCTTAAAACAATGTTAAAAAGGATCATGTTCGAACTATGTACAAAGCAAACTATTATTCAAATTAATATGTTGTAAATGTGAATGTAATATTCATTCATATTTTCTTGTCTTGTTTGTAGTTTTACAAAATTCAAGAAAGAATTCAGAACTGAAAATTGAGAAGAACAATCACCATTAAAGATATTAAACTTTCTCAGACTGCTTTCTGGAGTTCTTTTCTGAAGTTGTACGCTATCTGTTAAGCCTTTTCTCAAGCTACACAATTAGTTAGAACAGAACATCGAACCTCAACACTAGAATATAGCCGGAGGTGGCAATCTTCGGGGTCCAAGCACATGTGAAGAAATAAACAATATAATCAGAATTGACAGAAATGATCCAGTGGATGGCAAATAATACAAATTGACAGAATAGATCCTCCCTAACCTAAATTTGTTGAAAATTGTCTACCAAAATTTTGAAGCAGAAAAACGCAAGTAAAGGAATCATAAAATTAATCCATATGACTCCATTGGTTGAATCCATATCTTTTGTAGCAAAATATTTCAAGAGTTATGGCCCAAAATATGATTTTTGTTTGTTTGATTTATTTTGTCTTAGTCAAATGAACGAAAACGGAAGTCTCTATTATGTTCTGTTGCATATATATATATATATATATATATATATATATATATTTGTTGCTAGGGTAACCTCATCTGGTTGCTAGGCAGTTACCAAGGATATACTCAAAAGGTCCCTTGCTACCCAGTGTCAAATGAATAAAAGTGGAAGTCACTACGATGTTCTGGTTCAGAGATATGTGATTTGTTACTTGGTTGCTAGGGTAACCACCATCTGGTTGCTAGGCAGTTAATAAGCTGATACTCAAAAAGGCTCATTGCTACCCTGAGTCAAATGAACAAAGCCAGAATTCTCTATGATGGACTCTCTTGGATCCTAGTATTTTGATGTTCCAATTTTGTGTTCTTTTTTGCTGCCTGCTGCAAGTTCTCTCTCTGCTTTATCTGCCACCGCTTTCGGCTTGGCTTATGGGAGAGTAAACACTCTCTGTGTCATTTGCGCTGATTGTTTCTGTTTACTGTTTGAATGGGTTGCCTTCCTTTTGGTGAGCTGTATATTGGTGATGTGATGGTTGGGGCTCTGGCTAACATGGTATCGCTGGTGGCTAGCATTATATCTGTCGGCAAAAATATGCCTCGGTAGCTCTCATTCTGCTTTTATTTTGCTTCACTTTTGGTGATAAAACCGAAATGTAAATTGGATAATTACCATCTCAACTCAGGGCTTTAAACTGCCATCTGCACCTTGATTCTGTAACATATGAGTACTCTCAGATGCTTGGAATTACTTGTTGTCCATGATATATACACCGCTCATCCAGAAGCTCCCTGAACATTCACAGTCCAATGCCTGCTGCTATCACATGCATCTAATCTAACAACGGGGCTCCACCTAAATCTAAGCTACCATCTTCTGACTGCATAATGTGCTGATCATTGATATATCTTAACAGTGAATACCAGCACCATAATTCGTCGACCAACCCTGATGTTTCATGTTGTCAATTTGCTCTTCTGAATTGTTGCTCCATCTCTTATAAAACCTCTTGCCTCAGTGAAATAATCACTGACAATATCCTTGATTTGTTACTACTCGTTGAAACCTGACAAGTACCCAATGATTATTCACAATTGAACCTTGATGGATATAAACACCTGTCCATGCCGTGGCTACATGGCAAGTCATTCATCTGTCGAAATGATTTACGTCTCGCCCAACATTGGCTCAGGTGGTAGAGTGGGATGGCCACTATATTGGCTATATTGTCCTCCTAATGCTCAATCTGGCTTTTTTCCCAAACTCAGTGAACTGTTGACCCTTGCTTCGTCATCTTGTGTCATCCTGCTTGGTGACTTTAATATTCATGTGGATACAGTTTGCTCTGATTCATCTCAACTATTTTCTGTTTTAAACTGACTCAAAAGGTGTCTTTTTCTACTCATACTCATAGTCATATTCTTGATTTAATCTATACATTTGGATTTGACATTGCTTCAAGTCAAGTCAAGTCAAGTCAAGTGGTTTTTATTGTCGTTTCAACCATATACAGTTAGTACAGTACACAGCGAAACGAGACAACATTCCTCCAGGACCATGGTGCTACAAAAAACAACATAGCACAAACCCAGAACCACATGAGACTACACAGACTAAATTAAATACCTATATAAAGTGCACATGGAAACATGTGCAAAAAGTATGGGACAGTACAATACATTACTAACAATGAACAGGACAATAAACACAGTAAGAGACAGTGCAGCGCCGACCAGTACACAGTAGTGCAAAAGATGACAGTTTCTAAAAATGCCAAATGTAAACATAACATACTATGAGATGGTGTTCTATGGACATAGCAGTTACTGAGGTAGCAGCCAGTTATAAAGTGACAATAATTAAAGTGTAACTCAGGACACGTGTGTGTGTGTGTGTGTGTGTGTGTCAAACCAGGCTCTGAGTATTGAGGAGTCTGATGTCTTGGGGAAGAAGCTGTTACACAGTCTGGCTTTGAGGGCCCGAATGCTTCCGTACCTCTTGCCAGATGGCAGGAGGGTGAAGAGTTTGTGTGAGGGGTGTGTGCGGTTGTCCACAATGCTGGTGGCTTTGCGGATGTAGTGTTTTTTTGTAAATTTCTTTGATGGAGGGAAGAGAGACCTTGATGATCTTCTCAGCTGTCCTCACTATCCTCTGCAGGGCTTTGCGGTCCGAAAAGGTGCAGTCCCAAACCTGGCAGTGATGCAGCTGCTCAGGATGCTCAGGATGCAGGAGCCGTCGATGTTCAGCAGAGAGTGGTCACTCTGTGCTCTCCTAAAGTCAACAACCATCTCTTTTGTTTTGTCGACATTCAGACAGGTTGTTGGCTCTACACCAGTCCGTTAGCTGCTGTACCTCCTCTCTGTATGCTGACTCGTTGTTCTTGCTGATGGACCCACCACGGTCATATCAGCGGTGAAATTGATGATGTGATTCGAGCTGTGCATTGCTGCACAGTCGTGAGTCAGCAGAGTGAACAGCAGTGGACTTAACACACAGCCCTGGGGGGCCCCAGTGCTCAGTGTGGTGGTGATGGTGATGCTGTTCCCGATCCGGACTGACTGAGGTCTCCCAGTCAGGAAGTCCAGGATCCAGTTGCAGAGGGAGGTGTCCAGGACCAGCAGGTTCAGCTTTCCAATCAGGTGCTGGGGAATGATTGTGTTGAATGCTGAGCTGAAGTCTATGAACAGCATTCGAACGTATGAGTCCTTTTTATCTAGGTGGGTGAGGGCCAGATGGAGGGTGGAGGCGATGGCATCGTCAGTTGAACGGTTTGGATGATACGCAAACTGCAGTGGGTCTAGTGAGGGGGGCAGCTGGGTCTTAATGTGCCTCATGACGAGCCTCTCGGAGCACTTCATGATGATGAGTGTGAGTGCGATGGGACGGTAGTTTGTGGTTTGAGTTTTCCTCACATCAGCCGTGGTAAGACAGAGCCACGTTGGGAGGAGGGGTGGTCTTACTCGCCACCACATCGTTCTGCACTTCAAACCGAGCGTAGAAGTCATTCAGCGCATCTGGAAGAGAGGCATCTTTGTCACAGGCAACTGATGTTGTCCTGTAGTTGGTGTTGGCCTGGATGCCCTGCCACATGCACTGCATGTCACCGCTGTCCTGGAAGTGACTGTGAATTCTCTGGGCGTGTTCTCTAAACTCACGTTGCGTAGCTTGCTGGAGTCGGATGTAGTCCAGTTTATTGTCCAGGGAGCAAACATTTGAGAGCAGGATAGACAGGAGAGCCGGCCGGCTAGGGTTTGTTTTTAGCCTAGCATGGACTCCTGCCCTCTTGCCGTGCTTCCACTTCCTCGTACACCGCTTACGACGTCCTCTCCCCTGGCCACCGGTATCAGGTGATGCTCAGGACTGGAGGCCTGGTCTCCGCAGCAAGCCGAGTTCGCGTAGCGCCTACTGCAGGTCATCATGTAGCTTGGTTGTTGAATGAATCCTATATTTGAGCAGTGTCTGGCGATGGTAGAAACGAACACTGGTTGCTCTGATGTTCATGTGCCATAAAAGTCTGGTTATTTAACAAAAATGGCTCTATTTTGGATCCGGAGCGGCTGCTGCGTGCTTCCGCAACGCCATCTTAGATCTACTCAATCTCTCCTTTTGACACTGGCATCTCTGATCATAAGCTTATTGAATTTAGTTTTAGTCTACCTGCTCAAAAGAAATGCAATAGCAAAATGATATCCTATCGTGACCTTAAATCTGTCTATGCCACATTATTTTCCGCTTCTGTCACTTCCTCTACAATTTATGATGTCTTTGTTATCTCCCGTCCTTCATTGATACTTTCTAAGTACCACTCTTTTATTTCTGAAATTTTGCTTGAGCATGTTCCTATTTAGACTAGGTCTGTTCCCTCCTCCCACACTTCCCCTGGTTTACACCTGAGATCAGGGCCTTAAAAGTCACTGAGTTGAGTGGCTTTACAATAAAACTGTTTTTACTCTGTCTTACTGTTCACCATCTACCTCTCATTGAACATGGTCTAACTGTCTCTACAATTATCAATAAAGCAAGCAATAGGACCAAGGTTTTGTTTGACACGATAAATAACTCACCCAACCTCCAGCTCACGATGTCCATGCATCTGATGAGTGCTGTTGTTCTTTCCTGAATTATTTATAGGAAAAGTTGAATGCTGTCCGACAGTGCTTTATAGATGAGTATTTTTGTTTTTGCCAGACCACTATTGTCAATATTTGTCAACTTTTACACTTACAAACCCCTCCTCTATCAGTGATTTAACACTGAAATCCAATTCTTCATCTTACCGACTTGATCCTGCTCCTACTTCTCTCCTCAAACTCATTCTGTCATTCTGTCATCTCTGCACCTATCTCACATTTCATAAACAGATCTCTATCTTCTTCTTCCCTCCCAATTAACTACGGTAGTAACTCCCTAGGTTACTAGGTTTCGCCCTATCTCTAACTTACCATTAAATTCCAAAATACTGGAAAGTATTGTTGTCTGCCAGTTACAATCTTTCCTTGTTCAAAATAATCTTTTTGACCCCTTTCAATCTAGCTTTCGCCCACTTCACAGTACTGAAACCGAAAAGGGTTGTCAATGTGCTACTACTCTCTAGTTACTCTTGTTCTCTCTCCATTATTCTATTACTTGATCTTAGTTCTGATTTTGATACTGTCTGCCATGAATTACTTCTCTCCCACCTCTCGGATGTTAGTGTCACTGGTGCTGCTCTCTCCTGGCTTTCTTCACACCTCATGGATAGACAGTTTTACATTTCAGTGCAGGATTATCAGTTGTCTTTTGTCTCCCTGAAATTAGGTGTCCCTCAGGGATCGGTTCTTGGACCTCTATTAATCATTATATATATATATATATATATATATATATATATACTGCCTTTGCACCAAATCATTCACTGCTGCTGTTAAGCTGATGACATTAAAATATGTGCAGCTTGTAGATCTGCTCCATCTCTCCAGACCAGTCCACTATCAGCATGTGTAAATGAAAACATAAAATGGCTTAACTCCAACTTTCAAAAATTTAACATGGATAAAATGTCCTGGTCACTTCCGTAACCTCCCTTCTCTGATGGAGGAAATGAGACGTGCACTGGCTATAGTCTGCACCAGGCCGACACGTAACCTCCCCCAAAACTGTTATGAGTGTTGAACGGCCCTTCGGGGACAAGTTGGCTGCACAAAAAATAGGGATAGGCTAGCCCAGTCGTGCCTTTTTTCCTCTCTTTTTTCTTTTTCTCCCCAAAAAGATTTAAAATTTGTCAACTGACTGGGACCACCAGTGTCCACATTGGGGGGTGTCACTCCCAAGGGGAAAACACTGCGGAGACCACACCCTGCCCAGAGGGGGAGGAGTTTCTACAAACATAGTGACTGGGGCATAGGGGCCTCTACCCAAGCAAGACGGCATTTACCAACATGGAAACGATTTGCTGGAAGATATACGTCACATTGGGCTACCTACAGGGATCCAGCACATGCAAAGCACCTACCCCAGTACTCCATGTACTGAGCCTGTAGCAATTTTCTCTGCAAACTTGTCGGCCACAGGGCTAGGAGGAAGTCATCCAGGGAACATATTTTGTGAACACTACTGGGAGTCAATCAGCACAAATCTTCAGCTCAGTGGAGGTGAAAGGCGCTATGCGCAAGCAATACACCCAGCCAAATGTCCTGGACTTACCTGTTCATTCCTGCCAAGACACAAGATGAAACCGACTCAACCCGGGGATTTTAGAACCTCGCGAAGGTGTTGGGTGTTGCCCAGCCCGATGCTCTGCAAATGTCTGTTAGAGAGGCGCCACTGGTCAAGATAAAGTTGCTACCCTCCTGGTAGAATGGGCTTGTAGCCCTGAAGGAGGCGGCTCGTGCTGGGTGTGATATGCCATCACTATGGCATCAATGATCCCCTGGTCGGGGTCTCAGGATCACGTTAGAGTAGCCTGGACCAAACTCCAGGCACGTTTCGCTGACAGAGAAAGCTTGCAGGTCTCCTACCCTCTTGATGGAAGTGAGCGAGTCAGGAGGGCAGTCTTTAAAGAGAGTGACTTAAGCTCAGCTGACTTCAAAGCCTCAAAGGGGGCTCCCCATAGACCATGAAGGACTAAAGAGAGGTCCCATGAGGGAACGAGGCGCGGTCTGGAGGGATTCAACCTCCTGGTGCCTCTCGGGAACCTGATGGATGGCGTGTTTCCCTAAGGACTTACTGTCCACTGTGTTGTGGTGTGCTGCTATAGCGGCAACATACACCATCAAGGTGGAGGGGGACAGCTGTCCCACCAACCTCTCCTTCAGGAAGGAAAGCACCGATATGACTGTGCATCTCTGGGGGTCTTCGCTTCGGGAAGAACACCACTTAGCGAACAGACACCACTTCAAGGCATACAGGCGCCTCATAGAGGGAGCCCTAGCCTGAGTGATTGTGTCTACCATGGCGGGTGGTAGGTCACTTAGGGGGCCAGACATGGAGATTCCAGAGGACTGGTCACAGGTGCCAGATGTTGCCCCGTGAGATTCCAGAGGACTGGACACGGGTGCCAGATGGTGCCCCATCCCTGAGAAAGAAGGTCCTTTCTCAGGGGAATTCGCCGGCGGGGGGGGGGATGGGGTGCTGACACGAGGAGCGTGAGGTCCAAGAACCAAGTCTGGGTGGGCCAGTAGGGTGCTACTTGGACGACCTGCTCCTCGTCCTTTGCCAGCTGTGTGCTAGCGCATCTATACCAAGGGGTGCCTCGATCAGGGCGTACCAAAACAGGCAGTGGGAGGATTCCCGGGGGGCAAACATGTCTACCTGCACCTGCCCGAATCAACTCCAAATTGAGAGTGGAGTCTCCACTCTCTCCTGTTGGTAACCTATCAAGGCTGTGCATCTGCTGCGGTGTTGAGGTTGCCCTGGATGTGAGTGTCTCGCAGCTTCTGACTCCAGAGGAGGAGACGGCCGGCAAGATGTGATATACAATGTGAGTGTAAACCGTTTTGACGTTTGATATATGCCAGTGTTGCCATGTTGGTTTGGACAGACCAACATGTGCTTGCCTTGGATCAACGGCCAGAACCACCGCAGGGTGAGCAGAATTGCCAACAACTCGAGGCAGTTGATGTGCCAACGTAGCCACAGGTCTGTGCCAACGACGCCCGTAACCTAGCGCCTTGAGACCTACTCTAGGGGTACACCTGCCCGAAAGAAATGTGAGGTCGGTCCAAGGGCTGAAGAGGCAGCAACAGACCATCGTGATTGTCACGCGATGTGTCCCGTGGTGCCATGTCCATCTCGAGACTCGAGTCTGGAGCCAGTGCTGACGCGGTCTCATATGCATCATCCCGAGTGCTTTGACCACCGCCGTTCTTCGGTACAATAAAGTAGGGGCTGTAAAACCCTTTTTTCATCTCGTTCGGAGGGCAGGCTCTATCGCACCCTACCGTAGGATGGTAGCGATTTCCGCACTCTAGGTAGCAGCATTCTTGGCCTTCATTTATGTGAAGTGGATGCCACTGAACCTGGGTGGACACATGGCAAACTGAATTGCGCAGTCAAGTTGGACCACCATCACAACGGGTTGGAGAACGCAAGCCTTGCGTCCAAGCTCCAGGTGAGGGAGACCAAGGGGACAACCTCGTTGGATGTACCAGTGGGTGGGGCGGAGCCTGAGGCTCCACGTTGAAGGAGTTTAAGCCCCATGGGCTTGCTCTGTCGAGGGACATCGAAGCAGTTACCTGGCCCCTGATACCCACAAGAGGATCGGTCGGGAGGGGCGAGGAGGTACATCGTCCCCACGGTCCATCGAAACTGTCCGAGTGTGGGCGTGTTTGTTCCACAGCTGGGCGCGCAGGGGTGGGGGGGCCAGACCCGGACCTGCCAAAATGGAATGGTGGACGGCGGTCATAATGACAGCCGTGCACACCAGATCTGTGACCCAGGGAATAAGGAAACCGCTCTTTTGTTGGAATTTTGGGTACCGTAGCTACTTGAGCGTGCAGTGAAATTAAATGAAAATGGAACAAAAGATTCTGCTCCTGGCCCTCCACTGGGGGATGGAGTGGTCCGATCACTAGCTCTGGAACAGCGGGTCTCCTCGTCCCTGGGTTGCCTGTCTCGGGGTGCTTCAAAGCCTTCTTTTTGGCAGCCGGCCATGAGACGGGTGGCGTCTGCATCTTCCTGCGGGGGGTAGATAGTTTTGGGGCATATATTACCTGTGGGACTCTGGGAGGTGCTGCAGCCTCTGATTGATCAAAAACCTGCGTTGTGAAAGGAGATGAGCTCCACAGCCACCATTAGTAAACAAACTTGCTCCTAGCTTGCTATTCAGTGGATTGCGCTAATTTTATAATTCCCTTTACAGAAATAACATAAAAAAGTTTCCAAAGATAATCACACATTTCACATGTTTGTGTGTGTGTGACTTCATCGGCAGACACTATTTGAGTTTTCATCGCATCTGTACTGTGTGACGATACAGAAAATGAAGTGATTTCTGGATTACTACATCAACTTTTTGCTGGTTCGATGGATATAAACAATCAGATGTTTATCGAGAGTGGGTAACTGAACTTTAATATACACTAAACCACCATTAAACCAGGAAATATTGAGTTCGATTACTGCCTCGTTAACTTGCATCAAGATGTTTTTTTTTTACGTCAATGAGTGAATATTTCAGTAGAGTAATTTAAGTGGAGTCATAAAAGCCTTTATTGTAAAAGATTGTGTTGATATGTAGGGTTATAGTGCATTTTCAACATGTTCAGCATTTGCTTCATTGTTAAATTCTGCTTTCGCAGCCTCGTCTCTCCTCAACCTCTGGCTGCAGCACGGAGCATCGCACACTTCATGGATGCTTCATGCTTCTCATTTAGAAAGTTACTGAGGAAAAAGTATCAGAACTGCAGATTGGAAAGGGCTTTAAGCATGACGTAAATTTCATCATAATCCAGTCTGCGCAGCCTGACTGCGCCGTCCAGATTTTCTTGGCTCACGAACAGGGTCATCATCTGTATGCATTGTTGCCGCATACACCAGTCATTAACTCAACTAAAAGAGTATCAGAAAGTAGTTGTAGCGGGCATTTGCTAAACACATTCATAGTCGCTCACGGTCAGATGTGTATACTCACAAAGATGCAAGGTCAAGGCGCAAGCCAATCTGGAGTACGCAAAAACAAAGTATACCTGGGCCTTTAAGCAGATACGTGTCCCATTAAGTTCAGTGGAGAAAAAGATAGATGTTCATTGGACAAGTGGCTCAAATGCATCATTTTTGGTCTCGCCTGGTTGCGTAGTATTACAAATTATAAAGATGTTAGTACACTTTCCCTCTTTTGATAAGCAACAGCCGCCTGCTGTGGACAGAGTGCAGGATAAGCTGCTGCTGAGAAACTCTCTCTGAACACCACAACTCACTTACTCTCACGCACGCACTCTGACATATGCACTCTCTCTCTCACACACACACACACACACACACACACACACACACACACACACACACACACACACACACACACACACACACACACACACACACACACACACACACACACACACACACACACACACACCTAAACATCTAATTGTCTGATAATTTATTGTTTCAAAGAAAACCCAAAGCACTACAAGAATTACAACATTATAAATTAGCAGTCATTTGGTACAACCCCTTGGGGTGGATGAAAAGTCTTTGTGCAGGCCTATTAATTATATCCATTGCACAGAGTGGACAAAAAGAAAACTAAAAATGTGCACTGTATTTTTACCCCATTCATTATCCTTATTTATGCTTTCAAAAAATTACAAAAGCCATCACAGAAATGCAGGGTAATTTTCTTCCCTATTGTATCCAATTGTATTATCATCATTGATGAAACATTGCTTTTCAACTCTTGTTATTTCTGGAACCAAGACTGACTTCAGTTGAGAATGTTAGTTGTCACAATAGCAATCTCCTATTGTAAACTAGTATAGGCTTTTCAGATAAATTTAAGCCGTAAAACAATAAATGAAACACAAATAATTTATGAAACTGCAAAAATATGACTTTTTTTAATCACTGTTTTGACCAACAGATATAAAATGTGTTAAATTTGTATAAAACTACATATAAAGTAAAACTTTTATTTTTTGACATTAGCAAATGCATTAGGTATACATTACCAATGAACAATATATTTTTCCAGCATTTATTAATCTTAGTTAATGTTAATTTATGAAAATACCATTGCTTATTCTTAGTTCATGTTAGATCATAATGCATTTACATTTACAATGTAGGAAAGGAAATTTCTTATCTTCCTGATATTGTAGAGTGTAAATCTACATGATCTTGCAGTCTTTGAGATTTGGTCTGTGAAATTTAGCTCGTCATCAATGATTACCCCTAGATTTCTGACCGTTTTGGAAGGCGACACTGTAGTTGAACCCAGCTGCACGGTGATGTTGTGTTCAACAGCAGGGTTGGCTGGAAAGACAAGGAGTTCGGTCTTGGCTGGGTTGAGTTGCAGGTGGTGTTCCTTCATCCAGGCTGTGATGTCTGCCAGACAGGCAGCAATTTGAGCAGTCACTGTGGTGTCGTTGGGCTGGAAAGACAAGTAGAGATGCGTGTCATCAGCGTAGCAGTGGTAAGAGAAACCATGTGACTGGATGATGGGTCCTAATGACGTTGTGTATATGGAGAAGAGAAGTGGCCCAAGCACTGATACCTGAGGTACCCCAGTAAGTAACTGATGTGGCTTGGATACCTTCCCACTCCAGGCTACCTCAAAGGACCTATCTGAGAGATAGGAGTTGAACCAGCCAAGCACAGCTCCGGTGATGCTGAATTTAGAGAGGGTGGAGAGTAGGATCTGATGGTTGACTGTGTCAAAGGCTGCAGAAAGGTCCTGCTCCGTGACAGACAGCAGGGCAGTCTCAGTGGAGTGTCCACTTTTGAAGCCTGACTGATTGTCATCTAGCAGCTTGTTCTGTGAGAGACAGGCAGAGATCTGATTGAAAACTTCCCTTTCAAGTGATTTTGCCATGAATGGGATGAGAGAGACTGATCTGAAGTGTTCTATCTGTGTGGGGTTAAGTGCAGGTTTTTTCAGCAGTGGGGTTACTCAAGCCTGCTTAAATGTAGTGGAAAAAGTGCATGCAAGAAGAGATGTGTTAATTATGTGTGTAAGTGCAGGATGGACAGAGAGATGGCCTGGAGAAAATGTGGTGGAATAGGGTCAAGGGAACAGGTGGTAGTGTGGTTGAAGAGGAGGAGTTTAGAGACCTCAGTGTCAGTTAAAGAGAGAACATAGAAAAAGAAGAGCTGCATACAGGAGGTGGGTGTTTGACAGGGTATGGTGCTGTGAATGTATTGCTGATGGCTATAACCTTATTAGTAAAAAACATGGCGAAGAAATCTGCTGTGTGATGTGTCAGGAGGTGGAGGGCAGAGAATTGTGTTGAATGTTCTAAACAAGCTACGAGTGTCTGTGGTGCTGTTGATCTTGGTCTGGTAATATGAAGTTTTTGCAGCTTTAATGTTATCTGAAAAAGTTGCAAGCAGAAGCTGGTATTTACCTAGATCGGCTGGATCTTTAGATTTCCTCCATCTCCTCTCAGCAGCCCTGAGATCAATCCGATGTTCACGAAGGATGTCAGACAGCCAGGGGCTGGGTGGTGTAGTACATGCTGGTCTAGAGGAGAGAGGACAGATGTTGTCTAGACAGGTTGTTAAAGTAGAGCTAAGTGTGTCTGTGGCAGTGTTTACATCGCTAACGACGTTAAAAACAATGAAATAAACACACTTACATACAACTGCAGACTCCTGTAGATAGATCGCATCTCCTGGACTCATGAACTAATATTGCTGTAACATATATAGCCCACAACTTTAATCTACAAAGTTTATGTTGAGATTAATATCAACCAAGAATAAATTAGTAGTTTAAAAGTATTGTTCATATAACAAATGTTAACAAATATAACCTTATTGGTAAGTGTTACCCTTTGGTGTATAGTAACATCTCATCTCTATATAATACTGACCCATACCTGATTGTGATGTTTAATGTAATTGCATACTATGATGTATTGAAACTAACAAACCACTGCTAAATTAAATTAGTGTTTGTGTAATTTGACTTTTGAATAAAAACCTTAAAAACTGAGAAATATAGCCCTTGTTAAAAATTATCCCACTTCCCCCTATTTGCTGCATCCATTGAAGAATTAATTTTCTCTTACAGCACAAGAGAGAAACTCTACCTATGTCATTTAGTATAATAAACACTGTAGAAAGCCCACTTGCCTATGATAAAACCTAACAGGCCCTCAACAATACAGCCAAACTAAATAACTAACAGCATAAATACACACAGCATTTCCTCTCGAGAAAATTTAACATGTTCCCTCTTATCGGGCATTTTTCAAAGAAACCAATATTTTTCTAAATGAGCTTTGACGCTGACCATTACATCTGCAGTCCTCAACTTAATGAATCTTCCTAATTGCTACCTGCTTGGGACACAGGTGCAGCGCAAATTGCTCCCTTTAAATTATCAACATGTATTGGCACTTCTCTTGGCAGTGTGTGCGGCTTTAGGCAGGGAATGTCTGTCTGGAGATGACATGACAGCCTGACCACTTATACATACACTAATCATTTAGACAATTATCCAAAACATGGAAGTCAGGGGTGTGACCTTGGAAAATTACAAACAAAGCAAGAGCCCAGTAAACAATAACCACATAATTTAATAACTCACAATTCCTTTGAGTAAAATTTTGAAACTATTTTACACAGCATTTTTATACTTATTTTTTAATTATTATACATGTAGTTTATATAACTATATAGCTACATCACAGGCTCCTTATAACTGTCAGCCCACAGCACAATCTCTCAGATTTTCTGCAAGAGGTACGAGCCTATGTAGCTACAACAGAGTATGGCCAGCTACGCAGTGTCTCATTCCCACTTAGGGAACCAAGCTACCAACGTAGCAGAGATGTTCCCTTTCATAAGAACTTCACTCTGCATGATGGCACAATTGGCAATGATATATCAGCATGCTATGCAAACAGCAACTGTCTTAACCCTCTGGGGTCAACGGATGCATCGGCACATCCTGCTGGATTTTTTCATTATTACAGAGAAAACATTTTTAAATACATTTTGGGGCATACATATAAATGTAAGACATCATTAGAGACGGGTCTACTTTTAAAGGGTCTACTTTTATTTGTGTACGCTCATAATAACATCAAAATCTTGTGCTTCTGTAAAATAAAGAAAATAAAAAGGGCACGCTTTCAGCAGTCTCTGAGTGTGCGAGCATATTTCTGAAACACTTCACAATAATGAACTGAAACTCTACGAATACTTATCACACAAACATGAAACATATGTTTAAAGAACGCTTCAAATGTCTACTTTTAAATAAAACAATTAAATTTAAAACAAATATTCTCCTGCATTGTAATCTGTATGAAACAAAGCGATGTACATTTTTTCCTGACTCGGCTAATTATCCCTAATGTGATCACACCCACGGGCAAGGGGCGCTATTCATACGCTAATGTGCTGAGACGATCAATGCAAATGGTAAACGCCCTGACTGTGCCTTAAAAACAAGTTCATTTGCGCATTTGGAAGACGGCATGATACACATGTGAGAGGATAGTGAGGAAGAGTTAACATTTTCCTCAGAAGAAGAGCGGGACTCCGATGAACGTTTGTATTTTGAAAAGAGTGACTTGATCCAGCCAAGGATACAATTTCGGATGAGTAAGTCATTTTGTTTTACTTACATAGTAGTTGACATGCTTTTTTATATAAACATGTACATATTTTACTAGTGGGACTGTTTCCAGACTTGCCAGCCAGGATTCAGAGTATTGCAATTTGAAATATGTCCTAATAAGCAAGTTTTAGTTACATTTAAATGTTGTTTCAGCTAAAGCAGGCATTTAAATTGTATGCTGTATGATATAAATATGATATGTAATATGGTATAAAAATAATATGAATGTTTAGATTATATTTTATCTAGTGTTTATGCTGCCTCATTATCATCAAAAAGCACGTGCTTGCAAATTTGTGTTTGTGTGTAAATGTGTCAAATGTGATGTAAATATGCCCATATTAGAAAATCAGTATATTATAAGGATTGACGAAGGCTCATGTGACACTAAAAACTGCAGTAATGATGCTGAAAATTCAGCTTTGATCACAAATAGCATTTTACAGTATATTCAAATAGAAAACTGTTCTTTTAAATTGTAAAATTAGTTCACAATATCACTGTTTTTACTATATTGTGATCAGGATGGTTTTCACATAATTTTGTAGCAAAAACTCTAGGCTACAAGATCCAGTTCTCAAAAGTCTTGTGGACAAATGTTTAGTATGTGTTATATGGCCTTATTTCAATTACTTCAAATTTGTTTTTTTTTCAAAAACCATGCATAAACGTTAAAAATGTGGCGGCGGGAAAAAATGTGATGTTTATTTTTTTATTTAAATATATGTTATATAAAAAAATTTGACTTCTCAGCATTGGTAACGTGTCCCACATTAACATAGCTACTCTTTGTCCCACATTTGGTTTGTTGGGATCTGGGAGACCCTAGTGTGTGTGTGTGCGTGTGTGTGTGTGTGTGTGTGTGTGTGTGTGTGTGTGGAGAGCAGTTTCGAAACAGAGCAGAGAGGCTGCAGCAGCGTGATTATAAATTACACCAAAACATTAAAAAGGGCCGTAATGTCTTTTTTGTGCCCTTGATTTTATTCTTTGGTGAGGCATTTTGACTCTCTTGTCAGTACCTGCTTTGCACAATGCACATTGTGTGTATTCCGCACATCTGATTGGCCAGGTGTTTCGACTGAACCATTTTCACAATAACAGTGGGGGGATGGGGTATCAGAATCAGATGACAAGTTGAAATGTGTTTTAATGATACAAATTAATGCATTTATCATGTAAATACATATGCATTTTATTTATCATGTAAATACATATGCATTCTATTTTCTGTGATGTAAGTCAGTAAGTAAATTGTTGTACTTGATCCCATTAAGGGTCAACTATAGACCTTTGCATGGGCCCCCCTGGGTCAGGGTCATCTGTACCCTTTGATCCCCCTGACGCCGGGCCTGCCAGAGGGTTAAATGGGCTTGGTGGGCTTGCAAAACTGCTAGCATGCGCAAAGTCGAAATGGCTGTGCCTAAAGCCAGGTAAGCCTTGTTTAATAAAGTTGAAGTTTGCCTGCAAGGCTTTAAGGGAAGGGTAGGCCTTGATCTCTATGTGGTCTAAGATGAAGGAGAGAGATGGGCTGCCTACATTTCTTGTATTGTGTAACCATGCTTCGCCTCACAATATACATTAGCGAATTCCAAGTCTGACTGATTTGTAATCCTAGACGAATCCGGCTGATCCCAGGACTTCAAAATCTCTCAATGGAGGTCTGGAGAGAAAGGGAGCAGCCTACAAGGTGTCACCGCACATTGGTCTGCTAGAAAGGAGTCACTGATGATGGACTTTCATTCCTCTAACTGAGTCTCATCCAACCAATCAAAGTACAAATTATCCACTGGTGAGAGCGACAGAGAGAACAAAAGGTCGGCCTGAAGTTCAGATCCCATCTCCTCTGCCTCCACTCCGGTTTCCCATGTGGCATTGTAGTGCTAACAGACATGCGGGCAGAATGAAGACGTGGTTTGATCAACTCTCTGAAGGAAGCAAACCTCTTGCAGAGCGTCTGGATGTTCATTCAATCACACCATGGCATCATGAGAATCTCCACCGAGGATGAACCGCATACACAAAGGTAAGCAATTCTTGAAAGACATCATGTTGCCACTGAAAATGGGAGAAATAATCTTCCTTTGCTTTCAGGTTCAATACAAGCTTAACTGACAGCATTTGTGCCATAATGTTGATTACCACAAAAAAGAACTGGAAGAGTTTTACTATGGGTATGTCATTTTCAAGCTCATGCACAAAAGAGGCTGGATGTTAAGGTAATTACTCACTGTTTCAAAAGTATAGCCACAAGACTTGCTTGTCAATATGATTTTAGTATGATAGAATCACTCACTAACCTTTTCTGTGTAAAGTTTTTTTTGCTAAGACGATGTTATGCCAACAAACCCTAAAACCCTAAAATGACTGTAAAAATTACAAATTAAACTAATTTACAGCTCAAATAATACATGAGTTTTAACAGAAGAATTAATGTAAGTGCTTTTATAAAAATATAAGCTTTTAAATTTCTGCCTTTAAACTCTCCAAAAATGTTCCTCCATTCACTTCCATTGTAAGTGCCTCACTGTAACCTCTATTTTTGCCTTTTTTAAAGAAAAAAAACAGACTATTCAAAATAAATTGTTGTGGTAATCAACATTATGCCACAAATGCTGTCGATTGAGCTTGTATTGGACCCAGAAAATTCCTTTAAAGTTAAAAAAAAAAAAAAAAAAATGTCACCTGTCAGATGGTGCGTCTAAAGCCATGATTTTTCAGTTGCCTCATATGCTTGCGAAAGTTGGACATTGAAAAAGGAAGACAGAAGAAGAATCGATGCATTCAAAATGTGGTGTGAAGAATATTGAAGATACCATTGACTGCCAGAAGAACAAACAAAATGGCTTGGAGGATATACAACCAGAATGTTCCATAGAAGCTAGGATGGTGAGACTTCGACTCTCATACGTTGGACACATCATCTGGAAAGCAAGATCACTAGAAAAGGACATCATGTTTGTTAAAGTCGAGGGTCAGTGAAAATGAGGGAAACCCTCAATGCCATTGCATTGACACAATAGGCGCAACGATGGAAACTAACACAACAACAATCAGGAAAAAGGCACAGGACCAGGTAACATTTCATTCTGATACACAAATAGTCTCTATGAGTCATTGACAACTTGATGGCCACTAAAAATATCAACAACAGTTGTTAGAACTGCACGTATTCAGCTGTCTCACTTCACTGCTGCAGGTTCACGCATCTGTTTGTGGTTGCATTCTTCTGAGATCTAAAAACTTTCATTTCCATTAGTTCCAGGCATCCAGGGAGGATTCAGCCACCAGACAATATGGTCCACATTTAAAAACAAATATTTTATGACATTTTGCTCATCAGAAATCCCAAACACATGATAACAGAAATCTTAATCATGTTGAATTCATTATGAATCAAGAACCTCATGCTGTTGTTTTGAATGAGTATGACAAATAGCACGAAATGTTCAAGGGACAATAAAGTAACTTCCTTAACCCGAAGAACACTCCTTGAAATGGTATCTATAGTTAAATCATTTCTTAGTTTTTTTCTATACATCAACACTGACATCATGAAACCTAATCACAGCCATTAAATGTCAACCCTGATATGGCAACTGAATCAAAGAGAGACCCTGAAGCATAGCTGCTTTGCCTTCTCATTGGCAAAAGAACACACCACAGTTATGCACAAATACTAATGTGTTGCTTTTATTTAATGTAGCCTACACCTGTTTGCTGGGTCGCACTGCTGTATTTTTTTACATTAGCGTGTATATTAGAGTGGAGTTTGCCGCACCCTTGGGTTTGTAACCATGGGATAATGAGCATTTTTTCTCAGCTCTCATCTCCCTCTTACACTGAAATGTTCAAGACACATTACCTTCATAAACTGGACAATCATCAGCACAAATGTTTGCTCATGCCAACTTTAGAGGTTGAAAGAAACATTTTGAAATGCACAATTTATTTCCCCTAAATGGATTGAAATACTTTGTATGATGTGAGTTTAAAAACATCATATTTTGGTTAGAACATAATAGTTCTGAAATTCCAAGAGCAGAGTTCATTAGGGATGTATAAAACAAATTAAACTGTAAGATACAATTGTATAGTGAGGGTTTTGCTGTGTAAACCAAAGCTAAAGAACAGCACGCATTTTCCGCACGCAATGTTATCATTGCCATGTGTTCTCCCATGTCTAGTATTTATCCCTCATATTTGCCATTGTCAGGTATTGTGTGTTTGGTAACGTGTTCATGTTAAGTCAAGTTTATGTCAAGTTCAAGTCAAGTCAAGTTTATATTTGTTTCATTCATGTTTATAGTTAGGGTTTATTGGTTCTCACTTTAGTTAATAAAATTGCACTTGGGTTCTTCAATTCATCATCTTCATCATTGCCAGCGTCAACACTCATTACAGAATACCTGAATGACAAATATGAACCCAGCAGTCCAGCTCCTCCAACTACATCATGGGTATCGTCCCCTGGAGGATTACGTGGATATTTTTTGTGCTCTGGTATGCCAGGTGGATTTTAATGAGGTTGCTCTCAAAGATATTTTCTGTTTTGGACTATATGAGCCAATTTCTTCACTGATACCAGGCAGTCAGAATACCCACAGCCTAACTCAATATGTCGACCTCGCTCTGCAAATTATTGGTTCCACGTTCACTGTGGGGGAGGCGGATGCCAAGCCAGAGTTCCACGTCATAGCAACTGAGCCAGAGTTCCAGGTCATAGCAACTGAGCCAGATTTCCATGTCATGGCCGCCGAGCCAGAGTTCCACATCATGGTTGCTGAGCCAGCTCCATCTTTTGCCCTAGATCCTCAGCCTGCTCCATGCCATGTCACAGCAAGGCCTCAGCCTACTCCATGCCATGTCACAGCCATGCCTGAGTCTGCTCCAAGCCATGTCATGGCCACATCTGAGCAGTTGTACCTGGAGATTGTTCCCGTCCTTGTACCCACCCTATGGATGCTTCCTCATGATCAGGCAAGGGTAGCTTTGAAGTTACTTATGAACTTATGAAGGTGGTGGTGGCGTAGTGGCTAGAGCACAGGGCTGCTAATCAGAAGGTCGCTGGTTCGAACCACCATTGTGCCCTTGAGCAAGGCACTTAACTACAGGTTGCTCCGGGGGGATTGTCCCTGTAATAAGGGCTCTGTAAGTCGCTTTGGATAAAAGTGTCTGCCAAATGCGTAAATGTAATATAAATGTAACTTTCGACCTTCCGACCCCTCCAAGCCCTGGAGTCCACCTTGGCCTGTCTATCCCTCGGCATCTCCTCAGCTCTGTGTTCCCTCAGATCCACTGCAGTCCATAAGTCTGTCAGCTTTACTGTGGTCCCTCATCCCTCCAGCTCCTCCTCGGTCTGTCGGTAACCTGGCTCTGCCATAGCTCTCTGATCCTCTGGCTGTGCCTCGTCCCTCTGATCCGTCAGCTCCACTGGGGACCTCCATCCCTACAGCTCCACTTTGGTCCTCAGCCCACCGTCCTCAGTCTTCTGATCCCCCAGCTCTGCCTTGCTCCTCCGAGCCTCCCTGCATCCGGCTCCACCCTGGCCCTTCGAGTCTTACATTCTTACTTTCCCTGGTGTCACCCTTCAAGTCTCTCACGGCTCTGCCTTCCTTGGCCCTGCCTCTCAAGTCTCTCACATCCGCACTTTTCACAGCTCCACCCCTCGAGCCCCACCTTCCATTGACGCTGCCCTGGTCTCACGCCCTGACTCGCCAGGCCACACCCCACACCAAACCATGCCACGCCTCAAGACCCCCCCTCCCCCAGCACCCTACAGAACTTTGGGAATTATGTCATGTTTTATGTATTCGTTCATGTTTTGGGGCATCAGGAGATATGGCATGGGGGGGATAATCATGTGTATTTCTATATCTCACATCATGCCATGTTGCCGCCTCAAAACAGCCTGCCGTCTGCCCGCCGAGGGTGCCCCCCTGCAACTAAACCAGGCAGCTACACTTCAAACAGGCCCAACTCTCAGCCCCAAGTATCGAGCGCCCTGCAGGCAGTGTATGCCCTCCCGTCTTCAGGACCCCCTCTAAGGCCCGTGAAGCTCCTAGGCAGTCCTAACCACTCCGCCCCCCGGTGGAGGGCCGGGAGGAAAACCCTTGTTTGGGCTGCACTACCCACATGGTTAATATAAGTGTGATTTTTTTCACATCCTGGGTCATCTAACTGGTGCGCGCCATTCTCACAGCACCCCGGCACCAAAGTCTCACAGTCCCGGCTCCCTGAATGCAATCATCTCTCCTCTGGACCCGCGCCTGTCCAGCCCCAGCAGGCCAGTCCTAGTCTCGCCGGTATTCGCCTCAATGCATGTGTGGCGGAAATGACAGCACCTTACGTACAGAGGTTATGACCCTGCTACTCAGAGATGCGTTAGCACCTGTCCCTCCAGCCGAGATGGAGAAGATGGTTCAGAGCATCTCTTTTCCCGGCTTGGAGTTAGACTCAGTCTCATCATCAGCGCGCCTCATGAATGAGTGCACGCAGTCAGTGCTCGGGTGCCTCGCTTGCTTCATGCCAGGCACAGCGGCTCCTCTCAAACAGTTCCAGAGGCTCCTGGGGCATATGGCATCCTCGGCCGCAGTCGCGCCACTCGAGTCAATGCATATGAGACCACTTCAGCACTGGCTTCAGACTTGAGTCCCGAGATGGGCATGTTGCTGAGGCACATACCGTGTGTTATAATGATAATAATAAAACTTGATTTTATATTGCGCCTATAACATTTGCATCTCAAGAGAAAATGGAAATACATTAATACAAGAAAACATTAAATTACAAATATTTTAAAATAATACAATAATAAATTAGATAAAAGCAACCCAAAAAAAGTGTGTTTTAAGAGAAGATTTAAAAATACTAAAAGATTCAGCCTGTCTAACCTCAGAGGGAAGAGAATTCCACAGTTCTGGAGCAAAAGAACAGAACGCCCTGTCACCCATAGAACATAGAAGAGTAGAAGGAACAGTTAAAAAAACAGATTCGGAGGAGCGGAGATCACGCTTTGGAGTGTAAGGGGTTAAACGTTCAGACAAGTATTGAGGGGCTAAACCATGCAAAGCCTTGTAGGTAATCATGAGAATTTTAAAGTCTACATGAAACCTGACAGGAAGCTAGTGCAAGGACTCCAAAACAGGAGTGATGTGATCATTTGTCCTGGTCCCTGTCAAGATTCTAGCAGCAGAGTTTTGCATACTCCAATTTATTTAAAGTTGATTTAGAAAATCTGACAAGTACAGCATTGCAATAATCAATACAAGAAAATACAAAAGTATTGATCAGTTTTTCAGCCACAGAGAAAGATAACATGGGGCACAGTGGGGCACATGCAATGTTTCTGAGATGGAAGAATTAAGTTTTAACAGAATTCTTGACATGTGGATCAAATCTTACATTTGCATCAAATATCACCCCCAAATTTTTCAAATTTTTCAATTTTTTTTAAAACTCCAGAGCAGAGCCATCCATATTTAAGGTTAAAGAACCAGCTTTACGAAGCTGGTGCGGTGAACCAATGAGCATTACTTCAGTCTTGTCAGTGTTAAGACAAAGAAAATTTAGAGACACAATCACCAGTTTTTGAATTAATGTAAATCTGGATGTCATCTGCGTAAAAATGATAATTAAGGCCGAGAGATCTTAAGAGCTGACCAAGGGGAAACATGTAAATGTTAAAAAAATAAGGGCCCCAAAATTGAACCCTGAGGAACTCCACATTTAACATAACCAAACTTGGACCTACATCCACTCAAGGAAACAATGACGATGCCGACGATCTGAGAAATAAGACTTAAACCAGTTTAATGCAGTATCAGTAACACCAAAGACTGTCTCAAGACATGTGAGTAAGAGAGAATGATCTACAGTGTCAAACGTGGCACTGAGATCAAGGAGGATCGGAAATGATGCAGTGCACAGGGAGTAATTTATTATACTCAAGACAACAGGACACAAAGAGGCGAAACTTGATTTAAACAAACAAGTTGGAATAGGATCAACTATGGAAGTGGCAGCTTTCATTTGTGATACCTTAGTACCTAGATATACAAGGTCAAGTGAGGAGAATTTTGAGAAAGAGGTACCAGAGAAATAAGAAATACAAAGAGGTGAAGCAGATGAGACAGGAGTATTAAGAATGCCTTTACGAGCATTGTCAATCTTGGTGCTGAAAAAAAATCAAGAAATCTGTTGCAGAGGTGAGTTGATACAGTCACAATAGAGGAACTGTTGCATGTGAGCAATTTGTTAATGGTATGAAATAATTGTCTGGGATTTCTTTGATTATTGACAATTATCTGAGAAAAATAACGGGACATGCCGGATACAATTTCTGCCTTATTTTCATGCATGTGGTCTTTCCAAGCCTGGTGATGTATGTTCAGGCCAGAGAGACGCCATCTTCGCTCTATTTTGCGACAAGCTGCCTTCATAGAGTGCAGCTTATCATTATACCAGGGAGCGGAAGGAGACCGTGATTTCATAGGAGAAAATGAGTCCAAGCCAGAAAAGAGAATAGTATTTAATATAGATATTTTGTCCTCCAGTGGGTCAGATGGAGAAAAACAAATGAAAGAAGAGTCAATAAAGTCAGTCTGCCAGAGGATCGCGGGAGATCAAACAACCCGTAGCCTGCAGGAGTAAGTTCATTAAACAAAAGCCTGTCAGATTGTTTGTGCCAAGTTTCGGTCAAGCACACAAGGTCATGTTTTTCTTTGTGATAATATCAGATAAAATCACAGCCTTGTTAATCACCCCTTCCTGCTGTCAGACTTTCAAACCTTGGACGTACCTCTGTTTTCTGCAGACAGGAGTCCCCCTACAGTATGTGTCCAGACGTGTCGTGGTCACCAAAGACACTCAACTGGGTTGGGGTGCCGTGTGCTATGGGCATGCAGCCACCTGCGTTGGCACATCAACTGCCTCGAGTTGTTGGCTGTACTCCTTGACCTGCAGTGGTCTCTCCCACTGATTCGGGACAAGAACATCTTGATTCATTCAGACAGAACTGCCACGGTAGCGTACATAAATCGTCATGGCTGGCTACGCTCCCATCACATGTCACAACTTGCCCGCCATCTCCTCCATTGGACTCAGGTCGCTGCTCGCCCCCCGTTTCCCGGGCGACTGCAACACGACGGTGGACATGCTGTCGCGACAGGTCTCGCCCGGCAGAGAGTGGAGGCTCCACCCACAGGTGGTCCAGCTGATTTGGGGCTGCTTCGGCAGGGCACAGATAGATCTCTTTGCCTCCCAAGACAACTCCCACTGCCCATTCTGGTACTCCCTAACGGAGGCCCCTCTCGGTACAGATGCACACAGCTGGCCCCAGGGGTTGCGCAGGTATGCATTCCCCCAGTGAGCTTTCTTGCACTGGTGCTGTGCAAGGTCAGGGAGGACGAGGAACAGGTCACCTTAGTGGCTCCTTACTGGCCCACTCTGACCTGGTTCTCGGATCTCACGCTCCTTGCGACAGCACCTCCCTGGCAAATTCCCTGAGGAAGGACCTCCAAGGATCCCCCAGGTAGCTTTAAGCCCTCAAGTGGCTGTTTGCAAATTGGTGCTCTTCCGGATCTGAAGACCTGCAGAGATGCGCTGTTCGGTCAGTGCTTTCATTCCTGCAGGAGAGGTTGGTGGGGAGGCTGTCCCCCTCCACCTTGAAGGTGTATGTTGCTGCTATCGCAGCCCACCACGACGCATTGGACGGCAAGTCCCTTTGTAGGTATGACTTGATTATCAGGTTCCTTAAGAGGTGCCCGGAGGTTGAACCCATCCCGGCCAAGCCTGTTACCGTCCCGGGATCTCTCAGTGGTCCTCACAGGCCTTCAGAGACCTCTCTTCTAGCCGCATGATTCAGTTGAGCTCAAGCCCTCTCCTTGAAGATGGCCCTCCTGATCACGCTTGCGTCCATCAAGAGGGTTGGGGACCTGCAAGCGTTCTCTGTCAGCGACACTTGCCTGGAGTTGGGTCTGGCAGATGCTCACCTCATCCTAAGACCATGACCGGGCCATGTGCCCTAGGTTCCTACGACCCCCCTTCAGGGTTTATGTTGTGAACCTGCAAGCGAAGCTGCCCCAGGAGGAGGCAGACCCAGCCAATTAGTTGCTGTGTCCGGTACGTGCTTTGCGTATCCATGTGGATAGGACACAGGGCTCTAGATGCTCTGAGCAGCTCTTTGTCTGCTTTGGCGTTCAGCTGAAAGGGAACAGAGGTCTCCAAACAGAGGTTAGCTCATTGGGTTGTTGATGCTATCCCCTAGACTATCACACCCAGGTCATGCCCCCTCCCCCTTGCAGGTTCGAGCATACTCTACGAGAAGTTTGGCATCCATGTGGGCACTGGCCCATAGCACCTCCCTAGCAGACATCTGCAGAGCACGGGCTGGGCAATACCAAACACCTTTGCTAGATTCTACAACCTCAGGGTTGAGTCAGTCTCATCCTGTGTTTTTTCATGTCCGAGCCAGTACAACTCAGTAATACGGAACAGCCAACCGGGTGTTCCGCTTGCACCTTTTGCCCTTCACCATGTTGATCCAGTGCGCCTTCTTTCCCAGGTTAGCCACTAAGCTCTCGCTTCCAGGATGCTCTTCCTCTCTAGCCCTCTGGCCGGCGAATTCAGCGGAGGATTTCGCCGCCAGACCCACCACAAATCGAGTGCTCAGTGTTGGGCTTGGGCTCCACAGGCATAGTTCCCGCTTTAGGCAACTCCCTATGATGTATTTTTTTCACGATACAGTCCCCCTGCTGGCAGGACCCGCTTCTCCCTTGGGCAGTCCTCGCTGCCCCCGGTCACCGTGTCAGTAGCAACTCTTCCCTTGTCAGGCAGGATCTACCACCGCACCATGTCCACGGGTGGCTTGAAAACCCCCATGTGTATTAGCCACAAGTTACCTCCCCCCAGTCTGGGCAGGTTGTGGTCTCCGCAGGACCTTTTCCCCTGAAAGGAAAGAAATGGAAAAGGACACCCTCCCCGATGCATCTATTGCATTAAGATAGCCCCAAAAACTTTTTAACTCTATGACAAGAAACAGAGAGAGAAAAGGTGCGGCTGGCCAGCTGGCTCCCATACAAGTCATGTTGCCTGTTCCCGTACGGGTGCTGGGATCCTAAGAACTGTATATGACACCTTTCATTGGGGGTGTTGGGGAGAGTTATGTGCAGCCGATCCAGCTGCTTCTAGCACACAGCAGCCTGCTTGCACCTGGCTCGGCAGTCATGTAACATGGATAGTGCATGGCGTTTTGAAGTGGGACCCCTTGTGTCACTACAGTCGACACATGTCAAAACAGATGGGGAACGTCATGGTTACTGGTGTAACCTCTGTTCCTCGATGGAAGGAACGAGACATTGTGTTCCCCTTGCCACGTCACTATCCCTACCACTGTAATGTGCCGTAACCGTATTCTTGGCTCCTCAGTGAAAACCTGTCATTTGCTATCCCGCTCCCCTCTATACCTGTATGTCTGGGGGCGGGGCATGCAAATTCTGTCTGCCAACTTGACATTGGCCTTTTCTCAAGTTCAGAGGAAAGCGAGGCTCTCAGAAGAGACCCCTTTTGTCACTACAATCGACACAACGTCTCGTTCCTTCCATTGGGGAACGGAGGTTACACCAGTAACCATGACGTTTATGTTTGTTTCATTCATGTTTATGGTTAGGGTTTATTGGTTCTCACTTTAGTTAATAAAATGTAATGTGTGTTCTTCAATTCTTCATCATTGCCAGCATCATCACTCATTACAATATGATGATAAATCAGCTTATTAAAAAAAAAAAAAAACATTACTTAAAAAATAAACCCATAGCAGGCAGGCAAATAACACTTGTGCATATGAGATTAGCCATTAAAGGTGTTACAATTTGAGATTGGAGTAAGGGGCAAACCCTGTGCCAATCGGTTTATGCTTAAAATGTTTAAGTCAAGTCATTTTTGCATTGCGCCTTTCACAACACACATAGTTTCAAAGCAGTTTTACAGAAAATCATGCATTAATAGAAAATTAAACTATAATACATATAATGTCTTGGAGTCATCATTGTGTTATTTGATAAAATATGATTGTGAACTGTGTTTAAAAATAAGTAATTAAATAATAATTGTATTTAGAAACCCAGTGATCAAACTGAAGGCGACTGTGGCAAGGAACACAAACAATTCCATAAGATGTTGGATAATGGACAAAAATAACCTTGGGATAAACCAGGCTCATGGTGGGGGCCAGTTCCTCTCTGGCTAACAGCATGAATATAATGCCAATATTACTTAATTATGTATAGTGCAAGTCATGGTTTAAAATTATTAAACTAAGTGTTAAGGGTCAATGTTTAAACAAAGATTTTGTAATAACTGTAAGATTAATGACTAATGTCTTTGAAGTTCATCCTGCATTAACTGCAGAAGTTGACATAGATGCATTTTCCTTTGTTAGTTGGCTGATGAAGGAGTTGTTGGCAATTAAATTAGTCTATGTTTCCTATTATAAGAGCGTAGTCCATTATTAGACCAAGGTGATGAAGGGAGATCAGTGAGGTGCATCGCAGTTCAACCGGCCGGTAATTTCGGTGAGGTCTATCCTAAGTTCAAGGTTCAGTCAATGGCATATGATGTATCCCATGTCTTATGGTTGGTGTTGGCATCAGTTCATCCTCTGAAGTCCATCATAATAGACTGAAGTGATGTTTGGCTGGCACCGGCTGCATATAGTAGTCATCACTCAGAGACACATAGCAGTGGAGTCTCACACCAAGCAGGAACGGAGCTGGATCCAGTCGGATCTGGTGACCTCAGTATAGGAGTCCCGAGGTTGAGACAAGGATACAAATAGAAAAATATCAGCATAGATGTTATTCAATTTATTCCAGATTTATATATCATGAAAAATGTTTCTGGTTCCGGCAGACCTAACTAAAGCAGACTAATTGTTAGTTGAAGGATAAATTACTCACTGAGTTTAAGTCTAGACTTAAGACCCATCTATTTACTCCGATAAAGGAATGCTATTTAGGGTGTTTACGTGACACAAAATTTGTCTGCTTATTGAGCACAATCGGTGTAAGAATGTGAATGTAAATATACTGATCGACAAGTCAGTTGTTGGAAGACTATCTTGACTCATCTCTAAAGCTGATTAGTATTATTGATGGCGTTTTCATGTGTTTTTGCAAATAATGTTTCCACCTGTCAGCATACGGAAATTGTTAAAAGCTATTCATGTTATTTTGTTTTGAAAGACGATTTACCAGCCTGAATCATAATTTTAAAACTTCATGATATATCCCAAACACATGAGAACAGCAATGTAATAACACAGTCCAATTTTTCAAAGTCCCTTTTGTACTCTAAACAGCTCTGATATTTCCCTCACAGGTCTTTGGGATCCAGCAGGCTGTCAGTCACTCTCCTTAGAGTTTCTTCTCTCCATTACTTTTCAGTGTTCAGAAAGGAGGCCATAGGCCTCTAAGAACAGTTCGCATCAAACAACTGTCTGAGACACATGCTTTTTGACACACTACAGTGCATATAGGGAACATGTAAAAACACACACTGTGTATATATATTATGACACAAGAGCGACTGTGGTGTCTGTCTGCACACCATCTTCTCAAGCTTACAGCCGAAATCTCCAATGGAGGCTATAGAACTGAATCGACATGGGATAGAGCCTCGTGGCAAAAAAATGGCAAGCCCAGAATGATGCACCATTGTTTTCTTCAGCCTATTGCAATAAGGGAATCCACATTGGAAATTTAGGTTTCACTGTTTTCAATGACATCCTAACCGATGTGTTGCCACTCAAAAGGGATAACATGATACTTCGTGTGGGCCGCAGTGAGTATTGGGTTAGACTGGAACCCTCCATCCTCCAGCCGAATCTGCTTGGCATTTCAGGTAACATGGTTCAGCTGTTGTGTCGTTTTTCTATAGTGACCCCTAGTGTCATTACATCTACACAACGTCAAGTGATTGACAGAAGGGGAATGTCTTGGTTACTGTCGTAACCACCATTCCCTGATGGAGGAAACGAGAAGTTGTGTCCCTCTGAAATGGCTAGACCTTGTCTAGGCTCCTTAGCACAAAACCTGGCATTCCAGCTCCTTTTATACCTGTATGTCCGGGGGAGTGGCATGCAAATTCCACTTGGCAATTCTCATTGGCCTTTTCTAGAAGATTGAGGTGTTTTGGGGCTCTCGAGCAACTCCTGGTGTCATTACATCGACATCGATATATATATATATTTATATATATATATATATATATATATATATATATATATATATATATATATTTCAGACAACTTTTGTTAGTCTTTGAATATTTTTGTATCGTCCACATTTTCCAGCAGTAGCAGGAGGAGTGATTGCTTCAGGTCCACTTTGAATCTCCCTCACAGTGGATGCAGCAAAAAGTGACCTAAGATGGCGCTCTCTCCTGTCAAAGTGATTCCTCACCAAGGCATATCCTAGCTGCCTCCTCTTGTTAATTTTTCCACCACACCACTCATTATTGATGGCACACCATTTCACAAACACATTGTATGCACTGTAATCTAGTTTTGTAGAAATTGCACCTTAGGTACCAAACAGAATCAAACCACGTGAAAATCCTTTGTTCTCAATAACATTTATTACTGGGATTAATATGACCCCCAAACATCACATGTGTGTGGTTATGTCATAGCGGACATCAGAAACATTATCATTAAGTAAAAAACACAAAGTGTCAAGTGTCTCCTTTCAAAAGAGACCACAATTATGCCTTTAATATAATGTGTGGATGAACTACAGCCATTGTATTTTGAGCATGTCCCTTTTAGGCTTGTGCTCAAAATAAGGTGGTGCTTGGAAACAAGTTAAGCCCTATCAGCTAATGAATAAACGTGATTGTGTGTCAGCTCTGATGCAGTCTCTTTCCATAATCAGGGAACCTGGGTTACTTGTAACAGAGACGTTTTGAACAGTCTTGGACTGATTTTAAGTCACAGCCTTGATAAATGTGGTTCCCTTGTCAAAAGCTGTACTTAATGCTGCGCTGATTCAGCGCTTTGGGTACAAGTGTACCAAGCTGATCTATTACAGGACCTGAGTGCGGGGAGTACTATCAACGAGGAAGCGTTTTCAGAGTTTCGTCGAGCCACAGATTTATCTCTCCGTGCGACCAAGCAGACGGCTCGCGCTATCGGCCATTCGATGGCTGCTTTGATCAGCACGGAAAGGCATCTGTGGCTAAATCTTTCAGGAATTAATGATAAGGACAGAGTGTTCCTCCTTAATGCCCCAATTTCACCTTCTGGACTGTTCGGTGACTCTATGAATACAGTCATTACCAGGTTTCGGGAGGTAAAAAGAAACAAAGAATTATTTGCCTTTGTGCAATTCCTTCCTCGCCACACTCAGAGGAAGGGGCTGTTGGCCACCCAGCTTCCCCCCGGTCCTACTATAAGGGAGGTCCAAAAGTAGAGTGTGGCAAGTCGTGCTCCCCCTCGCAAAGAGTGGGAATCGGCTCGCCGCCCTCAGCAGCCTCCAAGCAAGACCTCAGGACCGTTATTTCTAAAAAGAGAAAGTCCTGATGGTCTTGCGCTCAGCATTGTGGGGGTAGCCGCCCCTCGGGAAGGCGTGCAAAACATCTGACAGCACCTTCCCGACACCCCCACGGAACCTCTCCATTCCCGCCATCTCCGGTGTTTTGGGAGTTAGAGGTTTCCATCGAAATGTTGGGTGTTCCGTTGCTTCCTATTTTCACCAAGGATGCAGAACATCCAACATTCCCTCAGCGGGAAGTAGCAAAATTAGTACCCATTTCAGAGAACCTGGCAGCTTGGAAGCTGCCTCCAAGCTTTTCTATGTGGGTCCAAAAGACAGTAGAAAAGGCTAAAGAATTATATTCGTTTGCCATCCTTCGCGTTTCAATTGCATGATTCCCACTACCGTGAAACCGGAACAAACACATTTTCTGTCACAAGAGCTGCAATATCCTCTGGTCAGAGGGGACATAGAACATGTTACCCTTCTAGGGAAAGAGTCAGGTTATTACAGCAGATACTTCCTGATTCCCAAGAAGGATGAGGGATTGTGTCCGATCTTAGATCTTCGAGGCTTGAACTGTTTGGTCAAGGAACTCAAGTTCAAGATGTTAACTGTCAGAATGGTCGTGTCACAAATACAACATCGCAATTGGTTAGTCACGATCGATCTTCAGTTCTGCAATTTCTGGAGGAAAAATTACCAGCAGGCACATGCCCCCCACTCTCAGGGTTTATGTGGCCGCCTATCAGCTTGCCACGCCTTGATTGACGGAGTGCCACTTGGGAAACTTCTTTACCTACTTACTTTGGTCATGGAGCTAGGTGACTGAGGCCTCCCGTTAGGACCAGGACCCCTTCATGGGACTTAGCTATAGTCCTTGAGGGTCTGGTTGAGACCCCTATTGAACTTTGAATTCGAGTCAGTGTCTGACAAGCTCCTGGCTCTAAAGATGTTTTTTTTCTTATGGCCATTACTTCTTTTAAAAGAATTGGGGATTTGCAGGCTCTGTCCCTCTTGCATAGACTTTGCCCCAGGAATGCCGAAAGAAATATTGCATCCTTCATCCTGACTACCTGCCTAAGGTTCCTTTTCGACCGTACATCCGGTCACTCTCGAAGCCTTCTGTCCTCCGCCGTTTATTATGCCGGATCAGAAGAAATTTCACAGACTGTGTCCAGTCTGTGCTCTTCAAGCCTACGTCCAACGCACTAGCCAGTGGCGTAAGTCAGGGCAACTATTCATCTGCCATGGGGGCCATAACAAGGGGACAGCCACCACAAAACAGACAATATCACACTGGGTGAGGGATGCTATTGCCCTGGCATGCAGTCAAGCTTCACTAGCAGGCATCAGGGCTCATTTTACCAGAGGGGTCGCTTCTTCTAAAGCTTTGGCTGGGGGTGTCCCTCTACAGCATGTTTGTGATGCGGCAGGCTGGTCCTCTCCGCATACATTCATAAGATTTTATAGTCTGGATATTCATGCCACTCCGGGCTCTTACGTCCATGAGTCAACATCACAAGCTCATGTCTGAGACCTCTCGCGCTCTTGTGAGCACACACAATACAACCGTAAGGGTCCAGACAACCACAGTACGGCGGCGTGGGTATTCTCATTCCCAAAGCGCTGAATCAGCGCAGCATTAAGTGCAGCTTTTGATAAGGGAACATCTCGGGTTACTTTTCTGTAACCCTTGTTCCCTGATAAAGTGGAACGAGATGCTGTGCTTCATTGCCGCACTGAGGATGTCCCAGGACTGCTCTTCAGACAAAAGACCTGATGATGCAGCTATGGCACATCTATTTATAGCCTTGCTACTGGCGCATTCTGATGATGTCACAAATTTTATTGACATGTTACACACATATTCACGGCTGGGCACTCCTAAAAGACGTTCCCAAAGTGCTGAATCAGCGCAGCATCTCTTTCCGCTTTTTCAGGGAACAAGGGTTACAGCAAAGTAACCTGGGAAGTTTCTTCTGAAATACAGAAAACAAAATAAGTCAAAAGTAGACTGTACTTTTTTTTTTGGAACTTGATAATATCCTTTATTGTCATCACAACAAGAACTATTCTAATTTGGCAGAAATATGGTTACCATTGTGGATTTTAATGTAAGAGAATGTAGGGAACAGCTCTAAATATACTGGGTATTTGATCATTATGAATCACCAAAGTCTTTTAAAGCATGGTTGTGAAAATAATGGAGAGCTTGGATCCCTAATTGAGGCTCAGTTCCAAAATGAAAAATTTTATAAATGTATGAAATGCCCATAAACAGAGGGAAAGCAAATAAAAGATTTCATGCATCTGTTTCATATAATAAAAAAAAACCCTTCACCTTAGTGTGCAAATAAAAAGACTACAACCATCAATATCAACTTTGTTGCAATTTGAAATAAACCTGCCTCAAAATGTAATCCAAAATTTCATGAATAATGCATACACCCAATAAAAGAAGAGCTGTAAACATCAGCAATTTAAATGTAAATGTAACATATCTCTGGACATCTCTGAGCAGCAGGTAAATCTGTTAATGTTTGAAAACCACCTTCACACTTCCCATATCATGTATTCCACATTAGCATCCCGGCTCTAACCTTTCAGCCCATTTGTGATATATAACACCAGTAATGCCGAGGATTAACAAGATCAGTGAAGCAACGCTGTAGAATATTTGACAGGGTAAGATATTGATAATGCAATTTTAAACAAAAGAAAAGACAATAAGTTCTAGGTCTACCTGTCGATAGTTGTATTAAAATCATACCAGACCAACCAGTCTATAGTATGACTATATTGATCAGAATGTTTTATTGATAAGTATAAGTATGTTTTACTTGATAAGTATGTTTTAGTGACTCCTGAAACAAAAGAGTTATTTTTTTCGACCATTTGCTGGGTTGAACATTTTAACTTTGACAGCGATCAGGCTTGACAACTTTGAGATTAAAATTCCCTCCACCCACATTTACATGCTATATCTTTCCAAGAGTTGGCATGACTGAAATGAATTCAGCCATGCAACACTATGTGGTCCAAGCTGATTGGTCTTTTGATTTTGTTATCTGTCAAAGAAGTAAGCTGATTTGACTTTTGACTTGTTATCGAGTAGCCAATCAACATGCGTCTCTTTCTTTGTATACCATTTAAACAGCCCCGTTTTGCAGCTATGCTGGTTTCTCTGCAGCGCCCTGTGAGAGTTTTTTCTCTGAAACCAACTGAATTTCTCCACCCGCCTAAATCTGCTACACAGGGGATTGTTTATAACGTTGATTTGTGCAGCACCATGTAACACATGCTCGATGCAGAATGTCTTACATATTGTCTCCTACCAAGACTAATGTCCAGGCCTGGACTGACCATCGGATGCAATGGGGAAATCTTGGTGGCCTGGTGACTGATTTGGCATGAATCCACTAGTCATCTCTTGCAAACTGCTTCTGTATTAATGAACAGACTAGAGCAGGGGTCAGCAAACTATGGCACGCGTGCCAGCATTGGCACGCATAAGGGTAATCAGTGGCATGCCAGCTGTTACGATTCTCTGTTGTTTCCCCTGTGTTTAGCCTCTGTCATCTGTTTCCCCCTGGACTACACTTCCCATAATTCCCTGCTCTGATCACCTCCAGCTGTTCCCCATTGTTTTCACCTGTCTTCTATTACCTCAATTATCCCTTGTGTATATATTGCCCATTATCTGTTCCCCTTTGTTGGTTGTTAATGTTTCTCCCCAGTTCATGCCTGGTTTCAGTCCTGTTTGTTTTGCTTCCTGGTTTCCTGTCTTGCTCTGTTTTTGTTATCATCTTGTTTAGTATTTTAGTTTTATTCTTATTAAAATAGCTGCACCTAAATCCAGAACTCATGACCTCCTTCATTGCAACAGAACAGCCGACCCAACTAAATGGATCTAGCGGCTTTTATATAAATATACAGACTTTTTTGATTCAACACTGAAGTCAAGGATTCAATCAGCCTCATTGCACACCAGTGGAGGGAGTTGCCGGTGACCGGAGATTACACATGGGAGGAATATGTTACATTGACATTAGACACACACACCAATCAATCCCGATCCTGGCTTCTGAGTCAGCCAAGTCTGAATCCGCTCCACGCCACATCAACAGTCGGTCCTGCACCATGTCACAGCCCCACTTGAGTCTGTTCCATGCCATGTCATACCCATGCCTGAACCTACTCTACGCAATATCAGAGTCATGTCTGAGTCTGCTCCATGCCACATCACAGCCACGCCTGTCTGCTCCATGCCACGTCACAGCCACGCCTGTGTGCTCCATGCCATGTCACATCCACGTCTGAGTCTGCTTCACTTCGTGTCCCAGTCAAGTCTGAGTTTGCTCCACTCCATGTCCCAGTCAAGACTCAGTTTGCTCCACTCCATGTCCCAGTCAAGTCTCAGTTTGCTC
This sequence comes from Moxostoma hubbsi, assembly GCA_032164185.1. Classification (NCBI taxonomy): domain Eukaryota; kingdom Metazoa; phylum Chordata; class Actinopteri; order Cypriniformes; family Catostomidae; genus Moxostoma; species Moxostoma hubbsi. Next base: position 6,850,692 of record JAVLUX010000011.1, on the reverse strand, counting down.
CACTCCATGTCACAGCCACATCTGAGTCTGTTCCATATCATGTCCCAGTCAAGTATGAGTCTGCTCCACGTCATGTTCCAGTCAAGTTTGAGTCTGCTCCACTCCATGTACTGATCAAGTTTGAATCTGCTCCACGCTATGTTCCAGTCAGTTTGAGTCTGCTCCACTCCATGTCCCAGTCAAGTCTCAGTTTGCTCCACTCCATGTCACAGCCACATCTGAGTCTGTTCCATATCATGTCCCAGTCAAGTATGAGTCTGCTCCACGTCATGTTCCAGTCAAGTTTGAGTCTGCTCCACTCCATGTACTGATCAAGTTTGAATCTGTTCCATGCTATGTTCCAGTCAGTTTGAGTCTGCTCCACTCCATGTCCCAGTCAAGTCTCAGTTTGCTCCACTCCATGTCACAGCCACATCTGAGTCTGTTCCATATCATGTCCCAGTCAAGTATGAGTCTGCTCCACGTCATGTTCCAGTCAAGTTTGAGTCTGCTCCACGTCATGTTCCAGTCAAGTTTGAGTCTGCTCCACGTCATGTTCCAGTCGAGTTTGAGTCTGCTCCACGTCATGTTCCAGTCAAGTTTGAGTCTGCTCCATGTCATGTTCCAGTCAAGTTTGAGTCTGCTCCACTCCATGTACTGATCAAGTTTGAATCTCCTCCACGCTATGTTCCAGTCAGTTTGAGTCTGCTCCACTCCATGTCCCAGTCATTTCTGAGTCTGCTTCACACCATGTCCCAGTCATTTCTGAGTCTGCTTCACACCATGTGCCAGACAAGTCTGAGTTGGTTCCATGCCATGTCATAGCCTTGACTTCCGCGACTCCCTGCTCGAAAACTTTCTCGGTCCTTGTCTCCAAGTTGAACTATCCACCACTGATGTCGGTGCATAGGGACACAAAGACCCTTCCTCACAGCTTGTCAGCACTCCTGCCTGCCACGGCCAATGAGCCAACGGCCACGCCTGCCACGGCCAACAAACAAATGCCTAAGCCTGCGTTACCAGCCTCGACTCTCCCAGAGCCAGAAACATTAAAGAATGGAAAGTTTCCACCAACCATGACACAAGCCTGGATCAGACTGATTCTTAAAAAGGACAAATATCCAAGCGCGTGTAAGAGTTACTGTCCAATTTCCCTGATCCAGCTAGACGTTCAAATTTAAAAAAAAAATTGGGCTGACCGATTATGGTCAGGTGGGGTTTGACATGGTAGAATGGGATTATGTTTTTAATATTTTGGACATGTACGGGTTCGGGAATAATTGTATTGAATGGATTAAGTTACTATATAGACACCCGATAGCGGCGATACAAATAAATTGATTAATTTCAGATTATTTTACTCTGGATAGGGGCACCCAGCAGGGTTGCCCTCTTTCTCCATTATTGTTCTGTTTTTACCTGGAACCATTAGCAGCCATGATAAGAAAGGAGGATGATTTTCAAGGGGTGATGACAGGAGGTCTGGCACATAAGCTTTTGATTTACTCATATTATATTTTATTATTCATGTCTGACCCCACTAGATCTATTCTTTGTCTCCACAGGACCAATAGTTCCTTCTCTAAGTTCTCTGGTTACAGAGTCAATTAGTCTAAATCTGAAGCTTTGGCTTTGACAACGTACTGCCCAGTAACGTCTTTTCAGACAGGTACAGACAGTGGCCCAAATAGGATATTAAGTATTTGGGCATTTTAATCCCAGCTAATGTGTGTGATTTAGTTAGAGTTAATTTGAACCCTTTAATAAAAAAAATTTGAGCAATGCGAGTAGGTGGGATTCATTACATTTATCTATGATTGGGAAGGTTAATATTATTCCAATGAATTGTATTCTGAAATTCAACTAACTGCTACAATCTCTCCTTTAGATGTCCCCCTCTCTTATTTTCAAGCAATTTGATAGCATAGCAAAGTCCTTTATTTGGAATGGTAAACATCCCAAATTACATTTCAATAATTTGATTGACAAAGGTGGTCTAGGCCTACACAACATTTTGTTTTATTATTATGTATTCGGTCTCAGACATTTGGCTCATTGGTCATTTCCACTTGAGAGAGCCCCTCCCTGGTTTTATATTGAACAGGAAGTCCTTGACCCTATTTCGCCATTGCAAAGCCTTTCTATCAAACTAACTGGAGTGTAGCAGGGCGGAAGGTGGGGCCGGCCCCTAATCAGGATAATCAAGCCTCTGAGAGGGATAAAGGCCGACCGGAGATGGCGGGGCGACAGAGAGAGAGATTTACAGGCAGCTGCCCGACACTGTGTGTGTTTGTGTCTTTTGGTTTTGCTCTTTATTAAAGTATTAAATATATTGTCAAACCGGTTCTCTCCTCCTTTCCATTAATCCCTTTACGCGGAGATGTTAAATTACACCCTGTTATCTTGCATTTGCACGTGGTTTGGACAAAAGTGTCCAGAGTGTTTAATTAATTTATTCAATAAATTATTCATTTATTTACATTTATTTAAATGTTGCCTCAAGCATATGGTTGATCTCTAAATTACATATTAATAAGTCCCCTTTCTGTTGGTCAGAGTGGATTGGGAGGATGATTACTACACTTGGTGACCTATATGAGTGTGGAGTGATGAGATCTTTTGAAGATTGTGTTCAACATTTTAAGATTCCTAGATCCCAGTTCTTTAGGTATTTAAAGCTGTGCCATCTGTTCTGTACTATGTTTGGGAATAGTATACACCCCCCTAAAGTGGTAGATACTCTGGAAGTGGTTATTACAGGTTTTGGAAAAGGTCATGAGGCATCAGTGTATTGCTCCCTGTTAATTCAGAGTCTGGGGATGGAGCCCATATGATTCTAAAAAGCATCAAGTCTACATCTAGAGATGCAAGGGTTCATCTTTTGCCATTTAAGATTTAAGATACAGTCTTCTGTAGCACTCTTGATAGTGCCCACGTGTTGGGAGTGTGGTTACCTTCCAGCTGTCTGTACACTTGTTCTCTGCACTCACGAATATTCAACGGAGGATTCCTCATCTCTTCCCGCCAGTTGAGAAAGTGACTGCCTTCCAATCTGCTCTGTTTTATTCTCTGCACCTCACTAAGCTTCTACGGAGGATTCCTACGAATCTGCTCCTGACTTCACGAATCTGCCCATTGTGTGGCTATGGCATGCACTCATCCCCAAAACTCATTCCCTCAACTGCAGCTTGTGCTGGGATCTCCAGTCTTTGCCAGCACAGTTACAGTTCTAATTTATTTTTAATAAATCGTTTGAACTGTTCCTCTCTGACATTATCGAAACATCAAAAGCCGCATCATGTATGTTGATCAAATACCAACTAAGCTCTTAAGAGGTATTCCCTGTAATCTCAGAACTTCTTAATATTATTAACTCCTCGCTATCCTTAGGACATGTCCCAAGAATCTTTAAAATGGCAGTTATCAAACTACTTATTAAGAAGCCACAGCTTGATCCTGGAGAATTGGCTAATTTTAGGCCAATTTAAAATCTCCCATTTGTCAAAAATACTAGAATAGATAGTGACCTCTTCACTATGTTCATGTCTATAGAGAAATAGAATATATTGCAGTCAGGATTTAGCACCCCCCACCCCACAGTGCAGAGACTGCACTTATCAGAGTTAAAAATTACTTGCTCCTATCATATTTCTCTTCTAGTGCTTAAAGATCTCAGTGCTGCTTTCAACACCATTGATCATGACATTCTCTTGAATAGGCTTGAGAATTATGTTGGCATTTGTTGACTTGCATTATCATGGTTTAGGTCCTATTTAGCAGAGAGCAGCCCATGGCTCGGGTGGCTGTAGTCTCTGATGATCCTCTTAGCTTTTTTCACACGCCGCCTGGTATATATGTCCTGTAGGGAGGTAAGCTCACCTCTGATGTTGTGTCTGGCAGTTCACACCACCCTTTGCAGGGCTTTGTGGTTGTGAGCGGTGCTATTGCCATACCAGGCGGTGATGCAGCCAGTCAGGATGCTCTCTACAGTGCTGGAGTAGACTGCATGAGGATGTGGTGGTTCATTCCAAACTTCCTCAGCCATCTCAGGAAGAACAGGCACTTGTGAACCTTCTTCACAACGACCTCAGTGTGGACAGACCATGTGAGTTCCTCAGTGATGTGGACACCGAGAACTTGAAGCTGCTGACTCTCTCCACCGGTGCTCCATTAATGGTGATCGGGCTGTGTTCTCTCTCTTTCCTCTTGAAGTCCACTACAAGCTCCAAAATGAAGATTGATTTTCTGTAAAGCTGTTTTGAAACAATGTGTGTTGTGAAAAGCACTATACAAATAAAAATGACTTTTTATAGTGAAATATGTGTGGCGTTTTCTATGATAAAACTCCAGTTTATGATAAAAGTCCAATTTATGGCTAGAGTTAAATTACATTGAATTTCTCTATTTGGATATATGATACAGAATGCAGATTTTTAAAAGATATCTAAGTTTTATCACCTCAGACAAACTTATTTGGCAGTAACCCATATGTAGCTGTAGCAATCCTCGAATTACATGTGAAATTATATTGGTATTCTAAAAAAGCATTTACAAAACCAAGTTTTTACCAATCAATTTTTATGTTTGAAAATTAAAGGATATAAAGTTTTTCCACTCATTTGGCAGTTGCAGAATTACTTCAAGCTGATTAGTCAGTGGTTTTAAACAATTAGATGATGTGCAACTTTGAGACTGTAGACAACTTTAACCTTGTGGCATGATACTTCCAGTGCAGACAACCTCAAGCTTTTGTGGAGGGACACATTGTCTGTTGCTTCAAGTTTAGAGTGTGTAATAGTTTTTCTCTGATATAATGGAATGTCATCCCAGCCAAAGCACCACAAACTATTCTGATGATATGCCCTGTTTGCAAACAAACTTATTTAGATTCTGCCACCATCTCATAAACTTCTCTACTATAGTAGGCTTCCGTCACCCTTATAACATTGCTTCGTTCTAACGGATTTAGGGCGCAATCTGCCCAAAAGAGATTCCAGCATCTGTTTTGCCTTTTCCACACAAACACAATCATCTTTATTATTTCAATATCAATTCAAACTGCTCTAACACATTTTCACAGTACCTTTGGATGAATCAAACACCCCAAAAGAGTGAGATGAGGAGTCATCTGTTTTTATTGTAGTTTCAAGCGGTCCCAAAAAGAATGCAACAAGAAGTTAAGCTCCAAGTATTTTGACTGATACCTTTAGGGTTGGATACAATTTAAAGCTCATTAAATCTTGCAGCCTCCTGTTTGTGTAACTTAATACAATTAGGGACAAGCTAATTCAGTAAATGTGCCTAATTGGCCGAACAAATTTAAGGGTGCTTGGCAGGCTCTGGATAACATGCTTTATTGGCAAGGTTTGGGTTGCTGTGTTGAGTGCAGATGAGCTTTTCAGACTTTTTCCCTTTTGTTTCTTAAAATATATTTCTATCAATATGGTCTTATCAAAAATATCTCCTTCTAAATCAATGTATATATTAAATTTGAGATGCTATTGAAAATAAATCTCTCTCAAACTCTACTCACATCTGCCTACCTATTGCTCTTCTCTTACAATATAACTCATACTTAGAGGTTAAATGTAAATCTTGCAAATATTATTGAGCGAGGAAAAGCTTTGCATTGATCCGACCATTAAGATTTCTGTGGATTACTGAATAAGACTGGAAATAAATGGGGCGCCGAGAATCTGAGGGCATGAAGGATAAAACTATGAGACGTTGTACTATGAGATGTAGTAAAGAGCCCAAAAGTGGCCCAAACTAATAAAAACACAAAACCAAAACCCACACAAGAGATGTGAAATCATATGTGAGGAAGATGTAAATTATTATACCGCAGGGATGAAATACAGAAGCATTGACATATTTCCTATTGAAACATGATGTCTGGTGGGACATTAAAAGGGTTCATACCTTCACATCCCTATACAAATTGTTTTATACAATTAGTTTAAATATTATGCCCATCATAAAATTATTGTGCTAACGAACTGGATGACACTCAGACTGCTGTCAACTCCTCATATCCCCAGAAAATTATGTTTCATCACAACACTATCAGTAAATAAACCGGACAATTAGTGCACAGCAAATAGGGTTGCAAATTTCAGAAATATTGTTAATCGAAAGTCATTAACATTAATCAATAGTCTACAACAAACATATTGTTACACTTACAGACTAAAATGTGTTAATTAGTAAGAGCATACAGAGTTGCAAATGTTAAAAACGTCATGGTTACTGTTGTAACATCCATTCCCTGAGGGAAGAAACGAGACGAAATGCACAAGGAGTCTTCCTGGGATGACAAACATACTCTGAACCTGAGAAAAGGTCAATGTCAAGTTTGCAGACAAAATTTGCATGCCCCGCCACAGACATACGAGTATAAAGGGAAGTGGGACAGTGAGTGCCAGTCAGGATTTTGCACTGAGCCGAAAATAAGGTACGGCCGTTTACAGTGGTAGGTCTAGTGCCTTGGTAGGAGGGACACAACGTCTCATTCCTTCCCTCGGGGAACGGAGGTTACAACAGTAACAATGAAGTTCCCCTTCTGTCACTCACTCGACGTTGTGCAAGCAGGGTACTGCGTGCTAGAGGCAACTTTGTCTGCCCTCCCCAACGCCCCCAAAGAGGTGTCACATACAGACCTTAGGATCCCGCACCCCTGAGGAGGGGAACAGGCTCTACACGTCTAGCATGGGAGCAAGCCCGGCAGCCACGCCTTTTCTCTCACTACGTCTTTCACATAGGACATGAAGCGACTTAACGCTATGAAATGCGCCGGGGAAGGCGGTCTTTCCCGGTCCCATTCTTTCAGGGGGAAAAGACCCTGCGTAGTCCACATCCTGCCCAGTCTAGTGGGAGGTAACATGTGGCAAATACACCACAAGGGTTGTGAAGCCATACATGGGAAATTGCGCAGTGGTCCAGCCTAAGGAGGGAGGACTCTACAAGCATGGCGACCGGGGGCAGTGGGGCTGCCTAAGGGAAACGCGGGTCCGCTGACAGGTGGACCATACCGCAGGAAATACATCACGGGGAGTTTGCCTGAAAAGGGAACTAAGCCCGTGGAGCCCGACTCCAGTACAGAGCACCTGTGACTCGTAGTGGGTCTGGCCTCGAATTGCTCTGATGAATTTGCAGGCCAGAAGGCTAGGGAGGAGAACATCCAGGGAGCAACACTTAGTGGCTAACCTGGGATAGAAGGCGCACTGGATCAACTTGGTGAAGGGTGCTGTGTGCAAGCGGAACACCCGGTCGGTTGTGCCGCGTTACCGAGTTCTACCGACTCGGACCTGACAAAACACAGGACGAGACCGACTCAACACTTAGATTGTAAAAACTGGAAACGGTTTTGGGTGTTGCCCAGACCGCTGCTCTACAGATGTCTGCTAAGGAGGTGCCATGGGCCAGTGCCCACGAGGATGCCACACTTCTCGTAGAGTGTGCTCAAACCCACAAGGGGGCAGGCACGGCCAAGCTGTGATAAGCTAAGGAAATAGCATCAACGACCCAGTGAGCTAACCTCTGTTTGGAGACGGCATCCCTTTCCGCCATCTGCCAAAGCAGACAAAGAGCTGCTCAGAACATCTAGAGCTCTGCGTGCAGTCCAAATAGATACGTAAAGCTTGTACCTGACACAGCAATGAGAATTTTGGGTCTGCCTCCTCCCAGGGCAGCTTGCTTGCAGGCTCACAACCTGGCCCCTGAAGGGGGTCGTAGGGACCTTGGGCACGTAGCATGGACCGAACTCCAGGCAGGTGTCGCTGACAGAGAATGCATGCAGGTCCCCCAACCCTCTTAATGCAGGCTAACGCGATCAGGAGGGCCGTCTTCAGGTAGAGGGCCTTGAGCTCAACTGAATCAAGTGGCTCGAAGGGGGGGTCTCTGAAGGCCCGAGAGGACACAGAGAGATCTCAGGAGGGGAACAGGCTTGGCCGGGGAGGGTTCAGTCTCCAGGTGCCTTTCAGGAACCTGATAATCAAGTCGTGATTACCTAGGGGCTTGTCATCTACTGCGTCGTGGTGGGCTGAGATAGCATCTACATACACCTTCAACGTGGAGGGGGACAGCCTCTCCTGCAGGAATGAAAGCACTGACCGAACTGCGGACCTCTGCGGGTCTTCGGCTCAAGAAGAACACCAATTTGCGAACAAGCGCCACTTAAGGGCATAAAGTTCTCTTTATGAAGGAGCTCTGGCTTGGTTGATCATGTCTATGACTGCAGGTGGTAGATCCACTAGATCTTCTGCATCCCGTCCAGGGGCCAGACATGGTGGTTCCAGAGGTCTGGGTGCGGGTGCCAGAGGGTGCCCCATCCCTGAGAAAGAAGGTCCTTCCTCAGGGGAATTTTCCAGGGAGGTGCTGTCGCGAGGAGCGTAAGATCTGAGAACCAGGCCCAGGTGGGCCAGTAAGGGGCCACCAGGATGACCTGTTCCTCGTCCTCCCTGATCTTGCACAGCACCGGTGCAAGAAGGCTCACTGGGGGAAATGCATACTTGCGCAGTCCCCAGGGCCAGCTGTGTGCCAGCGCGTCTGTCCCGAGAGGAGCTCCTGTCAGGGAGTACCAGAGCGGGCAGTGGGAGTTGTCTTGGGAGTCAAAGAGATCTATCTGTGCCTTGCCAAATTGGTCCCATATCAGCTGGACCACCTGGGTGTCGACAAGAAGGGGTGATCATCACACGGTATTTGCCGTGGCACCATGCCTATCTCGGGACTTGAGTCTTTAGCCAGTGCTGAAGCGGTTTCATATGCATCAACTCAAGCGGAGTGGCCCCGGCGAGGCACCTGAGCACTGACTGAGCACGCTCGTCGGTGAGACATGCTGTCATTGCCCACTTCCCAAGAGCTGCCTCTGCGATCTTCGTGAAGACGTGAGGGGACAGGGACAAGCCGAAGGGGAGGACCTTGTACTGATACACCAGGCCGTTGAACGTGAACTGTAAGAAGGGTCGGTGTCGAGGCAGAATAGAAACGTGGAAGTACGCGTCCTTCAGGTATACCGCCGCGAAACAATCTAAAAAGCATAACGGACATCTGCGTGTCAGCCTCAGACTGTGTGAGCAGACCCGAAGGTGGCAGCCCAGACGAGTCATCTGCATCAGACGCCGCTGTGACGCTCTCCGATGCAGCAGTTATATCATCATCCAATTCCGGGGACTCAAGGGAGAATGCTGGCTGGCCGCGATGCGAGCCGTATTCATCCCTAGCTCAGACGGAATCAAGCAAGCTTGCCAGGGAGCGGGTGGTTTGTGGGGATATACCGGCGAAAACGAGCCTGTCGTCATCCCCAAATCGCCTTCATCGCCAGCCGGGTCGTCCTCAATCCCGTGGCAAGAAGGAACGATGCGGGGGGTCGGCTGAAGTGGCTTTCTCTCGAGAGAAAAGAAAGCTGTGACCGCAATGTTGCCATGGCTATGTTCTCGCATTGAGAACATGAACCATTCATAAAACGCTGCCTGCATGTGATCGCAGCCCAGGCACGCGAGGCAGCTTTTATGACCGTCAGAAGTGGAGAGAAATCAACCGCATCCAGGAAATACACAGAGGCGGAATGACATCTTTCAAAAGACGTGTCCTGAAAAGGACGTTCAACGCCTGCTGTGTATTGCTCTATTATGAGTGGGAACTCCAACTCTTTTATAGGAAATAAACTCTTTTTAGGAGGAGAAACACTCTTTCAGGCATTGAAAGCGCTGTTGAATTGCCTAGGGGCGTAGACTGCACAGCGTGCAGAGAGATAGAGAGAACGCCAGCTGGAAACGTGCCATAGATCCAACAGCAGCGCTTATCGCCAGTAGATGTGAGTGAAACAGTGGTGAACTCAGCTTGCTGTTGCACAACCATTCGGCTCTGAAGAAAAATTCTGACTGGCAATAGATTCCCTTTATACCCTTATGTCCGGGTGGGGCATGCAAATTCTACCTGCCAACTTGACATTGGCCTTTTCTCAGGTTCAGAGGTACGTTTGGTGTCCCAGGAAGACCCCTTGTGTCACTTCATTCGACACAACGTCGAGTGAGTGAAAGAAGGGGAACAGGTGTTGATAATTTGTAGCATTATTTTTTTGTGATTAAAAAATAAAAAAAATAAAAATATTATTTAAAGCAGATGCTCTAGATTAAAACGAGCCCAAATACGTGATAAGATGTGTACATCTTTAGGTAGTCTTCATGGAGCCCAATTTAACATGTTGAGCGGCTGAAGAGAAGTCATCAACTCCTGGGTCATAATTCATCAGGCTATCAGCGCAATTTATACACGAGTGCAAATGTTTGTTTGTTAGTTTGTTTTTTCCACTGGGGCGACTTCTATTTAGGTATGTCTTTATCTCTGTAACAATATAGTATGAATAATGTTATTGCAAACAAATGATTGGCTAAAAGTTGTTAGTAGCCACAGGAGAGTGAAGACACATATTGCACATTACTTATTTATTTATTTTATTGCAGTCACTATATGCAGACTTCAATCCCACCCACACTTCTACCCACTCACATGATACATCTCCCAATAGCATCATCTGATTACGAAACTTAATGACTGATGCCAGCTCAACAGTTTACCTTTAAAAAACTGCAGCATATAATTCAGTCAACCGTTCTATGTGCAGTGATATTTAAATTAAATGAAGACATACTGTATCCATGAATGTACAAACACTCCAACACACATTTGTGCACACACATACAATACACACACGAACACTCTCTCTCTCTCTCTCTCTCTCTCTCTCTCTCTCTCTCTCTCTCTCTCTCTCTCGATGTATCGCTTTCAAAGTAAGTGGTAATGGAAAGAGTAATGACTCTGGATGGTCGAGTGTATTAAAGAAATTTTTTTTAAATTATTTTATTTAACAATTTCAATCATATTATTAATCATTTCCTGGGAATGTTATTTTCTTATTTTTTTATTTTCAGGGAAGAAAGATACTAATGTTATGTTCCGTATTCAGGTGTGATGAAGGACAAAATTGAGCCAGTGTTTACAGAAAAATAAAATGTGAAAGGCACTAATTATACTGTACCGTTTACAAGTACATAAACACATTCTGAAATGTGTCAGTACACAATTTAAATTGCAACACAAGTATGCACTGCATTCTCAGCATTACTATAACAAAAGGCACTAAATATACATTTAATTGTTTAAAAAATAGTGTTGTTTTTAAGTTAACTCAATGTATGTTTATCCACAAGCAATAAGACTTTTGAACACATGATCTCTCACGATCAACAATCAGCACTGCACTTTATTAATCCTCATTCTGTCAATATATTCTCGCTCCCAATTCAGTTAGTGTATATATATATTTATACCCTTATCTAGTGTATGTGTATTCTACATTGTGTGTATTGTGTACATTTGATATGTAAATTGTTGTGTAGGTATGTGTACATTTGTTATGTAAATTGTGTTGTGTAAATATGTTGTTATTGTAAAGTGGTTTATGATAGTCACTGTCATTACTGCAATGTTGCTCGGAACTGCACACAAGAATTTCACCTACTGTTGCACTCGTGTACACAGTAGTGTGACAATAAAGTGATTTGATTTGATTTGATGTTTTATCCACATACTATAATTATTTTTTTTATTTTTTTTCAAAAATTTATTTTAGATCAAATATTAATTGGCAGACGTCCATTGTACCACAACAGACCAACTTTGAAGACCCCTGATCCAGATGTAAAGACTAAATCTGGTACTGTCAAAGCAAGGGCACGTAAACAACAAAATAATCATTGTCCTCAGCAGCCCTGTCATTCATAGACAAGATTTTTGCATGATATGCATGAAATTTGTGCCCAGCTCCAATCCCAAAATAGTACACAAGTGAGTACACATACACACTAGCATTATTCAGGGAGTCTGCAGCACATTGTATTGGAATGTTGGATTTGTCCCTGCATCCCCAAATTACCTCTATTCACGCTCCGCAGTGCAGTCACTGTCATTTTGTCATACAACAAACTTCACAGTATACCTCTATGAGGTACCATTTCAGTGGTACCACTGTGTACTTAAATGCATTTGTTTGTGTCGTGGGCTCTCATGTTAACATGGCTGTTCTTGTCAGCTTGACTGGAAGAGAGCAGTCACTTGGATGTAAGGCTTTAGACAGCATCCTTCACAAAGATGAATCTGCCCAACTCCAACCTTGCTGAAGATGCCCAGATCTTTACCGAACCTTCATCTAGTCATCTAATGGTTAGACGGAGATCTGGATAGGCCTTCAAACCAACGTGTCTCTCACCCACTGTAAAAATTGGTCGGAGATCTGTGATGATCTGGGGGTGCTTCAGCAAGGCTGGAATCAGGAAGATTCATCTTTTTGAAGGACGCATGAATCAAGTCACGCAAAACTGCAATCAAAACTTGCTTCCTACCGCTCTGTCAATGTTCCCCAACTCTGAGGATTGGTTTTCCAGCAGGACAATTCTGCATGCTACACAGCCAGGTCAATCAAGGTGTGAATGGAGGACCACTGGATCAAGACCCTGTCATGGCCAGTCCAATCTCCAGAACTGAACCCAATTGAAAACCTCTAGAATGTGATCAAGAGGAAGATGATAGCCACAAGCTATCAAACAAAGCCAAGCTGCTTGAGTTTTTGCGCTAGTAGTGGCATAAAATCACCCAACAGCAATGTGAAAGACTGGTAGAGAGCATGCCAAGGCGCATGAAAGCTGTGATTGAAAATCAGAGTTATTCCTCCAAATATTGATTTCTGAACTCTTCCTAAGTTAAAACATTAGTATTGTGTTGTTTAAAAATTAATATGAACTTGTTTTCTTTGCATTATTCAAGGTCTGACAACACTGCATCTTTTTATTTTTTATTTTGACCAGTTGTCATTTTCTACAAATACTGTAAATACTCTAAATGCCAATATTTTAATTTGGAATGAAAATATACTTTATAGAATAAAACAAAAATGTTAATTTTACTCAAAAAAATACCTATAAATAATAAATGCAGAAAAACTGATAATTTTGCATTGTTCTCTTAAATTTTTCCAGGGCTGTTTATATACAGTAGTGTGGAAAAGTTTCAGACACTTAAGATGTTTCACAAAAACATTTGTCTTAAGATGGTTATTTATGTGTTCAGCTTTGGTGTGTCAATAGGAAAAATACATTTTAGACTCCCAAACATTACTTTTGAAATAGAAAAGATTAGAAAAGAATTACAGGGTGCCCTGCACAGATGGCATTTCCCCCACAGTGCCCCCCACTGAACATCGAGTCAGTCTGGGACTACATGAAGAGACAGAAGCAATTGAGACAGCTTAAATAGATAGAAGAACTGTGGCGAAATCTCCAAGAAGCTTGATATATTCTTTCTGCCAACAACCAAAAAAACAACAACAACAACAAAAAAAAAAAACACTGTGTCCAGATGTACCTAGGAGAATTGGGGCTATTTTAAAATTAAAGGCAAAGGTGGCCACACCAAATAATGATTTAGCTTTTGTATGTTTACTGAATTTTGTATGATGTTAATTGATAAATGAAAATTATTTATGACATTATTTTTGAAGACATCCTCACTATGCAACATTTTGTCACAGTCTGTCTCCCTCATGTTTCCTAGGACTCTTATTTTGAAGTGTTTCCCCTGGACTATGTTTCCCATCATGCACTGCCCTCATCACTGCTATCTGTTCCTGATTGTTCTCACCTGTTTTACATTCCCTCATTAGCTTTTGTTTGTTGTTGTTTTTGTTTTGTTGTTTGACTGTCATAATTTTTATTAGAGCTTGCACATAGATCCCCCATTTCCTGTCTCATCTGACCCAACATGGATATAGCGGCTGTCCATATCCTGCTTCTCAAGCAAGGGGACCGCCCATTTGAGGATCACGCCTGTGAGCTCATAGAACTAGCAAATTTTGTGCACTATCCAGACCATTCTTCTCATTGGCCTTTTTTCATAGATCAGAGGCATATTCGGCACTCAAGAGAGACCCCTAGAGTCGCTTCTTCGACACAACGTCTCGTTCCCTCCATCAGGGAACGAAGGTTACATACGTAACCTAGACGTTTTATGGTTCTTTCTAGACAGAAATACCAAAGGCCGTTCTTCAAGAGCTTCTGTCTGACCTAATTTCTCAGCAAATAAATCATGGCCCTGGTATTATTGTGAAAAACCTTTTCCTGCAGTAAATCTAATTAAAATGTGCACAAACAGAATTTAAACATTAATTCCCAGAGGAATTATAGGTATGAATTCGTAATGGGCTTGTTTGGATGCGGAGCTCAGCAGAATTGAGTAAACTACTATACATTCTGTATTCTACCCTGAGTAGTAGCAAGAATGAATCTCAACAGGCTTTTTGCTTTTATGATTACTCTCTTGGTAGGTTTTGAAAAATAAGAACGTAAAAGTGAATTTGGCTTTATACTTTAAAAATTTAACCCTTAAATGATGGTGAGCCAGGTGAATTAAATTATGAAAAAAGAGAAGAATTGGAATATAAGAGCAGTCTTCATGACAATGCAATTAAAGTATTACATAATATGAAATAACTAAACTCAGCAAAAAAGAAACATCCTCTCAATTTCAACTGCTTTTATTTTCAGCAAACTTAACGTGTAAATATTTGTATGAACATAAAAAGATTCAACAACTAAGACATAACTGTATTATTCATGTTTTGATCCTCGTTTATTTTATCTGACTCCAATTATAAAAGTTTCTAAGGATACATTAATTTTCTAATCTTAGTTATTATCATCAAATTTGATTAACATTGAATTATCGTATTTAACTCTATTTTATATTGTACTCGTTAATTCGGATTCCTGTCGTGTACGCAGATCTCACGGTCACAAATATGCCAGTATTGGTCATTAAAACAGCAATTTACTAAATAATAATTAGATAGCTGCTCATGCTTGCCCTTTTATCTACAAGTATTTTATTTAGTCCCCTTAGATAGTAAACACTTAATTAGAGTAACATTTCTACCCAGAGGTCATGACCACTAAATTTACAAAGATAGACCAACATACCCAAGTTAAAATAGCTTTATATTATCATAGTTTCCTATGTACACTTAGCTAGAAAATATTACAATAACCAAAGGTTTAGACTTCACCCAATTTAGGCTTGGTCGACACTTCGTGTTGTCCTAAACGGAAATTCCATAACGAGCCTGTACACACTAAGTACACTTGAAATATTGGTAATTAGTTAGTTGGAGCTCTAAAGTCTCAGTCGGTGTGCCCCATGCTCCACTCAGGACTAAGCTTTAGTCCGCTACTAACCTGGTCGAGGATTTGCGGAAACATGGACTTAATGTAATCTACTAAAGACAATAGTTTAGTAAATCAGAATAAATTCAAATGTAACAATTTATTTTCCAGGTAACATAATAAATTCATCAATCCAATTAGACAGTAATAAGTAAAATTTAGATATTTTATCAAAACATAAGAAATTCAGATTGCAATTACCTGATATAAACTACACACAGAAACTGTGTGGGATCGTCTGACTACAGGGAACCATGAACAATGTGTCACATCTACTTAAATACCCAAACCATGGTTTCAGGCTTCCTACTTTAAACAATGCAAGTGAATGTCCTCCATTTTTGATGGTCCAAAATGCATATTTAGGGTGCATCAAAATAATCCAGTCTACTCCAGTCAACAAATAAAATTCTTACGAACCCAAATGATTAATGAATTTTAGAAACAAAACAATACTTATATACTTTTTAACTACAAATGTTCACTTCCGTACATCTGTGATATGCACTCATTAGAGGGATGATGTAAGCTTGTTGGTAAGGTCACGTGTCACATGGAGGAGGAGGCAGGAAGCACGTCATTGTTTACAAGAGCAGCAGCGCTGCACAAAAGTTTAATTGTCTTTGCTGTAGATTTGTTTTGTTTAAAATGGTCATTTGGTGTGTGCATCCTGGAGTGGTGGTGGCGTAGTGGGCTAAAGCACATAACTGGTAATCAGAAGGTTGCTGGTTCGATCCCCACAGCCACCACCTTGTGTCCTGGAGCAAGGCACTTTACTCCAGGTTGCTCCAGGGGAATTGTCCCTGTAAAAGCACCTTGCATGGCAGCTCTGCCACCATTGGTGTATGAGTGTGTGTGTGTGTGTGTGTGTGTGTGTGTGTGAATGGGTGATTGGGACACAGTGTAAAGCGCTTTGGTAACCAATAAGGTTAAAAAAGCACTATATAAGTGCAGACCATTTACCATTTAATAAGTGCACTGTAAGTCGCTATGGATAAAAGCATCTGCCAAATGCATAAATGTAAATGTATCCTGGATGCTTCAACATTCAGAAACCCCAAAGAAAATGCATGCCGGGAAAAATATAAACTTTTTATTAATTGCCTATACATGATCATGAGCGATTGAAGCTCTGGCTTATCGCGCTGATCCTAGATATCAGTAAACACCTACATTTTCTCAAATATTGGAGGGTGTGCAGTGAACATTTTTACCCCTGAAGATTTCAGACCATCGAAAGAATCAAAGGGCCGATGTCTGAATTCATCGGCCGTGCCTGTGCTGTTTTTCCAGCAAACTTACGTATGTGTGAAAGTATTAAGGTATGTGTCATTGTTACGCCTCCCTCTGGCTCTGCACCCCCTCAGCACTCCACTCATAAACCGATTTCTAATTCACCACACTTGCAATTCACTTGCTCAACACTGCCTGCATAAATAAATTTATGAAGCTTCTCTTCTGTGTGATTTCACCTGTAACATTAATCTCACTGTGTAAACACTGTAAATCCTGTGAATCTCAGTAAATGCTCTCTTGTGTGTCTTGAATTCCTGACATCCATATAGCCTATATATTTCTGCTAAAGAAAAAGCACAAGTAGATAATGCAGCGGCATTGCTCCGAAATAAAGGATGGTTATTTACTGCAGTAATGTTTTTTTATTATTGTTTGGGAATAATTTGTATTTTATATTGTTTTGAAATTGTTTTGGTTTGTGAAAAGCGCATGGTCTGTGCAAGTTTCTCTTGTAAACAATGACACGCTTCCTGCCTCCTCCACGTAATGTGTGACCTTACCAATGCAGAGATGTACGGAAGTGAACCTTTGTGTCACGATTCACTGTTATCTGCCCTGTGTTCTCCCCTGGCATCTGTTCCGCATGGACTACACTTCCCATAATTCCCTGCTCTCATCACTGCCAGCTGTCTCCTATTGTTCTCACTTGTTTTTAATTGTCCTTGTGTATTTAAAGCCCTGCTTGTTTGCTCACCAATTGTCAGTTGCTTTAATGTATGTTCTTGAATGTGTCCGACCTACCGTGTTCTGCCCGTGCCCTTCGTGGATGTCTTCACTTATTTATGTTTTGTATCCCATCGTGGATGTTTTATTTTGTTCCTGTGTTTACCAGTTGTTTGTTTTTGTTAATTTTCATTAAAACCCTTTGCTGCATCTAGATCAAGCTCCCTTGACTTTTTCCTTGCGTTACACTTTGTAGTTAAGGAGTATATAAGTATTGTTTTGATTTTTAAAATAATAAATAGTTTTGGCTCAGAAGGATTTTATTTGTTGACTGGAGTTGTTTGGATTATTTTAATGCACTCTAAACATGCATTTTGGACATTCACCTGCATTGTTTAAAGGAGGACGCCTGAAATGAAATCCTAAAAATCTTAAATTCTATTTTGATGAAGAAAGAAACTCTGATACATCTTAGATGGCCTGAGGGTGAGTGAATTATCAGCAATTTAATTTTATTCAATTTAATTATCAGAATTTTATTTTTTAGGTGAACTATTCTTTTAAGTTCAGAGCTTATTCTCTGTTGTCCATGAGAATAACGTGCCGCATTTGTCAAACACAAAGTTACTATGCAGTGTGCACATGTAGAAATGTGCTCCACTATTCATGCATGCACACCATCGTCAGGCAGAGCAAAAGGCATTTACGCATAACGTGGATGTTTACATGGATTTATACAGTAAGCACTAAAATAATTAAGTACCTATAAAACAGGCAAGCTCAGGTTTTCAAAATTGCCAAAACGTACCACAACATGCTTTATGTTGGAGCTACAATTCTAATCTTTTAATATCTGCTTGTCTTGGTGTAAAATGAAGGCATTGCGTGATGAAAGAAAGTGTTGTCACTACTGTCGATGCTGCAGTGGTGGACTCGAGAGACAAAGTGCAACTATGAAGTTCCGCTGTTGTAAAAGTTCCATTCAAAAATCTCGTAATAAATTCAATTATTAAACTTATTTAATTCAAACAGTAATGTAACAAAAGGAACATTGCCCATTGTAACGAAGTAAAAGTAGAAAAAATAAATAATTAGAAAATTGAGTAAGAGAAAAAAGTACCCACTATTAAACCTACTCTTAAAAGAACATTTTCTCCAAGAATTAACTTAAGTAAATGTAGCGTGTTACTACCCAGCTCTGAACACAACCAGTGGAAAAGGAGAACTCTAACAAAGACAATTTTAGTGTACTCATGCACAATGAACAACTTGGCATTAGTTTGTCAGCACAGATTAAGGTGAGCTAGGGAGCAGTGAGAGAAGTAGGAACACTTGCTCTGAGCTTTGTTCCTACTAATTATGTTACACTCATTTTTCGTGCTCAGAGTTTTTGCTACTCCAACATATCAAGCACCTTGTGTAGAGCACTGCCCCACATGTTCTCCCTTTGGAAAAGAGAGGAGATGAATACCTTTAATGGGTCAAACTTCAATTGCTCTTTAAATGGCAGAGCAGAATATGTGCCAAGATATTCAAAAAGAATTATCTTTGTATATTTTTCAACCCAATCTCATGAAAATGCTTACACAATTTCCAAGTTGACTATTTCATATGGTCTTGCACGATGTTGTTCACATAAACACGAGCAAATTCCTGGATGTCTAATGCGGAAGTACGTGCGAGTTCCACGCACGAGTTGTTAAAAACATACTTATTATACCCTTACCCAAACCCCTTATCTAAACTTAAAGGTGCAGTATGTAAGATACAAAAAGCCTTGTTATTAATGACACCAGTGGACGTTAAGTGAACAGCAGCCAGCTACCTGTTGCTCGTGCACACACTCCATTGGGACGCGAGCTAGCAAGCATTGACCAAAACAAGGATGTAATGTACATAGAGACAACGTGATTCACTGGCATCATGCTGACAGATGAGGTAGCATAATTAAAATTACACAGTTATGAATGTTTTACTACAAACTTTGAGACTGATTATGATATACAACTCTCCAGTGCTGGAACAGGGCTAAAACAAAGTATGGACAAGGTTTGGCTATGTGAGACTGTACTTTGAAGTGATAATTTTTCTTTGCATGATACGTTGACTGCATTTTTATTATGGCCTATGTTGGTGTTAGCTAGCTAGCCAGATTCATCAATAGATGTTAGTTAAATTTGGTGGATGATGACAGTAGCTGTTTATAAAATAGACTGTACATTATAAATATGTTGACACAATTCAGTATTGATGTGATTCCATCACAACTGTCATTTTGATATAAGCTTTAATAGGCTACCCTGGAAGTCTGGGAAGGGCTAATTTTTTAAGTTGCATTACCAGCCGTTCACACATTGGCAAAAAAAAAAAAAAAAGGTGAATATTACATATTGCACCTTTAACCAATCAGTAGAGTGTGTAAACATGATAGGAAGCTGTTGTGTGTGATAGAAGCAAGTAAGTGTCGTGTATTAGATGCAAACGATGTCCAGCGACATCATTGGCTGTAGTGAAAATTCATACAAATCCTTATGATTTCGTCTTGAGAGTGTGTTGATATTTTTAGGTAATCATGAAGGAGATGCAGTGATAAACTTAAAGGGGTCATGTCATGAGCAATCCTTTTTTCATTTTTGTTGATTGTACTATGAAAACATCCTGTTACTTTCAGAATTCAAAACTTTCCCTCAGTGAATAAAGTGCATTCATTGAAACTAAGCTGATTCCGTAGTGGCACAAATTACTGACAAGTAAATAACATTTGAATACATGCACACAAGACCACCACATTTCAAAGACTCTATAATAGTAACAGTTATTTCCTAGCAATGGAGGAACTAATGATAAGAATCAAATTTGGGCTTTTCATGACTGTGTAGCACTTGTGGCTCTGCATATTCTTGTATATGTAAGATCCCTGATCATTTCAGTCAGATGCTAACAGTTTGGGCGTTTCAGTGAATTGTGAACCTTTCAGAATTTAATGGATGCTTTGCAAAGTGGCTGTTATTGAAAAATTGAGTAGTTAAAATCTGCATTGAACTCGACAGCAAACCCACACCTTGTTGGTAAGTGCAGCAAAGTGCTTCTTTTCATTTCACATAAGAAGAGGGTGTATACATAGGAAACTTAAAGGCATGGAAGCGAAACAAACAAAAAACAGTCTGTTTAATTCTAATAGTCTAAGAGAGGGTGGAACATTTCTTTAAAAACAACTTTAAAACAATTACAAACTTTATAAGTTAGAACAAATAATAAAGTATGTTTGATGTGGCCCATTTAAAGAGGTCATGTTATGAGGAATCAAATTTCCATTTATATTGACATATAACAGGTGCTTTGTACTATAAAAACATACTGTAAGTTTCCGAACTTACATTTTGTTTATATCTTCTAGAAAAAATCCTTTCCGGTGCAAAAGAACAAATTTAGTTTCTACTCTGCAAAAACTACTCATTTGAAATCGACCACATTGTGACATCAGCATGTACCATTCAGTTGAATAGCACTGCCTCCACAACATATGTAATTGTCACGGTGAAAGAAAGAGCGGCTGAGGTACTCCAACTATGAAAGTCTAACTATTGTTACTATAGTTTGCTCTTTATCCAAAAGAAGTTCCTGAATATGTCACTGTGAGTTTATACTACATTTTTGGAACAATGCTCACTATAGTTTGGACACGGTGAGTTGCAAAATTAATTCTGTTGTCTGTGTTTGTTCTATATAGGAATTGCCCCCAAATATAGATTTGAGATTACATTATTTTATAATGTAAGAAGTATGTGTGCAACAAAGGACAATGTTGAAGTTTAAGCTAGTAAGCTTGCCCGTCTCGTATTAGCAAGGACATCCCGTATTTTAGCCGAAATGAACACATCAAGATGCCCATTGTCCCATATTTAAATGGCAAAATGATCGAGGGGGACCTAGATTTTTTTTATTCTAAGAAAAACAAAAAAGGTCCATAAGTGACAGTAATGACAGGGGGCATTTGCTCTGCAAAGATTTTTGCCAATCATAACACAGCAGGTGAATATGTTGAAGTCTTTAAGGGGAAGTATAAAGAAACCAAGCGTTACAGACAGAGAAGGCCAGAGACTGGTCATGAAAAATACTACGCAATCACTGCTGTTTTGTTGTTGTTGTTTTCGCAAAAAAACTTTACTAACATTAAATGTGAACCTCAAGTGAAATAGCATTTTATTTAAAAAAAAAAAAAAAAAAGTGCATGATATGACTAATTTAAAGAAAAATGGAAATTGAGTCAATTAGACTCAAGTCTACACAATTCACAATTTAAATGATTTGAGAATGGATCAGTCTACAGTATAAAACCTTTATAGTGCATTCACATACAAGGCAAAGGCAGTGCGTTTCGCAATTACATACAAAGTCAATGCAAAAAAACGAATGGCGTGACTGGAACACGCAAAATCACTTAATTCGCTTCATTCGCATATTCGCGTGAGTTGAAAATGTTGAACTCGAGCAAAAAATTTGCATGACACGTTGTGGTGAAAGCCTATCAGCATTGAGATTGTCTGAATGTCACTGACGTACTGAAGTACTGATATATTAGCAGAAGAAATCTGGAAAAATGGATGAAAACGTTGTAACGGTGTGTGGGCACCCGGAATTGTATGACACAACGTCATACATGTACAGAGAATGGATGAAAAAAGACATCGCTTTGAAGGAAAGTGAGCGAGGATGTTGGACTACCTGGTAAGTTCTGAAAAAATGTGTGTCTACTTGATTCCAGCTATTGGTTTTACTTTCCTATGAACCAAGTCGTAGAAGCCCCTCCTCCTGTCCTTTTCCGGAAGAGTAGGGGATTACTCAAAAGACTGCATTTCTCGTGCGACCGTGAGTTTAAACACAAATTTATAATCCAGTGGTCAAACTCGCATGAACAATACGAGGCCAAAATTTTCTTTGCATTGTATGTGAACGCACCATTAGTGTAACATCAAATATTCATGTCATCAGACCAAATGGGAATCCTGTCACAAAGAAACAAAAGCATGATTTCTAAAGGCTTGAATCATCATTGAAAGGAACACAATTATGACTGGTATTATTTTAGTCACTGTTCTGGAAAAATGTGTCCAGATAACCTTTTTGTTGTTTAGTAAGAGATGATACACATTGTTTTTTGTACCATGCATCCATGGACAGTGCATCTGGAAAGTATTCACAGCACTTCACTTTTTCCACATTTTGTTATGTATCTTATTCTAAAATGGATAAAATTAAATATTTTCCTCAATTCTACAAACAATACCCCATAATGACAATGTGAAAGAAGTTTGTTTGAAATCTTTGCAAATGTATATATAAAGAAAATAATTAAATCACATGTATACAAGTATTCACAGCCTTTGCTCAATACTTTGTTGAATTACCTTTGGCAACAATTACAGCCTCAAGTCTTTTTGAGTGTGATGCTACAAGCTTGGCAAACCTATTCTTGGGCAGTTTCTCCCATTCTTCTTTGCTGGACCTCTAAAGATCCATCAGGTTGGATGGGGAGCGTCAGTGCACAGCCATTTTCAGATCTCTCCAGCGATGTTCAGTTGGGTTCATTTCGGGGCTCTGGCTGGGCCACTCAAGGATATTCACAGAGTTGTCCCATAGCCACTCCTTTGTTAACTTGGCTGTTTGCTTAGGGTCGTTGTCCTGTTGGAAGATGAACCTTTGCCCCAGTCTGAGGTCCAGAGTGCTCTGGAGCAGGTTTTCATCAAGGATGTCTCTGTACATTGCTGCATTCATTTTTCCATCGATCCTGACATGTCTCCCAGTTCCTGCCGCTGAAAAAATCCCCGCAGCATGATGCTGCGACCACCATGCTTCACTGTAGGGATGGTATTGGCCAGGTGATGAGCGGTGCCTGGTTTCCTCCACACATTATGCTTGCCATTCAGGCCAAAGTGTTCAATCTTTGTTTCATCAGACCAGAGTCCTTCAGGAGCCTTTTGGCAAACTCCAGACGAGCTGTCATGTGCCTTTTACTGAGGAGTGGCTTCCGTCTGGCCACTCTAGCATACAGGTCTGATTGGTGGAGTGCTGCAGAGATGGTTGTTCTTCTGGATGGCTCTCCTCTCTCCACAGAGAAATGCTGGAGCTCTGTCAGAGTGACCAACGGGTTCTTGGTCACGTCCCTGACAAAGGCCCTTCTCTCCCGATCACTCAGTTTGGCCGGGTGGCCAGCTCAAGGAAGAGTCCTGGTGGTTCCAAACTTCTTCCATTTACCGATGATGGAGGCCACTTTGCTCATTGGGACCTTCAATGCTGCAGAACTTTTTCTCTACCCTTCCCCAGATCTGTGCCTCGATACAATCCTGTCTCGGAGGTCTAAAGACAATTCCTTGGACTTCATGGCTTGGTTTGTGCTCTGAGATGCGCTGTTAACTGTAGGACCTTAATAGACAGGTGTGTGCCTTTCCAAATCATGTCCAATCAGCTGAATTTACCACAGGTGAATTCCAAAGTTGTAGAAACATCTCAAGGATGATCAGTGGAAACAGGATGCACCTGAGCTCAATTTTGAGTGCATGTGCTTGTACATGTGATTTATTTATTTTTATTTTATTTATTTTTTTATAAATTTGCAAAGATTTCAAACAAATTTATTTCAAGTTGTCATTATGTGGTATTGTTTGTAGAATTTTGAGGAAAATAATGTATTTTAAAATGTATCTATTTTGGAATAAGGCTGTAACATAACAAAATGTGGAAAAAGTGAAGTGCTGTGAATACTTTCCAGATGCACTACATTCTTAAAATTCAGGTTCTGTTGCTGTGAATGTTATTTGACATGATCCCAGATTTTTTATTTTTTTTCTCATATAAATTTAGGACAGTATTAAGTTGCAAGTTGCAGAATGCAGGCAATCATAGTCTCAAAAAGGTAGATCACATTTGTACTGTTGGTATTTTTACATTTCTTGTACACATACGTTTTTGTACAGTACATTTAAATCGACAACACAATGTACCATATTAATGCATTGACAGCATCAAATTGAGTAAATGAATTAAACTTTTTTATTTTTTGTGTTAAAAATAGAAAAACTTAAAGCTATAAATTCAATATTATATGAATGTAAACATTTGTACATCTATAAAGTTGTACATACAGCATAAAAGGGTTTGTTAGAAGCTGTTCATACATTGCTATTGTATGACTCAGTATCCAAGCATGTTAACATGTGCATGTATAAAAACCAAATTATTAATGAAAATCCAGTTGTTGTAGAACCACCTTTTACATACAAATAGCAACAAATTCTAATGAAATCACATTGTGTCATAATATGTAGATAGTCATTAGATTGATACAGTGCCTTGCGAAAGTATTCGGCCCCCTTGAACTTTTCGACCTTTTGCCACATTTCAGGCTTCAAACATAAAGATATAAAACTGTCATTTTTTGTGAAGAATCAACAACAGATGGGACACAATCATGAAGTGGAAAAAAATTTATTGGATATTTCAAACTTTTTTAACAAATAAAAAACTGAAAAATTGGGCGTGCAAAATTATTCAGCCCCTTTACTTTCAGTGCAGCAAACTCTCTCCAGAAGTTCAGTGAGGATCTCTGAATGATCCAATGTTGACCTAAATGACTAATGATGATAAATAGAATCCACCTGTGTGTAATCAAGTCTCCGTATAAATGCACCTGCTCTGTGATAGTCTCAGAGGTCCGTTTAAAGCACAGAGAGCATCATGAAGAACAAGGAACACACCAGGCAGTTCCGAGATACTGTTGTGGAGAAGTTTAAAGCCGGATTTGGATACAGAAAGATTTCCCAAGCTTTAAACATCCCAAGGAGCACTGTGCAAGCGATAATATTTAAATGGAAGGAGTATCAGACCACTGCAAATCTACCAAGACCCGGCCGTCCCTCTAAACTTTCAGCTCATACAAGGAGAAGACTGATCAGAGATTCAGCCAAGAGGCCCATGATCACTCTGGATGAACTGCAGAGATCTACAGCTGAGGTGGGAGACTCTGTCCATAGGACAACAATCAGTCGTATACTGCACAAATCTGGACTTTATGGAAGAGTGGCAAGAAGAAAGCCATTTCTTAAAGATATCCATAAAAAGTGTCGTTTAAAGTTTGCCACAAGCCACCTGGGAGACACACCAAACATGTGGAAGAAGGTGCTCTGGTCAGATGAAACCAAAATCGAACTTTTTGGCAACAATGCAAAATGTTATGTTTGGCGTAAAAGCAACACAGCTCATCACCCTGAACACACCATCCCCACTGTCAAACATGGTGGTGGCAGCATCATGGTTTGGGCCTGCTTTTCTTCAGCAGGGACAGGGAAGATGGTTAAAATTGATGGGAAGATGGATGGAGCCAAATACAGGACCATTCTGGAAGAAAACCTGATGGAGTCTGCAAAAGACCTGAGACTGGGACGGAGATTTGTCTTCCAACAAGACAATGATCCAAAACATAAAGCAAAATCTACAATGGAATGGTTCACAAATAAACATATCCAGGTGTTAGAATGGCCAAGTCAAAGTCCAGACCTGAATCCAATCGAGAATCTGTGGAAAGAACTGAAAACTGCTGTTCACAAACGCTCTCCATCCAACCTCACTGAGCTCGAGCTGTTTTGCAAGGAGGAATGGGCAAAAATTTCAGTCTCTCGATGTGCAAAACTGATAGAGACATACCCCAAGTGACTTACAGCTGTAATCGCAGCAAAAGGTGGCGCTACAAAGTATTAACTTAAGGGGGCTGAATAATTTTGCACGCCCAATTTTTCAGTTTTTTATTTGTTAAAAAAGTTTGAAATATCCAATAAATTTCGTTCCACTTCATGATTGTGTCCCACTTGTTGTTGATTCTTCACAAAAAATGACAGTTTTATATCTTTATGTTTGAAGCCTGAAATGTGGCAAAAGGTCGAAAAGTTCAAGGGGGCCAAATACTTTTGCAAGGCACTGTATATTAGATCAGTCATGGCATCATATGAAATTGTCCTTTAAAATTGGCATTTACATCTATTTTTCTGTTTATCTTAATACACATCTACATACAGTATATATTTCCATACATATTAACACTATTCTAACTTGAGTGTTTTTAGTTTTTACCATACAATTCTCTTCAAACTTCAGTGGAACTTCACATTGCCGATAATAACTCAAATGCTGATGGTAACATCAGATGTTTTCTCTCTTGCTTCGAAATGGAAAATTATATTTCTAAATGACATTCAGAAGAGGGGTTCAACTGTTGAAATTTTAGCTGCTGTTCCGTGGGGCAAATTAAATGTCAAAAGAATCTAATTTAGACCGAAGCGTCCATGCCAATAAGGGAAGGCCTTCACTCAGAATGTCCTAATATATTAAAACACTTTTGAATAATGCAGCCTTCCTTCATCCCTCATGATTGCTTTATAAGCCTTAAAAAGTCATCAGTCTCTCACAACACTCAGTTCATTAATTAGCACACTGAATAGATGGATTATTAGAATGGATTATTTTTCTGCAGATAATGAAAAGCTTTGATTGTTTACAGAGTCACTTGACAGCACTCTACTGCTATTTACCAAGAAGTGAATGATCAAATGTTGGAAGATTTTCACTGGGCATATCGAATCATTAATCGGCCAGATGACACATAATTTTGAGTCAGAGCCATACCTTCCTTTTGATTATCAACATAAAAAAATGTCACACTGAACACACAATGAAGCTTTGTTTTAGTGGCATTTCATCTGGAAACAGTGCCACCTACAACCCAGTGGTGGTACTATTCTTGTACAGCAGACAGAAAAAAAAAAAGCTTATAAATGGAATACTTCAACATTGGGTCTGTTCTAAAACCTAGATAGCTGCCCCTGCAGACAGCACTTTAAGACATCATAGGTGCTCTTCCGACGAGAGGGCTGTTCCAAAAGGTAGGTATCTTAATTATGCTGCCTCCTAAAATATCTTGCTTTGGTTAAATTCTAAGGTAGCATCATATACCTCCTTCCCTGGGTAAATGATCCCAGAGTGCAAAACGCACCATGATGAGCTCGGTGGAAAAATAAATGCAAGATGGTGGAAGAAGAAAGATACATTTCCATTGTAAATAAACTTGCAGTATAATCCATTCATTACTGAAAAATAAAAAAAAATAGTTTAATCTAATAGAGAACAGACTGATTTGCCAAACATGTGTGTGCTCTGAGACGTTCCTTTCATGTCACCTGTGTTGAAATCAACAGTGAGTCGAGTCTCCCATGCACTGGCCATGAGGAGCACTATTTATTCATTTCAGTTAGGATGCTGCCATAGATGACAGCTGCTGCCTAAGTGTGCAGAAAAAAGCAGGGCAGCAAACTGAGTTTTGGAAATACTGTTGTTTCTGTTTGAAATACAGAATCATGGTAAATATTGTAATATATATATATATATATATATATATATTTTTTTTTTTTTTTTTTTCAGAATATAAATGTCAGTCAGTAGACAAAAAATAAGAGAAAGATCCCATAGACTTCCACTGAAAAGTTCCCCACACATATCCAGGGATCAGAATGTCATAGTGACTTGGGGATGGTCTCTTTTGACTTGAGCCAGTAAGCAACCATCTAGTAACCATTTAGAGTTGTAATCCCCTAGCATCAACCTGGCAACACCTTAGTAACACCCAATAAACACCCTGACATTGCATAAATATAGTAAATTGTCATATAAATTTATACTTTTTATTACCTATTCATTTAGTAATAATGGGCATATTGAATCATTAATTTAGTAATTGTTGTGGAGAAAAAAATACATTTTTAGAAAAAAATAATCTTTGAAATCTTAAACAGGGCAAAAATGGAGTGTGAAACGTTTGCACTAGGACATTAAAATGTATTAACATTGGTTGAGCCAATATTCCTATGTCAGGCAGATTGGTATGCTCAAACAAACAGAGCAATGTTTTGAAAGAGCCACAGAGCCATACAAACCATACATCAACTTGCAAATGACCCAAGCACAACAGGAGGGTGAAACAGTTGCACAAGTCACTAACATGTATTAATTAACATTGGTTGTGCCAATATTCCTATAGCAGGCAGATTGGTAAGCATAAACAAACAGAGCAATGTTTTGAAAGAGCCACAGAGCCATACAAACCATACATCAACTTACAAATGACCCAAGCACAACAGGAGGGTGAACCATTTGCAGTAGGTCACTAACATGTATTAACATTGGTTGAGCCAATATTCCTATAGCAGGCAGATTGGATGCTCAAACAAACAGAGCAATGTTTTGATAAAGCCAAAGAGCCATACAAAAACCATACATCATCTTACAAATGACATCACATTAAGTAGGGATCAGAAAAAGTATTTTAACATTGGAAAAATATACACATGTAACCTTTAATATATAATGCTGTCAAAAATGCTGCTCAACATTTCTATCTCACTTATTAAACTATGAATTGCACTATACATAAGCAATATTGGCATTATATTGATGATGTTAGTCAGAGGGGAACTGGCTCCCACAGTGAGTCTGGTTTCTCCCAAGGTTATTTTTCTTTATTAACCAACATCTTATGGAGTTTTGTGTTCCTTTCCACAGTCACCTTCAGCTTGCTCACTGGGGTTATAAATACAATAATTATTTAATTATTTATTTTTAAACACAATTCACAATCGTATTTTATCGAACTACACAATGATGATTCTGAGACATTATAGATGTAACATTTTTATCTTCTGTTAATGCCTGATCTTCTGTAAAGCTGTTTTTTAAACAATGTGTATTGTGAAAGGCGCTATACAAATAAAAATGACATGACTTGACTTATTCGCTGTCATAGGCAGCTAGTCATGAATTGAGATGGTTTCACATTTACAGTATCGCTTTATTAACTCAGTGTCACAATACTTCCATTAAAATCTGGTGAGATGTTCACCACAAACAATATAGCATTTCAATTTAATATAAACAACTGCTATGGGAAATACCTCCTGTAGCTCTTCAGTTCACAAGCCACCTACTGATAGCAACATTTTAATATTTTATCACAATCTGCATAATGACTGACAACTTCCTCAAGCAAATACAGTAAATGATGCTTTCAACTATATATATATATATATATATATATATACACTCACCTAAAGGATTATTAGGAACACCTGTTCAATTTCTCATTAATGCAATTATCTAATCAACCAATCACATGGCAGTTGCTTCAATGCATTTAGGGGTGTGGTCCTGGTCAAGACAATCTCCTGAACTCCAAACTGAATGTCAGAACGGGAAAGAAAGGTGATTTAAGCAATTTTGAGCGTGGCATGGTTGTTGGTGCCAGACGGGCCGGTCTGAGTATTTCACAATCTGCTCAGTTACTGGGATTTTCACGTACAACCATTTCTAGGGTTTACAAAGAATGGTGTGAAAAGGGAAAAACATCCAGTATGCGGCAGTCCTGTGGGCGAAAATGCCTTGTTGATGCTAGAGGTCAGAGGAGAATGGGCCGACTGATTCAAGCTGATAGAAGAGCAACTTTGACTGAAATAACCACTCGTTACAACCGAGGTATGCAGCAAAGCATTTGTGAAGCCACAACACGCACAACCTTGAGGCGGATGGGCTACAACAGCAGAAGACCCCACCGGGTACCACTCATCTCCACTACAAATAGGAAAAAGAGGCTACAATTTGCAAGAGCTCACCAAAATTGGACGGTTGAAGACTGGAAAAATGTTGCCTGGTCTGATGAGTCTCGATTTCTGTTGAGACATTCAGATGGTAGAGTCAGAATTTGGCGTAAACAGAATGAGAACATGGATCCATCATGCCTTGTTACCACTGTGCAGGCTGGTGGTGGTGGTGGTGTAATGGTGTGGGGGATGTTTTCTTGGCACACTTTAGGCCCCTTAGTGCCAATTGGGCATCGTTTAAATGCCACGGCCTACCTGAGCATTGTTTCTGACCATGTCCATCCCTTTATGGCCACCATGTACCCATCCTCTGATGGCTACTTCCAGCAGGATAATGCACCATGTCACAAAGCTCGAATCATTTCAAATTGGTTTCTTGAACATGACAATGAGTTCACTGTACTAAAATGGCCCCCACAGTCACCAGATCTCAACCCAATAGAGCATCTTTGGGATGTGGTGGAATGGGAGCTTCGTGCCCTGGATGTGCATCCCACAAATCTCCATCAACTGCAAGATGCTATCCTATCAATATGGGCCAACATTTCTAAAGAATGCTTTCAGCACCTTGTTGAATCAATGCCACATAGAATTAAGGCAGTTCTGAAGGCGAAAGGGGGTCAAACACAGTATTAGTATGGTGTTCCTAATAATCCTTTAGGTGAGTGTATATATATATATATATATATATGAAATAATTAACAGATTTTGCTCTTATGAAATTAAATTGGTACTTTTACTCACCAAAGTGGCATTCAACTGATCACAATATATAGTAAAGTCATTAATAATGGGAAAATTTACTATTACAATTGAAAAAAAAAATAAAAAATTCAGAACTTCTTTAACTACTTCAAAGAGTTCTCATCCAAAAATTCTCCATGTGCAGCAATGACAGCTTTGCAGATCCTTGACAATCTAGCTGTGAGTTTGTCCAGACACTCAGGAGACATTTCACCCTAAGCTTCCTGTAGCACTTGCCATAGATGTGGCTGTCTTGTTGGGCACTAATCACACACCTTGCAGTCTAGCTGATCCCACAAAATCTCAATAGGATTAAGATACTGTAAGAAGATTATTGGGTGGAAAAGAGATTGGAAACTGGGACCTCAACTCAAAGGTATGCTTTAATTAAACAAATTTAAGAATGGCTTTTGAGCTCCACACAATACATCACAGTCTCTTTGGTTCAGGTAGCTCTCTCTCAATCCCAACTCAGGCCGGGGAGACCACCAGTCTGTCTACTGAGATGAGTTCCGCCCATCGCAGTAACCTCAGAACTGCCCTCAGATGCTGCATGTGCCACTGTAAATCATAACTGTATATAATTATGTCATTAAGGTTATCAGCTGCGTAAGCAGAGTGCGGTCTGAGAATTCGGTCCATGAGGCGCTGAAACGTAGCCAGGGCACCAAACAAAGCGTCACAAACTGGTGTAATCAAACGGTGTGGAGAAGGCTTTTTTTTCATGGTAAATTGGTGTCAAGGGTATCTGCCAATAACCCTTTGTCAAATCCAAAGTCGAATAAAATCAAGCATTGCCCAACCAATCGAGCAACTCATCAATGCGAGGCATTAGATAGGCATCAAATTTATACACCGCATTGACTTTTCTATAATCCACACAGAACCGTACAGACCTGTCACTCTTAGGAACTAGAACATCCATGCTGGACAAATCACTGTGGGATTCCTCTATTACCCCCATATTGAGCATTGCATCCAATTCTTCCCAGAAAATGTTCTTTTTGTGTTCGCGCAATCAGTAGTGACGGCTACGTACACCACCCACGGCTCGGTCTCAGTGTGATGCTGGATGAGTTTTGAATGACCTGGTAGAGGGGAAAGCACGTCTGCAAGCTCCTGTTTTAACATGGCAACCTCTGCGAGTTGATACGGTGAAAGTTAGTCTCATCAAATGACCAGTTAGTCCCCAAAATTAGTGGATGGGTAAGGCGGGAACTAACCGCGGCCTCCACTCTATGTTTTGTTCCCCAAAATTTTATCACAAGAGTCACCCTTTTTGGTTGTGCCCAAAGCCTTGTGTTGAACCAAGCATTGGTGGATAGTGGTCTGATTACAACCCATGTACACCAAGGCTTGGTGTGTACTCTTCTTGACTCTTACTGGTCTCCTGTAACCTCCAGCCCGATTGGGGGCAGCCTGTGGAGCGTCTGGGATCTGGACTACAGTTCCCAGCTCATTCACAGGACACTGATCCCAGAAGTGTTCCAGATCCCCCGCAGGCCGGCCCAGGCGCTACGCCAGCACTTATGGAGGCAGGTGCATCCACCTGAGGGAGAGAGCGGGAAGGCACTGAAGTCACCGGGTAACGGATAAGCAGGTTTCCATGCCCCTGGGGTGCATGAACAGGGCCCGGAGAGAGGACAGAGTGAGAGGGGAGGGGGGAGTGGGAAGAGATGGGATGAAGCACAGTGGGAGGAGAGAGAGAGAGAGGGGGCTCTTCTGCCCTTGGGCACGTCACCATATGGTCTTCTGCCAGCTGGACTGCTTCTTCTAGCGACATTGGGCGATGGAACTGGACTCATTCCACCGCCCCATCTGGAAGCTGGTGGATCAGCTGTTCCAGCACCACTTGGTCGATAATTCCCTCGATGTCGCAGTCCCCTGCCAGTAGCCATTTCCGGCAGGCGTCACGGAGACATTGAAAGAAGGTGAACGGACAGCCAGTCCTCTCCAACTTCAACTGGAAGAGCTGGCGGTGTTGTTCTGGGCTCCGGCCAACCCACTGCAGGATGGTTTTCTTCAAGATGTCGTAGGCTAGGGACAGCAGTACTTCTTTCGGTTCCATGTTCCTGGGTTTTGGCATCAGTCTAACAAAACTTCACACTGGGAGGGTAGGAGGACACGGAACCGGGTTTCTTCAGTCTCAGGTAAGGCTTTTTAACTCTTCTGAGCTTACAGCTTCACAATAACTCAATAGCTTCACATTAATTATTTAGCTTCACATTCACACATCAACTACTCAGCGGGACTCTGAGATCTCTGGCTCTGACTCCCCTTCTTGTCAGTGGTGTGGTCCTTTTATACCGCGCTCCCCAAGCTCACTGCAACTACAAACAGGTAATCTCTCTGGGCGGACGCTCGACAATGCCCCCGCTGCCACATCTTTGTTTTAGAAACACATTTTATCTCACTGTTAAAAGAAAAACAAAAAAACAAACAAAAAAACAAGCTTTTGTATTAAAGAAACAGATAGAGATATATACAAATGTAATATTATGTTGCAGTAACACAAACCAGTTTTGTAAAACACCGGAATGCTAAACTTCTTATTTTGTATTTTTTAAACATTTGTGCATCACCTTTAAAGTGACAATGTTAGAGATGTGCTTCACAGTCTAATACCTATTGTTTAATTATCTAATTTTCTTCTCTTTTGTTAAAAAAAAAACATGACTATTTGTGTTAAAGTTACAGCTTCAATTACATAAAATGCATTACTGTGTTATAGTAACATAACTCTCTTTGATTAAATAACGTTATGTTAGACATTATTTTTGTTAAACCATTTGTTTGCTATCTTTAAAGTAATTGAGTTTGCTGCACAACGTTCACCTTTTTTGTTATGGAAACACATTGTATCCTCTTTGTTAAAGGTAAAAATGTAAGTAATTTTTTTTGTTAAAGCTATATCTAAAATTAAATTAAATATATTATAGCATTATAGTGTTTTAGTAAAATAAAATGCCAAACTAGCTTTTTTAAACCATTTATTCATCTTCTGTATAGTGTCTATGAAAGTAAATTTTGTTGCACATCATCACATTTTATTTGAGCAACATTGTTACATTGTATGCTCGAAAGACTGACAGCAATAACGTATGCCTACCTTGCAGAACACCTCTGTTGACAGTGCCACCCTGATTCGTAGGTCTATTGTTAATTAATGGACCAGATACTAAAATTTAAATAAAATAGTCACATAACATCTACACACCTCTAATAACAAATATATAAATACAAGAAAATGATATTCATGTAAACTTACACAGTTTAAGTTTTTTCTTGTAAATCACAAATATTTTCAAAATAAATTAATCGTACAAACAACAAATACTTTTGAAAATAAATGCCATTTTAAGAGAGTAATGTTATGAGTTAAACAATCCAAGTCATGGTCTTGTGCACAAACCTCAACGCAAATGCCACTACAATGATTATAGATAACAAAATACAAACCACAATCTATTTAAAATGGGGTGGAGTTGTGGTTGGGAGGCGTACCCAAATTATCTGCATGAAAAACACATGGACACACCAAATGGTGATTAATTTTTACCTAATTACTATTACCTAATCAAATAAATTATATAACCACTTACAGAAGTAAAGAATATATGTATGGCAAGAAGTGAAAAACATTATCAATTCAGCTTGCTTTTTACAACGAAAAGAAGAAGAAAATTTACATCAGTGGTAGCTGTTTTTTAATTAGGATATTAATGGATTGTTTTTGTTAATTTATAGTAGGCATTTGTGTGAGAAGAAACACAGACATGAAATTTTAATATTCATGCAATATTAACCCTGATATACAGTATAAATTATTAATTGATTAAACTAATTATTGGATGTATATTTAATTAAAAACTCATATAGAACTGAAACCAATCTTTGTAGATTTGATAGTATAACCTATGTTTGAATAATTTAAAAGGAATGTCAACCATACCATGCCATTGTTTTTGTTTTTTGTTGTTCAAGTATCCAGGGTGGCACTTCAGAGAGGATCAGATAAAAGTTTTTAAAACACAAACTTCCTAAACACAGAAAAGCATTTGGCCAAAACATTTTCCCATGGGAATGCAGACACCCCACTTTGTACAAAAACAGAATAAAATAAAAAAATCCCCTCTTATCCTGACCACACCAAAAACGTGAAAAGGTTTTAAAAACACATCCTATGAGAAATGACACTTTAAATTTGGGAATCAAAAAAATATCCTGGTCCCAGCATCTAAACTGTGAACAGGTGTCATTATCCTATTTAAACAAATATTTTTTAAAACACTTCCTAAAAGAAATGACACCGAATCTGGTTAATGCATCAGAGAGGATCAGATCAAAGTTTTTAAAACTCAAACTTCCTAAACACAGCGAAGCATTTGGCTGAACACATCATACCATATCCTGTACAACAGCTGGAGGGAGCAAAGGTCAAATGTGAGAATACACATGTTAGGTAATAAATCATAGGGTTATAACTCATATTTTGTCATTTGGTATATAATACCTACTACTTGCCATTTTTGAGGATTTTTTCTTTCCTATGGAGCAATTTAAACTGCCACCTCCATGTTTTTGCAAATCTCAGAATTATCTAAATGATTATATTTATTATATATTGCATTTATAATAACTTGGGTAAATATATAAATTATTTTCTAGGGGACTTTTTCAGCAATTATTAATTTATGCGATTCATTGTGAATAATTTGATTAATCGCCATATTATATAATTCATTGAATAAAATTTTTTAATCGATTGTCAGCCATTATTGTAATTGATTAGACATAACCTTCTAGCTTATACAGTCATTGTACATAGATACTGAATGCACTAGGTACATGACAATTGAAAATATGGTTCGTATTACTAGACTGTTGCTGGCTCCCTCAATTAAATTTATTCAAGGTTATTCACACTGACTAACTAAAGTAAAAATGTAAGAGCTAAACTAGCCTGAGGTTAAGACTGATTTGATATAAATAAATCATATTCTTCACTGCATTTATACGTACATAAAGCAGGTCTCTTCTCTGGAAAGCCTCAGATGTTTCTGTTAAAGATCCTGTTCACAGAGTGCTGAACACAATGTGTTTGAATGAATGGTGGCTATATTGCTTATTCATGCTACTAATGCATTTCATGCATTTACAATTTTTTCTGTTTCTTTTCTTTCTCTTTTTGTGTGAATGCAGTACCATGTTGACATCAGACATGGGTCCAAGTCATGATGGATTTTTCTGTATGTTCCAAGTGTTTGTTTTTAAATTTCCCGTCAAGATTGGAAAGTCTTTACAGCCAACACTGCTGTTGTGCATAACATCACCGTTCAGCTGAATTCATCTACAAATAACACCATCCAAAACAGTCAGAAACCTACTGTAATGGTAACAATTTACAACCAGCTTAGATTCACTGATCACATCTCAAAAACAGTACGATCATATGGATTTGCACTCTACAACATTGGGAATATTAATCCCAAAGTATACACTGATCAAACACTGATCGTTCAAGTACAGGATGCATGACACAATTCAAATCATCAGCAGAGGGCTCGAGCACTGAACAGCAGTTTTTCTAACCATGTGTCTTTGAACGTGTGGAATGTGCATGCGCCTGGAATTATATACACTAATTTGTGTGTTCAAAAGGTGGACACTCACATTTGAGCAATTGTTGTCGTGAAGATGCACTAGAAGAAGATGTAATCGCCGGTAAACAACAGGTGAAGGTAAAGACTGTCACGGTCCTGTTACTCAGTCAGTCTGGGTTTTTGTTTTTGCAGGATCGTGACATCATTGTTCTATGTCTGCCTTATGTTCTGTCTTTGTGAGTGCACGGCTTCGGTTGTAGTTTCCCTGCCATGCGCTTTTAGGTTGGTTTTGTTTCATGTCCAGAGCATGGAGTCTGGATCCTGATTTCCCTGTCTGGTTCAGTTTCGGTCTGTTTCGGGATCTGGACATTTATGGGTGCATTGCATCAGGTCGACTTGGCGGCATGCACTCAAGTCAATCGTTTATGTCTGTCTCTCGCGTTGCGCTGCACGCCCAGGTCGCGATATGTCTTCATGTTGTGCAGAGGTTTGGTCACTTCAGTCTGAGTTGTCGGGTTTATTTTTGGCCAAGCTCTCGCACAGGTATCTTGTCTTGTCGCCTGTTGTGTGCATTGCATAGTGTTTTCCTTGCGATGTACACTCAGGCTTTGTCTGGTATGAGAATGCACAGAATTGCTTTGTTGCTGTTGCCATGCATTCTCTCATCTTATCTGTCGGTTTCCTTATAAATGCACTCGTGCCATTCGGATGTCTGCATATTTGTGAGAGCACATAGCTTTGTTTGTTTCTGATTTACCTCATGTCTCTCTGTCTTGCATTATACCCCACCTCCTTGTTCGCTTATTATCAGTTCATTAGTCACACCTACCCTGCTTGTTCACCTGTTTGATTTCTCTCCCTATTTTAGTCTAGTGTCCAGTGCAAGTTCATCTTGTTTCGTGTTCATGTCAGTCTGTTTTGTGCTCCTGTTCCTAGTCAGTGCTGTCTGTTCCGGTTGGTCCTGGATTCAGTTTGTCATTTTTTTGGTAAGTGAGAGTCCCCCAGCCACTGGGGTTTGCACCAGGAAGGGCATCCGGAGTAAAACCTTGACTTAGCACAGTCTTTTGATGGGATCTAATGGGAGCAGCCGAAAGAAGAAGACTCGCCCATTCCTGGTGCCAACCGCCAAATGCTGTATATTTTGAAAGGCTCGATTTCAACTGTACGCAGATTCTGAATGTTCGTGTCAAAATCAAAATATACTTTGCACTTAAGACCCTTCCTCTCTAAGCATGCCACACAACTCCTTGTTCAGTCTCTTGTCATATCTAGACTAAAATAAAAAAAAATGGTGAATGAACTATCCCTTTAAGCAATTCTTTTTGGCTTATTGCTGGACAAACATTAATATAAAAAGGTAAGAGTTAAGAGAAAAAATACCAAACACCAAAGACTGTTGTAACAAGTTTATAAAACAATTAAACATTGAAGGTAACAACCTAACTTGCTAACTACAGCACTGTAAACCATATACAATTTTTGGGAGTTTTCATTCAATTTTCATAAGTTTGTTTTCATGTTAGTTTGTTTCCATATCCCTAATTAAGTGGGTTTACATAATGAACACTTCTCGTAAAACTGTGAACGTGGTTCAGAGAAAGTCTACAGTACATACACTGTAAAAAAAAAAATCCTGTTGTTTTTACAAAAAAAAAAATCTGGCAGCTGTGGTTGCCAGAATAATTATGTAAAAAATACAGCTAAAATGTAAACCACTAAAGAACTACCTGTACATTTTACAATGGTTGTACTTTACACGCTAACACTGTACAAAAAAATAATAAACATGCCTTCTGAAACTGTAAAAATCTGTTGTTTACTTTATAAGGTATTTGTTAATCACCGTAGTAACTACAGAAGGGCGCATGATGACATGAAGTTCATCAAAAGTGGCTCTTCCAGGAGCAATGACCAATAAACATATAGAGCCAGTGCTCAGTATCACTCACACAAACACTAAACACCATCATGGTAACATACACTACCGTTCAAAAGTTTGGGGTCACCCAAACAATTTTGTGTTTTCCTGAAAAGTCACACTTATTCACCACCATACGTTGTGAAATGAATAGAAAATAGAGTCAAGACATTGACAAGGTTAGAAATAATGATTTGTATTTGAAATAAGATTTTTTTTACATCAAACTTTGCTTTCGTCAAAGAATCCTCCATTTGCAGCAATTACAGCATTGCAGACCTTTGGCATTCTAGCTGTTAATTTGTTGAGGTAATCTGGAGAAATTGCACCCCACGCTTCCAGAAGCAGCTCCCACAAGTTGGATTGGTTGGATGGGCACTTCTTGCGTACCATACGGTCAAGCTGCTCCCACAACAGCTCAATGGGGTTCAGATCTGGTGACTGCGCTGACCACTCCATTACCGATAGAATACCAGCTGCCTGCTTCTGCTCTAAATAGTTCTTGCACAATTTGGAGGTGTGTTTAGGGTCATTGTCCTGTTGTAGGATGAAATTGGCTCCAATCAAGCGCTGTCCACTGGGTATGGCATGGCGTTGCAAAATGGAGTGATAGCCTTCCTTATTCAGAATCCCTTTTACCCTGTACAAATCTCCCACCTTACCAGCACCAAAGCAACCCCAGACCATTATATTACCTCCACCATGCTTAACAGATGGCGTCAGGCATTCTTCCAGCATCTTTTCATTTGTTCTGCGTCTCACAAACGTTCTTCTTTGTGATCCAAACACCTCAAACTTGGATTCATCTGTCCACAACACTTTTTTCCAGTCTTCCTCTGTCCAATGTCTGTGTTCTTTTGCCCATCTTAATCTTTTTCTTTTATTGGCCAGTCTCAGATATGGCTTTTTCTTTGCCACTCTGCCCTGAAGCCCAGAATCCCGCAGCCGCCTCTTCACTGTACATGTTGACACTGGTGTTTTGCGGGTACTATTTAATGAAGATGCCAGTTGGGGACCTGTGAGGCGTCTGTTTCTCAAACTAGAGACTCTAATGTACTTATCTTCTTGCTCAGTTGTGCAACGCGGCCTCCCACTTCTTTTTCTACTCTGGTTAGAGCCTGTTTGTGCTGTCCTCTGAAGGGAGTAGTACACACCGTTGTAGGAAATCTTCAATTTCTTAGCAATGTCTCGCATGGAATAGCCTTCATTTCTAAGGACAAGAATAGACTGTCGAGTTTCAGATGAAAGTTCTCTTTTTCTGGCCATTTTGAGCGTTTAATTGACCCCACAAATGTGATGCTCCAGAAACTCAATCTGCTCAAAGGAAGGTCAGTTTTGTAGCTTCTGTAACGACCTAAACTGTTTTCAGATGTGTGAACATGATTGCACAAGGGTTTTCTAATCATCAATTAGCCTTCTGAGCCAATGAGCAAACACATTGTACCATTAGAACACTGGAGTGATAGTTGCTGGAAATGGGCCTCTATACACCTATGTACATATTGCACCAAAAACCAGACATTTGCAGCTAGAATAGTCATTTACCACATTAGCAATGTATAGAGTGTATTTCTTCAAAGTTAAGACTAGTTTAAAGTTGTCTTCATTGAAAAGTACAGTGCTTTTCCTTCAAAAATAAGGACATTTCAATGTGACCCCAAACTTTTGAACGGTAGTGTATATGAGATTTAAATAATACAGTAAACATGAACTAAATTACATCAAATATAACACAGAACACCCCAGTGTACGTAACTGATATTAAAAATATGATGAAACATAACTATTCCCATAAAATATAATGAAATGTAATGGGTCATGCAGGGAATTGTGGGAACGACCTATTACTGTTTTTTACTGTAATTTTAACAATAATTTACTGTAAAAAAGTGCATGTACTCTCTTGTTCTTTTTACCATTAATTATACAGCAAAATCTTACTTTTTACATTTAAATAATTAATGTTTACATCATTTTATTGTAAAAACTACTGTATTGTCTTTTAAAATATATTATACCATGGTCTGGGTGAATACTCGATTCTGATTGGCTGCAGGGTGTCCGTTAAAAAGTGATAGAGGACACCTAGTAAAGTAGTTCTGGTGAAACTGCCTGTTTACCATTCGAAATTAATAAATAAATGCGCTGCCTACAACAGCTGTGAGTAACCATAGCAACAGGCAGTCAAAGTATCCGTTAACAATTTGCTCTATCAAAACAAACATCTAACGTTAGTTAGATATTACATAGCCTACTAATACAACAATGAGCGACTTCGTTATTTCTTTTAACATTTATGGAGAATATGACAACTTTGACGACTGGGATGCTGCTGAAGAAAGAAAAAATGTAAATAAAACGGAGAAACGACACAAAGAGATAACACCGGGAGAATTGAATCAAATAGAAGACGAAAAAGATGAGATAAACACGAAAAAAAATACGAAATGGGCAGTAAATACACTCAGAGACTTTATTGTTCAAAAAGAAATGGACTCCAGCTTTGAAAATTACACCGCTGCTGCTCTGAATGAGACCCTGCGGGAGTTTTACGCAGCTGTCCAGACAACCAAGGCAGGAGGAGAGTACAGCGTTTCAAGCCTAAGGAGCCTGAGAGCCGGTATCAACCGCCATATAAGGGAATTCAATATTATAACTGATACCAGATTCATGACCTGTAATGCTGTGTTTAAAGCAATAATTAAGCGTTACAGAAAAAGCGGTAAAGATACCAGCGTTCACCATCCACGTATTTCTGAGTCTGATCTTGAAATCATAAAGAATTCACCTGTACTGTCTCCCGATACGCCCCTTGGCCTGGTCAGAAAAGTCTGGTTTGACATCCAGCAGTGTTTGGCTCGGCGTGGCAGGAAGGGCAACCGGGAGCTCTCCATGCAGTCTTTTAAAGTCCAGAGAGACGAGGATGGGGTTGAGTTTGTCACCCTGGCTTACAATCCGCACACCAAAAACCACAACGATCCGAATGACCCAGATAAGGAAAACTTCCAAGGTTTTATGTTTGCCAGACCCGGGGATCCGCTGTGTCCGGTAAAAAGTTTCACGTCCTATGTGTCCAAATGTCCATCTGACGCAAAAGCTTTCTACCACCATCCAAAGCGCACCGTGACATCCGCTTCCGAAGTGTGGTATAGCCGGGAGCCGATGGGTATCCACTACCTCGGGAACATGATGAAAAAGATCAGCGAAGATGTATTTACAATTTATGTCAATATAAATGTATTATTAGGCCTAGTAGACCTACTTTTATTATAATTATAACTATTATTATCATCATCGTATTATCATAGGTGGTGGGTCTTTCGAAGGTCTACACTAACCACAGCCTCCGAAGCACCGCTGTAGGTCGACTCTCCGATGCTGGACTGGAGAGCCGTCAAATAATGTCGGTGACAGGCCATCGATGCGAGAGCAGTCTGCGGGCTTACTGGGCTCCGTCAGTCCGTGAGAGACGAAGCTGGAGCAACGTACTGTCTGCATCAAGTGCCCATCATGGGGAGTACCCAGCTTTTGTGGATCCTCCTTCAAAGGCCCCTATGTCTGCCTGGCCGACTTTTTCAAATTGCACTATAAATGGAAACGTTGAAATTAATTGTAAATAAAAAAGCTAGCATGTAGGCAAATGACCCTCTCTTTGATCTGATTATTTTATTGCCCTCTATAAGCGCAAATCGCTGGAGCGCAGAACTAATTGTTTTTTTTGTTTGATTGTTGTTTGATTAATTGTTTTATGTGTAATAAAAAAATAACTATGCCTACCTTTGTGTTTCATGAAAAAAAAATGCATTTTTGAACCTGAAGGGTTCTACAAGCTGAGCGGACTATAAATATCTCCGGTTGCTAAATAAACCGTCAGGCAAGTTATTATTTGTAAAAACTAGCTTTAGCCTAATTAAAATATAAACTAATGTTTTAAAAATGTTTTATTTGGCAAGTGACCATGGTATAAGCGGGTTAATGCCCTCCGAGGTGTCCATTGTCAGGTTTTAATGGACTTCGGCGGAGGCAACCGTCCTCCGCTGCGCGTCGGCCGGTTCACACCTCGCCGTCGTCCATTAAAACCTGACAATGGACACCTCGTCGGGCATTAACCCTTACTTAAAATATTTTACTGTATATTTTACAGTTAATATTTGTTAATCAATTAACATTTTATTTCTGTAGCATTTTTATAGTGTACTGCATACTCAGTCTTGCATTTGCAATTCAGACAAGAAACTAAAACAAATGAAGCATCTAGAATATCAAGAGTTTAGTATGTACAAATGCTGAGGAAGGACAGGCACTCAAATTACAACAAAACAAAAACTGCAGCATTGAGAATTCAGACAGCTGCTGGCCCTAACGACCTGCCCAAGTGGGAATGGAAAATGTTGAGTCAAACGAATCTGCAAGGAATAAATGTATATAGTTACCTAAAAATAGGCATGCACAGCTCAGTGAGTTAGTAAAATAGTCCTCTCAGTGCACATTTGTCTCCAGTACATTTTTGTAGGATAAAAATAACTTTGTCTCAATACTGCTGAAAGAGAGAGAGAGAGAGAGAGAGAGAGAGAGAGAGAGAGAGAGAGAGAGAGAGAGAGAGAGAAAGAGAGGGGCACAGTATAATTTCTGTTTAATCTCTATTAAATTAGTTTAATCTTGATGCAGCTTTGCATCTTTTGCTCAATGATCCTGAAACAAGATTGCATCAAATGAGCCATAAATATCCCATGCAAGGTTAAAATAGATTTGGTAAATGACAAACCTAAAATGAGGGAAATACTGTATGGTGGTTTGACTAATGAACTGAATTAATTTTTCACCCAAAAACAGAATTTTTTTCCGTGTTGTTCCCCATTGTTCTAAGCCATGTTGTTATTTTTCTATGTAATACAAAAGTAGATTTGTTTTTTCTATATGCAGCTCTGCCCATACAATGGCAATACATAGTGACCACATCTGTCAAGCTCTAAAAAAGGACAAACTGAAGTTGTAAAATAGCTTTGTGTAAGAACAGACTGAAATGTAAGTTATTATTCACTAATAATCATCCTGTCTGCCAAAGCTCGCTTCTAGCCCATGTTCATGTCCAGAAGATGATCAGTGAATAATATCTAAAATTTTGGTCTGTTTGGCTTCAGAAGATTTGCATATAGAGTACGAGTTTAACTAATTTTACTGTGCTTTTTCATAGCTTCACAAATGCAATCATTATAAATACTGTTGTGGAAAAAATTGGCTTGAAATATAATGAAAGTAAATAATGAAAGAGTTTTCATTTTTGAGAACGCTTCCTTTAACAACATGAAAATGAAATGAAAGTCCCATGTAAGTGCTTCTTTGAACCTCCCAAAGGCTGTGAGTTGTTTTTAGCTGTCTCTCACTTTGTCAGAGGAAATGCTTAGGATGCACCCCAGGTATCAGCCAGTTGTCTGTTCTCTGGCCTCACCCCATGACGGTTTGCATACAGAGGAATGGACAGATCCATCTGTTTGTCAGAGAAAGCAAAAGTGCATGTGAGAGGGAAACAGACCTCACCCTGGTTCTAGCAGCTGTTTGGATAGATAAAGTCTAGGGCTGGGCATGAAGGGAATTGAAAGAGCTATTGGTGCATGCTGTGGAAGTGAACATGTAAAGATGTTAAATAGCATAGAGAGATGGACAGGAGGCTTGGACCATATGTAAAGAGATTCAGGGGTGGAGGATGTGTTTGTAATGACCCAAAGGATTTAGTGTCGATGGGCTGCACAAATGTATTCAAGGTTACACAGTCTTAAAACGTTGCTAGTTGTGAGACAAGGCTTACTGTACACACAGCAAAATAATTAATGAATCTGGACATTGCAGATATACTGTAAATGTTTATTTTGAGTATAATGTTTCCTCAAACATGTTTCATTCTAAACAGAATTTTTTGTTACAAAAAGCATATTTATTTAAAGTAGCAGACTTGCTTCTGGACATTTGCTTTCAATAAAAAAAAGCTTTTCATTTCTAGAAATAGGTGAGACCAGGGGTATTTGTATTTTAAAATCATTCATATTAAAAAGCAAATCGGGATGTCCAATGATACCACTGTATTTGTATGGTCTTTGTCAATGTAGCTTTGAGGAATAGCATATTGGGCACCCTTTATAGCAATATTTGCCTAGGTGTTGTAATTCAAACAAAACATATATCCATATCTATGATAAATCAAAATTGCTGGATGAAGTCGATAGATTATGCTATATTTTGATTATATCTTCTGTGCTGCCTTTGATTTCATTTCCTAGTCACGGCAGGGTGCTT
The DNA here is from genome assembly GCA_032164185.1 of Moxostoma hubbsi. Taxonomy (NCBI): domain Eukaryota; kingdom Metazoa; phylum Chordata; class Actinopteri; order Cypriniformes; family Catostomidae; genus Moxostoma; species Moxostoma hubbsi. The sequence goes on along the minus strand of JAVLUX010000011.1, from coordinate 6,806,231 downwards.
TTCTCTCATCTGATTGCTGTGACCTTGATCTCTATTAGCGAAGTGAATGACAACATGTGTTCAATCCATTTTGCATGAAGCAACACGCTTTCAGGCAGAACAGATTGTAATTCTGAAATCAGAGACAAGATTGAGTGTTGACAGTTAGGCCTAAGTTTTGACAAGGATATAAGGTGAATATCTCATTATAGGGACCAAAAATATCTTCTGAAGAGTTCATCAAAATGACAATTCCCCATTGTCTTATAAACCATCCTAAGATGATGCACTTTGTCTTAAGCCTGTTAAAGACAGCACAGCATTTTTGTGTCCATCAGCACTGTTGTTTAATTGTTTTAATCCCCAAAAGCTTACCAGCTGTGGTGAGGGTTACATTTGAAACACAGTGATTTCAACCACAAAATCATCTTAAAGTGATCAAGGTGACTTGTGTATGAAGTGGCTAACGTAAAAGGTTGATATGGGATTGCTGGATCACAATTTCAAGTACAAATTTGTTTCTTGAGAAGAAATAAAGTCTGCTAAACTAATAACGTAATGAGTATTCAGTCCAAGCTCCCTGTCTTTCCTAATAAGAAAATGTGCAGCATATACCAAAGCCACTGGGTTGTGTAATTAACTGAATACTTTCATACAAAATGGCCTCCTGCGATAAAAATAGAATGTATTACCGGTGAGGGGCAAAGAATAAAGTAATAAATCTATCCTAAAGATAGGAGGCAGCAGTTTGTTAGTCGGTGTGAAAAATAACATATATTATGAATCACTGAGCCCTCCAACACTCCTATTAAATATGAATAACATTGAAACAGACTGTGGCTGATTAAATTTCAAATTTTTTCTTTAATTTTCCACAGGCTGCTCGAATCAATCCCACTCAAGATGATGAAATTCATTAGTGAATGATATGCTTCTGACCTGTACAACCCCTGCTCAGGTATCTGAAGTAGGGCTGTCAATAGAGTAACATTTTTAATTGAATTAATTACATGATATGCTGATTAATTAAATAAACTTAATCACATATATTAATATTTGCTAAGGAAGGCTATCAAACAATGTTTTAATATATAATGATTAAATCATTATAATTATATATTTATATGTATATATACAATAGTTAGTTCCGGTCCTAGAATCTGATTGGACGAGATACATTCCTTGAGCACTGATGGTCTGACCCCATCAGCACTGCGATGCTTCATGAAGTGTGTATCACTCCGCTTCTGTTTGTGCCATTCTAAACTTAAGTGTAGGAGCAGTGCAGATCTGTGAAGAGCTATTGTTTGTCTTATTTTTTTACATTACATTTGTTAGCCTGCAGGTGGTGAAAAACCTCTGCTTGGACTGCTATTTTGCAACTGAGAAAGCTGATCTTCAGAAAGCTGACAGCATCTCTGCTTCGGTGTGGCAACAGGTGATCACACTATCTCTCTCCTTCTATCTCCCTTTCTCTCTCTCTCTCTCACACAGCAATACACACATCCATCCATCCATCATTGTTTATCCAAGAACTAGTTAGAAATGGCACAAGCTGTGATACTATTTCTGAAGTGAACTTTTTGAATTACTAACAAAGGCTTGGACGCATCATTTGGTTTGAACCAGCAACGGCAGATTACCTTGCAGCCTCGTGCCTGCCACTGAATCACAGCAGCGTGTGACAGCACTCTTGCTCGTGTGATATTGCTTATATATATATATATATATATATATATATATATATATATATATATATATACACTCACCTAAAGGATTATTAGGAACACCATACTAATACTGTGTTTGACCCCCTTTCGCCTTCAGAACTGCCTTAATTCTACGTGGCATTTATTCAACAAGGTGCTGAAAGCATTCTTTAGAAATGTTGGCCCATATTGATAGGATAGCATCTTGCAGTTGATGGAGATTTGTGGGATGCACATCCAGGGCACGAAGCTCCCGTTCCACCACATCCCAAAGATGCTCTATTGGGTTGAGATCTGGTGACTGTGGGGGCCATTTTAGTACAGTGAACTCATTGTCATGTTTAAGAAACCAATTTGAAATGATTCGAGCTTTGTGACATGGTGCATTATCCTGCTGGAAGTAGCCATCAGAGGATGGGTACATGGTGGCCATAAAGGGATGGACATGGTCAGAAACAATGCTCAGGTAGGCCGTGGCATTTAAACAATGCCCAATTGGCACTAAGGGGCCTAAAGTGTGCCAAGAAAACATCCCCCACACCAATACACCACCACCACCATCCTGCACAGTGGTAACAAGGCATGATGGATCCATGTTCTCATTCTGTTTACGCCAAATTCTGACTCTACCATCTGAATGTCTCAACAGAAATCGAGACTCATCAGACCAGGCAACATTTTTCCAGTCTTCAACTGTCCAATTTTGGTGAGCTCTTGCAAATTGTAGCCTCTTTTTCCTATTTGTAGTGGAGATGAGTGGTACCCGGTGGGGTCTTCTGCTGTTGTAGCCCATCCGCCTCAAGGTTGTGCGTGTTGTGGCTTCACAAATGCTTTGCTGCATACCTCGGTTGTAACAAGTGGTTATTTCAGTCAAAGTTGCTCTTCTATCAGCTAGAATCAGTCGGCCCATTCTCCTCTGACCTCTAGCATCAACAAGGCATTTTCACCCACAGGACTGCCGCATACTGGATGTTTTTCCCTTTTCACACCATTCTTTGTAAACCCTAGAAATGGTTGTGCGTGAAAATCCCAGTAACTGAGCAGATTGTGAAATACTCAGACCGGCCCGTCTGGCACCAACAACCATGCCACGCTCAAAATTGCTTAAATCACCTTTCTTTCCCATTCTGACATTCAGTTTGGAGTTCAGGAGATTGACTTGACCAGGACCACACCCCTAAATGCATTGAAGCAACTGCCATGTGATTGGCTGATTAGATAATTGCATTAATGAGAAATTGAACAGATGTTCCTAATAATCCTTTAGGTGAGTGTATGTATATACAGTATATATATATATATATATATATATATATATATATATATATATATTTTTATTTTTTTATTTTTTTTTTGTCCACATCTTGAAAGTGAATATTGACTTAGGCTGACAGTCCCTGACTTTTGGCATAATATCTGTTGGTGACACATAATAATAATTGCACAGAATAAAGTATTTGTTTATAGTCAATTGATAGTTTCTAAACTATTGTTCCTGCATTAATAAGTTACATACAAATACTTTTTAAATTTTTTTATATTCACTGTAGTAAATTATTTATTATTGTTTAAAAAGTACATTTTTTATCATTTTTGTATATGTCCAATTAAACATTTATTAATGATCCATTACTCTGAAAACTTGGCCCTGAAATAACCATCTCCACAGCATCTCAATCACAAAGGCTCGAAACAAGAAAAGAAAAAAAGAAAATAGACAACACAAAAGTACAGGAATAATAGTGAGAGGAAAATCCACAGTTTATTAAAAGAGATCCTCTAATTGCTCAAATGCCACTTTAGGATTTTCCATCCTATTAAGCTTTATGAGCATACTTGTTCTCATTATTGCCAATAAAATTAAAAATACTGTTTAATGCAGTTTCACCAGTGTTCACTACCTACTATTAATATTTAATTTCCATTTTTCACTTCAAGGTCCAAACATCCCGCTATAGTCTGTACATACGCTCTGGCAACAGCCACTATGTCACCATGGACAGTGATGAAATGGGAAAAAAAAGGAAATAGGAAGTGCATTTAATGTTATTATATTGACATCAAATTCTATTTTTCCAATTCAGTGCCTATTAAACTTAATTAGTGTAAATGTCCTTACTATACTGCTGAAGTATACAAGCAACATTGTCACGCCGTACATGTTACATTTCTCAGCGCAGGGCCTGATGGAACAATAACAGGTTACTGAATAGGGCATAATGGGCTTAACATTTTTTGCGCACTTGAAAGGTACTTTGAGAAGGGGACATCACTTGAAGAGTCATTCCAAACAAAATAAATTATTTTTTTTTCACAAAGGGCCCTTTTACAAGACTTTTAGTGAAGGGTACAATCAAACAGTAATGCCACGCTCTCTTTAGAGAGCCCACATCAAGAGCTTTGTCCTTGTAGTGAGTAGGGCATAGGGGCGATCACTTTCGATTGGAATTTGCCCTTTTGTAATAATTTTCCAGAGATTGCAGGGGGGGGATTTGTATCTCAGGTACCAATCCTTGTAGTAATAAGATACAAGCACAGTATTTAATGTACATCTGCAGTATGAAAAAAAATTCCTAAGATTTGAATGTTGATCAGTTACTTCAAAGAGAATGCAAATCTTTAAGTTTGCAAGGCATAAAAAATAGGACCTTATTAAATATTTTTTCCCCCTAATTCTGCTTTGTTTTCCCATATTCTGTTTTCCTTTTTTTCTGAATGCCATGTTTAAAATATTAATTAATTTTTTTAATAAAAAATATGACTAATCAAATGAATTCATAAAGAGTTAATAAAATTAAAATATTTTTTCAAATAAAGTGCTTCAATAACATCTTCACAGCTGAATCTAAAACAGTTCCCTGTCTTTCGCTCATTTCGATGTTGTGTTGAAGAAGCAACATTAGGGGTCTCTCTTGAGCGCCTATCGCATCTCAGATCTATGAGAAAAGGCCAATGAGAAATTGGCAGACAGAATTTGCATGTCCCGCCCCCGGACATACGGGTATAAAGGGAGGGAAATGCGTCTGTTTCATTCCGAAAATTTCTTCGGAGCTGATCGGTTGTGTATGCAGCGAGCTGCGAGTCACAGTCTGTTTCCTCCCATCTCTGAGCAACTGCTGTTGGATCTATGGCGCATATCAGTGGCTTTCTCCTTCTCTGCGCTGCAGTGCAGCTTGCCCCTGGGTGCTTCGACAGTGCAGTTAAAAGAGGTATTTGTCTAAAAGAGCAAATACACAGCGGCGTTGAACGTCCTTTTCAGGACGCATCTTTATAAAGATGCCTTTCTGTCCCTGTGTAGTTCCTGGATGCGGTAGAGTGCTCTCTGCTCCTGACGGCCACAGGTGATGCCTTGTGTGTCTGGGCAGCGATCACTCTGAGGCAGCGTTTTTGGATGGCTCATGTTCTCACTGCGAGAATATGACCATGGTAACGTTGTGGTCGTGGCTTTCCTTCCTCAAAAGGAACGCCACTCCAGCCACCCCCTGTGTCGCTCCTTCCCACGGGATTGAGGACGACCCGGCTGGTGATAGAGGCAATTTGAGGATGGTAGGAGGCTCGGTTTTGCGGGGTACGCCCCCGCGAACCACCTGCCCCCCGGCATGCACGGACTCGAGGCAATAGCGTCTCGCCTCACAGCCAGCCCTGCTATCCTCTTGAGCCCCCCGAACTGGATGAGCTCACCGCTGTATCGGAGAGTGGTCTGGCGTGGATGACTCGACTGGGCTGCCGCCTTCGGGCCGTCATGCCGTCAGCATGGGGCTGCACTGGAAACCTCCGTCCTCCCTACAGCCTTCGCAGCTGGATGATTGGTTCCTCGGGTCTGCGCCCCCTTTGGGCTGCATTACCCACATTCGCAATAAAAGAGCTATTTCCTTTGTCTTTGGGTCACCTGGCCCGCAAATGCCATTCTCACGGCACTCTGCCACCACACCTCAACAGTCCCGGCATGCTGGATGCAGACCTCTCGCTTCCAGCCCCATGACTGTTCTCCGGCCGGCCGGTTCTGACAAGTCCAGAGGACGCCTCCATGGGACCTAATCGGTCTAATTAAAGACAGATTTAAAATCTCCCATTAATGTAGAAAGTACTAGAAAAGGTGGTGTCCTCCCAACAATGTTCATTTATACAGAGAAATAGTATATATGAACAATTTTAGTCAAGATTTAGGCCCCTTCACAGTACAGAGACTGCACTTATGAGAGTTACAAATGACTTGCTTTTATCATCTGATCGCGACCGCATTGCATCAGGAATCACACAAAGACAGAAAAGCATCTTTAAAAAGACGTTCACATCAATATATTGCTCTAATAGAGGAAATATACTCTTTGCAGAAATATATACTTTTTTTAGCACAGTCGAAGCACCCAGGGGCGTACTCTGCACTAATCGTGCAGGAGAGAATGACGCTGGAATGCAGCATATATTCAACAGCATACGCTTCAAGGGGAATGGCCCGGCAGTGGAATTCAACTCGCTGACACACAACAGCTCGGCTCCAAAGAAAAATCTGAATGAGTGGTTGCAGCCAGCTCCTTTTATATCCGTATGTCCGGGGAAGTGGCATGTAAAATCCGCTCGACAATTCTTATTGGCCTTTTCTCAAAGATCAGAGGTTTTTGGGACTCCCAAGAGTGACCCCTATAGTCACTACATCGAAACAACATCAAGTGAGTAACAGAAGGGGAATTATGATTTTCTGTAAAGCTGCTTTGAAATTATGTGTGTTGTGAAAAGCGTTATAAAAATGATAAATGAATCCTTGATAAATTACTATCTATGAACCTATTAAGGCTGTGGCATGAGTCATCTTCAGGACTTGAGAATTAGTAGCACACTGAACAATCCACCTACCGGTTAGACAGGCCCCATATTGTGGAACTGAATATGAAGCTTGCTGTTTAATACAAAACTGCATCCCGTGCTGTGAATCGTAGTGTATTTTGTATTTCTCCTTATGGAATTTTAGGATAAAGTGTTAAAAAAAAAAAAGAAATACTTTAGTTTTGATATATCAGATATATAGCAATATCAAACAAAAGTGTGAGTCTGGAATTACTCAGGAGAGAAGGTTTTTTGTTTTGCTGAGCTTGTGATTTGAAACTTTGTGCTTTGCTCTACACCCTGTATTTTTGCTTTCAAATGGGTGTGTATATGTAATCCAAAACTACAGTTACTCTGTCTCGTTAAACATGAAATCAAGCTGTCATTCTGGGACTGGACTGGATAAATGAGGGAGTCTGGAACCCCTGATCTGCCCTAAAAGTGAAGTGTCCCTGTAATATCTGATTCCTCTTCAATGATGCCTGCACTAGGCCAGTGGCTGTCAATCCGGCAAATGCTGAGACTTATCTGAAAAACTGGGCTCATCTACTCTGAGGATATGACTAATGAAAGAAATGAAATGCAGGAAAGTGTCAAGCAGAGCCATGCAAAGTCTGCAATTATGATTCCTATGGCAGGCCAATTTAAGCTCATTTGTCAAGATGGGGGACGGGGCCCTGCCTCGCAGTCTCTAGATGTGCACATTCACACAAGCTCATAATTCGCAATTCCAGTCTATTATTTCCAAAAGATGGCACAGTATAACGTAAGATCTGGAGGCAGAGAAGAGGTTGCACGGAGTGTTCGTACACTGCAGAATACGGTGTGGTATTTTAGGGGAGCATATTTAAATGTTTTCATGTAGAGCTTAAGGTTATCATTTAATAAATACCCATTACAAGAACATAAACAACAGTAATTCTCAGAAATACTAGCTTTTATTCCTACCCTTGTTCTCCTTTTCTTTTAAATTGAAATTCCTTGCCATTTATCTTTCCAGCTGGGGCTGCTATAGATGACTCCTAAGGACAGAATGAAAAGATTTTTTAAAAGTTGAATTTCTGCATTAAACATGTTCTAAATTTTAGCTGCGGTTTGTAAGTAAAGTGCCTGGACTGAATTATATCTGAGATGGCATATTCTGCAGAGTTGATGTGTCATTCGCTAGAAATGCCATTATAGAGGTACATCATTTTATGCTAGCAGGCAGTGAAGCACTTTTAAAAGTTCTGTATAATTTATAGACATACTTGACAATTTGTTTAGCTTGGTATTCACAGAGTTGCAGTACCTGTCTTGCAAGAACAAAACCCTTAAAACCCTAGATATTTGCACCTGTGTTATTGCATCCATGGTCAATTTCTGCACTAAATCATAATCATACCACTTTATTGATTTACAAGGAAACATGAGCCAAGGACTTGAGTATAGTCAAAAACAGTGGAGCCATTGTAAGATGCAGCTTAAGAATATAAAATGCATCTGTCTGAACAGTTTATTTGTTATCCATTCTATGTGCTAATGCCTCAAAAAAGATGGCAGCATTCCAGTAATTCTAATGATACTATTAGCACAGTGCTAATGTATTCAGAGCCATTAAGAATTCATTTGTATAATGTGAAATTGGTGTTTACAATGCTACCCACGTTAAACACAGTGGCTGAGTAGATAGTTTGGGTTAAAATCATCAATACAAATTTTTGTTCATTGAAATAGACGACGAATTTGCCTTAGGTTCTTTTGTACCTGTACCTGATTTGCTAAGTAAGAAATGTAATTGATCTTATTTAGATGGAAAAGGAATGTTCAAAATGTGAAAGTAAAAACAATTAATTTAATTGTGTGAAAGTTAATTGGTGAAAGTTTTGTTGCAGTGTTTGACTGATAGGGCACTCAAGCAAATGCTTTGAAATCGGAACTAATATTACCAACTTCAAACAAAATGAAAAGGAAGGAACATACATATAATAATTCTATCAAATATTGAGTTACTATAATATAATGCATTGCTAAATTAAATATAATAAAATAATGAATAAAAATAATTCAATGAAATGGTGACAAACTAACCAATGGGTTATCAGTTAAACTTCACTTTGACATTAAGCCTCATTCTTTAGCACTATCTTATATACAGTAAAACATGGTTTTTATAAGCCTACTAGTTTTTAAGGCCTAGAATAAAAAGTAACATTTATATTTTAAAATTATATATGTGTATACTGAATTATTTTTGACAGCAAAAACTAGGCAACAATAATGGTTTTACCAACAGGGAAATGTAGTTAACAGAGCAGAAAGCAGAAAGCTTACATATAGCCAGTTTTGACAGAGCTGCTGATAAAAGTTAAATGATCAGCATCGATTGATGAGATGAAAAGAACATTGGAGATCGGTATCGGATGTTAAAATCCTGATTGGAGCATCCCTAATATTCAAGTTGACTGTGTTTCAAAAACTAATCACAAAATGGACAAAAACAGGTGGATGGTAACATTTGGATATGAAGAAAACTTTGTTTCACGGTTTATATATTTATTTGTTTGTGGCTGAACTGAAAAAAGGACTCAGTTTGGTTATTTTTAAGAGGGTTCAAGTATGAAAACCCCAGTAGCCTTTTTGCAGTTGAACATTTGGAAAACATTACCATCATAATTGCAGTTCAAATCGCAATCGCAATATTTTTCAAAATAATCGCAATATAACTTTGTCCAAATTGTGCAGCCCTAATATATATATATATATATATATATATATATATATATATATATATATATATATATATATACACACACACACTGTATGGGTTGAGAGGGTTACTTTTGAAATGTATTCCACTACAGAGTACAGAATACATGCTGTAAAAAGTAATTTGTAATGTCTTTCGTAATCATATTTTCCCACATCAGACATCATATACCTTTTATTATTTACTAATTTTTTTCTGATTTAGACACCGTTTTTCTCAATCCCATCAGAGACATAATGGAAGTGGTTTGAAAATTATACTGCACAATACTTATTATAAAATAAGCATCTACCTACTGCTCATTTGTCCCTAATATAAATTTAAATTGATTACAAATATACAATTTATAAAACATTTCTTATTTTTATGTAATAAAGCTACAGAAAGTCGAATTGTGTGTCCGCGGCCTCATTGTTTTTTGTAAAAATAAATAAAAAAAATATAGAGATAGACAAACACAGACAGACAGACAGATAAAATTCTGATATTTAACTAAAACTCAAACTTTTCGAGCTAGCCCTTAACATTTCAGACTGTCCACTGCAAACAATATATTGATTTTTAATTGTGTTCCCATTTTGATATCAAATATTATCGCTCTTGTCTCAACCCCATAACAACTCTCCTACCACTAGGCGACTTGCACCCACATATTTTTTAACACCTTTCATCCAAGTGGATATATAGAATTTGTAATATATAATACAGTGACTGTTCCATATTTTTGTCACAATATTCATAAATGTTCTAAACTCACAGGTTTGAAGAAATGAACAACTGTGACAGGGTTGAGTGTGACAGAGATGTGAATTTTTGCTGAAAATGGTCACTGTTCCTCATGTGGTATAAGAGAGAAGACCACATAGCATGCATGATATTAATACATTCTATCTATTTATTAATGGATTCAAATATCTTATAGAAAGTACTGATTGAATATCTTAATTTCATGTGACGGGGTTGAGTTGTTGAGCTTGACCATACCTATCTTACTGCAATACACTTCAAAATATGAATACAGATTATGATATCTCACCTGTTTCCATACCACGCTGTTTAAAACAGATGTCACTTCTGATTAATAATGTCACATATGTGCGGAACTAAAATCGACCTGAAAATGGTTGGTGTGACGGAGTTGAGTTCAGAATGAGGGACAAACATTTATAGCCTGTTTTTTTTTTTTTTTTTTAATCATGATGGCCATGTCAACAACTTGTAAAAATCTTAACATTTAATTTTAGTGAACCACCACTTAATAAGCTCTTGGGGACTGAAATATTATCGAATCACAGGAATGACCAATATATATATATATATGCCTAGAACTGTCTATCAATAATGTCTAATATATCTTTAAAGTATAGTCATTTATCATTTTTAGAGTGAAAATTGTATTTTACAGTTAAGAAGGTCTAGAGATGAGATTCAAGCTTTAGGGAATATGGAGATAGTTCCTTAAGTTTAAAGCCAAGCATCAGTATCCTATATTGAAACTAAAAGATGCTTTAAAATATCTTGAATTCCACAAAGGATTTATACACTTCTTTCTATTTTCATTCTTTTTTTCTTTGATTAATAAAGGCTACCCATCTAGATGCTAAAAATTGTCAGAATGCCCTTTCGAATTCCAAATATAAAGCTGTTCCACTGAAATGAGAAGATAAAAACTAAAATGGTTGAGCCGTCCTGCACTCATAGAGACAAATGTCTCAGCAGACGGAACCATTTGAAAGATGTATAACGACAGGAGCTTGTCCGTTACGAGGTTGGCTCTCATATTTCAAAATGCATAAAAGACATTCAGACACAAATGTGCTTTTATCTAGGCTGTGACATTTGTGAAATAGGAAGTACTCAAAGTTGGTAAGAGTGTAGCCAATTTCTAGGCCCCTCAGTCTGTACTGCCAGCGCCAGTAATGACCAGGGGTGCATTTCCCAAAACTATTGTTAACCAACTACCATCATTACCAACATAGTTCATCGATTTGGTGTTTCCTGAAACCGTAGTTCCAACGACCATTCGCAAACTGTGTCACAAAGTTGTGTAGTTGGAACTACAGCTTTCCACCTGTGGTTAGAAGCATAGTTCCTTGTTAGTTTGCATTGCCAACGTCATTGATTTAGCAGCGGCTGGGTGTGTTCTATTTAGAGTTATCAGCCCAATGCCCTATTTCTTTCAAATACTTTATACACTTTGAGAGCTTTGGAAGGCTTAAAGATTTGGTGTTCAAATATCATGTAATTTATAAGTTATTTTTATTGGAAATTCTGTTTGAAACTATCTTAGAGCGGGACTGTCACAATTGTTCTCCTTCAAAGTGCCCTCCGAATTTATTATTAATGCAGGACTGGCTTCATTTCCATGTTGAAAAGGTGAGTGTAAAGGGATTTAGATGGGCAAGGAGGCGGCGAGAACCGGCTTGACAATATGAATAATAGTTTAATGAAAAACTTAAACACACACGATGGTCAGCTGACCGTAAACGATCTCTCTCGTCGCACCACCCTCCGCAGTTGGCCTTTATCCCTCTTGGAGGCTTAATTATCCTGATAAGGGACCTGATGTGTGTATGATTACACCGGCCCGCCCACCACACAGTCACAGTGAGGTACAACATTCCCATAGTGACATTTCACATATGGCAATATATATATGCAAAACATAATATGTATGTTAGTGATTTTACTTATAAAAATGGAAATATATACACACACATTCAAAGCAGCGCTTTGAATGTAGTGTTAGAAAAGCACGACACCAAGTGTAAAACTGTAACGAATACACAGACTCGATGGTGGTGATAAACCCGGAGATTGTGTTTATTGATATAAAGTGACTTGATGAATGGAATGCAATCAGCGATGCAAAGGTAAGGGAACCTGGGACATCTGCGATGGAGCAAAGGAGAGTGGAACTTCAACTATCGTCACTGGAGAGAGTAGTAGAGCAAGGATTAGCGTGGAGCTTGGGTTGTAGCCGCTGGAGTAAACGAGCTTGGGTGAAAAACACTGGAGCGAAGGAGCGAGGAGCCAGGAAGATCGTTGTTGGAGTAAAGGTGAGTAGAGCTGGGAATCGTAATGGAGAGTAGAGTTAGGGTAGCAAGGAAGTGAGTCTGTATTCATGATCAAGACCAGACAAAGAGTGAGGGGTGAACAGTGCTTTTAAGGAGTAGAGCTGATACAAATGACAGGTGCAGGTAATCAGTAATCAGGGGAAAAGGATCGTTGATTGTTATTGCAGTGAGAGACAGGATGATCTGTAACAAAAACTAATTAATTGATTTCAAAATATTACACTTTCATATAAGTAAAACATTATTTCACGAATCACAGTATAATTTTATATAGTCAATATGCCCAAATAAATGAACAATAATTTAAAAAATATGTACATGGCCATATATCTGATTTCTGTATGGGATTATATTTCTGTGTAAATGGTTTTGGTTTTATTGTGTCGTGTTCACAGAAGTAGATTATAATAGAATATTGAATATTCTCAATAGGCTTGGTTATAGAAAACACATGTACAGTATGCTTCTTGTTTGCAGCAGTCTTTCAATTAATGTTTGCAGGGGCAGACCAAGGCAGGCAATTACACAAAAATGTTATTAACATACATTATGCCAGTCAGATGAAATAATAGAAAATTCAGTAACCAGATTTTTAGATAATTTGTTGTATTCTGAATTAAATGTTCTCTGACTTCTGCTCCTGCATGATGCATTCTGCCTTGATGTGGATTTAGAGGATCATCATTATCAGTAGCATCATCTTCGACATAATCAGCACCAGCACAGCACCCTCTTCATCTTCAGGAATTGAACATTTTCCCTGACTAAAGTGTTGTTGAGAATTGCAGTAAACACTACAACAGCACATGTTTTGGAGCGGTTTAGCTTCAGGCCGCCACTGGACTTGCTCCTATAGCCCTCTCTACAATAGAGCATGTCCTTCCATGGGCTTGAATGAACCTTTCCTCTGCAATGGTGGCTGGATGCTGCACAGCTGTCAAGAGGTATGGGTGAAGAGGATATCCACCGTCTCCCAGCAGCCAGCTGTCAGCAAATTGCAGAATTGGCCCACATAAGAGTGTTATGTGTGCTTCCATTCCATTTTCCCACAATGTGATCACATATACTCAGGTGATCACACACTGCTTGAACATTAATGGCTAGATAGCTCTTACTGCAAATGTGTAAGTGCTCATTTCCCACAGGACTTGCTACTGGGATAAGGATGCCATCGATGATGCCAATCACTCTAGTGATGTTGGCAATATTATGGAACTGTTGATTGGCCAGCTGGATTTCTTGAGGAGAAAGTCAGCTTGGTGTTCATAAGCTGTAACGGCAAAGGTATCACAGCCTTGCTTACCAAAGACTTGCTGAGCCACAGGCCATCACCAACCACCTCCATAATAATTCAAACAGCAGAACACCACAGTGCAGCTAAGATCTGCATTGCTAGACTTCAGGCATAGTTTCTTCTTGTGGCCCTCTTCAGGATCTTGGTCCTTGAAAGACAGAATATTCTTACACATTGAATAGTGTGCCAAGAGGGGTGAACGTTGTCCTTTTGCAGACATTTATTTATACTGCCTGATTTCTGCATCACCTTCTGTACTCAAGCTGTAGAATACTTTGTAACCACCATTGTTGAGCATTTGAAACATGCATAAATACTGTTTTCATTACTAGAATCATTAGTACACCTGCTACTGATGTAACTGAGGGATGGATGGAAACATCTGGTGGCTAATAATCATCCTAAATTAACTAGCTAAACATGAGGGGTCTATTCTTAAAACATATGTAGCAGAATTGGGGAGCTCTACTTCTAAATGTATAACATCTTTATCATGTACGAAATTACCTAGGGACCCCTTTGTATTTAGTCCTATTTCTTGTGTGGATATCTGTAAAGCTTTGAAGCGTATCAATCAAAAAAAGTCACCTGGACCTGACAATTTGGATTCTTATCTTCTAAAGCTTTCAGCTGATTTTATTGCTGAGCCAATTGCTCAAATTATTAATCAGAGTCTGCAGACTAATACCATCCCTAAAATCTGGAAAGCAGCCTATGTACTTCCTTTACCGAAGGGTGGGGTCACTTTGAATTTAAACAACTATCGCCCGATATCCAAACTTTCTACTCTTGCCAAGATTCTAGAATATCAAGTAAACTCTCAATTGAAATAATTTGTAGCTAACAATAATATTTTAAGTGAAAGACAGTCTGGTTTTAGATCAGGTCATAGTACAATATCTGCAGCTATGTTGTTAACAAATTTCATTATAAATGCCTTGGACAGAAAACAGCATTGCGCTGCCCTATTTGTAGATCTGTCAAAGGTATTTTATCATGTTGAACATGAGCTGCTGTTAGGTAGATTCAGTGATGTTGGATTGAGTGACAGAAGAACTACCTTGCAGATAGAACCCAGTGTGTATACACAGGTGGACATAAGTCAAGCTTTTTGGAAATCTCTAATGGTGTCCCCAAAGGTTCAATTTTAGCCCCTGTGTTATTTTCTATTTTTATAAACAACATTGGGAGGGACATGTCTACAGCTAAATTGTATATTTATGCAGATGATACAATAGTTTACTCAGTTGCCTCTTCCCTGAATTAGGCTGTTGTTAATCTTTGGCTTGCTTTTCAAAAGCTACAAGTCTTAAGCTCGTACTTAATGCTAAGAAAACTCAATTTATGATCTTTTCTAGAGCCCACTCCCAGACCTCAGATAATGTTGGCATTTATACTTTATGAGGGGACTCAACTGAAAAAGTATCATCTTATAAGTACTTGGGTATCTGGGTGGATGATAGGCTCTCTTTTAGCGTGCACACTGAACACCTAGTGAAGAAGCTTAAGGTTAGGCTGGGTTTTTATTATCGAAATAGGGCCTGCCTTAATTTAGCAGCTAGGAAAAAGATAGAACATAAGTGTTCTAGATTATGGAGATATTATCTACATGCATGCTGCTTCCTCTATACTTCACCGTCTAGACTCTGTGTATCATTGTTCTCTTCGTTTTATAAGCAATACATATTCTAGTACACATCATTGTGTACTTTATAATTTGGTTTTATGGTCTTCATTAAGATTAAGGAGACAGCATCACTGGTATTTTTTTATTTATTTATAAAGCCATACAGGGAAAACTACCACCTTATTTGCGCAATCTTTTGTCACTCATCAATAGCTGTTATGATTCTTGCTCCTCTAGATGGCTACTCTACAGGGTACACAGGATTTTATCTAATCTGAGTAAAACAGCTTTTTATTATTTTGCACCTTGGTCTTGGAATTCCCTCCTGAACACATTACATATAATCACTTTGTAACCTTGGGTGAATTCAAATCTTTGATAAAAAAAAGTGTTTGACGGAAGAGTTCAATTGCAATGCATAAGATGGATTCTGTAATTGTAGTCCATTGTTTTCATTATTGTGTCCTATTTTTTCTTATGTCTGTTTTTGTTGTGTTGATCTTTTAACTTTTTATCTTGTTCGGTGTGCTTTCTTGGCCAGGTCTCCCTCAAAAAAGAGATTTAATCTCAAGGGACTTCTTGCTTAAATAAAGGTTAATAATAATAATAATAATAATGAGTGATTCATCAATGATTTGTGACAGTAATAGGGCAGTTTAATTTGATTATCACATTTCTCATATTGTTATTCTATTAATCGGTTTATGTGTTTTGGTTTTAAAATAGACTGTTTTCATGCTGTGGCTTGGGAGAAACGTATGTTACTTGACTGCTGTAGTGTATGTGATGGTGGGTCACCACTGCAAAACAATAAAGGTATGATTCATAATCATACTTATTTAAATTATTACATTATTCTGGTAGTTGATCATGCAGAGATGACAGGGATTCAAAGTAGACATGATTCATACAATAATTGCTTAAATTTTGATCTGACATGCTACTGTGATGCATCAAGTCACAAGGATCACGTTTATGTGCTCATTTCCACATCTTAATCTACTGGATGACTCAAATAGCTTACCTGATCTATCTCAGCTGCTCAGTGAACCCAAACAAACAGATGAACTAGAGGAAATGACTAGCAGTTTGAGCACCATTTTCTCTGGTACATTAAAAATTGTTGCACCAATTAGATTAAAAAATTTTAGAGAAAAAACTAGAGCACCATGGTACAACAGTGCTACGCATGCTATCAAGAGAGAAACTCGTAACTTGGAGCGTAAATGGAAACAAACTAATTTAGAGGTCTTTAGAATCGCATGGAAATGTCACGTTACAAAAAGGCTCTAAAAACAGCCAGGGCTGAGCACCTCCGCATACTAATAGAAAATAACCAAAATAATCCAAGGTTCTTATTTAACACCGTGGCTAGACTTACAAATAAACAGAGATCACCTGAGCAAAATATTCCGTTACAGTTTAGTAGTAATGATTTTATGAATTTCTTCACTGAGAAAATAGAAAACATCAGAAACACAATTGTAAACACAACTGTTAATGTACAATCTTTTATGGTGTCTTATGATTCAGCCTCAATTATCGCCCCTCAAGAACAACTACACCGCTTTACAACTATAGGACAGGAAGAGCTAAATAAACTTATCATTGCATCTAAAACAACAACATGTTTACTAGATCCAATACCCACTAAACTACTGAAAGAAGCGTTACCTGTAGTGGAAGAGCCTCTTCTCAATATTATTAACTCGTCTTTATTTTTAGGTCATGTTCCAAGAATATTTAAGCTGGCAGTTATAAAACCTCTCATTAAGAAACCACAATTAGATCCAAATAACCTAGCAAATTACAGACCCATCTCAAATCTTCCATTTATGTCTAAAATATTAGAAAAAGTTGTGTCTGCTCAATTGTGCTCTTTCTTGCAAGAAAATGATATCTATGAAAAATTTCAGTCAGGATTCAGACCGCATCATAGCACAGAAACTGCGCTAGTTAAAATTACAAATGATTTACTTTTAGCTTCTGACCAAGGCTGCATCTCAATATTAGTTCTACTCGATCTTAGCGCTGCGTTTGACACTATAGATCATAAAATACTCTTGGATCGACTACAAAACTACACTGGTGTTCAGGGACAGGCATTAAGCTGGTTTAGATCGTACTTATCAGACTGTTACCATTTTGTCTGTTTAAATGGGGGAAAATCAAAAATAACGTCAGTAGACTATGGAGTGCCACAAGGATCTGTGTTAGGCCCTCTATTATTCTCAATATATATGCTGCCACTTGGTAAAATTATAAGAAAACATGGAATTAATTTCCACTGTTATGCTGATGACACTCAATTATATATCTCATCACGACCAGATGAAAACACTAACTTATCTAACTTGACAGAGTGTCTTAAAGATATAAAATGCTGGATGACGCATAATTTCCTGTTATTAAATTCCGATAAAACGGAGGTATTACTTATTGGTCCAAAAAACTACCCACAAAATCCCTTACAATACAACTTTAATTTAGAAGGATGTCCTGTTACATTATCCACTACAGTAAAAGACCTGGGTGTTATACTAGACCGCAACTTGTCTTTCGAAAATCATATTTCATCTGTTACGAGAACAGCCTTTTTCCACCTTAGAAACATTGCTAAGCTACGTAACATGCTATCTGTTTCTGATGCAGAAAAGTTAGTTCATGCATTCATGACCTCGAGACTAGATTACTGTAATGTTTTATTAGCTGGTTGCCCTGCATCCTCAATAAACAAGCTACAGTTAGTCCAAAATGCAGCCGCTAGAGTTCTTACTAGGTCAAGAAAATATGATCATATAACACCGATTTTATCATCTCTACACTGGCTACCTATTAAGTTCCGTATCAATTACAAAGTATTACTACTGACCTATAAAGCCCTAAATGGTTTAGCTCCGGTGTATTTAACGGATCTTCTATCGCCATACAATCCATCGCGCTCTTTAAGATCACTAAATTCGAGGCTTCTGGTCATACCTAGGATATCTAAGTCCACTAATGGAGGGAGGGCGTTCTCACATTTAGCTCCTAAACTCTGGAATAGCCTTCCTGATATTGTTCGAGGCTCAGACTCGCTGTCCCAGTTTAAAACTAGATTAAAGACGCATCTCTTTAACCAAGCATTCACATAATGCTTACTTTTTTACTACTGCTGAATCAGTTATAATGCATTAATATTATGAACATCAGCTATGCTAATTATTTCCCATTTGCTTTTCTGCTGTTATCTCGGGACGCCAGTCCCGAGGTAAATAGCGTTCGTCAGCTCCAGTTTGTATCCAGCCTCTCACGGAGACTTCAGATGCCCCATCACCATGGACTACGATCTTGAAATGGGATACATAGACTAACTATTGCCAACAAAAGCCTTCATCAGCCAAACAAGGACAATTGCATCTAAGTGAACTTCTGGAATTTAATCAAGGATGGACTTCAAAGACACTGGTCACTAATCTTGCAGTTCAAACACAATCACTGTCTAAATACTGACCCTTAGCACTTAATAAGTTTAATAATTTTTTAAATCATGATTTTTAACTATAAATAATTCTTATTTACATTATTCATGATGTTAGCCAGAGGGGAACTGGCCCCCCACAGTGAGTCTGGTTTCTCTCAAGGTTATTTTTCTCCATTAACCATCATCTTTTGGAGTTTTGTGTTCCTTGCCACAGTCGCCTTCGGTTTGCTCACTGGGGTTATTAATACAATTATTATTTAATTATTTTTAAACACGATAAAGAATCATATCTTATCTAATTCCACAACAAGGCTCCAAACAAAAAATCAATTAAGGAGCCATTGGCTCCTATAGGGGGAAAAACAGGCGCCAAATATTTTCATTTTTAACTCCTTCCATTCCTTTTCGTCCCGCAGCTCGCATGCAAGAAAAACTGCACGTGCTAACAGTGTAGTCTGTGGAGCATTCTTCGCAATTATGTGATCACGTGCATTTTTTATGCTTGTTACTGTCACCGTGTTTTCTCACAGTCTCTTTTTTGAAATGGTTAGTTCCTGCAATGAACTCCGTTTTCCCCGCTATTTCTTTGATATAAACTTTTGTAATGTATCTCGGGAAATGTAATGCAAATTTTAAAATCAAAGGGAGTAAATTTTTATTGTCGCCAATGGCGACCTTGACAGAAATTACACTCGCAAATAAATTTATTTGGTCACAAATGCGACCATTTTTAGTCGCAGTTTGGAGCCCTGCACAAGGATGATGATTTATCGACTTTATAGACATTACATTTTTATCGTCTGTTAATGCTGAACTTCTGTAAAGCTGCTTTGAAACGATGTGTGTTGTGAAAGGCGCTATACAAATAAAATTGACTTGACTTGGATGAATGCCATGTGCATTAGAAAAGCAATAATACAAAACACGTTGCAAAATGTCATTTTGTATTTAAATTCAGATGGTGAAGGGTTTTAATTTCTCTGTCACTGAAAAGCACGTTTCAGCAGTGAGTTATGTCATTGTACAGGAAAGCACACCAGGTTAGTGTTCAGATATGAGACTTCCTGCTTATCAATAAAAGATCTGATATAAACGTGAAGTTCAATTTATAAACTCACTCATATAAAAGATGACTGTACCACTCTGTATAGTGTTCAGGCATTGTATTGTTTGCAGTGTTGGGTGTAAACATTACAAAGTACTGTAATCTAATTACATTATGCGGTAACACAGTATCAAATCAAATCCCTTTATTGTCAATTAACCATATACACAAGGGCAACAGCGGGTACACAGCTGTGATCATGACTGCTGTGAATTGTAGCAGTGAGAGCAGCCCAAGGCTCGGGTGGCTGGAGTCTCTGATGATCCTTTTTTCACATGCTTACCTCTGTTGATGAGTCTGGCAGTTCTCATCAACCTTTGCAGGGCTTCATGGTTGAGGGCAGTGCTGTTGCCGTACCAGGCAGTGATGCAGCCAGTCAGGATGTTTTGTATTGTGCTTGTATAGAACCGTGTGAGGATGTGGTGGTTCATTCCTCAGCCGTCTCAGTGAGCATTCTTCACAATGGCCTCAGTGTGGACGGACCATGTGAGTTCCTCTGTGATGTGGACACATAGGAACTTGAAGCTACTGACTCTCTCCACCAGTGCTCCGTTGAAGTTGATGGGGCTGTGTTCTTTGTGTTCTTTTCTCCTGAAGTCAACCACAAGCTCCTTGGTATTACTGTCATTGAGGGAGAGGTTGTGCTCCTGACACCAGCGTGTCAGTGTGTGCACCTCCTTTCTGTAGGCCATTTCATCATTGTCAGTGATCAGACCTACCACTGTCATATCATCAGCTAACTTAATGATGGCATTGGAGCCATGTGTTTCCACACAATCATGTGTGTACAGGGAATTCAGGAGTAGACTGAGAACATAGCCCTGTGGGGCTCCAGAGTTGAGGGTCAGTGATGAAGAGATGTTGCTGCCCATTCTAACCAACTGGTGTCTGCTTGACAGGAAGTCCAGAATCCAGCTGCACAGTGAGCAGTTTAAGGCCAGAGCCCAGAGTTTGACATCAAGCTTGGAGGGCACTACGGTCTTGAATGCTAAGCTGTAGTATACAAACAGCATTCTCACATATGTGTTAATTTTTTCAAGGTGGGAGAGAGCAGTGTGTAGTGTAGATGCAATGGAGTCATCAGTGGAGAGATTGTTGTGGTATGGAAACTGCAGTGAGTCCAGTGAGGGAGGCCGCACAGAGCAGATGTAATCTCTGATTAGTCTCTCAAAGTGTTTGCTGATGATGGGGGTCACAGCATCAGGACACAAATCATTTAAGCAAGTTATTTTGGATTGCTTTGGTACAGGCAGAAAGATGGATGTTTTAAAGCATATGGGGACCACAGACAAGGAGAGGGAAAGGTTGAAAATGCCCGTAAAACACCAGCCAGTTGGACCCGCAGCTTTACAGATATTCACTCATCGGAAGGATCGGGATACATCTGCTACAGATATGGAGAGTGAACTAACCTCTGTAGCTTCGGCCACGAGAACTCTATCCACGAGGGCGGTGTTATTTCCCTTGAAACAAGCATGAAAAGTATTAAGCTCATCTGGGAGAGAGGCAGCTGTGTTGGCGGCAGAGTTTTTATTCCCTTTGAAGTCCATGATGGTATTAATTCCCTGCCACATGCTTCTAGAGTCAGTGGTGTTGAACTGTCCTTCAATCTTGTTCCTGTACTGGTGTTTGGCTGCTCTGATAGTTTTGCGGAGAGCATAAAGACTCCAGGTTCAAATATGATGAAGGGATTTCAAAACCAGAAACATTGTGATTATTCACAAATGTGGTAGAAAACTCACTAATAATCTTGGAATTCATCATATGACACAGACATGCAGGTGGGTGAGATTTAGCAGTCTGACATGGGAAAGAATCCCCAAAAATTACAGATTTGAGGTCAAAGAAATTTGCATCACAAACATCAACATAACAGATGCCATAAGATAAAATTAAATCCAAAGTATGTCCATGATCATGTGTTGGACCCTTTACAGATCGAAAAAGATTCAAAGAGTCAAAAAGATTCAAAGTCTTTCACCAGAGGTTCGGATGGACAGCAAACATGAATGTTAAAATCCCCCATGATTAAAAACTTGTCAAATTTCAATAAAATTCCTAACAAGAATTCAGAAAAGTCCTGAATAAAGTCTTTGTTAATTTTAAGTGTTTTTAAAAAACAGAAGCCAAACCTCCACCTCTGCTGGCAGCTCGAGGAGAGTTAACAAATTTATATTCCGAGGGAAGGAGGTCAGCAAAAGGGCTTAAATCACCGGTATTTCTCTTGCTTCCATACCACCAAACCCCACCCATCCTCTTTCCATCCCATTCCTGCCCCCACGAGGCTGGGTGGTTGTCACACAAACCAGCTTCAGGGAAGGGACGCGGAGACAGGGTGAAACTCAAAAGGTAAGGCTTTTAATCTTTCCAAAATAATGACAGACGTGAACACACAGAAATGTAGCAGCTTCTAGGTTGCTTGCCAAGACGAGACTGGCGCACACTCTCTCTCTTCCCTGGAGGCACTGGTGCTCTCTTTATGCCGCTCTCCCCATACTCACTAAAATTAGAGACAGGTGTTAGACATCATTTAGCTCAGGTGCAAGCGCCCTTACCGCTTTCTCCCTTCGGACGGGCGCTTGACCACGCCCCCGCCGCCACATACCCCCACCGCCCGACTCAGGCCGGGGCGTCATCCGGCCTGTCTACCACTCCCCCCCCATTTCTGGAGAGGAAGTCGGCGACAGCCATCTGCACCCCCGGTCTGTGGACCAGCTCGAACTTAAAAGGCTGGAGAGCTAGATACCAACGGGTGATCCGGGCGTTGGTATCCTTCATGCGGTGGAGCCACTGCAGTGGGGCGTGATCCGAGCAGAGAGTGAAGGCCCGCCCCAGCAGGTAGTAGCGGAGTGTGAGGACCGCCCACTTGATGGCTAGACACTCCTTCTCGACGGTGCTGTACTTCGTTTCCCTTAAGGAGAGCTTCCGACTGATATACAGCACCGGGCGCTCCTCCCCCTCCACCACCTGCGAGAGTACGGCCCCCAGCCCTCTGTCTGAAGCGTCCGTCTGTAATAGGAAAGGGAGAGAGAAGTTAGGTGAATATAAGAGCGGCCCTCC
The DNA here is from genome assembly GCA_032164185.1 of Moxostoma hubbsi. Lineage (NCBI taxonomy): Eukaryota > Metazoa > Chordata > Actinopteri > Cypriniformes > Catostomidae > Moxostoma > Moxostoma hubbsi. The sequence goes on along the minus strand of JAVLUX010000011.1, from coordinate 6,783,344 downwards.
ACAGAGTGCGGCTTTAACTCGTGTAAACGCCTGTTGGCACTGCTCCGACCATTGGACCGGATCTGGAGCCCCCTTTTTAGTGAGGTCAGTCAGCGGGCTGGTGACGTCCGAATAATTAGGCACAAATCTTCTATAATAGCCAGCCAGCCCCAGGAACTGCCTCACCCCCTTTTTGGTCTTAGGTCTAGGGCAAGTCGCAATCGCCGCGGTCTTATCAATTTGGGGGCGCACCTGGCCATGACCCAAGTGGAACCCCAGATACCGTACCTCCACACGCCCAATCGCGCACTTTTTGGGGTTTGCTGTGAGTCCCGCCCGCCGCAGCGACTTCAAGACCGCCCTCAGGTGTTGTATATGCCGCTGCCAGTCATTACTATAGATTATGATGTCGTCTAAATATGCAGCGGCGTAAGCGGAGTGTGGCCGGAGGATACGGTCCATCAGATGCTGGAACGTGGCTGGGGCTCCAAACAAACCGAACGGAAGTGTCACAAATTGGTGTAATCCGAACGGCGTTGTGAAGGCTGTTTTTTCACGGGAAATTGGTGTCAAGGGGATCTGCCAATAACCCTTTGTTAAGTCCAGGGTCGAATAAAAGCGAGCCGTACCTAACCGATCGAGCAGTTCATCAACCCGGGGCATTGGGTACGCGTCAAATTTAGACACCGCATTGACTTTTCGATAGTCGACACAGAACCGCACCGACCCGTCACTCTTGGGGACAAGAACGACCGGGCTGGACCAGTCGCTGTGGGACTCTTCTATTACCCCCATATCGAGCATCGCATTCAATTCGTCCCGAACAACTTTTTTCTTGTGCTCGGGGAGGCGGTAAGGGCGGCTACGAACCACCACCCCCGGCTCGGTCTCGATGTGGTGCTCGATGAGGTTCGTACGACCCAGTAGAGGAGAAAACACGTCTGCAAACTCCCTTTGCAACTTGGCAACCTCTGATCGCTGGCACGGGGAGAGGTGCTCTCCACAAGTGACCGGGGCATTGTGATCGGGTTTTGGACTAACCTCCGGTCCGAGCTCCGCCCTCTCTGGAATTACCGTAGCCAGCGACACAGGGACCGCCTCCCTCCACAATTTAAGGAGATTGAGGTGGTATATTTGACGCGCGCCCCCCCTATCGGTTCGCTTAACCTCATAATCGAGATCCCCCACTCGTCGTGTGACCTCGAAGGGCCCTTGCCACTTTGCGAGTAATTTGGAGCTCGATGTAGGAAGCAATACAAGAACTTTATCTCCCAGTGCAAATTCCCTCAGCAGCGTTCCCCTGTCGTACAGTCGGCGTTGGCGTTCTTGAGCCCTGAGCAAATTCTCCTGTGTTAGTTTCCCCAATGTGTGGAGTTTTGCTCTGAGATCAAGAACGTACTGAATTTCATTCTTACTATTCGAAGGCCCCTCCTCCCAGTCTTCACGTATGATATCTAAGACACTGCGTGGGCGTCGACCATACAGTAGCTCAAACGGAGAGAAGCCGGTTGAGGCTTGCGGGACCTCTCGCACTGCAAACAACAGGGGATCGAGCCATCTGTCCCAATTTTTCGCATCCTCGTGTACGAACTTACGAATCATGTTCTTGAGGGTTTTATTAAAACGTTCCACTAGGCCATCTGTCTGTGGATGATACACGCTAGTGCGAATCGATTTAATGCCCAACAGATCGTAAAGTTCGCGAAGTGTACGTGACATAAATGTTGTGCCTTGATCGGTGAGGATTTCTTTTGGAACCCCCACCCGGGAAATTATTTTGAAGAGTGCCCCAGCAACACTACGTGCTGAGATGTTGTTTAGAGGCACTGCTTCCGGATATCGTGTTGCGTAATCCACTAGGACTAACACAAAGCGATGTCCCCGTGCTGTCCGCTCTAATGGCCCGACGAGGTCCATTCCAATTCTTTCAAAGGGTACCTCGATTAGCGGAAGAGGGCGCAATGGCGCTTTTGGGGTGGCCGGTGGATTTACCAGCTGGCATTCGCGGCAGGCCGCACACCACCTGCGGACGTCACCGCTAATACCCGGCCAGTAAAAACGGGCCATTAGACGGAGAAGTGTTTTTCTTTCTCCTAGGTGACCTGCCATGGGATTATAATGAGCCGCTTGGAATAGCATTTCCCGGCGGCTCCGTGGAATCAATAACTGAGTAACATTCTCTTTTGACTGAGTGTCCTGCGTCACTCTATATAACCGATCATTTATAATTGCGAAATAGGGATAGGCGAGGGCGATGTCCGGTTGAAGACGCTGTCCATCAACCGTCTTCACCTGGTCGAAGGCGTGCTTAAGGGATTCATCCCGTGACTGTTCCAAAGGAAAATCCGCGTTAAGGAATTCCCTGCGGAGAGGAGGGGTGGAAGGTCCGCCCCTTCCCTCGTCATCCCGATCCGTAACGGTCGAGGATGGCCCCGGCTCCGCCTCCCCTGCCAAAGAATCGCACATCGCACATCTCCCTATTTTAGTGCAGGACCCATCCTTACAAATACTCCCCAATAATTCCCTAAATGCAGGCCAATCGGTTCCCAAAATCAGAGGATGGGTGAGGCGGGAACTAACCGCTGCCTCTACTCTATGTTTTCTCCCTCGTAATTTAATTAACACAGTCACCATCGGATAGTTGTGAACATCCCCATGCACACACCTCACCCTTACCCGCTTCGCCGTGCTCAAAGCCCCGGGTTGAACCAAGCGTTGATGGATGGTGGTCTGATTACAACCAGTATCCAGCAAAGCTTGGTGTGTACCCCCCTGGATTCTTACCGGAATCCGGTACGCTCCAGCCCGATCGGGGGCGACATGCGGGGGATCGGAGACCCGAACCACCGTCCCCACCTCCATCATCGGACACTGATCCCGGAAGTGGCTCGGGTCACCGCATCTCCAGCAGGCCGGCCCAGGCGCGACACCCGCACCTGCCTCGGCGGACGCCCCCACCTGAGGGGGAGAGCGGCTGTAGGTTGTGGTGAAGGGCCGGGACGAGACTGACGGACGCGATGTTGGTCTCAGCCAGGCTCCTCGCCTGCGGGGGGCAGGAACGGGACCTGGAGAGAGGACAGAGGGAGAGGGTTGAGGGGCAAGGGGAAGAGCGGAAGAAAACACAGGGGGAGGGGGAAGAGAGAGAGAGAGAGAGAGCTCATCCGCCCTCGGGATCACTGCCATGTGGTCCTCCGCTAACTGGACGGCTTCCTCCAGCGACGCCGGGCGGTGGCTCTGGACCCACTCCGCCGTTTTCGCTGGCAACCGATGAATGAACTGCTCCAGCACCACCTGATCGAGAAGTCCCTCGACTTCGCGGTCCCCCACTAACAGCCACCTTCGACAGGCATCACGGAGCCGCTGGGCAAAGGCGAACGGGCGGTCGGTCTTCTCCAGCTTCATAGCGCGGAATTGTTGTCGGCTTTCCTCAGGGCTCCGACCAACCCGTTGCAAGATGGTTTTTCTGAGGTCCCGATAAACCAGGAGGCTTGACGCCGGCAGTTGCTGAGCCGCAAGTTGGGCTTCCCCGGACAAAAGTGGAATTAGGCGAGCTGCCCACTGAGACTGCGGCCAACCCCATATCTCAGCAGACCGCTCAAAGAGATCGAGGAAGGCTTCTGCATCATCGCTCGCCCCCATCTTCTGTAACGTGATCGGGGGCGGCATGGCGTGAGTGTCCGGGGTTGCGGCTGTGGCTGGTGTGGCCTCCTGGCTGAGCAGGCTCCGGATGGCAAGTCGATCCTCCGCTTGAGCCCGCATGATTTCAAAAAAATCACCGATCTTGGTCCTGCCTGAGCTCAAGCAGAGACTGCTGGTGGCTCTGATGTAACGTAGCGAGGGACTGGAGAACTTCGGCCAGTTGGGAGGACTCTACGGGGTGACCCTTCTCCATGGACGGATATATTTTCTTTTAATTTAAGTCCTGGGTTTCGGCACCAGTGTCACACAAACCAGCTTCAGGGAAGGGACGCGGAGACAGGGTGAAACTCAAAAGGTAAGGCTTTTAATCTTTCCAAAATAATGACAGACGTGAACACACAGAAATGTAGCAGCTTCTAGGTTGCTTGCCAAGACGAGACTGGCGCACACTCTCTCTCTTCCCTGGAGGCACTGGTGCTCTCTTTATGCCGCTCTCCCCATACTCACTAAAATTAGAGACAGGTGTTAGACATCATTTAGCTCGGGTGCAAGCGCCCTTACCGCTTTCTCCCTTCGGACGGGCGCTTGACCACGCCCCCGCCGCCACAGTGGTCTAATGCCCAGGTCCTAACTCTGCCTCTCTCCGCTAGGTCTGGTTTTGGGCTTTGGGCTGGTCTGTTGGAGAGGCGGGGATCTAGGGCATTTCCAGGACCATTGCCCCTTAATGGAGGTGATTACGCTGGTCCGGATTCCCAACGCTCCACAGGCTGCCCCGATCGAGCTGGGACATATCGGATACCAGTGAGTACCCAGGGGGAAACATTTCAAGCTTTGGTGGATTCTGGCTTTACTCAAACCTCCATACATCATCGTTTGGTACTAGACAGGGCATTGGGGACAAATTGTTGGGTGAAGGTGCGGTGTGTGCATGGGGATATTCACACATATCTGTGGTTACCACTGAGATACTATTCAGGGAAAGAAAACAGAGTGGAGGCCACAGTTAATTCCCACCTCACTCATCCGCTAATTTTGGGGATGAATTGACCTGATTTCAAGAATTTGTTTTGGGAAATATGTGCAATGGGTCCTGGGAAATAATGCCTTTGTGTGTGACATGCGATTATATGGCTGGGGAGGCGGTGCCAGGCCCTCTACATCTGCTCCGCATCAAAGTGATGCAAGGAGGAGCTTCGCGCCCTCAGGGAGTTCCCTGAAGAGGATTTCCCTCTAAAGCAGTCACATATCGAATCACTCAAACACTAATTTGACCAAGTGAAAGTAATCTATGGTCAACAGCTCTAGCATAATGTCATGCTCACATATCTTTTTTCAATGATCAAAGATTGGTTGTATTGAGTGACACAAACAAAAGAAAATACAAACCAGATATTAGTCCTGAATAATCGTCAGGAAGCTCTTTTACAGGCAGCTCACCATAATCTAGTGGCTGGCCATTTAGGTTAGGAAAGATCACTTAACTGAATTATAGCCCGTTTTTTTGTCCAGTCATAAACATGGGCTTTCGCAGGTGGTTTGTGGCGTGCCGTTAAAGTCTGTTGGTGAATCTACCAACCACCCCAAAAGTGGCATTTCACACTACTGTTAATCGAGGTACCCTTTGAAAGAATTGGCATGGACCTCATCGGGCCATAAGAATGGACCACACATGGACATTGTGTAGGATATTAGGTGCAGAAGAGCAAACAATTGCTGCAATATGACTTTAATCTAGAAAACCCAACCTTTTAATCCTGGAATGGGTTAGGAATTCTTCATCATAAATTAAAAGATTCTGCTCGACTAGAGAAGTCTAGCTGAAGCTTACATTTGGCCTATAAAACAAACAAAAGGAACTTGTCCAGATAGCACATGACTTGAAAACTGGCTTCTGAAGAAAACCCCACCGTTTCAGGGGCAGAGGTTACAGGCAATAAAAGACAGAGAACACACTCCCTGGAAACCCTGAGAAAGGCATACAACACACATTGTTTTTGTCCTTCGATATAAACCAATTTGCTACACTTAAACTAGACTCATCAGATCACGAGACCTCGTGATCATTATTCTGCAAACAGCAGCTAAAACGGAATCCATGATCATTTCACACAAAATACCAGTACTTGTGATTTAACCCTCTAAATTGTACAGAATGCAATTGGATCCAAAATGTACACAAATCCAAAAATGACTGAATGACCTATGATCACTTTTATAACGGACAAATTAATGATTATGTTCCTTTTAAAATATGTGTAGTGATTTGTAATCACTTATGACTGTCAAATCGATGATTATAATCTTTAATCTTGTGTTATTCGTGTCATTTTTATGAAGAATATTGTTTACTATCATTGCAATTCTCTCTGCATTTCAGGAATGTTTATATTAATAAATCTTTTATATATTCACGTAAGGACTGGCAACGAGAGAGGATCTAAGTGAAGCATTTTATTTAACTAAAAACAAGAAAACTCTGAATAAAGAAAACCATGGGGAACTTGGCACAAAAACAGCAAAACATATTAAACATGAAATAACAGACGAAAAGACAGGGGGAAACAAGGGCTTAAATATACAAGGGGAAACAAGGAACACCTGGGAAAACAATCAGAGAAAGGGAATCAATCAGGGGGAAGACCAATAAGAAAAATAAACTACAAAAGGACTACAAAAACCAGAAAGGAAACAGGAACAAAACAGGAACTAAACTAAACTTCAACATAAAAGCACAAAAACAAAAGACAATAGTGAACATGACAATTCAGTTATATCCATGATATAATAGGCCATGATTTAACCTGCACTAATTTGAGCAGGAAATTTGTAATAACCCTTTACACAAAGGATTGTAAATCAACTTTGAAAAGGACAGACCAGTTGACTGTGACTCTGAAAAGCCACTTCTGATTGCTCAGGACATCTTTGGGGAGTGGCCAATTTCAGCTCAAATGTTTCCTACCGACGAGGGACGCTCTCCTCAGTCTCCTCTCTTCTTCGGCTCTCTTACTCTTCATTTCCTCTGCAACTCCTCATTCCTCTGTGCTCTTGCCTTTGTGGCTTGCAGCCTCTGAGTCATGTAGAGTCCAAGGAAACTCTGGACCCCGAAGTCCAGAGGAAGCCTCTCACTCTGTGCTCCATGGTTCTAGCAGAGGCTATTTACACTAACTCTGCCCACCACTGCTCAGACTAAACTCAAGACAGCCATGACTGATTAATTTGTGGTCAACTGCTGATCAAATGAAGGCAGGCATATTTGAATTTTTGTGATGGGGCAGAGACACTAAACTAGTTAACGTGTTAGACATTTAATGGACATTTAAAAAGTGACTATTTACAGTACATGCCAATAGTCTGGTGGAAACACAGGATTGTACAGCAAACTGCGCCCCCAATTAAAGCTGTAGTAGGTCTAGGTGTAATGATGGTATGTGTAGGTGTTGTCATGCTGGAGATCTGGGTTCAAATCCCACCCCTTGATATACTTTTCCCATGTCTTAACTCTTAATATTTCCTATAATACTACTTATAGTAATACAAAAAAGAGATTCCTTGCAGTGACTTGGTCACAGTGAGGGTTGGGGAGTTGAGAGAAGGATTTGAGAGAGTTGAGAGAAAAATTAACCATGGTTTTACTTTAGTAATATAGTGTAGTAACCATATGTTTTGGTGGAAACTATATAGTTCTGATGTACTAACCATGGTGTTACTACAGTTTGTGGTTACTATGATGTTACTAGAAAAATACCATGTTGAAACTCTGGTTACTGTAGTAAAACCATGGTTCATTTTTGTAAGGTAGGGTTAGAGGTAGGGATTGGTGTAGATGTCTGTGGGACTATAAATAATCACAAAAATTTGACAGTGATGCCCATATACTGTATGTTAGTATTTAAACAGGGGAGTAAGAGTATATGACAACTTTTGCATTAGAGTGCAAGCAGCATCTAATGTTATTTGCACTTAGTGGAAAGAAGATGCTTTTTTTGCTTTTTACACTTAGTGAAAATAGCATCTGTCGCTATTTGCAATTAGTGTAATTAGCATCTATCACTATTTGAACTTAGAGCATATAGCCTCTGCCTCAAAAAATAAATTATGTCCCTTGGTCAGGGGTGACCAACCCTGCTCCTGGTGAGCTACCTTCCTGCAGAGTTTAGATCCAACCCTAATCAAACACACCTGAACCAACTTATCAAGGTCTTTAGGATTACTTGAAAATGACAGGCAGGTGTGTTGATTAGCATCTAAGTTAGTCATCTTTTGCTGGAATGGGTGTAGCCAAACTTTTGTCACCCATGATATGAACAGAGGCTTACTCCCAGTTAATTAGCAAGTTAATTGTGGACAACCGTGGATAGCAGCCGTAACATTACAGCTTGTTATTATATAATTACATTAGAATCTTGAGATCAACCATTTTATTACACAGTTTTAGGTAAAAGCCGTCCCACAGCTGAAGAGTAAACCTAATGCATATGTAATGTAAATCCATCTCCACACTTGATCACTATTCATGATAGTAAGAATGGCAAACAATCTGCATAATTCGACACAATTTTAGGTAAAAGTGGGCCTGCGACTGATTAGCAAAACTATTTAAACACAATAACATTAGCAATAAGGTTAGCAGAGGCCTACAGCTGTGCACTGGGTGTACACCGTAGCTACTTTTGCAGTTTTCAGTCTCTTCCAATCAGAGTGATAAATGATGAGCCGACTGGTTGCACTGTTGTTCTGTACATTTACTGCATTTGTAGAGATCTACTTTTTGACCTCTGGATCACCTTCATCATTACTGGACTCTACTTTGCAGTGCATCCATGTTTCCTTTGTTTTCCACAAGAATTCTGGCCCTGTTAACCATGTCTTGTTGTTCAGAAGCAGTCAGTCCTCTAGACGCATCATCTGCAGAATTTTGTGATGTATGAATATACCGCCATTGTGTTGTGTTTGATGCTTCCCTAATGACAGAAATTCTGTTGGCCACAAAGGTTTGGAATCTCTTATTTTCATTTTTGATGCATTTCAAGACTGTGCTGCTGTCAGTACAGAAACAGGATTCTTCTAATTGAAGCTGCAATTCAGTTTTTACCATCTTGTCTACCCCCAACAGCCAAGACAGCACCAGTGAGTTCTAAATAATGGATGTTACTGGTTTAAGGGGTGACACTCTGGCTTTTCCAAGAAGGAAACAAACATGTACATCACCTGGTTCATTCTGTAACCTCAGGTATGTTACTGTGCCAAACCCTCCTTCGCTGGCATCAGCAAAATTGTGCAGCTGGGTGTGGATAGGTGGTCCAAAGTCATGTGGTTCAAGCACCTGCTCCCTTGGAACCTCGAAAGCCCTTTCAGGTAATTCAATCAATTGATCCATTGTTGTCTTAGGCCTTGCAGAATTTCTTCATCCCAGCCATAAATCTTCCAGCACAACTCTTGTAAAAATGTGCTTGGCTGGAAGAGTAACTGCTGCAAGGTACCCTAAAGGATCCTGCACTGAGCTGGCAACTGATAAAATCCCCTGTCGAGTTTGCATCCAATCTTTGCAGTCCATGCAGAAGTTTAATGTGTCACTTTACATACACAATTGGAGACCCAAGGCTCTTTCCATTGGGAGATGGTCTCTGTCTAAATTGAGCTCACTGAGTGGTCCTTCTCAAGAATTGCTTGGAGGACTTCATGACTGTTGCTGATCCACTGTGTAAGATGAAAGCCTCCTTTCTGGCAAAGGTCACCAATGTCATTAACAATCAGTATTGTTTTCGCCACAGATGGTGAGCTTTTCAGGCAGTTATTCACATACTGTAGAAATTTCTATGCACAGTGTCAATCACTTCCTACATAAAGCTGCCCTGGTGGTTGTCTGCAGTCTTCCTCAAAGCGTAGCATGCACAGCTGGGTGGCGACACTACTCCAAATAAGTGTACAGTCATCCTGTGTTCTGCAACTTCTTTGGTTACATTTCCATTGGGTCACCTTATGAATTGAAGAAAGTCATTGTCTTCCTCTGCCACTTTGACTTGGATTTTACATCTAAAACATGGATTTTACATCTGACATAAAGGCAATGGGTTCTTGTCTGAATCTTAAGAGCACTACTATTAAGGAACTTGTAAGGTTCGCACCCTGCAGAAGTTGTTCATTTAAGGAGGTTCCTATGAACATAGCTCCACAGTCAAAAACAACCCACAACTTGCCTTTGCCTGGGTGGTAAACCCCATGATGAGGAATGTAAAACACATTTTCACCACAGCTTAGTTTATCCTGTGGTACTATTTCAGCATAACTATTGTTGATGACATTCTCAAGAAATTCTGTGTACTCATGGTGGAATTTTTCATTCCTGTCCATTTTCTTGCTTATTCCAATGAAGTGCTGTTGAGCAACACAATGGTTGTTTGGCATTGTCACCTCTGTTTTTGAATGGCCATTTTAAACTGTAATTACCATCTTGCCACTTCACAGATTGCTCCATAATTTCAATTAATTTTGTTTCCACTCTTGACATTTGTTCTTTGTCCTCAGTAAATCTTTCATTGAAATCATACCTTGGCTGTTCACCACATCCCATGTTTCCAGCAACTTTGAAGCTTTGTACCAATTAACAACTCAACTTCAGCATGGATTTCAGGGATGTCAGTGTAATCAAGGTAGGTCCACTTTCTGAGGGTTTCCGGTATGATGATGTTTGCTGTACTCACCAGCATCATTTTTTGTGTGTAAACACTTGGAAGCCTGTAGTACCCTTTTCCAGTAAGGCTAGATATTTCTAGTTAATTTACAAATGTATGTTGACACAGATATCGTTGTGCTCATTGTTAACAAATATAGCTTTGATCTTTTCCAAGCCAGGTTCATCTTTTGCATCAGAGCTTCAGAGCAGAAGTTAGAGGTTGACCCATTGTCTAGAAACACACATGTCTGAATCACTTTGCAGCCTTTTATACTTTCACCTGAACTGGAAGAATTGGGAGCATTCCATTGCTACCGGCCCCTGTCTGGCTTCCAAAGACTTGAGTTGACACAAGTGTACTGTTTACAGTTGGTACAGATTCACTGGAGTTTATGCCATTGGTTTTTACTGCCTTGTACATTTTTTTTGAGTGAATTTGTAAAGCTGTTGGATGGTTCTGTTGGCATTTTCACAGGTTATGCACTTATCACAATTCTTGCTCAAATGCCCAGTGGTGAAACACCCAAAGCAAGCTCCTTTTTCCTTTAAGAAGTTGATTTTGCTTTTGGCAAATTGTTGATGTCACGATTCCCATTGTCTGTCTTGTGTTTTTCCCTCACCTTCACTTTAAACTACGTTTCCCACAATTCCCGGCCCTCATCACATCCAACCTTCCCTCATTGTATGCACCTGTCTATTGTTAACCTTGTGTATTTAAACCCTGTTGTTTTCCCACTCAGTGTCGATCGTTGAATGTTGTTTCCAGCCCGAGTTCCTGTTTGTTCCTAGAGTTCCAGCCCGAGTTCTTGTTTGTTCCAGTCGTGTTTATTTTCCTTTGTTTGTTATTTTGTTTGTTCCAGTGTTCTTGTTGTCTGTTTTTTTTATCAGTTAATAAAGCTGCACCTAGATCCTCACTCTGCATCTGCTCCATTCGTAACAGAACGATTGAACCAACAATGGATCTAGCAGCTCAGCAGGCGAGCTACCGGCTACTCTGCCTCAAGCAAGAGGACCGCCCAATAGAGGCCCACGTCCGTGAATTTCTGGAGCTGGCTTACACTTCCGACTTCCCCGAGTTTCCTTTGGTGGCCTTTTTCAGAGGGAATCTCAACAGTTTGCTGAGGGAGCTGTTGCCACAAGCGACCCCGCGCTGGACGCTCTGCAATTTCGTGGAAGAGACCCTGAGGATCTGCGGCTCTCCATTTACTGTGGACGTTGCGGAGGAGGACCCTACCTCTCCTCCCACAGTGGTCACCCCCCAGCCTTCCATAACTCGTCCCTCCACGCCTGCCACATCCAACGTGTTGCCAGCCTCATCTGTCCGGAGGAGGAGGAGAAGGGGAAAGGCTTCTGCTTTTCAGTCTCCGCCTGCCATGGCCAACGAGCCAACGCCCACGCCTGCCACGGCCAGTGAGCTGGAAGTCTCGTCCGTCCCAGAGCCAGCGTTGCCAGCCTCGTCTGTCCCAGAGCCAGCGCCAGCGTTGCCAGCCTCGACCGTCCCAGAGCCAGCGCCAGCGCCTGTAGCCTCGACCGTCCCAGAGCCAGCGCCAGCGCCTGTAGCCTCGACCATCCCAGAGCCAGCGCCTGTAGCCTCGACCGTCCCAGAGCCAGTGCCAGCGCCTGTAGCCTCGACCGTCCCAGAGCCAGCGCCTGTAGCCTCGACCGTCCCAGAGCCAGTGCCAGTGCCTGTAGCCTCGACCATCCCAGAGCCAGTGCCAGCACCTGTAGCCTCGATCGTCTGGAGGAGGAGAAGAAAGTCTCCCAGGGCTCCGCCTCTCGAGCCTCCCAGATCTCAGCCTCTCGAGCCTCCCAGGGCTCCGCCTCTCGATCCTGCCAGAACTCCGCCTCTTGAGCCTGCCAGGCCTCCGGCTTTTTCGGCTCTGTCCCCTGAGCCTTCCACGGCTCCTCCCTTGAAGTCTCCCTTGGCTCCGACTTCCATGCCGCTAATCCTCAGGCCTTCCATGCCTCCAGAGCCGTCCACTCCTACGGAGCTTTCCACGCCTCCAGTGCCTTCTACGGCTCCACCCCTGGAGCCTACCATGGCTCCGCCTTTGAAGTTGGCTCCTATGGCTCCGCCTTCTGGGCCTTCCACATCACCTGAGCCCCCCAGGACTCCGCCTTTTATGGCTCCGCCTCTCGAGCCTTCCTTGTCACCAGAGCCTACCACGTCACCAGAACCTTCCACGATTCTGCCCCTGAAATCCTCCACGGCTCTGCCTCCCTCGGCTCCGCCCCTTGAGCCTTCCATGGCTCCGCCTTCTACAGCTCTGCCCTTGAAGTCCTCCTCGGCTCTGCCATCTATGGCACCACCCACTAAGCCTCCTTGGCCACTTGACCTGATCCCTGTCCCGTGGCCTTCTCCCAGGCCTCCTGACCCTGTCCCTCCTGAATCGTTCCCTGTCCTACGACCACCTCCCAGACCCCCTGACCCGTCACCTGTCCCGTGGTCACCTCCCAGGCCTCCCGACCCGTCACCTGTCCTGTGGTCTCCTCCCAGGCCTCCTGTCCCTTCTGAGCCATTCCCTGTCCTGCGGCCACCTCCCAGGCCACCTGAACCTTTCCCTGTCCTGCGGCCACCTCCCAGGCCCCCTGAACCTGTCCCTGTCCTGTGGCCTCCACCCCGGCCTCCTGACCCACTCTGTCCGTCTGGTCTCCGCCCCCCCCCCCCCCCAACCTCCTGACCCAGCCCCCACCTCGAGGTCATCCCCTTGGTCTCCCTGGTCCCCGTGGTCTGTCCGTATGCCCCTCGTGCCCTCCTTCATCTGCCCACCCACCCACCCTGAGCCCCCTTCACTCCTGGGTTGTTGTGTTTTTTTTTCAGTTAATAAAGCTGCACCTAGATCCTCACTCTGCGTCTGCTCCATTCATAACAGTTGACATCCAGAGAGTGACCTTGTAAACAGAATTGATGTTACTCTTTGTGTCCCTCTATTTGGTTTCTTTTGTCTCCTTGAGTTGTAGTTTGTTAATAGCACAGACATTTGTTGCAAAGTTGTCTCATTTCAATTTTGGTTTTACCATATACACATCCCTTTTGATATGCATTCCCCTATCTGTGGTTTGAATATCCCCTAAAATTGTATCTTGACATTCCACAAATTCAACGTCATTGAAGATTGGTTTGCATTTTTGATTTTCATTAATATTACATGCATTGCTTCTGAACTGTTCCATCAGTTCAAAGGGAAGTTTTGAAATGACAACTTTGAGATTAGCAGATCAGATGCAGTGCATTGTTACATCCACGTAGGAATAAAGCATAACCTTGGAGTAAAAATATATTTACAGCCTTAAAAGCAGGCCAGTTGAGAACTTTTACCACAGAAGCTGATGTGATCTTTGTTTCTTTGCCAAAATGCTCCTGTAGGAGACTTGACCGTTTCAAATTCTTATCCGCAATCATTTGTAAATCGCTTTGCAAAAGGTCTCACGGACGCCCTCTTGTTTATCTTTCCAGAAAATGAAGGCATTCCCCTTAAGTTGCACTCTTCAACACAGTGTTTAAAGGCTTGCATGGAAACATTGAATTTTAAAGGGTCACCTTCAAAAAAAAGGTATTTCTCGTGGAAGTTGGCTTGCCCTTTATTGTATTAGCAAGGCAGATATTTCATTTTGCCTTTGTAAAATCTGTAGTGTGGAATTATCAACTGCATGTGCAAAACTTTCAGTCATTTCTACTCTTGTGACAGGTACGTTTTTATTTTCCATTGGTGTTCTGTAGTTGTAATGCAGTTCAATGGAAAGGAGGAGGCGAGAACCGGCTTGACAATGTAAATAATAGTTTAATGAGAAACTTAAAAGACACAAACACACACACACATGACGGACATGTCCGTAAACGATCACCACAGTCCGCAATTAGCCCGATGAGGGACCGGGTGTGTATAATCCCGACCCGGCCATGCCCTCCGCCCTGTCACAGGAATCCTTGAGCTTTGCATCAGAAATGACCTTTATTTATTTTGGTCTTTGCTCCCCAAAATAGGACTCCATTCCATCTTGATCTGAAAATGATCGCAAAACTGCTAGTTCTGCATCTGAAGCCTCAATCTTGCAATTTGCTCCATTTGTTTGTGTAATGATTCCACCACTTTCTCCAATGCATGCTTCCTTTTCAGCGATGCTGTGCGCAACAGGAGCACAGCTCGCTTTGCTTTGATTTGTACACGCACAATTTCAAAGAAGGCTTCGTTTGATCGGCTTGATCTTGAACTGCTGCGACTTTTAATTGAAACGTTTGATATCACTCTTCCAACATCTGACACACTGTCCGTTGTCCATTTCATTGTCACCCTTAAAATCAACATTCTCAGCAGTAACAACATTTGTACTTGTCAAACATTTGCTGACACTGTGGGAAAATTCATTTGCATCCAGATATTTTTCCATGAACCAAATTTCATGTTTTTCCTTTTCTTCCACAGGCATCAACTCAAGTTGAGTTTTATGTGCATCATTTACGTCATTAATCAACATTTTATATTTGCTGAAGTTGCAGTTCCAGGATTTCAAATCAACCCTTGAACTATATTCAAGTTGGCAGCTTTATTTAGTTTAGATTTTCTTAGTGTCTCTAAATCACTTATTTTAGAAAGCAATGCCTTTGCTGTAAGTTTCACTGATCGTTTTCAGGCAGCATCAGCGGGCACTCCTACCGGATCAGTGCCAGGTGCTGCCTTTTCACACATATTAACCTTTTTAACTTGATTATCCATTTTACCCTTTTATTTCTTTACCACACACAACCTTATTTTCAAACAAACATCAATAAAGCATTTAACGTAAATTGTCTCTTACTTTGAATTAAAACACCAAAACATTGGGATCCTTCGGTCAGGGTATATTCTGGCAAACTGTTTGCCAATCACGTCTAGCAATCGGCAAAGCAAAATGTGGTACACTCCCATTTACCAACAAGCAATGTTTATAACTTGCAAAGCACGATGTTCCTTCCCGTTTTCCCAGCACGATACCATAGAATGGCATAAAGTAAGAGGGGTGAGAAGTAAGAGGCGGGGCACCAGTAAAAACATTTCAAAGTTAAAGTTCACGCAAACAGGTATTAATGACAAGTTTTAGTCAAATATTGATTGTTTATAGCTAAATCCAGTGTTAAAGTAGAACACAAATAATCTGCTGGTTATATTTGGAACATTATAAATCCAAAGTGTACGGTCACTCCCGTGTATTCGTTCAGGGGCTTAAATACACCCGGCGCTGCGTCGGAAGCTATTGATCTTTACCTGGAGCTGTCAAAATAACTGAGAGAAGATGAGTTTTTAGAAGTTTGCAGAAGCACTCCTAATCTGGGTAGACTTGAATTTATTGTATTAAAGCCTATATTTCCTAAATTGCACACAAGCATGAAAACGTATATTAATGTACTTTAAATATTTGTATTATCTTAATGGGCCATGATGAAGCATGTGATAAACAAATATAATGTATAATATAACCTTAATCCTTTTCCAAACAAGATGACTTGTGCCAATAAATATCCCTGTACACCAGACAAAGGAGACACTTTTATTTACTTTGTTTTGAACAATACAGTTGATTTAGCTTTAATAATACAGGTTTGTTGTAAATGTCATTTTATTATATATTTTTTATTTGAATATTTGATTGAATGTGTCAGTTGCTAAGGCTGGTATCACTGGGATTGCATGAGCAGACCAAACTTTGATTTGTCTGGGATCCCAAGACCCTTTCTGAAGTATGTTAATGTGTGTGTTTAAATAAATGCGTTTTTGCTAATTATGTCATGTCATTACTTCTCCTTGTTTGTGAATAAAACACAGAATCAGTTGCTCTTTTTTATTATTATTAAAAATTAAACTACTCATGATTTACTTTTATTTTTGATATTTACATTAAATGTGCAAATTACTACATGGTACTTTGAAATGTTTTTACTGGTGCCCCGCCTCTTACTTCTCACCCCTCTTACTTTATGCCGTTCTATGGTATCGTGCTGGGAAAACGGGAAGGAACATCGTGCTTTGCGAGTTATAAACATTACTTGTTGGTAAATGGAGTGTACCACATTTTGCTTTGCCGATTGCTAGACGTGATTGGCAAACGGTTTGCCAGAATATACCCTGACCTCCTTCAATAGTTCATTTGTTTCAGTTCATTTGTGGGCACACACATTTAATGTCCATGTTCTTATTATGGTTGCACTACCCTTTACCTCTTTCCATTTGGCCTTGGTCCAAAGAAACTTTCATCCTCTGTCCGACGTTCCTTCCCTTCACTGGAGTGTCCATTCTCCATCCGCACTGCGTCCAGCCGCCCACACATGACAATGATGTCCACTCCGATGTCCGTCACTGCACATAATGTACCCGCGGTTCCACCTCCTCGGGTCTCTCCGTTTCCCCAGCGTGATCCGTGGTTGGGATGAACAACAAACAGCAAATCCAAACTAATCCTAATGTTGCAATAACTCAGTGGAATGTGTTTTTGAACAAAATGTTGGCGGCTTGGCGCACCGTTTGATTTTTCGGTCCAGCGATGTATGCTTGTGCTCCGGTGTAGATGTGCCCAAAAAACTTTCAAAAGGACAAAACTAAAAATTGGATTTGCCAATCCATTTATTTTCAAACTAAAACTCAAATTAGAACAAAGTAGGCTATCTCCCCAAAATAAAAAAATACCACTGCTGCGTCCCAATTCGCCTACTTATACTATGACCTAAAAGTATGTACTCTTTTTTTTGAAGAAAAGGTACATACTTTTGAGTGTGTAGCAAAAGAGTATGCACGTTCTGGGACATACTACGAAGACGTCATGCAATGGAAGAGAACGTGGTTGCCTAGTTACGCACACCGCGACAGTTAAACAAACATTCTACATTCCATTCATTCTTATATGTCCAATATAATTAGTGGTGCATCACAAAGGCAAGGCATCACTAATTGTTATTGCACATGCGTATTTTCTTTACTATTCCCACCTTTTTTTCTTCATCTATTTTTCCACAATTTGTTTGCAATGTGTTCTACCAAATTGAGGAGAGAAGCAGGGCGTCGTCCTAGATCTACCAGACGCAGGTCTTTAGTGAGGCGGCTGGTGCTGACGATCATGTGCAATAATGTGTGTAACAATGAAAGCTACTTATTTTCTGAGTTAAGATATGTAAAGTATATAGTATAAAAATTGTTTAACGTATTTTATACTTATGTATATTACACACATATACCCCTATAAAAATGAACCATGTTTTTACTATAGTAAAAGTGGAGTAACCATGTTTCTTATTTTTTTTGTTGGACTGATTATCATTTGTACAGCCCCAGTATTACTAAAATAAACAAGTTCCCATGGTTAAACTATGGTTAGTGTAGCAAAAGGTGTTTATTTTCATAAGTGTATCAAGTAAAGTATAAATCTAGGACAGAAACATCAAAAGAATAAATACATAAAAAAGACAGGACACTTGCATGATACTGTACTAGAGCCTTTTTATTTATTTATTATTTATTTATTTATACAAATGTCAATGACCGCTACTTACTCAAAACCTTTGATAGCCGCGTTTCTCTTCCCTGTGAAAAGGGCGTCGTTGGCAATGCGCAGGTTAATGAGGCGCTCAGTGTCTTCGTCGGACCCTACAAGATAAATACGGTACTTTTTTTGCACAACACAAATCCATTAATATTATGAGACAATAAAATATAACTTTAATTAGCGCTAAACGTTTAAGTTCTTACACTTAAAAACTGAGGGCGCATCTCCGCTGCCGCATCCGGCCGCCATGTTTGCATCATCTCAAAGCTCCTCCCTCCCGCACGCAATGGGTTGTGGGCAATATTAGCCGTTAGAGTGTGCATCGATCTGCACTTCGGATTCTGACCGGAAATAGTAGACCATCCGGGTATCTTTGGAACACTCATTTCAACATACTACGATTTGGGACGTACTAATTCTATTTTCGAATACTATTTAGGACGGATAGTATGCGAATTGGGACGCAGTACACGTTATGGTCAAAAAACAATAGACCTGGCTGTGTGCCACACCTGTAACAATTAGTTACCATGGCTACCTACAGCACCCCCAAAAGTCACCATTAAAAAGGCTCCAACAACAGTGTTTTGCTGCTTTTTCTTGAGTCCTGAGAGTTGCGTTTTTAGACAGCGGTGCGTCACATTATACATTAACGTTAAATGAGTCACACGAGTTCACTATTGTGTTGTGCTTGATCTTGCTGTTTTGGGAACAAGAACGCGTCTTATGTGAACGACCACACAATTAAAGGATTTTGGGGAGCATTGTGTGTGATGAATTCATGATTTAACATTAATTATTTTCTTTCAGTGTTCACTTGATCCAGGTGGCCATACACTGACTGACAGATTTATAGAAAAAAAAGGACTTAATATTTATCTGATTCTCACCCACACCTATGATATCGCTTCTGAAGACATAGCTTTAACCACTGGAGTCTTATGGATTACTTTTATGCTGCCTTTTTGATTTTTGGGCAAACTACACCTTTAATGTTTTAAAATATAAATTAGAATTACTGGATGTTCCCCTATTCTTGTTATGCTCCAATAAAAATAAAAGTACATAATAAATAAATCTATATGATAAAATGTATTTTTGTTTATGTTTTGATTCATGTTCTTAATTTAGTCATGTCTTTTATTTTTAAATTGTTGTCACGCTTCCTGTTCCTGTTTCATGTCACTTGGTTTCCCTGTCATTTGACTGTCAAGTAACCCTCTTGTTTCACCATGTTTATTAGTTCTGTCTTTTCATTGGTTTATGTTTATGAGTCTTGTTATCAGTTCTATTTTATTAATGGTTCTTGTTTCATTGCCTATATATCTTGTTATTAGTTCAGTTTTCCCATTGGTTGTCATGTTACCCTTGTCTGTGTATATATAGCCCTCATGTTCTCTTGTCCAAGTTCAAGTATTGTTGGTGTAATGTCGTGTCAGTCGTCATGCTGTTAGTCAAGTCCTTGTTTATTGTGAAGTTTATTCAAGTTTAGTTTATGTTCTGGGTTACTGTAGATTCTGTGTTGTTTTCATTTTGGACTCAAGTTTTTGGATTTGTAAATAACCTGTACTTGGGTTCTCACAACATCAATGTCCTTGTACGTTCCTGTCCAGCCTGCTCTGTAACATTACGAATAACAATACAACATAACAAAATAATAATGTAAGGGATATTTACAGCTAGTTAATGTACAATTAATTTTTTTTACAGTAATATATCAAAAAAATTACAGTAATTAGTAATTTACTGTACACAACAATTACAGTAGTTTACTGCTATCAGGTTTTTACAGTAATTAGCTGGGAACAGTGTTGCCAGTATGCTACTGTAGAAACACCATGGCAAGGTCTAACATACACAGGGGGATTACACTCTGCTAATACTCTTGCAGTCACTGCCATGCTCCTCTTTCCTCCTATGGGCTGTTCTGATAACCCCTGTTCCCAAGAGGTCTCCATCATCTGTCATGCTGTACCAACACTCTGCTCTGGTTCCAGTATACTCCGTACACATGCTCATTATGACCAAAGAATCTGACACAAGTGCAGAGAATATAATATTTAAATGATCACAACCAATGCAGGACTATTTGTCATAGTTTATTCAATAATACAGTCTAATTACTTTACATTGAGTTCTTATCCTGATAAACTTAATCTATACAGTTTTTAAATTGTGCATGTAGTAAATGTTTTGATTTAATTTCTGTTGTCTATGCTGGCATGATGTTGATAATGAACAACTTGTTTGTAAGCGCTGAGGTATATTTGATTGGCTGCAATGGGGTTGTGGTTCCATGTGTCATCTTATGTTCCTATGTTCCTGATTGCAAATATTTTGAATAAAGGATAAGAGCCATTATTACACATTTTATGAATGAACATAATCACTTCTGATAACAAAAAAAAATAGTGTTCTTTACAGGGAGGAACTTCCATCACATTAAACATTAATCAAAAATAAATTCGACTTAAACATAAATTCATCTGCCTGGCTACATTGAAGTATTCTGAGAAACAGCTTTATTACTACGCAACATAACGCATATTTATGTTTTATTGTAGGGAAATAATAGTTTAAGTCAATAAATAAATTTAATTCAAATGAAGTATTAATACAGACAAGTAAAATAAAAATCATAAGCATCAATAATTCATCAATGATTAACATATAAATTAATAGATAAAAATGTAGCGTTCTGGACTATGAGGAGAGAAAGTTTATCGAAAGGTTAAGGGAAGTTAATGTACGTAAGATACTCAACCTTGTTTTGTTTCAACCTTATTTAGTTCCAAACCCATGTGACTTTCTCTCATTCTTTCAAATAACAGAAAAGAAGATGTCAGGCAGATTGTTAGTCACTAAACAATCGTTCCCCGTCTGTCGTTCACTTCGACGTTGTGTCGAAGAAGCGACACTAGGGGTCTCTCTTGAGCGCAGAATATGCCTCTGATCTATGAAAAAAGGCCAATGAGAAGTTGGCAGACAGTATTTGCATACCCTGCCCCCAGACATACGGGTATGAAAGCGGGGAAATATGTCGAGTTCATTCAGAAATTTTCTTCGGAGCCGATGGTCGTGTATGCAGTCAGCTGTGAGTCACACACCTGTTCCTGCTTCTGTTCCTCTGACGCTCTGCCTGCTGTTGGATCTACGGCACACTTCAGTGGCTTTTCTCTTTCTCTGCATGGCAGTGCAGCTTGCCCCTGGGTGCTTCGACAGTGCAGAAAACTTAAAAGAGTTTATTGTAAAAGAGTGATTTTCTCTATAAAAGAGAATTTTCATCTAAAAGAGCTTTACACAGCGGCGTTGAATGTCCTCTTCAGGACGTGTCTTTATAAAGATGCCATTCCGCCCCTGTGTAGTTCCTGGATGCGGTAGAGTGCTCTCCGCTTCAGACGGCCACAGGCGCTGTCTCGTGTGTCTGGGCAGCGATCACACTGAGGCAGCATTTGTGGATGGTTCATGCTCTCACTGCGAGGGCATGACCATGGCAATGTTGCAGTCACGGCTCGCTTTCAATAGAAAGCACGCCACTCCAGCCGCCCCCCGCATTGCTCCTTCTTCCTACAGGATTGAGGACGATGCGGCTGGTGCTGGAGGCGATCAAGACTCCCATCCGTGCTCAAGGCAACAGCGGCTCGCCTCACGGCCAGCCTGCCTATCCTCTAGAGCTCGAGGTGGATGAGCTGCTTCGGAGAGCGTGGCATCTGACACTGATGACTCCCCTGGGCTGCCGCCTTCGGGCCAGCACCCCCAGGCTGAGGCTGATGCGCAGATGACTGGCATGCTTTACCGGGCCACCGCCAGCGTGGGGCTGGACTGGAACCCTCCGTCATCCCCACAGCCATCGTGGTTGGATGACTGGTTCCTGGGGTCTGCGCGCCGCTCACAGTCTCGCCCCCCCCACCCCCCTGGTCCCGTTTTTCGCGGAAGCGCACGATAAGCTGACATCTTCATGGAGAGCACCCTTCTCCACTCATCACAAAGCCACTCGCTCATCTGCTCTCGTTACCCTCGACAATGGAGCGGCCCACGGATATACGGCGATTCCCCAGGTGGATAGGCTGTTGCACTCCACCTATGCCCCAGAAACCCTACCACCTGGTGGGGTCACCCTGTGCTCCCTTCTAAGGCCTGTAGAAAAACATTGTCACTCACTGCCAAAATTTACAGCGCCACCGGACATGATGCCATGGCCCTCCTGCAGGTCCACCAGGCCAAGGCACTTAAAGATCTTCACGGGGGTAGCCCTGATCCCGATGTGTTGCAGGAACTGCGCTCAGAGACCGACCTCACCCTCAGAGCCACGAAGGTCACATCACAGTCACTCGGGCAGGCGATGGCCACGCTCGTGGTCCAGGAATGTCATCTGTGGCTGAACTTGGTCGAGATGCGTAAGACCGACAAGGTTGCTTTCTCAACGCCGCTGTCTCACAATTAGGCCTCTTCTGTCGCCAGATTTCAACAGTCCCAGCATGCTGGACACGAACCCCCCACCTTCAGTCCCACGACTGTTCACCGGCTGGCCGGTCCTGAGGAGTCTAGAGGACGCCTCCACTGTACCTCCTCCTCAGTCACTAACCCGCCCCCTGCCGGGTGTGCGGAGCAAGGTAAGTGCTTTGAGTCTTTTCATACGCGTCTTCGCCTCCCGACGCCGTATTACCTGCTCTGCCCGCTGCAAAGCCTTGCCGGGTACTTCAAAAATAATCGTCCCCTTGGTGCCCCTAGCATGGAGTTTGGGTGCGTGGCTTTCACTTCCCAACCCATCTTGCTGGCTGGTCTGGAACATCCGACTCGGTTATGCAATTCAGCTTGCCAGGCCTCCGCCCCCTTTCGCGGGTGTCCACTTTTCCACAGAACACGGCGAGCATTCAAAATTCCTGCATGCGGAAATCGCTACTCTCTTACTCAAAGACGCGATAGAGCCTGTCCCTCCAATCGATATGAAGAAGGGTTTCTACAGCCCTTACTTCATCGTGCCCAAGGAAGGCGGCGGCTTACGGCTGATCTTGGACTTGCGAGTTTTCAACCAAGCTTTGCACAAACTCCCGTTCAAAATGCTCATGCAAAAACACATCTTAACTTGCGTCTGGCATCTATATTGGTTCTCAGCGGTAGACCTGAAGGACACGTACTTCCACGTCTCAATTCTGCCTTGACACCGACTTTTCTATGGTTCACGTTTGATGGCCAGGCATATCAGTACAAAGTCCTCCCCTTCGGCATGTCTCTGTCCCTTCGCGTCTTCACGAAAGTCACAGAGGCAGCCCTTTCCCCGCTCCGAGAAGCCGGCATTCACATACTCAATTACCTCGACGACTGGCTTATCTTGGCCCAACCCCGAGAGTAACTATGCGCTCACAGGGACCAGGTGCTCAGGCACCTCAGCCATTTGGGGCTACAGGTCAACTGGGAGAAGAGCAAGCTCACCCCGGTTCAGAGCATCTCTTTTCTCAACATGGAGTTAGACTCAGTCTCAATGTCAGCACGTCTCACCAACGAGCGTGCACAGTCGGTGCTGGAATGCCTCGCCACCTTCAAGCCAGGCACAGCGGTCCCCTTAATATGGCATCCTCCGCGGTCGCGCCCATGGGGTTGATGCATATGAGACCGCTTCAGCACTGGTTTCAGACTCGACTCCCAAGACGAGCATGGCGCCGCGGCATGCATCGTGTGATGGTCAACCCCACCTGCTGCCAAACATTCAAACCCTGGACAGACCTCTGCTTTTTATGGGCAAGAGTACCCTTGAAGCAGGTGTCCCGACGTGTCTTGGTCACGACCGACGCCTCCAGATTAGTTTGGGGCGGCATGTGCAATGGGCACGCAGTGGTGGGACGTTGGAAAGGGCCCCGCTGCGCTGGCACATAAACTGCCTGGAGTTGCTGACAGTTTTATTTGCCCTGCGGAAGTTGGCACTCAAGTTGCTGCGTGCCACTCACATCCCCGGCAACCTCAATGTGGTAACGTAGTACGGCCTATCACACCCAGGCCGTGCCCCCCCTTGCGGGTTCGAGCGTGCTCAACAAGGAGTATTGCATCCTCGTGGGCACTGGCCAGAGGTACCTTCCTAGCAGACATATGTAGAGCAATGGGTTGGGCAAAACCTAATGCCTTTGCAAGATTTTACAATCTCAGGGTTGAGTCAGTATCGTCCCATGTTTTCTCAGGTCCGAGCCGGTAGAACTCAGTAACACGCTGATGGACTGGCCAGGTGGATCACTTGCACCTGGCGCCCTTTCCCTCGGCTGAGGTAAAACTGTGCGCTTTCTCTCCCAGGAGATCCCACCCACCCGGGTCTCTGGATGATTCCTCCCTAGCACTTTGGGTTTGCGGTTCAGCGGAGGAACTTGCCGAACCAGTCCACTGCGGGTACTCTATCTACCCTGTACTGGATTAGGTGCCCCACAGGACCCGTCAGGACTCCTACATGGACTCCCCCTGTGTGTATTTTCAGCAGTACAGTCCCCTTACGAAGTGGACCTGCGTCTCCCTTAGGCAGTCCCAGCTGCCCTCCAGTCACTATGTTGTAGCAACTCCCCCCTCCTTGAAGCTGGATCTACCACTGCACGACATTCCACATGTTCCTTAAAAACTGATGTGATATATTCGCCACCTTTACCTCCCCCTTTTGGGCAGGTGTGGCCTCTGAAGGGTCTTTTCCCCCTGAAAGAATTGGAAACTGGGTAAGACCCCCTTCCCTCGATGCGTATAAGGGCCCTGGCCTTTCTTGCTCTATGCGGAGAAACATTGAGAGAAAAGAGGCCCAGCCAGGCTTGGCCCGTTCCCAGGTTGGCATGCGTCGTCTTTTTCGCCTGTCTAGGGTAACCAGAAGGATTCCGATGACTTTTTTGGGGCATTGAGGAAGGGTATCTTTCTGACAAAGCTGGTCGCTTGTGCACGTAAATGACCTGCCTGCTCCTGTGTCAGCAGTATACGTACACGGCTCAGCGCATGGCGTGATTTAAATTGGACCCCTAGTGTCACTTCTTCGACACAACGTTGAAGTGAGCGACAGACGGGGAATGTCTAGGTTACGTATGTAACCTCCGTTCCCTGATGGAGGGAACGAGATGTTGTGTCCACCCGGCCACATCGCTGAGGCAAGCCACTGTTGTGGCCGGACCATTTCCGGCTCCTCAGAAAAATCCTGAATGAACTCGACGTATTTCCCCGCTTTTATACCCGTATGTCCGGAGGCGGGGTATGTAAATACTGTCTGCCAACATCTCATTGGCTTTTTTTCATAGATCAGAAGCATATTCGGCGCTCAAGAGAGACCCCTAGTGTCGCTTCTTCGACACAACATCTCGTTCTCTGAGGTTACATATGTAACCTAGACGTTTTCTCTAGCGGGGGTGTTTTTTGTTGATTTTAAACACCTGATTTAAAACTTAAATGAAATCATTTGGGAAATTCTGTCCTTTTAACCCAAATTCATCATATTGGGACAAATTGTCACATGTTTTAAATGTTATAGGCTACATTCATATTGGACAAAACAAGGATATTTTTGTATTCTATCTTTTTCTTTTTTGCTGTTTCATGAATTTAGTTTTTCATAATTGTTTTACAATTTATATTTAGCTGAAAAGCCTATTATAAGATGTTTAATAACAGGTTCTGTTGTGACAACATACCCCCTATTATGTGACAACATGCCCTGCTACTGAGGAGTCACAAAAGTTCAATGTGTGAACCTTTTTATAGAAAGGTTTAAAGGATGTGTCTATACAAAAATTGACTTAAAAAAATAAATAAATCTAGGAAATATACAATAATATTCACTAGTGAATGAACTAAAAAGGTTTCCCCAATTTATTGCCCTTTATTAATACTGAACACAGTATTCCTGGCCACAATATGTTGCTCTTATTTTAGATCTGAACCAAGATGTGGACATACTGCAGCAATTTGCCAAACATAACAGATGTTTCCATGGCTCTCTGGATACAGTGCTAATTAAATGTCAACTTTGACATTTCCTGAAATGATTCAGAGGATGAGATTCATACTTGATATCGTATTTGTATTTTCCTTTTAACAGTTCCCTCAAATATCAGCTAGCACATACTAGTATGTTTTCTTTTCCTTATGGTTATTTTAGTTTAAAATAGTGTAGGTGGCAAAATTAGTTGAAATGGGCATTCAAATATATTCAGTTCTTATATTGACACGTTTAATTCAAAGAATGGACAGCTATGTTAAAAAGTTAAAATCCACGGAATATACGAACAATCCATCTTACACAGTGAATATATTGTGAACTAGCATCACATCCAAATCCTAAATCTGAGAACTTTATTCTGTACTGTCATTGGCTTGGCAATGGCAGTAAGCTGCTTTGTACAATGTCTGATAATATAGCAATTTTATGATGCACTTTTGTACCCTTCTCTTTTTGTATTAAAAAATATTACTTGAAATGTAAAGTTTTGGACTCATAACTCCAATATTTAAGTTAATTTAACTTGTACAGCTGATGTGCAAATATGCATTTCTGTAAATAATTATTTAATAACTGACCTAGAATCAGGTATCATCTTTATTTTAGCTGTGCTGTTGTTTGATCTAAAATTGATTTCAATTCAATTAAAATGTACAACAGTAGAAATAACCATATTTAAATCTGAGTTAAGTCTCTATCACACTTGCATGTAGTTAACTCAACTTAAATAGTTAATTTCACTCAACTTGAAAATCAAGTTGATTGAACTTAAATACTCAAGTTTTAGGAGACTCCATTACCTAATGGAATTGAGGGAATGAGTTTACTCAATCAAATGAGTGCAATGAACTTATTAGTGTTTTCAGTTTAAATCAAACGAAAGTGATGATTACTACATGAGAATAACCGTGTGTAGTCCCATATCCGTTTTCTGTGTAATGTGGTGGTCATTTTCAGGGAGATTCTGTAACTGGGCTCTTATGACATCAGTTTTTAATTGTAAATTTTTAAATCAGTGCAGCAGTATATCAGTGCGCTTTGTTCAGCGTCCCACATGTCATGAGCAGTAAAATTTACACATTTACCACGCCCTTGCGGGTATACTGGAAACTGTCGCTACTACTTTAGGCTGATTAACTTTATACAGTTAAGTGTAAATTCCTTTTGCTCTGCTCTTCACGTGATTGACATCTAGAGCATGAACAGACAGTATTTCTGCACATGCAAAGCGAGAGGTGTGAGGCGCACATGAGAGATGTGTGGGCTTTAGGAGATTGTATGCGAAGAGAGTGCCTGTGTCCAAAATTCACTCATTCACTATTTCCTGTTTAGTGAATGGCAGTGAGTGCACTATATCTCAGCAGTGAGTGAATTAAAGCCCCTAGATGTGCAGTTGAACAGGGGGTTTGATGAAACCTTCCAAAAAAAACTTCCATTTTCATTGTTTTGATTTTCACTCTTGACACGTTTAATCAAATCTTATTATTGTAACTTTGAGATTGTCAAAATCACTTTAAAATCTCATACATTTATAATATCATAATTCATAAACATAAATTAAATGTAAATAAATACACAAGTGGGTCATTTTAGAATCACCCTTTGTTAAGAGGTTAAAAAATAGTTCATCCAAAAATGAAAATTCTCTCATCATTTAATCACCCTCATGCCATCATAGATGTGTATGACTTTCTTTCATCTGCTGAATATGGAGCCCCTGAAGTGACCTGTGAAATTTTTTTAAAAAATTGCAGAGACTTTTGCGTGCCCAGGAGAAACTTTTCGCATGCGCACACGTTACTGTTTCTGTTGTGTGTATAACTCTTTTCAGATTCCGTCATTGCCATCATTCATTTACGTATAAAAAATTACAATAGGTCACAGTACGAAATTTTAAACGCATTTTGTGGTCAAAAGGACTGTTTTGCCGAAAGGACTATATGATGTATAAGATGTCTATGTCATTTGTAAAATTGTCATGGCTGAGACATGCTTTGATCTTCCAAAGGACTCTTATCAAGCAATAGACTTGTACTTGTATTTAAGGAATGGGATATTAACCTCATTACAACCTGTGCTTAGCATGTTTCGTTTATCTGAGATCCAGATTGTGACAGGGCGGACGGCAGGGCCCGGTCCCTTATCAGGCTAATTAAGCCTCCGAAAGGGATAAAGGCAGACCGCGGATGGTGGTGCAAGAGAGAGAGAGAGAGAGAAAGTTTACAGTCAGCTGACCATTATGTGTGTGTTTGTCACTTTTTTTACATTTTGCATTAAAATATTATTTATATTGTTAAGCCGGTTATCGCTTCCTTTCCATTGAACTCCTTTACACTGGTGCTGAAGACCCGGGAAGGAGGAGGGATACGCGGTAGTGATGTTCTCGCCGCTACCATCCACCCCAACGGAGCAGCCGTGGCCGTCTTCAGGGGGATGGTGGAGCTCGGCCGCCTGGAAGCGGAAGGGAAGAAGGGGCTCCTAGCTGACTGCCTGGAGCGGTCAGGGCCGCTGCCAGGGGTGGAGGAGACCCCTACCAGCTGCTGAAATGCGGCGTGGTCTGAGACCAGAAGGCACTCCAGCGGGTGGTGAAAACTGCCCAATACATCACTGATGTCCAGCTACCCTCCATCAAATACATTCACAATAACCACTGACTAAGGAGGGTGAGAAGCATTATCAAAGTCACCTCTCACCCCAACCACGGTCTGTTTACTCCTCTCCCATCTGGTATATAAATATACATATTGCTATTTGCACTTCTGGTTAGATGCTAACTGCATTTCATTGGCACTGTACTTGCATCTTGCACAATGACAATAAAATTGAATTTAATCGAAATCGTTGCTCCTGCTGGTTCAGAAAATCTTTTGATGACTTAATCATTTGTGCCACTATCTTGTTTGTAGCTTTCTTTGAATTATAAGCTTTCAGAATCCTTTGTGTGGTTACTATTATAGATCAGTGATGAATGTTATCATCCCTATCTCATCCTCTGTGGCAATGACGCAATTGGAAAAGAGCTATACACACACACCGGAAACTGTAACGCTTGTGCACACAAATGTCTCTGTGAATTCTTTTTGCACAGGTAACTTCAGAGGCTCCGTAGCTGAACACAAATTAAGATTTTTTGAAGAATTTCTCAACTCTTTTGGTCCATAAAATGCAAGTGAATGGGTGCCAACATTTTAAAGCTAAAAAACAAAATAAGACTCCAGTGGTTAAATCAATATCTTCAGAAGCTATGTGAAATGAGAATGTGTGGATGAGAAACAGAGAAACAGATCACTTTCACATTCTTCTTCTTGTGTTTTTGATGATTCATGTTCTTCTCTGCATATCACCCTCTGCTGGGCAGGGAGAAGAATGTCTAGCAAAAAATTATAAATATGAATCTGTTTCTCACCAACACCAATCATATCACTTCTGAAGGTACCTGTATGTATTTAGCAACTGGAGTAATATGGATTACATTTATGCTGCCTTTATATGCTTTTTGGAGCATCAAAATGTTGGCACCAATTCACTTTCATTGTACTGACCTACAGAGCTGAAATATTCTTCTAAATATCTTAATTTGTGTTCTGCAGAAGAAATGAAATCATACACATCTGGGATGGCATGAGGGTGAGTAAATGGTGAGAGCATTTTCATTTTTGGGTGAACTATACCTTTAAAGTGATAACTCAGCCATAATTTAATATTCTGCCATCATTTCCCTACCCTCATGTTGTTCCAAACCCATGTGATCTTCTGTAATTTGTGGATCACAAACTATGTTATACAGAATTGTAGAGACTGACAGTCTTAGTCACCATTTACTTTCAAAATATAGATGAAAAAACACCATTGAAAGTAATTGGTGACTTAGGCAAACATTCTGTTTAATATTGTGTTGCATGGAAGAAAGAAAGTCATACAGGTTTGGAACAACATGATGGTGAATGATGACAGAATTACCATTAATAATAATAATAATAATAAGAATAATAATAATAATTCTGTAATACATGTTAAATGTGTATTATGTTATGGAATATAGGGGAGTTAACATCTATTATGTCATTTGTGAAAATAACGAGTTACTTACTACTTGAGTACTCTTTTAATTGGATACATTCTTACTCTTACTCAAGTAATTATTTATAATAGTACTTTTACTTCTGCTAGATTAAGTGTTTTTTAAAAGTACTTTTACTTGAGTCCAGTTTTTGGCTACTCTACCCACATCTGATTAAAACGTAAAAGTAAATAATGACATAAATTAAAAATTTTGGGGTGAAATTTGACTTTAAGCACTTTTGCTTGTAACATCAATCCTATTTAGATTCACATTAAGTTTATATTCAAGGAAATAAAGCTTAAAGAATGCATTATCCTCATCTATTCAACAGCCGAGTAATTTCCCCTTGTATCATAGAAGGCAGCACATCAAGTTTTGGCATGTTGTCAGAGGAATCTTTTTAATGGTTAAACAATAACATTTCAGTGACATTTAGTTCACACAGTTGAGATAACAAAGTGGTTATTTGCATACTGGTGAAATGTTAAAGTGCTGTGGAAAGAATGTCACCATTTGTGCGGCTGGGTTTTTTCCGCTCTTGTCATTTTTAATTTCCTTAACCATATTTGTTGTACGGTTTCACAAGCTGATTTGCTCTCACAGTACTTCATTATGTGCAAATACCCAGGATCAAACAGTGCTGTCTGACAGAATATAAAATGGTCTTGTAATAAATGTGTGAAACTGATGGGAAGGAGCCACATAGTTATTTTGCTTTTCAAAACAACATATTAAACAAACAAATAAAAAATGTATGACGTAAAAAACAGTTCTTTCTGCTTTTAAATGAAACTCATGTTTTGTGATAGATCTTGCATTGTAAACAAGAGTGTCTAAATGGTGTCTAAACTAAACTAATGAGCTCTTTATTTTATTGTATTTTTTTGAGCCAGCATTCGGCATAATTGGAAATTTTAGAGCCACACATAAATTCATTGTAACTTTAGAAAGCTGACAGTGATAAATGCATTTTAATATGACCATGAATCCTTTACTGCCATTCAAAGTCAGTCCATTAGAGCTTTTAAGTTATGGTGTGGTAATTATGCTGGCTTGACAAAGCCAACATGCTGTTAGTGGACAAACTTGGGTTAAGGTTGTTTAAAATCCTAAAAACTCATATCTGACTCCATGTCCTACTAGAGTTTTGAAAATATATCCACCAAACTGTGCACAGTCCTTCAGCCTGTTCTGACTTAGCTTGCTTTATATTTCAATAGATTCACTGTGAACCTTTGTATCTAAAATGATTGATCCCACAAATATTCAAATCTCTCTTCTTCATACATACTAAAAAACTCTTCAAACTATACATTACATAAGGCCTATTAAGTTCAATCTAACCTTAAAAATTAAAACATTCAAAGTTTATCTTGAGATTTTATCTGTTCTAGTTAATTTTTGAGTGTATAACTGTTAGAATACTGTTAGTTAATATGCACTATAATTTGTATTTTATGAAATAAAACAACATCTTTTGTTAACCCCATTTTTATTTTCTGACTAGTGTTGTGGGACAGGGGTGGAGGGGAGAACTATTACTTTAAGATTGTAAGACTGTGGTTTTTGTAGTCCTAACGGAGTGATTGATGGGTAGTGAAGTCTGTGAAAAAGCATGTTCGTAGTGTGGCTCGGTAAAAATATGGGAGAGCCATAGAGTTGTTTTTGTTACATTCTCTTGAACCACCCGGGAATTTATGTTCACTGCAATACAGAAGATTTATTGTATGGATATGTGCTGAGGAAATAAAGCGGGATGTTTGGGATAATCCTGTCCAACTCATCATTTACACGAACATGAACTAAACAAACTGTTACACATGCACAGCTGCTGAGAATGCCGCTGTGGTAAAAGGTTACACTATTTAGCCATCTATAGCATTTTTACAGTCTCTCTGTCACATGTTGGACATTCACATTTAGTCACCCCTTTCTCCTTCCAGGTGTTGTTTGATGCAAACTTTCTCACTTTTGCTGCAGTCTCCACAATCAGCAGTGCTGTCACACAAGATTTCATCTGACCCTACTATTCATTGAGCTTACACTTGTCTGGGTGTTAAAATCAATTTTCCAGCCCCTATCCATATTAACCTGTTTGCTGTGCTCTGTCTTGGCCTTACCCTGCCAGACTCTTGAAATCCACTTTTAAGCTTTACAATGATTGCTGCCCGGGTCATACTATTCTGTGACAGGCCAGATGGAAATATATATATATATATGTATATATATATATATATATATATATATATATATATATATATATATATATATATATATATATATATATATATATATATATTTAAATTACATAACATGGGCAAGCTTGTATTGCAAACAATTAAATAAGATAGAAATCAGTATATATATATATATATATATATATATATATATATATATATATATAAAATTTACTCAACCTCATGTCCTTACAAAAATGTATAACTGTGGAACACAAAAGATGTCCATATAAAGAAAGTCAATGGAGACCAAAACAAGCTGTTTTGCTCACCATTTACTTATCTGGAATACATTGATGACAGAATTCAAATTGTTGAGTCAACTTTTCTATTAACAATAAAATATATAATTGAAAACACTGAAAATCTGAAACACAGTAATTGTATAAGACTGTCATTAAACTGCATGTTGCAAAAGTACCTACATTGCAAATAAAAACAGATAGTATAATCTTTTTTTACTCAGCTATTGTTGTCTAATCTCTTACCTATAAAAAACAGCTCTTCAGTGAAGCCAGGCTGACAATTGTCTCCTCATACAGCTTTTTCCTCTTGTTGCAAACCAATTCCAGTTTTATCTAACATTCAATGGGATGATTATTAAAAATCCAAACTGCAAACTTACCTCCTTTAACTTTTACAATATCCATGTGCTTCTCATAAATTCCAATTGACCGCTTTAGAAATTATGCCCATGAGTTGGGCCGTGTTCAGGCCTGCACTGCAAAAAATACATACCACACTGAGAATTAATGCATGCCCACATTATATTCATCAGTTGTATCACTGGTGTAGATATCCAACTTGACTAAAAAAGCTAACTTGGTGAGTTATACTGTAAATGTACTGAAAATGTTTATTTTCTTAAGCTAACCATAGCTGCATAACTAATATAAATTATGTATTCAGAATAAACACTTTAAAGCTTGCGAAACATATGTTTGAAAATGTCTACTAATCTTAAACTTGTTTCTATTGAGGTAACATGTGCTGTATAATGCTGCTGCAATAAAGAGTAACGTAACACATTCACACTTTCAGGGAAAGAAAATATGTCAAATTAAATAACTAATTACATGTATAAAAAGATTGCATTGTGATGCTGTCATAGTGAGTACAGAGTGTTAGGGAATACAAAGATGGCAGCCCAGTAGCTTCACTGTTGTGAGTCATGAGCAATCAAATCATTATGGATGCATGTTGTCTTGGGGTTCTCTCTCATGACTCACTTGAGTCATGCCCCCCCCCCCCCCCCCCCCCCCCCCCCCACCCCCTTTCTTCCAGGAAGTGCATGACAAACTGACGAGTTCGTGGAGGGCTTGTCTGCTCTCACTACCCTGGATGGTGGGGTGGTCCACGGGTACATGGAGGTCCCTCAGGTGGACAGAGCGGTTGCGATCCACCTGTGTCCCGAGAACACTGCCACTTTGCGGGACCATCCGGAACTCTCCTCCAAGGCCTGTAGGACCACGTCATCACTGACTGCGAAAGCCTACAGCGCCACTGGACAGGCTGCCTCCACCTTGCATGACATGGCTCTCCTGCAAGTACGTGGCCGTGGGCGTCGCCCTGCGAAAAACCAACGGCAGCTCCGCCTCAGCCTGGGCCCAGCTCTCAGCCCCAGCCCCTCCTCCTCTGTCTATAACCCGCCCCCTGCCGGGTGCGCAGAGCAAGGTAAGTGCTTTTGAGATTTTCTCAGCACTAAAGCCTCGGGACGCGCCTTTGCCTCCTGACGCAATATTACCTGCTCCCCTCCCCCGCTGCAAGGCCCCACCCGGTACATCCAAACAATTGTCCCATTAGTGCCCCTCGCACAGAGCTTAGATGCATAGCTTGCGCTTCCTAGCCCATCGCGATGGCTGGCCAGGACCATCCGACTCGGTTTACACTCTCCTACTCAGGGACACGATAGAGCCTGTCCCTCCAGCCGAGATGAAGAAGAGTTTCTAAAGCCCTTATTTCATTGTACCCAAAAAAGGCGGTTGGTTGCGGCCAATCTTGGACATGCGAGTTCTCAACCGGACTTTACACAGAGTTTCGTTCAGGATGTTCACAAAGAGGCAAATTCTAACCTGCGTTCGGCATCAAGATTGGTTCAATGCGGAAGACAGGTTGAGAAGCAAGCTCTCACTGGTTCAGAGCATCTCTTTTCTCCATTTGGAGTTAGACTCAGTCTCAATGTCAGCACGCCTCACAACTGAGCGCACGCAGTCAGTGCTTACGTACCTGGCTCGCTTCAAGCCAGGCACAGCGGTTCCTCTCAAACAGTTCCAGAGGCTCCTGGGGCATATGGCATCCTCAGCCACGGTTGTGCTGCTCAGGTTAAGGCATATGAGACCGCTCCAGCACTGGCTTCAGACTCGAGTCCCGAGATGGGCATGGCGCCGCGGCACATACCGTGTGTTTATCACTCCTTCCTGCCATCAGACTTTCAAACAGACTTCAAAGCTGTCACCTTGGTGGCTCCTTATTGGCCCATCCGGACCTGGTTCTCGGATCTCATGCTCCTCGCGACAACACCTCCCTGGCAAATTCCCCTGAGGAAGGACCTCCTTTGTCAAGGACGGGGCACCCTCTGACATCCGCGCCCAGTCCTCTGGAATCTCCATGTCTGGCCCCTGGACGGGACGCAGAAGACTTAAGTGGTCTAACACCTGCAGTCATAGACACAATCAACCAAGCCAGAGCTCCCTCTACCAGGCAGCTTTACGCCCTCAAGTGGCATCTGTTCGCAAATTTGTGTTCTTCCAGATCTGAAGACCCACAGAGATGAGCAGTTTGGTCAGTGCTTCATTCCTGCAGGATTGGCTGGAGGGGAGGCTGTCCCCCGCCACCTTGAAGGTGTGTGTCACTGCTATCATAGCCCACCACGTCGCCCAGAGGTTGAACCCTTCCCGGCCAAGCCTGTTCCCCTCCTGGGATCTCTCAGTGGTCCTCTCGGGCCTTCAGAGGCCACCCCCCCCCCCCCTTCAAGCTGCTTGATTCAGTTGAGCTCAAAGCTCTCTCCTTGGAGACGACCCTCCTAATCGCGCTCGCTTCCATCAAAAGGGTTCGGGATCTGCAAGCGTTCTCTGTCAGTGACACTTGCCTGGAGTTCAGCCCGACAGATGCTCACCTCATCCTAAGACAGACTCGGGCTACGTGCCCAAGGTTCCTACGACCCCCCTGGGGTTTAGGTTGTGAACTTGCAAGCGAAGCTGCCCTGGGAGGAGGCAGACCCAGACACTTCATTGCTGTGTCCACTACGTGCTTTGCGTACCCATGTGGACTGCACGCAGGGCTCTAGATGCTCTGAGCAGCTCTTGGTCTGCTTTGGTGGACGGCAGAAAGGGAACACTGTCTCCAAATAGAGGTTAGCTCATTGGGTTGTTGACGATATTTCCCAAGCCTATCACACCCAGGCCGTGCCCCCCCCCCCCCTTGCGGGTACGAGCACACTCTACGAGAAGTGTGGCATCCTCGTGGCCACTGGCCCATGGCACCTCCTTAGTAGACATCTGCAGAGTGGCGGGCTGGGCAACACCCAACACCTTTGCTAGGTTCTGCAACCTCAGGGTTGAGTCGGTCTCATCCTGTGTTTTGACAGGTCCAAGCAGGTAGAACTCGGTAATACGGAACAACCGACCGGGTGTTCCGCTTGCACCTTGTGCCCTTCGCCAAGCTGATCCAGTGCGCCTTCTTTCCCAGGTGAGTCAGCAAGCTCTTGCTTCCTGGATGCTCTTCTTCCCTAGCCCTTTGGCAGCAGATTCAGCAGAGGAATTCGCTGCCAGACCCACCACGAGTCGCAGCCTGTTCGCAGTGTCTGTAGCAACTCCTCCCTTGTCAGGCAGGATCTACCACCGCACCATGACCATTGACAAACCCGTGTGTATTAACCACAAGTTACCTCCCCCCAGTTTGGGCAGGTCGTGGTCTCTGCAGGGCCTTTTCCCCCTGAAAGAATAGGAACGGGAAAGGATGCCTTCCCCGGCGCATCTATAGCGTTAAGATAGCCCCAGCCACATTTTTAACTCTATGACAAGAAACATAGTGCGAGAAAAGGCTGGCTGGCTCCTATGCAAGTCATGTCGCCTGTTTCCATACGGGTACAGGGAACCTAAGAGCGGTATATGACACCTTTTATTGGGGGCGTTGGGGAGGGTTACATGGAGCCGACCAGCTGCTTCTAGCACACAACAGCCTGCTTGCACCCGGCTCGGCAGCCACGTAACATAGGGTAGTGCATGGCATTTTTAAGTGGGACCCCTTGTGGCACTACAATCGACACAACGTTGAGTGAGTGACAGAAGGGGAACATCATGGTTACTGTTGTAACCTCCGTTCCCCGATGGAAGGAACGAGACATTGTGTTCCCCTTGCCACGTCACTATCCCTACCACTGTAATGCGCCGTAACCGTATTCACGGCTCCTCAGTGAAAACCTGTCTGGTATTCGCTCGCCCGCTCCCTTTATACCCATATGTCCGGGGCGGGGCATGCAAATTCTGTCTGCCAACTTGACATTGGCCTTTTCTCAAGTTCAATTTCAGAGATACGTGAGGTTCTCAGAAGAGACCCCTTGTGTCACTACAATCGACACAACGTCTAGTTCCTTCCATCGGGGAACAGATGTTACAACAGTAAACATGACGATTTATGAAAATGTGAAATGTGAAAATTAAAATTGAAACTGAAAAATAAAAGATACATTTTTAAATAATATTATTTTAACTGATTAATAATATTAATATAACTGAACTTTGCATTTGAATTTAAATTATGTCACTATTATTGCATGACCATTAAGAAAAAGCTTCATATTTCATATTCATAAAAAAAAATCACATATTTGTTTTGGCACATATGCTTCACTTATTCACAATTGCCTTTTCATTGTCAGTCTTGCCTTGAAATTGTAGTGAAAATGAAATGTCAAATCAAATCACTTCATTTTCTTTTTGAATTTGGTACATATTTTGCAGACACTTATTAATAATTAAATGGTTAATTGTTATTTATTTTTATTTTCATTTTTATCCTTTTATTAAATTATTTATGATTGGCAGTATGTTCCCCCTCATAGAGCTTGATAGCCGAAGCAGAACTTGAGTCTGAGCTCCACCTTGTAAGTCCGAGTTGAGGCCTTCTAGCTGGCCTTGAGTGATGCAATCTTTAAGTGATGTACGAAATTTGAAAGCGAAGAGAACGAGATCTAGCTGATGAGTTGCTGTCATCACTGCCGCATCACCATTGAGAAAGAGATCCTTATGAATTTAAAAACCCTAGATGTAAACATAAAAGAGGGATGATTTCCACTTGAATCAAATTGGAAAGTGCTTAGAACATCAGGAGTTTTCTACGTGTAAATTAGGCTGGCTGGAGAATTCAGTGTCGGTTCAAGTTATGAAAAGTAACCGTGTACACTTACGAAACCAAATTTTGCAAGTATTATTAGATTATTAGCTTTTTTCTGGTATTAGACATTCTTTGGATTTGGCTTTCGTGAGTGAACATGTTTTTAAAATTTCAATTGGTATTATTAGTTGATTGTGATGTAGTGTATGATGTGCATAGGGTGTCTTATTCATTGTGAAACTGTGTTTTCTTAATGGTATGAATCACAATGAAGGCATGGACTTAAAATGCAATTTCTAAGGCATGCCCCTAGGGGATAAATACACAAACACACATTCACAAAGCAAAGTTACTCTATGAATCGGGTCCCAAAGAGCGATATCACGCAACGACTACAAATAAGTAAACATGGTGCAGCTCACACACATCTCCTGAGAGATTCTTGAGTCCAGAGCAACAAGATGGAAGAGAAGTTAATGTTGTCATCAGTTTCATTGTTAAATAAAACCATTTCCCTCTCAGTGTTAATTTTTAATGTCAAGTAAACAGATTCATTATCAAATTGGATGACATTCCAGGAATTAATGGCATTGTGAATTAGTTTCATGCACTGACAGACAGTTTATACAAAAACACTCTCCCCTACAGAATGTTAAAATGCAAAACAACTGATTCCTTGTCCAGTAAGAATGATATTCTGGTAATGGTTATGATTCAAATTTTTGGTAGGTATAGGGGTGGGTTTTAGGGATAGGGACAGGTAGCAGAGTATTAGAATCTGGTGGGGAGATTTTTGCAAAACACCGGTTTTCCAGTCACCTCTTCTCCATTCTGAATCAGTGTGTGTGTGTGTGTGTGTGTGTTTGATAGACCTCCATCTGAAGAGAGCAAGATTCCAGTACAACAGATGTGACACCCTTGGCCAAAATCAAAATTATCGGATGAGATGATGGCTTTAATATACTATTCTGAGACGGATTTTAGACCAGTGAGTTCAGAGCGGACAGATAGTAACCAAGCCATCGATAGAATGCCCTGTCACGCATTGTGGCAGGTTATAGGACAAAAACTCAAATTAACATGGAAAAGATATCTTTTATTGAGTATCTCGGCGTCGTGTCTGATGAGGAAACAGTGTACAACTACAATCAACTTGCATGGAGAATATACAGATAATCCAGTATAGGTCACAAAAAATATTTTATCCAATGGAAACCAATATGTTGTGTTTAGATTATTTTTAAGATGAATCCTATAATACTTCCTGAACTGCATATTTACATGCTGAGGGTTAATTTATCAAGTCAATGAGTAAAACAGCACAGTATTTTTCTCTTGTAATGTTGGGGATTCCTTTCAGGCATGAAGCTGTTCCGAGAATGGGTGATATTCTCTGTAATGAGTGAAAAGTCTATAAATGTTTTGTCATGTTCTCTGTTGTCTTTTGTTTTTGTGCTTTTATGTTGAAGTTTAGTTTAGTTCCTGTTTGGTTCTTGTAGTCCTTTGTAGTTTTATTTTATGATTGGTTTTCCCCTGATTATGTCACGTTCTCTGTCTTTTTGTTTTGTGCTTTTATGTTGAAGTTTAGTTTAGTTCCTGTTTGGTTCTTGTAGTCCTTTTGTAGTTTTATTTTATGATTGGTTTTCTCCTGATTAGTTCTCATTCCCTGATTGTTTAACCAGGTGTTCCTCATTCCCTTCTTAGTTCCTTTATGTATTTAAGTCCTTGGTTTCCCTGTTTTCAGTGTTAGTTATTGCATGTTTTGTTATCCTCTGTGCCAGCTTCCCTGTGTTTTTCTTTGTTCCGGGTCTTAATTTTTTGTTCAATAAACAGCTGCACTTAGATCCTCAGTTTTTGCCTGTCGTCACAATGTTACAGAGAACAATCATAAGGCAAGTGGCCTTTAGTGTAATTGAGGTCATAAAATTATTTTTGTGATGTTTTAATGCAGTCCATAAAATATCACTTAATGGGGAGATGACTCATGATGTTGTAGCAATATGGGACCAATGTATAGTCATATATTTACATTTTTTTTTCCACCAGACTTGTGAATCCACTACAAGTCAACCAGCCATATAATTTAGATTCAAATTGATTTTAAGGAAACAAAATTGGGCAAGCCAATTAAAACCATCATGGTTTTGTCTCTGCAAATTATTAAATGTTTGTTTAATTTAATTTCCTCATCATAGATAGATACAATTATAATGTAAAAGGGCCAGCTTCTTGCTGTGTAATTTATCATGATTTATAGGATGAGAAAAGC
The DNA here is from genome assembly GCA_032164185.1 of Moxostoma hubbsi. NCBI lineage: Eukaryota > Metazoa > Chordata > Actinopteri > Cypriniformes > Catostomidae > Moxostoma > Moxostoma hubbsi. The sequence goes on along the minus strand of JAVLUX010000011.1, from coordinate 6,743,684 downwards.
AGATGTCAACTTAAAGAAAAATAATGGTTGTTTAATGGCATTAGAAAGTGCACAGTAAATTAACTCCCCCTTTTTCCAATATGGAGCATTGAGAATACTTCATACATCACACATATCTTAATGGTGGAAGAATGCTATAGTATATCACAGAGGTGAACATACACACCAGTGTTAAAAGAACTTCTTTCAAATTTAATTCAGTTCAATTTATTTGTATAGTAACACTATTCCTTCTGTTTGATTAAATTTGGATAAATCACTGCCATTCTGACAATTTCAAGAAAATAAATTAGTATAGATACTCAGTAAAATCAACACCTAAAATGTTTTATTAGTCATAATCCTAATAATATTTAACTAACATTTAATCTATATAGAGCTAACATAATTCAAATCTGTAGAAGTGGTCACTTTCTGCATCACTAGTGGCACCAAATTAAAAAAAAATATTTGAATTTCAGGAAATACTAGTACTTGCAAGACAGAAAAAATTATCTTAACGTTTGAGGTAAATTGAGTTGTTAGTAAAGATTGACAGTTGTCAACACAGATTGACAGAAGAAGATAGATGTACATATTGCATACAGATGGATATATTGTATTTGCAGAAATATAAATAAGACCAATCACTGGTTATAAATTGAACATTAAACATTCCAACAATTTAAGTCAACGGGAGATTTTCAAACTTAAATCTTAAATTTCTTAGAAATGGTTTAATGTATATTTAAATGTATTGATTGTGAAATATAATTTACATAAGCAAAAGTTGGTCCAAATAGGAATCAAAACAAAGAATGGAAACCACAATTGTTAAGATTAAGATATAAATTGCTTAATTATCTGGATTCAATCAGATTTACTGTGTTTGAGCAACACTGTATGTATAACTTCAAGCCAGACAGACCTATTCTGTTCTAAGGCTGACATTACAGATGTTAATATGTGCAAATTATTAGCCGTGTGAACAAATGTGTAAAACAATATAAATAAGTACAGGACATACATTTCTCAAAGTGGCTTCTTTTTGCATTAAAAAAAAATTACATCAAATAATGTAAATAATAAAATAAAAAAATATAAATAAAACACTGGACTGTCTTAGAAGGACCCAGTATGGTCTGGCCAGTGATGAGGTCCTGAATCCTGCTCTGTTTCTTTTGTGCCCCTCAGGTGGAAGATTGTGCTACACAATCCGCCAATGGAGCATGAAATCCGGCCAGCCATGCATTATGGATGGAGCAAAGTTCACTTTATTTTTAGATAGATACTTTAGATCAGCTCGGTGGATGTGCAGCACAGTGTATTCTGTGCTTTACTGTATGAGTTAGGCCAAATAAAGCCTGATAAACTCTAACTGACATCACTGTTTTACCCAAAATATAAATATTTAAGTAAGCATACTGCTAAAGCATTCATGATCAAAGGAATGGTTAAGCATGCATATTTAATTAAGCAAAATCCTTCCTGCGATAATCAAAGCTGGGAAAATGTCAATCAAATGATCACTGAGATATCGATAAAACCCTTTTGACTTAAGGAAATTGTCCCTTATATGATCCTAATTTAAATTCACAAGATATTTGGTAATTAATGATTACGTACCATTTTAAGTCATTAGATTTTTCCTGTTAAGGTAAAAAAATAAATGAATAATCCTAACACTTTACAATAAGGTCTACTGTATACAATAACTTTAATGCATCAGGTATCATGAACTAACTATTGTTGGACAATGTTCAATTAGAAATATACTAATGTTTATTATAAGTTCATAGTTCATAATATTTCAGCTAATGTTAACAAATAACTTTTGGTAACACTTTAATATAAGGTTCAATTTTTTCACAAACAATGAACAATATATGTTTCACAGCATTTATTAATCTTTCTAATCTAAGTTCATAAAAATGCAACTGTTTATTGTTAGTCCATCTTAGAGCATTGACTGATCTGAAGAAATGCAACTTTTGATTTAAATATTTTGAATTAAACATTAACCAATATTAATAAATAGACTACTGTAAATGTATTGTTATTTTTAATTATTGTTGTTACCTGTTCACACATGGAACCTTATTTTAAAGTGTTACCAAACAAAAAACATCTATTTCCCAGCCCATCTTTAGAGAATTCAGAGTTGTATGATGGTTTACAAACATTCAATGACGATTGTGGCGGTGGTGTAGTGGCTTAGGCACATAACTGGTAATCAGAAGGTTTCTGGTTTGATCCCCACAGCCACCATCATTGTGTCCTTGAGCAAGGCAGTTAACTTCAGGTTGCTCTGGGGGGATTGTCCCTGTAATAAGTGCACTGTAAGATGCTTTGTATAAAAGCGTCTGCCAAATGCATAAATGTAAATGATTGTTCTGTATGTTTTCTTCTCAGATAAGTCAGCAGACTGGATTCTTCAAAGTCATTAAGCGTCATTGCCTTTGAGCATATTATCTCACAGATAAAAATAAAATAAATCAAAAATATAAATCTTTGACTTGCTTTTTTGCAACCTTTCCTTTTCCTTTTTTTTTTAAGGTAACACTTTACAACACGGTTCCATGGTAACACTTTAAAATAAGGTTCCATTCATTAACATTAATTAATGCATAAGATATCATGAACTAACAATTAAAAATATATGTTTTTTACACAATTTAATAATCTTTATTAATGTTAATAAAAGGGGAGTTTATAAAAAAAAAAATGTTCATTGTTAGTTCATGGTGCATTAAATAATGTTAACAAATACAACTTTTTATTTAAAAAAATGTATTAGTACATGCTGAAATTAACATTTAAGGAATATTCCAGGTTCACTTCAATTTAAGCTCAATTGGCAGCATTTGTGGCATAATGTTGATTACTCCTTTTCTTTAAAAATCGAGGTTACAATGAGGCACTTACAATAAAGTGAATGGGGGGCTAATTTTTGAATGTTAAAATACTCACAATTTCAAAATGATAGCCACAAGTTATAAAGGATATGCATGTAAACATTTTTAAAGAAATGAGGGATGAGTCTAATTACATTTTTGTGGTAATCGACATTATGCCACAAATGCTGTCGATTGACCTTAACTTGTATTGAACCCAGAACAATTATTTAGATAAGATTTATAAATGCTTAATAAGTATGGTTCATTGTTAGTTCATGAAAACTTTGATCATTTGAAACCATACGCAAACCTGAACATTTAAACTTTGATTGTTGACTTCTGAAAACTGTGTGAACTAGTATTCTTGATTGAAGCCAAACGCTTGGACTGAACTTTATATAAAAAATAAAAATAAAAAAAAAACTAAAACATCACAAGTTTCAACCAGAATCTCTCACTTCTAAGCTGTATTCCTCCCCTTCAACAAACAGTCAAGCCTTCACAACCATCCAGTCATCCGTCATGCCACCACCAAGAGACCAACTCTCAGGGGTGTACATTTCGACCACCACGGACAGATGTTCCTAAACACCGGGTTCACATCACTGCACACCTCATTCCACGAGTCATTCAGTACTATCATGTCAACACCTTGAGTGACCATGTGGGAGTCTACAAAACATTTAAAAGACTCAACAAGGTTGCATTCTGGCCAACAATGTGGACTGATGTGAAGACCTTTGTCAAGGACAGTAGGAAGTGTCAGCAGGACACCCTTCTCTCCCGACAAAGATCTTCACAGTAGAAAGCACCCTCAGAAAAGAGAAAACTTCAGAGAAGAACCCACTTGTTGGAAAACACCTAAAGACCTGAGGTGAGCCAAAGTTCTTTGCCAACCATGGGTTGTCTTGTCATGGGGGGTGGTAGAGCAGAACTGCGCACTGCCCCTTTAAGGATCCACCACCACCAACTAAAATGGCTGCTCTTTAGAGTACCAGGTGTCAACAATAAAGGTAACCAGAAAGATGGTTGTTCAAAATATACTTGTGCTTTGGAAAGTGAAACTCTCTTGTGGAAAAAAATATATAAAAATAAATTTCTCTATATATATATATATATATATAGAGAGAGAGAGAGAGAGAGAGAGAGAGAGATAGATAGATAGATAGATAGATAGATAGATAGATAGATAGATAGATAGATAGATATGCATGCGCGCGCATGTAATTGGTGGCTTTTAGAGCTATCTGGGACAAAGTTTTAATTTTGACAGGCCTAAACCTGTCTGACACCCGAATTTAGAAATTTTAAATTTAATACAGGGTCCGCCTCCGTTACAAATGGTGTTAAATAATGTTAACAAATGGAACCGGTAATGCTTTTAAAATTTGGTTCCATTTGTTAACCCCATTAAATTCAAAATATACTAAAATTATAATTTTTTTTTTTAAATGTTTGTTCAAATCAGTTGACGATGAACTAACAATAAAACAATTGCATTTGTATCGACTTTAACGAAGATTAATAAATGCTGTAAAATATATAATTTGCGACAATCAATCTTACTGCTTTAATCAGTTCCAACCGGTGTTGTGATTGAATCTCATTTGAATCCTTCAAAGTGTTCCTTGGACATTCTAGCCTTGTGCCTTTTTTCAAAGAGGCTTTTGCAACCGCAAATCCTGTTGGTATGGCCATTATTAATTGCTAATTATTGATGCTTGCTAACAAAGTTGCACGATCAAGCATTAAACATGAAGTCCCATCGCAACCCAACTGTCCATAAAAACTACAGACCTAGGTTTAAGATACACTGAAAAAATAAATCCTGTTAAATTTATGGTAAAAAACTGGCAGCTGTGGTTGCCAGAAATTCACTGTTAAAAAAAATAAAAAATACAGTAACCACACTTCAGGCTTTACAGGATATAATTTTGATGCCAGTATATTTTATGGTGCATTAACATTGTTTATATTATTAGGCAAGGCAAGGCAAGGCAAGGCAAGTTTATTTATATAGCACATTTCATACACAATGGTAATTCAAAGTGCTTTACATAGTAGAAATTAAAAAGAAAAAAAACAAGAATAATAAAATAAGAATAATTAAAACAGTTTAGAATAAAAAAAATTAAAAAAAAAAAAAAAAATCTAATAAAACACAGTACAAACAAAGTCGGACACACAGTGGCACAGTGCTCATTCAGTAAATGCACAGCTAAACAGATGTGTTTTGAGTCTGGATTTGAATGTGACTACTGTAGGAGCACATCTGATCTTTTCTGGAACCTGGTTCCAGCTGCGGCTGGCATAATAGCTAAAAGCAGACTCTCCTTGCTAAGAGTGAACCCTTGGTATTTCTTGCTGATGTGATTCTAATGATCTGAGTGATCTGTTGGGTTTATATTCAGTGAGCATATCTGCAATATATTGAGGTCCTAGCCCATTGAGTGATTTATATACCAGTAATAATACTTTAAAATCAATCCTAAATGTAACTGGGAGCCAATGTAAAGACCTGAGGACTGGTGTGATATGTTCATATTTTCTGGTTTTGCTCAGAATTCTGGCAGCAGCGTTCTGTATGAGCTGCAACTGTATTATGGTCTTCTTGGGAAGGCCCGTGAGGAGTCCATTACAATAATCCACCCTGCTGGTGATGAAAGCATGCACAAGTTTCTCTAGGTCTTGACTGGAAACAAAGCATCTAATTCTTGCAATATTTTTCAGATGATAATATGCTGATTTAGTTATTGCTTTGACATGACTACTGAAACTAAGGTCTGACTCTAGAGACACACCAAGATTCCTGACTTGATTTTTAGTTGTTTGACCCCTAGCATCAAGGTATTCATTCACCTTGAGAACTTCATCTTTGTTTCCAAACGCAATGACTTCAGTTTTGTCTTTGTTTAACTGAAGAAAGTTTTGGCACATCCAACTGTTTACTTCATCAATACATTGGCACAGGGAGTCAATGGGGCTGTAATCGTTAGGTGATAGGGCTAAGTAGATCTGTGTGTCATCTGCATAGCTGTGGTAAGCCATTTGGTTCTTTCTCATTATTTGGCTAATTGGGAACATATACAGGTTGAACAGGAGTGGAGCAAGAATTGAGCCTTGAGGGACTCCGCATGTCATGGGCGTCCACTCAGACTTATGGTCTCCTATACTCACATAATAACCTCTCCCTTCTAAGTATGACCTGAACCATTTTAGGACCATCCCAGAAAGCCCCACCCAGTTTTCCAGCCTTTCCAGAAGTATGGTGTGATCGACAGTGTCAAATGCAGCACTGAGGTCGAGTAGTACCAGTACTGATAATTTGCCTGTATCAGTATTTAAGCGAATATCGTTTATTATCTTTATGAGCGCTGTCTCTGTGCTGTGATGTGATCGGAAACCAGATTGAAAATTGTCAAAGTATCCATTCGAGTTCAAGAATTTGTTCAGTTGATTGAAGACAACTTTTTCAATGATCTTGCCTATGAAAGGAAGATTTGAGATCGGTCTATAGTTGCTTAATATGGTCTTATCTAGATTGCTCTTTTTCAAGAGGGGCTTGACAACTGCAGTTTTCAGGGAGTTTGGAAAACTCCCAGAGAGAAGTGAGGAGTTTATCACTTCTAGGAGATCTGCTTCTAAACAGTTGAACACACTTTTGAAAAAAGATGTTGGAAGTGCATCAAGGGCGCAGGTTGATGTTTTAAGGTGCCGTACGGTTTCTTCCAAAATTTTGCCATCAATTTCTTTGAAGTCAGACAAAGTAACCACTTTCTCAGGTTGTGGTTTGATTTGTCTGACCCCAGCACAACTCAAGGATGTGCTGATCACCTTTCTGATATTATTTATTTTCTCAGAGAAGAAAGAAGCAAACTCACTGCACTTGCTGTCTGAGAGCAGTTCACAGGGATCTGGCTTGGGGGGTTTGTCAGTCTCTCTACAGTCGCAAATAGAGTGCGTGTGTTGTTTAAGTTGCTGTTTATAATATTCGAGAAGAAAGACTGTCTAGCTTTGCCTAGTTCCATATTAAAAGCATGGATGCTGTCTTTGTAGATATTATAATGGACTACAAGTTTTGTCTTCCGCCAAATGCGCTCTGCTTTTCTGCATTGTCTTTTCATATTTTGCACTGCTGTTGAGTTTCTCCAGGGTGCTTTTTGACTGCCACTCTTCTTCCTCACTTTCACAGGAGCAATTTCATCAATTACACTTTTAACTTTTGAGTTAAAAGAATCAAGGAGAAAATCAACAGTGTCAGCAGATATTCTTGGTGTTAAAGATATAGCCTTCATAAATAGTACACTAGTGTTCTCATTTAAGCATCTCTTCTTGACAGACACAGATCTAGCTTCAATGGCAGGAGAAACAATAAACTAAATAATAAAAAATAATAAACTTGATATATTAACCTTCTGGAAAATCTGATTTTCATTTTATAATGTATTGTTACTCACCAAAGTATTTACAGAAAGGCACATGACATGGAGTTCATCAATAGAGGCCCTTTTGTGGAGCAATGACCAAACATGAAGAGTGAGTGCTCAGTGTCACTCACACAAAACGCTAAACCCCATCAGAGTAACGCATGTGAAATTAAAAATTATTCAATAAACATTAAACTGCATAAAATATAAAACCAAACACCCCAATGCAGATAAGTAATATTAAAAATAAGAAGAAACCACTATTCTTTAAAAATGAAATGTGATGGGTAATGCAGGGAATTCTGGTAACGCCAAATTATAGTTTTTTATTTTATTTGTAATTTTAACAATAATTGACCATAAAAAGTACATGTACTCTCTTGTTAATCATAATATACATTTTTACCATTAATTATACAGTAAAACCATACTTTTTACAAGTAAATGTTTTATTTTTACAACATTGTACTGTAAAATTATTATTATTTTTTAAATATATTATAATTTTTGCAGTACAATTTAAGGTAACTGCCTGTTTACCAATTACAGTCTTTTACCGTTAAAATTAAGGACATTTTTTACAGTGTATTTATCTCCTAGATCCTAACCTCTGATAAATTCCAGTCATGTTTCCGAGTGTTACATAGCACTCAGTCTGCAATGCTGAAAATTATTAATTACATTTATTTGAATCTTGTGCTGTCTTAGTCACCAATTTTAGTGCAGCATTTGACACGATTGACATTGACATTCTTTTAAAACACCTTAAATGTGTGGTTTGCATCCAGGGCCTTGCTCAAAAATTGTTTTGCCTCAAGGAGAGAACTTCTCTGCATAATGGTTGCCTGTATCCATTACATATGGTGTTTCCCAGGGTACCATCTTCTGGCCTTTTTGGCTACCAGTCAATTAAGAATTTAAAATGTTACTAAATTTTTTTTGTAAGGCCTAGCATGGTATTCCTCTGCAATATATTTGTAGTCTTCTTTACCTATACCTGCTCCGGTCATTTAACTGACAATTCCTTTCTATTCCAGACTTATTTACACTATTTCATAATTTATACTCTTTTGATTCTCTGTTGCAGCAACGCTTGTTAAAAATCAAGTTTCTTTCAAAATTCTTGTATTTTCTGTTCATTTGTTCATTTTGTTCTTTTGTTTATTTATATCTGTTTTGAAATATTTGCCTGACCATATAGTTTTGTATGCAGCTCTTTAGCTCAACTTCAGTTGTTTTTAGATTGTCTCCACTTGACAGTGCATAGTGAATATGGCCCGACGTTCTGTAAAGAGAAAAAAAAACCTTGATAGCAACCATAAATGTGGCACAGATATCTATGCAAAAAAAGAGAAATATTTTTTCATGACTTGACCTAGGTGTGCATGCCCCTGATGCCATATAAACAAGCATACAGAGGTCTATGTGTTTAATGGAGTTACTATAATGAAGGATTCTGGGGTTCTTGAGAGTCTGACCCTACAGTTTTACTGGAGATCACATGGTGAGTGGCATGCTGAGGCTTTGAGCTCCTTAGTGGTAATTAGAGACAGCAGAATTGTGCTAGAATAGGGCTGTCTGTATGCCCTCAGTACACCCACCGTGACCGGTGAGGACCTCTTCACCATAGGGGTGGAGAGAGATAAGTCTCTACCATTGATTTATTCCTCCCTCTTAAATTACAACTGTCAACAAGGTTAGGGGCTTGGAGACCTATTTGATATTTTTTTTTTAACCAATAAAGTTTAACTGTAAGGTTCATTAATATCTAATTGATCCTCATGTATAAGGGTTTGGTTTATTTGTAGGCTTAAACTGCTGACCCCTTCCGGAACACTACAAAAAGGGAGGGACCTAGGAAAGGGCAACTGACTCATGGGGAATCCAATCTCTCTTGTGTGCACATGATTTAAAGCTCATACGTTTACAGTATATATTTAAAAATGTATCAGTCAGTCTGTCTAAAAATCGATCGCTCTAACATTCTGTCTGTCGGTCGGTCTTGCATTCTGTCTGTGTGTCTTTCGGTCATTCTTGCATTCTGTCTGTCTGTTGGTCATTCTAACATTCTGTCTGTCTGTCTGTCAGCAGTTCTAATATTATGTATATCTGTATGTCAGCGTTCTAACATTTTATCTATCTGTCTGTGTCCATCCGCAAATCTGTCTGTCGGTCGTTCTAACATTCTGTCTGTGTGTCTGTCCATCTGTGTATCTGTCTGTCAGTCATTCTAACATTCATTCTCTCTGTGTATCTGTCAGTTGATCATTTTAATTTTAAATGGAGTGATCACTGGATAGAGCCTTGCCGACTACACACACCACTTTTGGCAGACAGATGGCTTTTCCCATGTGGACCAATTGTGGTTGAAAGCCATTCTATGATGCAGATCCATACTTGGATCCTGCTTTGTGAGGATGTAGGTATAACCTGATATTTTGAGAGGATCAAAATCAGTTGCAAAAAGACAAGTCATGGTACTTCATGTTCAGTTTCCAGTTTTGTTTTAACAGTCAATTGGAAAATAATTTTCTATATTTTTTTATAACGTTAGCTGTGATGGCAGAAATATAATTGGTGTAGGTGAGAAACTATTCATTGTTTAAATCCTTTTTTTTACTATTAATCTACTCTCTTACTTTCACACATCTGATAGTCACTTGTGAAGCCTGTTTAGTTTCACTTCCACATCTAAAAGTTAGTTAAAGTTGAGATTTATAGAATACAAGGACTTAAATATTGCTCTGTTTCTCACTCGCATCTATTATTTCACTTCAGAAGACATGGAGTCTGGAGTCTTATGGATTACTTCTATGTTTCCTTTAAGTTTTTTTGGAGCTACAAAGATCTGATCAACATTCACTTGCATTGTACAGACCTATTGTACAGGGGTATTTTTCTAAAAATCTTTATTTGTGTTCATACAGATCTGGGATGGCATGAGTAAATGATGGGAACATTTTAATTTTGGGGTGTGCTATCCCTTTAAACTGTTTTGCACTTCTCTGTATTGGCAACAGATGAACTTCAACAAAAATAATTAATTTCAACTGCTTGTTGAAAATGACAGCCCAGCCACTATAAGGTCAATACTATTAGCTTCCAGTTCTTCCTTCAATTTACACACTGTGGGTCACATCTGGGTCAGAACAATTCATTTAACAATCTCTGGGCCAGATCTGACCCACACCCATTAGTTCTGATCACTTTACAGTGTGTGGGCCATATGAGGGCCGAGGAACCAGGCGTATGCTGGGCCAGAACTAAATTAAGTATGTGGCCCACAAGTGGGCAAGACAAATTTTGCTGACTGGGGTCTGTCTGCACTGCAAATAAAATATTTTCAAGACAAGTATTTTTGTCTTGTTTGCCTGAAAAATTGTCTAAACTTTCTTAAAACACGATTAATTTTAGTCTTGTTTTAAAATAAATCTGACAATTAAGTGAACTTCAGACTTAAAAAAAAAAGTAAGAAAAATAAACTTGTTTTCCCTCCAAATTAAGTATTTTTCTTAACCCATTGGCAAACAGTTGTCTTCTTTTAAATGTACATCTTGGTAGATTTGGTTAAATTTATCTAAAAAAAGATCTAAAATCTTTTGAAAGTTTGCTTGTCTAGTAAATAAATCATCTCGGTTACTGTTGTAACCTCCATTCCCTGAGGGAGGGAACAAGACTTAGTATCGAAGGAAGTGGCACAAGGGGTCTTCTCGGACACCGAATCGTACCTCTGAACCTGAGAAAAGGCCAATGTCAAGTTGGAAGACAGAATTTGCATTAAAACTCTCAGAAATATTTATCATGTTAATGTGGGAATTGATAGGATATTGGTCTTGGCAGAATTTGTCTGATACACTGCTGCTGAATAGTAAGTGCTGAGACTTGCTACTGCTAATGCATATACATTCTGAGTTAGCATGTGGACATGCTGCTGCACAATTTGACAAAATGCAAGACATGCTGAATAAGCATGTATGATATGCTGCTGCACAAATGGACATTACAAACAATCCCCAAACAAAACAGGTAAGCTGCACAAAATGCATAACACATCAACACAAAAACAACTGCCCTTCCAAGCAGATCTATCTCCAAGACTTGAACTGCTGCTGCTCTCTGTCATGTGCTGCTCCGAGTGTATATTAGCTAGGTGTACCACTGGCCAGATTGTGTAATGCTAATTGGAGGAAAAAGGGTGAGGCTTGCAGGCTGAAGAACGAACACCATTCCAACCGTGAAGCATGGGTGTGGCAGCATCATGTTGTTGGGGTGCTTTGCTGCAGGAGGGACTGTTGCACTTAACAAAATATATGGCATCATGAGGATGGAAAATAGATGGATATATGGAAGCAACATTTCAAGACATCAGCCAGAAGATAAAGCTCGGTTGCAAGTGGGTCTTTCAAATGGTCAATGAACCCAGGCATAACTCCAAAGTTGTGGCTAAATGGCTTAAGGACAACAAATTCAAGATATTGGAGTGGCCATCACAAAGCCCTAATCTCAGCCTGACAGAAAATTTGTGGGCAGAACTGAAAAAGCGTGTGCAAACAAACCTGACTCAGTTACACCAGTTCTGTCTGGAGGAATGGGCCAAAATACCAGCAACTTACTGTGAGAAGCTTGTGGAAGGCAACCCAAAATGTTTGACCCATGTTAAACAATTTAAAGACAATGCTACCAAATACTAACAAAGTGTATGTAAACTTCTGATCTACTGGGAATGTGATGAAATAAATAAAAGCTGAAATAAATCAGTCTCTACTATTATTCAGACATTTCACATTCTTAAAATAAAGCAGTGATTCTAACTGACCTAAGGTAGGGAATATTTATTGGCTACCTGATTACATGTCTGTAAAAGATGTTCATATTTGGATCAAAATGAGGAAGCGGGATACGGCTTCTCTTCTTTGCTTTTCAACAAAAAAAATGTGCTGTAAACTGCTGTGCTACATTATTTGATGACGTCTGTATAGGTTTAGTTGCCTCTGCATGTTGCACATTTTTTGCTGACTCTCAGACTTCCTGCGGCAGATCAAAATTCCTTGAGAATGGGGCCATTTTGTATTCTAGAATGATGACAGAAAAATGTTGGGCAAAATATCAGCTCCTTTTCTGCCAAGTGATTGAGAAATGGTAGAGTGACTCTCATTCGAGATAGTGAACTGTATTGATTGCACTTGTCCTTGCCCATACTGATACCGCATACAGTGACACGCCACCAGATCCCTGGGGTTCTTCTGAGCTTTCAGTCACAGGCCGAATGATGGACAGCAAGCTCCATAATCCTCAAATAAATCACAACCAATCTATGAGAGTAATTTGACAGAAATAGATGGAGAGAAAGAGAAAGACAAATAGTACAAGATAGAAAAGAGAAAGATAGTTTGACTTCCTATTTATTATGGCAACTCTCTAATTAGTATTCAAAAGTATTTGAATGTAAAGTTTTGTTCTTAGCACATATACATTTTTAATACAATTCACTTTATCATAAGACATGTTTTAGGTTACAATTTGTATGAATGTCTGAAAATGAAATTAAATGGGTTTTGTAACTGGTCACAATTTTATATTGCCTTCTATTTAATTTTAAATAGTCCAGCGGTGTGTAAAATGTTTTTTTTATATTTAACATTTCATATGGAGTCAAAATACGCATGCAAATTAATTCTAAAAGAATAGGCAAACTGCTGGTACAGAATGTCATTTCAGAAGGACATTTCAACATTATAACATTTAGATACAACTTTGTTTCATTCTGTGTAATTTTTAAAGAATGGCCAGAACCATTGTATTAGCATACGCAAATGTGTTTGTAATGGAACTGTCCAGGTGATGGAATCAGGACAGGAGTAGGGTAAAAAAAAGAGGGAATTTAATTTTTCTCTTAGTACTCATGTAGCAAAGTGGATAAATGTCATGTAATTAAACTTAAATCATAAATTGGTCATAACACCATTAAGAACTCCTCATTTTGCGCATACGTGCTAGTTAGAATGAGAGAGCATACATTGTGCAGGAGAGCTCCAGGTTTTGTTCATCAGTAAATAATTATTTGTAATGCATATGCATTGCATATGTTTGACCAAGTTCTGTGCATACATTTCATTTTTGTATCTAACATTATTATTTTTATTTAATACGAACCAATCAACCACTGTTTTTCCTTTTAAATAACAGCAACCCCCCTCCCCCCAAATAGTTTTGTAATCTTTGTGGTTTATACACACCAACCAGCTAAATTTTTGGTACCAGGTGAGGGGTATCTGACTGTTGGGAGTCAGAGTTGGGATAACATTTTTTTTTTTTGGTATTTTTGAAAAACGATAGAGTTGAAGAAAGGTGCCAGTGGTAAAGAAAGTGGAGGATGTCATCCTTGGTGCAATAGTCTAGTGGAGAGAGAGAGAGCCTGATTTTCGCTGATTCCACTGGGGTACTGTTTGCCGAGACACTTATCCAGTGACTGTCTACAAGAGAAAATGGAAGTATTATACAGACATTTGGCAACATATCCTTTGGTTTCAACGTTATGGACTGATACTTTTTCTTTTGCCCACAAGTAAACTGAAACCGTTATTTTACGGAGTTGAATAATTTAATAAAGATAATTTGAACATTTAAAAATGTCACAATCTGATGATGATTGTCTAGTATTACAAAACACTGATGATGAACATGGTGCAGGTAGTAGTATGCATTATGTTCAGGGACAGATTCAAGAACTCAACAGAAATCATGATTAGACCATGGTACCTATTGCCAATTTGAGAAGAGAGCCAACCAAGTCTTCTTGATATGTGCTAAGAGAACATCACATCCAACCATTTAGTAGTTATTTTAGCAGAGATGGGAGATTTGTTGATGAGTTTCTTGAAGAAGTAGAGAGGGAGTTACATGCAATAAATCAGTCCACAGAGGACCTTTTAGACCTCGTACTCTCCCTATTAAAGGGTACAACCATAGAAAAAGTCAGATTATGGATGGGAAATTAATCCGAGAACATGTGACCTCTTTGTGTACCTGATAGAAGCTTTTCGAGAAAAGCGCACTGTGTAATTCAGCTATTACAAACATTCTATAGCCATAAAAAAAAAATGGAAGGCAAGGATGTTTGTGCTTACACTCTTGCTTTGTTCCAAATTCTATCCTGAAGCAATCATCAAATGCAATATCAAATGTGAATTTGGCAATCCGAGATCAATTCATTTAGGGGATTAGGGATAAAGGCCTTATAAGGGAGCTTCATAAGCTTGTGAGAGACAAGCCGTAGTCAACACTAATTGAAGTGTTAGATGAAAATTAGTCAGCAACAGAAGTGACTGAGTCAGCAGAAGCTCAGTCTGCTGGTGTTGGTATACCTGAGAAAAACCCTGCTATATTTGAAGAAGTTTTAAAAATTGTAGCAGCACAAGGAAAAGCTATAGGAGAGCTAACACAAGCTGTCAAGAAACTCACTTTGCTGTGCACTAAGTCAGATTCCATGTCTCATATTAAACCCAAGATGCAGCCAAGGTTTACAGATAATGGTCAGCCAATATGTTTTGGGTGTAATGGTGTAGGATACATAGCTAAGAGGTGTGTGAAGAAAAACAAATACACTGTCACAGAAAATGCTAAATCATCAGTGCAGCAACAAAACCGAGCACTCCATAGGCTCAGCCAATATCGATACTTGTCATGACGACTACTCCAGCATGTTGTGGGAAAATGTTCTGTCGCTAATCTAAAGATTAGTGGAGTAATGGTCTCTTGTTTACTTGATACAGGAAGCCAAGTCAGTACTATTTCTGAGACTTTCTTCAGAGAACATCTGTCTGGTGAGTATGAAGATATGCTGTCCACAGCAGGTTGGCAGAAGATTATAGCTACCAATTGTTTAGACATACCTTACCAAGGTTATCTTGAGTTGGAGGTTGAAACTATGGTATTACCCTACCAGAATATGGTTTTCTAGTAGTCAGAGACTCAACCAAAATAAACTCTTCTGCTTCCATCACTCATTGGCATGAACATCATTAGCAGATGTAGATAACTGTCTCATGCAGAGTTTTATACCGCCCTTGGTGGAGAGTTGCAGTCTGATTGGAGGGATGCGTTTCAGAAGATGCAAAATGCCAGCAATATAAAGAAGCAAAGTGTAGTCCGAGTAGCTGGAAAAGACATAGTACACATGCCTGCTTCATCGATTACAATGGTAATGGTCAAGCAAAAAATATGTTATAGGATGGTTTGTGACTTCCTGTTAGAACCAGCGAACACACCCTTACCTGGTGATATGATTGGTGTTCGCTCTCTTGTGTCTTCAGAGAAACTGTTGTTTCCTGTACAGGTTATGAACCTCTCCCCAGAAGATATATAGTTACAAGCCAGAACCAGACTTGTTACTCAGTCTTGTGTTGAGAACGTGAAGTCCAGTGAGACATGTGAGGTGAGATTTCAGAGAATTGCTGCTGATATTAAAAAGATCAGTGTAAACACAAAATCATATTAATCAATAATCAGTTATTGGTGGTCAGCTTCAAAGAGTTTCTCAACTAGCTACAAATTAGTGGTACTCCTGAACAACATATAGAGCTGAGTGATTTGTTTATGAAGTACACTGATGTTTTTGCTCTCGAGGATAAAGACCTCGGTTTTACAGACAAAGTACAACATGAGATTCACGTGGTGGATGATGTACCAGTTGCGCTGCCTTATTGGTGTATCCCACCCACTCAGTATAGGGAAGTGAGGGAACATATCACCAAACTCCTTAAGAAAGGAGTGATCCAAGAAAGCACTAGTGCTTATGGCGGTCTCAGACTTTGTGTCGATTACAGACAGCTGAACACAAAGACCAAGCAAGACGCATTTCCTCTGCCTAGGATAGATGAAAGCTTTGATGCACTACAAGGAGCAAGTTCTTTTCTTCCATTGATTTAGCAAGTGGATATCATCAGGTTGCTGTGCATGAGTGAGACAGGCATAAGACTGCATTTGCGTCTCCATTTGGGATCTTTGAGTATTTTTGGATGCCATTTGGAGTTTGCAATGGACCTTTTCTACTGTTTTATTGTCTATTTGTGTGTCTTTGTCAATTGGCATTTGACCACTGGGGTATTTGTGTTGGGTGGGGGTATCTGTACTGTTCCAGGTAAAGTTAAAGCAGTCAAGCAATGGAAAATTCCCAGTATAGTTAAGGAATTATGCTAATTCTTAAAGATCTGTAGTTACTACAGAAAGTTAATTTAGGGTTTTCTAGAATTGTCTGCCCTCTTCATGATTTAGTGAACCTGTGTATCAAACAATTTGGTACCACAAAGAGAGAGTTTTGTCAATCAAATCAAATCACTTTATTGTCACACGACCATATACACAAGTGCAACAGTAGGTGAAAGTCTTGTGTGCAGTTCCGGGCAACATAGCAGTCATGACAGTGACAAGACATATACCAATTTACACTAAACAACATATTTACGCAACACAATTTACATATCAAATATACACATAATTACACAACACAATAATAATATACAATGTACAGTAAACAATACAAACAATATAAATGCACATACAATAAAAATATAAAGTATATAAAAAAAAATATATATATATACTGTAGTTGTATTGTGGAGAATATAATTATGACAGTCCAGTGTGAGATAATAAGATGAATAAAGTGCAGTGCTGATGAATATTGATTGTGAGAGATCAAGTGTTCTAAAGTCTTATTGCTTGTGGGAAGAAGCTGTCATGTAGTCAGCTGGTGCGGGTCCTGATGCTGCGACACCACCTGCTTGATGGTAGCAGTGAGAGCAGCCCATGACTCAGGTGGATGGAGTCTCTGATGATCCTCCAAGCTTTTTCACACCAGGAGTTTATTTATATTTATATTTTATATATGGAGCTGGAGTTTATTTATATTTTTTTGTACAGCCGGAGATTTCTTGGGATGTATAGTTCAAGTAACTGTTCTTTATTCATTATGTTTGGTGTATTGTGATTCTAAAAACAGAAATATTTATTTGTCTCATTAATCTGTATTGGCACAATGACTGCTGCCTCATCACAAGCAAGGACCATGATGTGGTTTGTGCTTTTGTGTCCTGGTTATTAGATAATTCGTTTCTCAAAACTTTTGAAAAGCTGGCCGGTATTGAGATAGCTTCTCAAGTTTTCCAAGTAAGCGACTTTTACCTGAAATGAGCAGCATGGTGGAAAGGGGTGTTTGTATGTGAGTGGGGCTGTAAACTTAAGCCTATTGGCTATTTTTAAAAATGGGATGAGTCTTTTGACGTGTCCAACACCCAATTCGTGTTTCAGTTGGAAATTCGTCAAAACAGCTAATAAAATAGGGCTCGTCAAGGCACTTCAGTGTGACTTTAAAAATAAAGGTTCTTGATGTTCCATTTTAGGTTCTTCAGATAAGTGTATTGGTTCTAAGTATCATTCCAGGATGCAGGAAACTAGTGTACAGTCTTCATGAAATATTTGAGGCACCACTACGCAGATGGTTTTCTAAAGAACTTCTCCTAGAAGGTTCTCATATAACATTAACATGTAAAACACTTTTTGGTTATAATCTGAGCATTTATCTTTTAGAATGTGCAGCTATCAGCACTTTGTCATCATTGGTTTTGCAATCACTAAAGTAACAAGAGCAGGATGATACTACCAAGCAACACTTACATTTACTTTTCTCCTTCCCATCTCTACACATTAGTTAAAATCATTATCTTCAGAAGACACTGCAATGCCAAACCAAGCCACCCCTTTTCTAGAGTGCAGTCCTCTAAAAAAACTGCCATTTCATGTCAGTTCTAAGTGACTGAGCACAGGTTAAATTCTGGGGTAAATTGTTTGCATCAGTCTACCTAGCCAATATCAGTAGAAATACTGCAAGTTATTTTCTCAGCCATTAGACCCATGGTCCTCCTCTCCTGGAGTCTCCTAATAGTCTTCTGCTTTAGACATGTGCTCTGCAAATTGCTTCTTCAAAATGATTCATTAAGTTTATTTTAGGTAGGTGTGTGTGTTGTTTAGTTGGGTCAAAGCTGCTGGCATGGTGGGAAAGTTTGGTTGGTACAATGATAGTGCCATGTCTATTCTCGTGGCCATGGACTCATTTGACCTCCACTTGCTGAGATTTATGGGTGAACAGATACTTAAATATTTGGGCAGATCAGAGAACCCAGACATGGATGTTTGGATGGTATGCTGGATGACTTCATTCCAAAATGCCAATATCTTCCTCAAAATTTCCATTTGTCTTCAAATAAAATAATTTAGCCTATCCTATCTTAGGTGTAACTATAAGTAACAAAGTATTAACTATTATCAATTAGTAGGTTTTTTATATATATATACAGTATATGGTGGCTCTATTCTTCGTATCAAAACAATAATTTCTTTTTTTTTAGCATTCCGAGAAGCCAGCATAGCAATGTGGGCTCAAACAGTGTCATCAGTTTGTTAAAAAAAAATGGAGAATGGGGGAGTATTTAGGAAACCTGCTTAAAAACAATAATTATTTTAGCAATTTTGTTTGGTGCCACTAGAGTCATAGACATTACACACTTCGCCTTCATAAAAAAATTAGCAAAGTAAATTAAAGCTGAAAACACATCGTACACAATCACAAACCACTGCCATCATATTCACTACAAAAAAAAAATATATTTTTATTAGTCTTTTTTTCTCGTTTTACAGTAAAAAAATATGTAAAAATCTTTTTCTCTCAAGATACACTTACTTGAGAATGTGTAAACTGTGTGATATGTAAATCAGATGCTTATTGTAATTGTCATAGTGCTATGCTTCTTGGAACTGCACCCAAGACTTTCACCCACGGTTGCACTTGTGTATATGGTTAAGTGACAATTATTTATGCAGCACTGCATAAGATATTTAAGTATATTTTGAAAATAAGTGTATTTTGTCTTACTGTGCAGGAATATTTTTATACACTTATTTATCCTTAAAGAAAGTTTGAGAAAATCTGCAAGTGTAGTAAATTTGAGATACATTGTCTAAAAACAAGTATAAATATACATAATTTATCAATTTAACAATTTTAACAATTTTGCTTCTCAAGTATATATATCTTGTTTTATAGGTTGTTAGATATTTTTACTGGTCAACAAGACAAAGACACTAATTAAGAATATTATTTTTGTAGTGCTGAATCATGTTTATGGCTCTACCTTCCTTCAGGATCTCTCTTTACAGTAATAGAGGCCAGTTTGAGAAGCCCAGCCAATTCCTTGCAATTTGTGGCAGCAGTGATGAGGTGCACTAACAACTAGGTCTCCTTCATTGCATACTTCCAGCAGTGTTCCATTTTCACACCCCTCCTCATGCACACTATTATGAGTCTGGACATGGGACAGCATTAGGAGGGTCAGACGACAATCACTAGAGGCTAGGTGGTTCCTCTGCCACATGGATGAAAGGATGTCTTTCTTCTTGTATTTCCTAGAAGTCTAAAGCATGTGTGCCATTTAAAGGGAACTGCTATGTTAATACTCACATTATATGTCTCAGATGGAGTTTTGTTGGAGGCACTTTGTTGCAAGCAAACTATACATTCATGAGCCGAATTGTACATTACGTTTTGTTTTCTGTCTGTGGAATGATCATCAATCCATCCATTCATGTTCAACCGCTTATCCGAAGATTGGTCGCAGGGGCAGCAGCTCCAGCAAGGGGCCCCAAACTTCCCTATCCTAGCCACATTAACCAGCTCTGACTGGGGGACCCCGAGGCATTCCCAGGCCAGTGTGGAGATGTAATCTCTCCACCTTGTCCTGGGTCTTCCCTGAGGCCTCCTCCCAGCTGGATGTGCCTGAAACCTCCCTAGGGAGGCACCCTGGGGGCATCCTTACCAGATCCCCAAACCACCTCAACTGGCTCCTTTCGACACAAAGGACCAGCGGCTCTAATCCGAGCTCCTCATGGATGACTGAGCTCTTCACCCTATCTCTAAGGGAGAACCCCAACACGCTTGTACTCGTGACCAAGTCCTTTTGGTCATGACCATAGGTGAGGGTAGGAATGAAAATTGTCCGGTAGATCGAGAGATTTGCCTTCCAGCTCAGCTCTCTTTTCTTGACAATGGTGCTATAGAGTGAGTGCAATACTGCCCCTGCTGCAACAATTCTCTGACCAACCTCCCTCTCCACTTTCCCCTCACTCATGAACACGACCCCGAGGTACTTGAACTCAAATTCTATTCGGGACAATACCTCCTTCCCTACCCGGAGTACACACTCCATCGGTTTCCTGCTGAGAACTATGCCTCAGATTTAGAGGTGCTAATCCTCATTCCAGCTGCTTCACACTCAACTGCCAAATGATCCAGTGAGAGCTGAAGGTCATGGATTGATGATGACATGAAGATCACATCATCTGCAAAAAAGCAGCGATGAGATCCCCAGCTCACCCAACTGCACCCCTTCCCCACCCTGACTATGCCTCAATATCCTGTCCATGATTATCACAAACAGGATTTGTGACAAAGCGCAGCCCTTGTGGAGACCAACCCCCACATGGAACGAACTCGACTTTGTGCCGAGGACTGTGTCTACTTGGGGACACAGCTCTCGCTTTGATCGTACAGGGATTGGATCACCCTCAGAAGGGACTCCCCCACCCCGTACTCCCGCAGCACCTACCGTAGTATCTCCTGGGGGACATGGTCATACACCTTCTCCAGATCCACTAAATACATGTAGACTGGATGGGCATACTCCCAGGCCCCCTCCAGGATCCTTGCGAGAGTGAAGATCTGGTCCATCATTCCACGGCCCGGACAGAACCCGCATTGTTCCTCTTCAATCCAAGGTTTGACATTTGGCTGAACCCTCCTCTCCAGCACCTTGGAGTAAACTTTACCAGGGAGGCTGAGAAGTGTGATGCCCCTTTAGTTGGCGTACACTCTCTGGTCCCTCTTTTTGAGATGGGAACCACCACCCCTTTCTGCCACTCCTTGGGCACTGTCCCAGACTTCCACGCAATGTTGAAGAGGCGTGTCATTCATGACACCCCTTCCACATCCAAAGCATTCAGCATTTTTGGTCATATCAATCCCCGGGGATTTGCCACTGTGGAGTTTTTTGACTACCTCAGTGACCTCCCCCAGGGAAATTGAATCTGATCCCCCATTAGGCTCTGGCTCTACCGCTAACATAGAGGGTGTGTTGAGATTTAGGAGTTCTTCAAAGTGTTCCTTCCACCGCCCAATAACCTCCTCGTTTGACATCATCCCATTGTTGCTGTATACAGCTTGGATGGTTCCCTATTTCCCCCTCCTAAGGTGGCGAACAGTTTTCCAGAAGCACTTTGGTGCAGACCGAAAGTCCTCCATGGCTTCTCCGAACTTTTCCCACACCCTCACGGCAGAGTCCGCAGCCCTTCGGGCCTGTCGGTGCCTTGCAACTGCCTCCGGAGACCTCCGTGACAACATATCCCGGAAGGTCTCTTTCGTCAGTCGGACAGCTTCTCTGAGCACTAGTGTCCACCATGGTGTTCGAGGATTACCGCCCCTTGAGGCACCTAAGACCTTGAGGCCACTCTGGTTCAATGTCCCCAACCTCCGCAGGGATGCCTGAAAAGCTGCACTGGATGTGTGAGTTGAAAATATCACGGACAGGGGCCTCCTCCAAACGTTCCCAATTCACCCGCGCTACTCGCTTGGGCTTCCCATGTCTGTCCAGAGTCTTTCCCCACACACTGACCCAACTCACCTCCAGATGGTGATCAGTTGACAGCTTCGCCTCTCTCTTCACCTGAGTGTCCAAAACACATGGCCTCAGATCTGATGACACGATTCCAAAATCGATCATCGACCTTCGGCCTAGGGTGCTCTGGTACAACGTACACTTATGAACATCCTTATGTTCGAACATGGTGTTTGTTCTAGATAATCCATGACTAACACAGAAGTCTAACAACAAACATCCACTCGGGCGAGGCAATTCCTCATAAGCACGCCTCTCCAGGTTTCCCTGTCATTTCCCACGTGCGCGTTGAAGTCACCCAGAATCAATATGGAGTCCCCTACTGGGGCCCTATTCAGGACTACATTCAGGGTCTCCAAGAAGGCAGAATACTCCAAACTGCTGTTCGGTGCATATGCACAGACAACAGTCAGAGTTTTCCCCACACAACCTGTAGGCATAGGGAGGCAACCCTCTCGTCCACCGGGGTACACTCCAACGTAGCGGTGCTCAGCCGGGGACTTGTGAGTGTCCCTACACCCACCTGTCACCTCACACACTGGGAAATTCCAGAGAAGAATAGAGTCCATCCCCTATCCAGGAGTATGGATCCAGAGCCAAGACTGTGTGTCAAAGCCTCACCAGATCCAACTGGTAACTCTCTTTGCTGCCCGGGTCTGGTCCGTTGAGACAGGGTAGATGCAGTGTAGGATAACTCCTCCTCTTTCCGTTATTTCCATGGAGTCTTTGTGAACCATTCTTTGTCTGCTGCTTCACCTGAGACCACTTTGCCTTGGGAGACCCTACCAGGAGCACCAGTCTCCAGACAACTTGGCCCTCCGGTTCATAAGGGCACACAAACCTCTCTATCACGTTAAGGTGATGGTTCCCGGAGAGGATGAAATGATCAGTATTCATTCATTTGGATGATCAGAATACTAGAACAAGTATATTAACCATAAGCCATAAGCTAAAAGTAAACTAAAACAAATGGACTGAAAGTCACAACAAAAGTTTAGATTTTCTGGGGTCTAAGGTTAGACACATTTCCTCAAAGAACTGCAGTATACTGTATAACAAAATATCAAGAATGATAATCTTAAAATGAATGGAAAAAACTTAACTACAAATTATATTAATAATATAGGGCTGTAAAATATTCAGTCATTAACTTTGCGGTATTGCATTATTTGAACTTACCTCTCATATAAATATGTTAGCCTATTTTTAAGATTTACACTTTTAAATTCATAACAAATTTCCATGAAATTGAATTGTGTAATTTTTAACAAAATTAAATTAATAGAACTTAAGTTTAGTTTAAACCCTAACCCTAAATTTAAAAATAGGCTAATATACAGTATAATATACAGTTAACTATTACGTTTCTTAATAGTCTTCGTTACCCTTAAAATGCCTTGTCTCACAATCCGTTTATGACCAGCAGTTTGAAATTATATCATTTCATTTTTATACCCTTTCCTGGTCTTATTTTGAAAATGTTTCAAGCCATTCAGATGTCACCTGTACCATGCAGTGAAGTGGTTAATTTAGTGTATAGTTTAGCTCCTCGTCTAGACCCAGTGTGCCTTGAGCCTTTTATAGGCAACCATCAAATTTCTTTCTTAAGGATTTTGGACTCAATTAGTAACATAATTTATTACTGATGCCTGTCAATGGCTGCTTGCATTGCGGTTGCATTCTAATATATTGTATTCCATTTTAAAAAGTTGGATTAACATGCATTTTACAATTTATTAGTATTTGGAATCTTCCCCTTTTCAAATAAATTTATTGTCACTCAACCATATACACAAGTGCAACAGTGGCAGAAAAGATTGGGTGCAGTTCCGAGCAACAGTTTTGTGACATATACCAAATTACAATAAACATCAGATTTGCACAACACAATTTACAAAACTAATATACACAATTTCACAAAACACAATATTATACAATACACACAATATAGAATACACTGTATACAATATAAATAATATATATATAAAATATACAGTAGGTTGTATTGTGTTGTATTGACATTCAGGCTGTTGGTTGGGTGTCAGTTACCAGTGTGTTGTTAAGTGAAAGTTGAATTTATGAATGTCCAATGCGAGATTAATCAAGTGCAGAGCTGATGTATAGTGATCGTGAGAGATCAAGAGTTCAAAAGTCTGATCGCTTGGGGGAAGAAGCTGTCATGATCTCCAGAATGTCAGAGTTTACACCTCATCTCTGTAGGCTGTTTCATCATTGTCAGTGAACATACCTACCTACTTGATGATAGCATTGGAGCTGTGTGTTGCCACACAGTTATGTGTCTACAGGGAATACAGGAGAGGGCTGAGAACACAGCCCTGTGGGGCTGCAGTGTTGAGGAGATGTTGCTGTCCATTCTGACCACCTGGCATCTGCCTGACAGGAAGTCCATGATCCAGCCACACAGCGAGCTGTTTAAGCCCAGAGCCTGGAGTTTTACATCAAGCTTGGAGGGTTGTTGCGGTAAGAAAACTGCAGTGAGGCAAGTGTAGCACAGAGCAGATGTAATCCCTGATTAGTCTTTTAAAGCATTTGCTGATAAAGGATGTCAGAGCAAGAGGACACCATTAATTTAAGCAAGTGATTTTGGATTTCTTTGTTACAGGCACAAGGACAAGGAGAGGATGAAAATATCTGTAAAAACATTTGGTTCACACATGCTCTGATGACGCAGTCTGGAATGCCGTCTGGACCGTGGCTTTACGAATATTTATCTGTCGGAAGGATTGGGTTACATCTGCTATAGAGACGGCGAGTGAACTAACCTTTGTAGCTTTGGCCATGAGAGCTCTCTCCACGGGGGCGGTGTAACTCCCCTCGAAACAAGCATGTAGTGCACTACGTTCAGGAGCGGGTTTGGTTATTAGGAATAATTAATAATTATCAAAGATAATTATCAATTATTAAAACAAATAGAACATTGAGATTAGATGTTAGAACATAAGAATTAATGTTAGCTTTTTAATCCTTTAAATCAACAATCACCAAAGATAACCATCAATTATCAAATTCAACATGATACAAATTATTATCAAAGATAATCAATAATTATTAAAATCAAAGGAACATTGATTAGAATTAACACTAGTTTACTGATCCTAATGAATTCAACAATCATCAAAGATAATTATTAATCATCAAAATCAATAGAATATTAATAAGGATTAATATCGCCAGGGCACCACCCTGGAGTCAGGGACTAATAACCAGACAGTATATCAGTCTCAATATCAGATTATTCTCTTAGGAAAATCAACATCAGGACACCATCACCATTAAAAGGAAACAATTAAGGCTTGAATCCGAGCACTGGTATCCCCTGCCAGCCTCTGACACAGGTGTATGCAAAACAAACCAAAACACTTCTCTTTGAAATATAACAAAGTGTATAATGCAGTAATATCAATTAATAATCAATACAATGCAGTCAATAAACTTCCAACTACAAACTAA
The DNA here is from genome assembly GCA_032164185.1 of Moxostoma hubbsi. Taxonomy (NCBI): domain Eukaryota; kingdom Metazoa; phylum Chordata; class Actinopteri; order Cypriniformes; family Catostomidae; genus Moxostoma; species Moxostoma hubbsi. Next base: position 6,718,187 of record JAVLUX010000011.1, on the reverse strand, counting down.
ACAGTGACATGATTAGATGTGGTAACCGAACCATCAACCGTCTGCCTGTTTACCATGTGTCTCCACTTGTACGATAACTTGGGGACAAAGCTGAGCTTTATCACCAAGTTAACAACTAGCCAAATGTTTGTGAGTGGTCGCGTGTGTGTGTGGTTACTACGACAGAGAGAGAGAATAAAGTGGTGGCACTGAAGCCGGTTTCACAATCATGGGAGAGAAGGCAACTGTTAGTTTATCACTCAGAGACGTAGTGAATGGCTCGTAAACCATCCCGCAGTCTTTGGTTCTTTAATGGATAAACTCAGTGTGCCAGTCTCATCCGTGATGGCGGAAATACACAACAGTCCAACATGGTTGGATTACAACACTGCAAAATCTAATTCGTAATAACTGTACGCTACATTAATACCTTAAGTATTATTAGCAGTAATAAGTGGACTCGGCAGTCTGTAAACTGTACAAGCAATAACCTTGATACACAAGAATAACACACTATAATATTCTATCTCTGCCCAGACATAAACCTCTTACTTGGATCGTGTGAGGACACAGGTAGGCTGACGGGAGGCTGTTTCTTCACTGTGACGGTGGGCGGTATGCTACTGATTCTCGGTGGGCTGGTGGAGAAATCAGTGATGTTGACTTGGTTGAGAGAGGGAAGAGAAATCTTCATCACTTCTGCAGGCAAACAGATGAAAATGCAGATTGCTCGGGGGTCTCTTTCGGATCTGTTAAAGTGTTCAGTGGAACACAGAGTAATCTCCAATAGTCAAGTGAGATAGAGATTGTATGGCCACAGTTTCAAGTCGTACATTACTTCCTTGTGCAACGAGGCTACACCTGAGAACTGCGATGAGCTGCGTCTACGCACGGCAAGCAAAGTCGCTGGAAGCAATGCCCAGAAGGATTTCAGAGGTATTTCTACTCCCAGTGACGTCATGGCTTAGGGGCATTCTGTCATGCACCTCATCCAACAGGGGTTGAGAATTCAAGACTTCGGAATTTCACACATAGGTGTAAAGTGAGCAAGGCTTAATGGGATTTGTAGTCTGTTTTGCACTCCCTTTGTTTGATTTTGTCATGATTTTTATCAGTAATATTTATGATTGTGTTTGTAGGCCTCGGTCAGGCTTTATGACTGTGTTAGGCCTGCCTTTGTCTTATATCTGAATACATGAGGCCCAACAAGCATACAACATGTTTAGCTCATCTGGGAGAGTGGCAGCGGGGTTCATGGTGGAGTTTTTATTCCCTTTGAAGTTTGTGATATTTATTCCTTGCCACATCCTTCTAGAGTCAGTGGTATTAAACTGTCCTCCAATCTTGTTCCTGTACTGGAATTTGGCTTCTCTGATAGTTTTGGTATGGCCTAACTGGCTTGATTATACTCCTCCGGTTTCCCGGAATTAAAAGTGGAGGTCCGTGCATTAAGTGCCGCATGAATATCACAGTTAATACAGTTTCTGGTTAGGGTAGATCTGCATCGTTTTGGTTGGCACTACACCATCTATGCACTTCCTGATGAAACACATTATGGTATCTGTGTAGATCTTGATGTCATCATCATAGGTGGACCGGAACATCTCCCAGTCCAAATGATCAAAGAGTCTTGTAGCATAAAATCAAAATCAGGGGTTGGGAACCTATGGCTCGCGAGCCACAAGTGACTCTTTGTTAAAAATCAAGTGGCTCTCTGGTGTCTCACTATTCACCAACACATGATCATTGGAAAATTTCTAGACATAATTTTCCAGCAGAAAGTGTGGGTGTGATTGCAAAGCTTGAAGTCAATGACAGTGCTTTGATTTCCTTCTGAATTTGTCTACAGTCTACTCCTGGTGAATAAGGTTTTAAATTAACACCTTGAACGCCCTCGTTTTCATTGTTCGAGCGGGGGGAATCGCCAAACTGGATCGTGCAACTTTAAAAAAACTTTGTAGTACCAACGTGTCTTCTGCTCTTGCCAAGGAAGTTCCAGGTTCACCTGTTGAATATGCTGATCTTTCCGAAGATATACACAACGCTTACAATTTTATTTTGGATGAATGGATGACCGCCCTTTCCACCTGTGCAGGGCACTATGAATACATGGTAGTGCCCTTCAACCTTTCCAACTGTCCTTCTGTGTTCGTCCTTTGTCAATAAAATATTACATGACATTCTCAACAAAGGGGTTATTGTGTATATCAATGATGTCCTGATCTATTCCTCCTCTATAATGTTAACATGCTGTAAACTGCTCTTATTCTCATGATGCTGTTATTTCATTTACTGCAATAAAACAGCACATGGATTCTAAACAAAGCTTACAGTCACAGTTCCAAAAGGTAGGCAACGTAATGCTACCTCCAATCTAAGATATCTTGTTTTAAACAAATTCTAAGGTAGCATTGCATATATCCAAGATGGTGACAGAGGGGTGAAAAAATGTAAATTATAAATTATTCAGTACTGAAAAATATTGAGAAGAAACTGTTTGGTGTAATGAAAAATGTATTATTTTACCCAACATTTTTATGTACAATGTCTTTCATTCATATTAAAATATCAGTCCATTAGCTTACTTACATGCTAACATCAAGCTATATTTTGTGTTGTTTGTGAGGAACAGTATTTATGTATGTTCTATGCAGAGTCATTGTCTACAGTATGTACTGTAGATCATTCCAAATCACTTATAAGGTCACATGACAGTTAGGATGCTGCTTTAGAAGGCAGCTGCCTACGTAGCAAATGTTTTAAAACAGAGCTTATGTTTCTGCGGGTTAGGACTGTTTACATTGGTAAAACTCATTGTGGTTTTCCATAAAATAACTCCTTTGCAACTATCCATTTACCAATTTCCAAGCTGTAGTACATGACAGTACTACAAATGGTGCACAGGGTTTAATCATTCAACCTTATGCTCAACCCTAAAATCTATCTGGATGATGTTGTCAAACTGGTGGGTTGCCACAGCAATGATTGTTACTACTTTGATTACCATTATGAGTTTTGACCAGATACTCTCTGACCTGAGTTCCATCTACAGCAAAAGCCCAGCATTTTTCAGGTAGTTTTATGTATGCTATTGTATATAAATATTTAAAAGGATAGTTCACCAAGAAATAATGTCCTGTCACATTTACAACCACTTATCCTTGTGTTGCTCCAAACACATATGACTTTATTTCTCTCTGTCACCTTCTGCTAACATTCTGCTGAGCTCTCCTTTTGTGTTCCACAGAAGAAAGTAATTCATAGGTGTTTAGAACAACAAACGTTGAGGGAGTAAATTATGACAATTTTCATTTTTGGGTAACCCATCCCTTTAAGGCTAGTTGGAAAACCCTAGCATTATTTATTTACTTACTTTATTTATTTTGCTTTTGTACTAAACAATTTGCAGCCTAGTTACATGCCCTTGCTGTAGATTGTAAGGCCAGATATATCTTTGGCCTGTATATGACATTTGCTTTTAAGTATTTGGCCACCCACAGTAAAAATATTTTCAGAACAGCCAACAGAAAATAATTCTCAGATTAATTTGACTTCTCGTGACCAATCAAATATGTGCCATTTGGACTAATTTTCGTGAGTACAGCTCCTCTTCACACTATCATCTGTAGGTCAAGGCCATCTGAGAACAGGAACCTATACTGTGATCATATAGATACCTTTATATCCCAAGGTGTAGTAGTAATAATAATAATAATAATAAAAATACAACTTTTACTATCCCGATAATTAAATCAAGGTGAGCATCACATATTTTATTTCCCACTTTTAAAAATAATGTTTACATAAAGTACGCAACAAAATATACCTTAAACATTCAACCTTCTAATGCTAAGAAACATAAGAGGTTTATTTATTTATTTATATTTTAAACCTTTTTAAGGGTCCACAAGAATGCACTAATTAAGCATAAATAAGGCAGTAATTAATAATGCATTGAATGCTTAGTAAGGCTATATAAGCCATAATTTTCAACTTATGTCGTAAAACCCCACAAAAAAGTACTATTTAAGAATGTATAAGGCAGTAATGAATAATTCTAAGATCTAGAGGAAGATGTAAGCCATAATTTAACTTATAAGATATCCTATTTCTGTATAAAAATTCATGAAGTCCATGCTCTATTTCTGAGACCCATCATATATCAAGTTTACTGACCAATATTCATGCTAATTAGTACTGGCTTAATAGTACTCTTAATTTTTAATTGCTAATATCTTGTAATAAAGACAATTTGACCCCTTGTTTTTTACCTACACAAATTCTTAAATATTTCTGTAACTATATATATATATATATATATATATATATATATATATATATATATATATATGTATTTGCCATTAATATATGTGGATGCACAAGAATCATAAAAAATAAGATAAGGCATCAATTAATCTTCTTCATTTCATTGCATTGGTGCTTAAAAAGAATTAAGTGTAAAAGTGAAAAAGAGAAGAAAAATAGAAAATTGCTAAACAGGCCTATTTTTTCCTAGTAAAATCACAAGAATGCACATTACAACTCAATTACAACTTCTGACCACATAAGTACAAACTAACCATGAGGGCCTGAATGCAGCATAAACCACAACATAATTGAAATAGTCTTTATGCTATTTATGTGATGGAAATACGTGGATTTGACAAATGATTGATATGAAGAGAGAGAGAGAGAGAGAGAGAGAGAGAGAGAGAGAGAGGGAGAAAGCCCATAACAATTTGGAACATTGAAGGAGGGACCTGATTTACACATAACACAGTTCACGCATCTGTTACACTACACAATATACACCTAATAATATACAATATACAGTATACACAAAATAAATACAGTACAGTATCCAATAAAAATACACTGTACCACACCCCCCCAATGTAATCAGTGGAAATAAATATGAAGTGTTGTATTGACAATCAGCTGTCGGTTGATAGTCAGTTGCCAGTGTGTAATTAAGAGAAGTATAAAATGTGAGACCAGTCGGAGGCTAATAAAATGCGGTGCTGATATTTGTATTGTGATCGATCAAGAGATCAAAAGTCTGATTGCATGGGGGGAAGAAGCTGTCATGAAGTCGGCTGGTGTGGGCCCTAATGCTGCGATACCGCCTGCCTGATGGTAGCAGTGAGAGCAGACCTTGGCTAGGGTAGCTGAAGTCTCTGAGCTTTTTTCACATACTGCCTGGTATATATGTCCTGGAGGGAGGGAAGCTCACATCCGATGATGTGTCTGGGAGTTTGCACCACCCTTTGCTGGGCTTTGCTTAAGGGCAGTGCTGTTAACATACCAGGCAGTGATGCAGTCCAGTGAGGCAGGCAGCAGAGAGCAGATGTAATCTCTGATTAGTCTCTCAAAGCATTTGCTGATGATGGGGATCAGAGCAACAGGATGGCAGTCATTTAAGCAAGTGATTTTGGATCGCTTTGGTACAGGCACAATGGTGGATGTTTTAAACCATGTGGGGACCACAGACAAGGAGAGGGAAAGATTGAAAATGTCTGTAAAAATATCAGCCAGTTGGTTTGTGCACGCCCTGAATGCACAGCCTGGAATGCCGTCTGGACCTGTGGCTTTACGAATATTACCCATCAGAAGGATCAGTTTACATCCACTACAGAGACAGAGAACTTCTTTTGCTTTGGCCACGAGAGCTCTCTCTGTGAGGGCGATGTTATTTCCCTCCAAACAAGCATAAAAAGTATTTAGCTCACCCAGGAGAGAGGCAGCAGTGTTCACAGCGGAGTTTTCATTCCCTTTGAAGTCTGTGATGATATTAATTCCATGCAACATGCTTCAAGTCAGTGGTGTTGAACTGTCCTTCAGTCTTGTCCCTGTATTGGCGTTTGGCTGCTCTGATAGTTTTGCGGTGGGCATAAGTGTCTTGTTTATGTCCGTCCGCATCCCTGGAATTAAAAGCGGAGGTCCACACATTAAGTTAATCCATGGTTTCTGGTTAGGGTAGATCCATATTGTTTTGGTAGGCACTAGGTCATATATGCACTTCCTGATGAAACACGTTACGGTATCAGCCTAGTCCTCGATGTCATCATCAGAGGCGGACCGGAACTTCTCCCAGTCTACTTGATCAAATACAGATACACTTGGTCTTGTAGCATAGAATCTGATCAGTCCGACCAGCACTAGATCGTTCTGAGGGTGGGTGCTTCCTGTTTCAGTTTCTGCCTGTAATTAGTGGAAGAGTGGTCCGATTTGTCAAATGGTGGACGGGAGAGGGATTTGTAGCCATCCCGGAAGGGAGATTAGCAATGGTCCAAAACCAGTCCCAATTACCTAATAAATTAATTGTGTTGAAACTGATGTGTTGGTAGTATTTTGGTGTTATTGACTTGAAGTTGGCATTGTTAAAGTCCCCAGTCACAATGAGCGTGGCCTCAGGTTGCGCGGTTTCCTGCTTGCTTTCCTGCTTGCTCTCTATGTTTCTTGAGTGCCCGGTCTGTGTTGGCTTGTGGTGGGATGTACACAGCTGTGATAAGGACTGCTGTGAATTGTGAGAATGGTTGACACAGAAGCATGAGAAATTCCAGATCAGGAGAGCTGATAGACTTGATAAAATGTACATTCCTCTGATCACACCAGGACTTGTTGATCATAAAAAATACACCACCACCTCAGACATCCAATTTTCTGTAATGCAGCAGTCCCTCGTCTCTCGTTTGAAAGAGATCCGTGCTCTCAGCTCGCATAGGTTGTTGTCCAGAGACTGAACATTTGCCAGTAGAATGCTGGGTAGTGGGGATTGATTTGCACTACGTCTTAGTCTGATGTGAATTCCGGCTCTACTTCCCTTTTTCCGGCTACACTTTCATGGCCGGGCTGCTCAGACAAAGGACTCCGCTGTCGTGTTTTTAAATAGTGGGTCGGTATTGAGGAATTTAAAGTCTGTTTTTTTGGTGTGCAATTGCAGAAGCAATGTCCAAAAGTGTTTGTCTTTTGTCTAGAAAATAAGGCAGACAACGTCCAAGACAAAAAACATAAGAATTGTAGACAGAACAAACAAAAAACTGCAACATTGGGACAGAGCTTGCAACGCAGCAGCCATATTTATGCCCCAGCAACCACCCAGAACATTTATGAGCACATATGGTCATTATATATACATCGTACCTTGGCTAAATTTAAAAGGTAACTGCACTGATCATTGACTTTAAACTTGATGTGACCAGGTCTCAACAGTGCTGGACTGGGACGAGAAATCGGCCTGGGATTTTACATGGCAGCTTGCCAAAAACTTGGGGTGGTTGATCCAAAAGTTGTTTGCTGTCCTTTTCTGCATATTGCGTGGGCTAATTTTTGCTTGTTGTGGCCCATTCGTTTCCCCACACGTTTCGGAGCTGACCCACCGGCCTGTTCGGTCTCCCAATGGCCAGTCCACCCCGATCGTCCCCAAAGTGTGTCGGTCCACCGGGAAAATGCCCGGTATGCCAGATTACCAGTCCAGCCCTGGGTCTCAAGAATGAAGAGAGACTGATCGCATATAACACCATCATTATTTTCATTATCATTTACATTCATAAGGTTTTGCCCAAACGTATCAAATGTCAATGTCAAAACAGAGATTAAAATTTACATGAGTGTTTTCTTCTCTTCCGCAGTGGAAATGACTCTCAACGCATTGTCTGACATGTGCTTCCTTCCTTCAGATTTTAATTCAGATTTAAGCAAAACAAATCCTTAAGACCACTTTTTGAATATTTTTGACCTATTCAAATGAATCAAATACATTTTTTTTTAACTCAAATGATTCTTTCACGAATAATACATCACTATCACTGATGCACATGCAATTTAAACTTGTAGCTTTGTTCTTTTTGTGGTGTTCAATCGCAAAAGTAAAAGGAGGGTTGGGAGATTTATCAGATTAAAAGTATTCATTTTCTGTTTAAAATGTAGTGAAGTAAAGAAACTCAACTGAAATATGCTTAAGTACAAATATTCAAAAATTGTAACAAAGTATTTGTACTTTATTTTGAAGTACTTGTACTTCGTTACCCTACACCTGATTACCAGTGTATTCAGATTGTTCCTGTGCTTTTAAATTTTTTTTATTTTTATTGATTTTTATGATAAAGTATTTCATATTAAACGCTGATAAATGGAGCAGGGTCACAGTGTTTGGCCCCACTGCGTTTACCCTGTGAAATTAACAGTATGGCTTTATCTTGGAGATGGTAGTGGTCTAAAGCACATAACTGGTAATCTGGTAATCAGAAGGTCGCTGGTTCGATCCCCACAGCCACCACCATTGTGTCCTTGAGCAAGGCACGTAACTCCAGGTTGCTCCAGGGGGATTTTCCCTGTAATAAGTGCTCTGTAAGTTGCTGTGGATAAAAGCATCTGCCAAATGTATCTTTTAAACTTATTAGGCTGGAACACATCTATTTCTGTGAATTTGACATTACCTGCCAAATGCAGGTGAAAATCAACCTCATTTTTAGCCAATATTGTGGGCTATTCGATATTCATGCTACAATTTTATATTTTCCCTGATTTCCTCTAAAGTATTTTAACAATCAAGTAGTGTGTCCAGTAGGCTATGTTTTGTTGGCTGTTTAGAATCATACCAACAACGTTAATAATAACTGATTTTAAAGTGTTATTCTTTCAAGGATCGAGAATAAGTCACTCTTTTGAGTTTGTTCTTTTCAATAAATCAAGCAGATGGCTTAGCAAAATGGTCTGAATCAGTTTGCAATTCATTCTAATCATTTGGACGGCACCCACTCACATTGAATTATTTGGAACGGTTCACTCAGTAAAACCATAACAAGTTACTAACAACACAGAACAGAGTGCTGGATGAAGTGGAATATTTACCTACTAGCCATTGAAACCAAATGCATCCTTTCATTTGCCAGCGATTAAGAAAGTCTTCTTTAACTTTATCACCTGCGTGTGCAGTTTGTGAATTACTTTTTACATTTACTTTTAACTACTGTGGAGTGGAGGGGGGCGGGGCCGGGCTAGAATGTCGCACGTCTGGTCCCCAATCGGCCTGATGGGGCGCGCGAGGGATAAAGGCAACCGGTGACGACGGTTCAAGAGAGAAAGAAAATTACAAATGCCTGCCCTGTATGTGTTTATGTTTGTGTTTTGGGTTTAAGTTTTCATTAAATTATTATTTATATTGACAAGCCGGTTCTCGCCTCCTGCTTAGGCTTTTCTTCTGACATTTTTAGTGGAAACTGTAGATTCTCCCAGTAATGTGGATGGAAACACAAGAAAGCTACGCCACAATCCGCCGCTTCACTCCCCGCACTAACCGAGATTAGAGACAGGTGTTAGACATAATTTAGCTCAGGTGCAATAGCCCTTACCGCTTTCTTCCCCAGACGAGCGCTAAACCACGCCCCCGCTGCCACAACTACAATCTAAAAAGTGGTCTAAAGGATTTGTTTTGCTTAAATCTGAATTAAAATCTAACCAAATGAGTATCAAAACACCAACAGTAGGCCTACGAATGTTAAAGTAACATCACTTTGGCAATTTACCACCACAGCAGGCTGTGTTTTTGATAACTATTTAGAGGAACTAAAACTAGCTAATAGTGTGTCATACTGTACGCAAACAAGTATTTTAGAGATGTTATGTCTTTGAAAGAATGCTTTTTGAATCTAGTTAGTTTTAAAAAAAATTATCACTCTCTCTCCTGATTAAGGTGAACATAAATCAGATGCCAATATTTTTTTTCTTTTGTGAGATGTGTTTTGTTTTCTAACTACATGAATGTTCAAATAATCAAATTGCAGCATTGTGTCGAAGAAGCGACACTAGGGGACCAATTTAAATCTGTGCTGAGCCGTGTACATGTTCTGCTGACACAGGAGCTGGCACGTATTTTAAGTGCAAAGGCGACCATCTGTGTCAGACTGCACGTACACTTCCCCGATGCCCCAATAAATGTTGCCGGAATCCTTCTGGTGACCCTAGACAGGGGAACAAGGTGACGCTTGCCAACCTGGGAACGGGCCAAGCCTGGCAGGGCCTCTTTTCTCTCTATGTTTCTCCGCATAGAGCAAGAACGGCTGGGGCCCTTACACGAATCAAGGGAAGGGGGTCTTACCCGGTTTCCTATTCTTTCAGGGGGAAAAGACCCTGCGGAGGCCACACCTGCCCGAAAGGGGGAGGCAAAGGTGGCGACTACATCACATGGGTTTTTAGGCGGCATTTGGAACGTGGCGCAGTGGTAGATCCAGCCTCAAGGAGGGGGGAGTTGCTACAACACGGCGACCGGAGGGCAGCTGGAACTGCCTGAGGGAGACGCGGGTCCCCTTATGTACCGTGGACGATACACACAGGGGGAGTCCATGTAGGAGTCCTGACCTGTGGAGCACCTATTCCTGTACAGGGTAGATTAAGTACCCACAGTGGATTGGGTCAGTGAGTTCCTCCGCTGAACTGCGGACCCACAGGGCTAGGGAGGAATAATCCAGGGACACGGGTGGGTGGGATCTCCTGGGAGAGAAAGCACAAGATTTTACCTTGGCTGAGGGAAAGGGCACTTGGCGCAAGCGGCCCACCCGGTCAATCCGCCAGTGTGTTACCGAGTTCTACCGGCTCGGACCTGAGAAAACACGGGACAAAACTGATTCTACCCTGAGATTGTAAGGTCTCGCAAGGGTATTAGGTGTTGCCCAACCCACTGCTCTGCATATGTCTGCCAGGGAGATGCCTCTGGCCAGTGCCCGTGAGGATGCAACACTCCTTGTCGAGTGTGCTCGGACCCGTAAGGAAAGGGGCATGGCCTGGGTGTGATAAGCCAATGTACTGGTGTCAACTACCCAGAGGGAAGGCCTCTGTTTGGAGACAGTGATCCCTTTCCACTGTCCACCAAGGCAGACAAAGAGCTGCTCAGAACATCTAGAGCTCTGCGTGCGGTCCAAGTAGGTACGCAAAGCACGTACCGGACACAGCAACGAAAGGGTTGGGCCTGCCTCCTCCTGGGGCAGCTTCGCTTGCAGGTGCAAAACCTGATCTCTAAAGGGCATAGTAGAAACCTTGGGCATGTAGCCCGGTCGCAGTCTTAGGATCACATAGGTGTCTACCGGGCCGAACTCCAGGCAAGTGTCACTAACAGAGAATGCTTGCAGGTCCCCGACCCTCTTGATGGAGTTGAGCGTGATTAGCAGGGGCATCTTTAAAGAGAGGGCCCTGAGTCCAATTGAATCTAGTGGCTCCAAGGGGGGGTCTCTGGATGCCTGCGAGGACCACTGAGAGATCCCAGGAGGGGAACAGGCTTGGCCAGGAGGGGTTCAACCTCCAGGCACCTCTTAGGAACCTGATGATTAAGTCATCCTTACCCAAAGACTTGCTGTCTACTGTGTCGTGGTGGGCCTCAATAGCGGCGACATACACCTTCAGGGTGGAAGGGGACAGCCTCCTGTGGAAATAAGTGGGCCAATAGGGAACCACTAGGGTGACTTGTTCCTCATCCTCCCTGACCTTGCACAGCACCTGTTCAAGAAGGCTCACTGGGGGGGAATGCGTACTTCCGCAGCCCCGAAGGCCAGCTGTGTGCCAGTGCATCTGCCCTGAGGGGAGCCTCTGTTGTCATGAACTAACAGAGACACTTTCACAGGGCAGAGAATACAGTCAGAAACTCTTGGCCATTGATGTGCCAGTGCAGCGGGGCCCCTTTCCAACAGCCCGTGGCTGCGTGTCCATTGCACATGGCGCCTGAACCCAATTTGGAGGCGTCGGTCGTGGCCAGGACGCGTCGGGAAACTTGCTGCGAGGAGACGCTTGTCCACAGAAGGCAGAGGTCTGTCCAGGTTTTTGACGTTTAGCGGCAGGTGGGGGTGATGGTCACACAGTGTATGCCGCGGCGCCATGCTCGTCTCGTGACTCAAGACTGGGGCCAGTGTTGAGGCGGTCTCATATGCATCAACCCCAGGAGCACGGCCACCGCAGAGGATGTCATATGCCCCAGGAGCTTCTGAAAAGTTTATAAAGGGACCATACCCGGTCTGAGGACGGGGAGGCATTTTAGCACTGACTGTGCATGCTCGTTGATGAGGTGTGCTGATATTGAGACTGAGTCTGACTCCATGCCAAGAAGAGAGATGCTCTGATCCGGGGCGAGCTAGCTCTTTTCTCTGTAGACCTGAAGCCCTGAATGGCTGAAGTGCCTGAGCGCCTAGTCTCTGTGAGCGCATAGTAACTCTCGGGAGTGGACCAGGATGGTCCAGTCATCGAGGTAATTGAGTATACGAATGCCGGCTTCTCGGAGCGGGGCAAGGGCAGCCCCTGCGACTTTCGTGAAGCTGCGAGGGGACAGAGACATGCCAAAGGGGGGGACTTTGTACTGATACGCCCGGCCATCGAACACGAGCCGTAGGAAGGGTAGAATTAAGACATGAAGGTACACGCCCTACAGGTTTGCCGCTGCGGACCAATCTAGATGCCGGACGCAAGTTAAAATATGTTTTTCGTGAGTATTCTGAACAGGAGTTTGAACAGAGCCCGGATGAGAAATTGCAAGTCCAAGATCAGTTGTAAGCCGCCGCCTTTCTTGGGTACAATGAAGTAAGGGCTGTAGAGACCCTTCTTCATTTCGGTTGGAGGGACAGGCTCTATCCCATCTTTGTTTAGAAAAAGTGTAGCGATTTTGGTGTGCAGGGATTTGGCATGCTTGCCGTGTACTGCGGGGGGCGGGGGCCTGGAAAACTGAATTGCATAACCGAGTTGGGTGGTCTGGGCTAGCCAGCATGATGGGTTGGGAAGTGAAAGTCACGCATCCAAACTCTGTGCTAGGGGCACCAAGAGGATGTTTATTTTAGACGTACCCGGCAGGGCTTCACAGGTAGTATGTTGTCGGGAGGCAAAGACGCGTCCCGAGGCTTTAGTGCTGAGAAAGGACTCGAAGCACTTACCTTGCTTCGCACACCCAGCAGGGGGCAGTTTAGTGACTGAGGAGGAGGAGGTCCGATGTAGGCGTCCTCTAGACTCGTCAGGACCGGCCGGCCGGTGAACAGTCGTGGGGCTGAAGGCGGGGGGTCCGTGTCCAGCATGCTGGGACTGTTGAAATCTGGCGGCAGAATGCCGTGAGAACGGCATTTGCGGGCCAAATGACCCAGAGACAAGGAAATAGCTCTGTTATTGAGAATGTGGGTATCGCAGCCCCGTATGGGGGGGTGGCAAATTAAATAAATTCAACAAATGATTCTCCTCCCGGCCTTCCACCAGGGGACAGAGTGGTCAGGACTACCCCTGTGAAGATCTTTAAGTGCCTTGGCCTGTTGGCCTTGCTGGAGGGCCATGGCATGCAGGGCGGAAGCGGCATGTCCGGCGGCGCTGTAGGCTTTAGCGGTCAAAGAAGACGTCATCCTACATGCCTTGGAGGGGAGCACAGGGCAACCCTGCCAGGTGGTAGGGTTTCCGAGGCACAGGTGGACCGCAACAGCCCTGTCCACCTGGGGAATCGCCGTGTACCTGTGGCCCACTCCGCCGTTGAGGGTAGTGAGAGCGGATGAGCGAGTGGCTTTGTGACGAGTGGAGAGGGGTGCCCTCCACGAAGACATCAGCTCATCATGCACTTCCTGGAAAAATGGGACTGGGGGGAGGCAAGGCTGTGAGCGGCGTGCCGACCCCAAGAAACAGTCATCCAACCGCGATGGCTGTGGGGAGGATGGAGGGTTCCAGTCGAGCCCCACACTGGCAGCAGCCTGGGAAAGCATGTCGGTCATCTGGCCCGAAGGCGGCAGCCCAGGGGAGTCATCTGCGTCAGACGCCGCGCTCTCCAATGCAACGGCGAGCTCATCCACCTCGAGCTCTAGAGGATAAGCGGGCTGGCAGTGAGGCGAGCCGCTGTTGACTCTAGCACGGACAGGAGCATCCCCAGATCGCCTCCATTGCCAGCCGCATCGTCCTCAATCCCGTGGGAAGAAGGAGCAATGCGGGGGGCGGCTGGAGTGGCGAGCTTTCTATTTAAAGTGAGCCGCGACCTCAACATTGCCATGGTCATGCTCTCGCAGTGAGAACATGAACCATCCACAAACGCTGCCTTGGTGTGATCGATGCCCTGACACACGAGACATTGCCTGCGGCCAACTGAAGTGGAGAGCACTCTACCGCATCCAGGAACTACAGATGGCATCTTTATAAAGACACGTCCTGAAAAGGACATTCAACGCCGATTTGTAAATGCTTTTTTAGAGGAAAATAGTCTTTTATAGAGAAAATCACTCTTTTAATAAACTCTTTTAGCTTTCTGCACTGTCGAAGTGCCCAGGAGCAAGTTGCACTGCCATGCAGAGAAGGAGAAAAGCCATTGAAGTGCGCTGTAGATCCAACAGCAGGCAGAGCGTCAGAGTAACAAAGGCAGTTACAGGTGTGTGACTCGCAGATGACTGCATACACGACCATCGGCTCCGAAGAAAATTTCTGAATGAAACAGACGTATTTCCCCGCTTTTGTACCCGTATGTCCGGCGGCGAGGTTTGCAAATACTGTCTGTCAACTTCTCATTGGCCTTTTTTCATAGATCAGAAGTATATTCGGCGCTCAAGAGAGACCCCTGGTGTCGCTTCTTCGACACAACGTCGAAGTGAGTGACAGACGGGGAACTGGTGTTCAACTCCTATATGCTTTTAGTCTGATTTTTGTCCCAAGCGGTGTGCTTTAAACTACTTACGTGGAAGCGAAACCCATGAATATGTCATCAAAGTGTCGTCAAGAGAATTAGAACTCTCTTTCCACTCTCTGCAGTCTGATCCACTGCCCAACTGCATTAGTTGCTTTTCTCCTTTCATTGCCTCTCTCACCACTGCTATTTTCCATGCCCTTTTATCTACACAGAGTTCATCTCAATGTCATATTATGGATCTTCAGTTAATAAAAGCCTGACCGCAGAATGGGTGTATACTCCCTATGATGAAAGAACCTACTTTTATAGAGCCCCTTTGACCTGGCGCTGAACCATATGGCCTATTTAATATGCAAAACACTTTTCTCATGTTAAAGAAAATAACAATAAACATTTGTCTGTTTTCAGACACTGCCTCCAGGCACATTACAATTATTCAAATGTATTACTGAAGTGCTCAGTGCAGTTAAGCTTGAAGCTTTTAGAGTTTAGAGAAACAGGTTGTTAAAGGTGTTTGTTAGTTTGTATCATTTAGCCTACATTTTGCTGGCATCAGAAGTGGAATACATATAGATCCTTATATGATTAATACATTTATATATTTACATTTATTCATTTAGCAGACATTTTTATCCAAAGTGACTTACTGTACAAAATTAGGAAGGATACAACATAAGTAATTCATCATAAGAACGAAAAAGTGCTACATTACAAATGTAATGCCAAGACAGTGATTAGAATGCAGCAACAATTGTTTAATTTTTTTTATGAGTGTGGGTTCAAGTGCTCATGAAAAACATGTGTATATAGGTATTTTTTGAAGAGGGTGAGAGGGAGTCTGCCTCGTGGATGGAGTTGGGAAAGTTGTTCTACCATCAAGGTACAGTGAAGCCAAAATTCTGGGAAAGTGATTTGGTGTCTCTTTGTGATGGTACCAAAAGGCACTGCTTATTTGCAGACTGCAGCCTTCTGATGGGAACGTAGTTCAGCAGTAATGATTGTAAGGTATGCTCGTGCAGACCCAGTGACTGTTCTTTATGCCAGCATCAGAGCATTGATACGTGCAGCAACCGGCAGTCACAAGTGACAAGGAGGGGTGTAACATGCACTGGGTTCTTTGAAGAGTAGCTGTGCATTCTAGATCATTTGCAGAGGCCTGATTGTGCATGCAGGAAGGCTGGCTAAAAGAGCATTACAGTAATCCAGTCTGACACAAGTGACTGAAAAAGGAGATGTGTGGCATGTTCAGAGACGAAGGGTCTTATCTTCCTGATCTTGTGATCCTAATTCCTGAGTGCAAGTCTATATGATCAGGCTGTTTTTGAGATGTGATCCTTGAAGTTGAGATGGTTGTATATGGTTACCCTTAGGCTTTTTGACCATTTTAGATGGTGTTATTGTAGTTGAATCTAGCTGAACAGTGATGTTGTGCCCAACAGCAGGGTTGGGTGGAAAGACGAGGAGCTCGGACTTCGCTAGGTTGAGTTTAAGGTGGTGTTGCTTCATCCATGCGAAGATCTGAGCAGTCACCTTGGGGTCGTCAGGCTGGAAAGACAAGTAGAGGTGCATGTCATTGGCGTAGCAATGGTAAGAAAACCTGTGTGTAAATGATGGGTCCCAGTGATGTTGTTTATACATATTGAGAAGAGAAGTGGGCCAAGCACTGAGCCCTGAGGTACCCCAGTAAGTAGCTGATGTGACTTGGACTCTTCACCTCTCCAGGCTACCTTGAAAGCCTACCTGAGAGATATGACTTAAAAAAGACAAGCATTGTTCCTGTGATGCCCAGAGTAGAAAGGGTGGCTTGAGCTTCTGATGGTTGACTGTGTCAAAGGCTGCAGGTCCAGCAGAATGAGGATGGATGATCTGGAGCCAGCTCTCAACTGTCTCAGGTATTCGGTGACAGACATCAGGGCAGTCTCTGTGAAATGTCCCATATTTGTCATCTAGCAGCTTGTTCTGAGAGAGAAAGCAGAGATCTGATTGAAAACATCCTTTTAGAGTGTTTTCGCCATGAATGGGAGGAGCAAAAATGGTCTCTAATGTTTCATTTGTGTGGGGTTAATATCAGGTTTTTTAAGGAGTGGAGTTACTTGAGCATGCTTAAATGTGGAGGGAAAAGTGCCTGTAGGTAGAGATTTTTAAATTATCTGTGTGAGTGAAGGAAGGATGGTAGGAGAGATGTCTTGGACAAGGTGTGAAGCAATAGGGTCAAGGTGGCTGGTGGTGGGTTGGTTGGATATAAATTTAGAGTCCTCAGTTTTGGTTAGAGGAGAGAACATAGAAAGAGTGTAAACATTCATTGATTCATTGTAAATGCCTTGGTAATACATTGTAATGTTTGCCGTGCCAATAAAGCACATTTGCGTTTAATTTAATTGAAAGAGAAGATCTACATACAGGAGGTGGATGTTTGAGAGGGTGATGTGGTGCTGAAAAGGTACTGCTGATGGCTGTAAGCTTATCAGTAAAAAAAGTGATGAATGCAACTGCTGTCAGTGAGGCGGTGGTTTGTGGAGAACAGAGTCATAGATAATCTGTGAATTTCTGTTGTGTTGTTGATCTTGTTCTGATAATAGGAAGATTCTGCAGATGAGACATTAACTGAGAATGAAGAAAGCAGAGACTGATACTCAGATCTACAGGATCTTTAGATTTGCGCCATATCTTCTTAGCCACCATGAGATTGGTCTGACGTTCACAAAGAACCACGCTGTCCTGGAGAAGAGATGACAGATGCTGTCTAGACATTTTTTTTAAAGTGGAGCATAGAGTGTATGTAACAGTGTTTACATCAAGAGAAGAAATCCGATTTTGCGAGGGAAGAGAGGTGGAAAGGCAGGTGGGTGAGTGAGAACGGAGGTTAGGATGAACGTAGTCTAGATGGAAGTGTGTTGATAAATTTAACAAAATAGTGACCAGAAACATGTAAATGGGTAACGAGGACATTGTTAGTGGTACAGTTATGTGTAAAATTAGATCCAGCTGGTTGCCTGATCTGTGCATTGCAGTAGTACAAAGCCATTTCAGGTCGAACGAAGCCAGAACAGCATGAAATTTGGTGGCCTGGGGCATGTCTAGGTGTATGCTGAAATCAACAAGAACCACAATTGGGCTGCCATCTTCAGGAAAGGAGGATAGCAAGACATCCAGCTCTTCAAGGAAGTTAGCCAGTGGACCTGGAGGGCGATATGTTAAAGCAACATGGATTTTTGTAGGTTGCATTGTAGTAATTACATGGAATTCAAATGAGATATTGTTGCATTGTGAGGATAGTTCTGTAAATGTCCAGTTGTTTGGAATGAGCAAAGCTGTTCCACCAACCCTACTGATATGTCCAGTGGTGTGTAATAAAATTCCTCATCAATGCTAGACTCTATATAAAGGAGACTAAATTAACTATGCTTTAGACTTATTTTACATAAAAGTTATACTAACAAAGCCTCACTACAACTTCTAATCTTTCAAGATGGTTAAATTGATGAAATACTGCTATCAAATTTAACTAGCCTCCTACCCAGCAAATTTTGTTTTTCATTCAAACTGTATGTATGCTATACAAGTAACTAATGATTGTGAATAACCTGACATATGATTCTCTCATCTCATTCTAAAACCCAATGCTTTTTTCTTTCCTTGGTTCACATATAATTATTTTTAGAATTAAAATCATGTTCTGTTTAGGGTTTGGGTAAGGACATACTTTATGATTAGGTTTAGGTTTGGGGTAAAATGTAAAAAAGAAAATCTTTGTTTTGTTTATTTTTTCTCTATGTCAGTAAAATTCGTTTTTTTGTTTTGTTTTTTGTACTAGCCAACTTGTTCGATTTCACCATCTTGTATTATTATTACAAC
This sequence comes from Moxostoma hubbsi, assembly GCA_032164185.1. Taxonomy (NCBI): domain Eukaryota; kingdom Metazoa; phylum Chordata; class Actinopteri; order Cypriniformes; family Catostomidae; genus Moxostoma; species Moxostoma hubbsi. The sequence continues at coordinate 6,699,733 of JAVLUX010000011.1, read as the reverse complement.
TTGTCATGAGATCATGTTGATTATATACCAGTGGGTTTCAGCTAGTGGATCTCAACCCAAAAATGGCTCTTAGTTGCAGGTCTGTTCTAATAGTGTGAGTTGCAAACAGCAGGGTAGACATTTTTAATAATGCAAAAAATAAATATAAATAAAAATACAGTACAAGTAACTATATAATTGTAAACAATTAGCACAACAAAACAACTTCAATTGATTTAGCATTATTCTTTAACTCTTACAAAAGAGAAGAAAACACTTTCTTTATATTTTCTTGTTGATCTTAAAAGCCATACATGTAGGCCTATGTCCAATCAAAATTTTTGTTCCACTTGACCGAAGCTAGCCAAGTTTGGCAGGTTGCATGGTATGCCCACATCCTCAAACCATGAACAAAACTACACAATGTAAAGAAACCCAGGCTATATAAAATACAGGCTCTTTTGCAATGTGCATAAACATGTTTTGTGTCGACCACAGTCAGTTTTGTGTGGTGAATTATTGGCTAAATAAATATAATACATATCATTACATTTCAATGTTTGATTTTAAGGACATTTTTTGTTCACTTTTGAGATTTAAACAATTTTGGTACACTGTTGTGTCGCCACATAATGTCCAATGTAAACTCTGGGTCCTGAAGCAAAACTAATTGAAAACCACTGTTATACCAACATGACCACACTGGAAGTCGGCATGTTGTTTCCGAGAGTTCTGGTATCCAAGTATTGGCCACAAAATTCTTAACAACAAGTGACATCTCCTATCAGACATTTTTGCATCAGCTGCAGCATGTTTACCATCCCCCGTGGTGCGACTGGAAGCTTGGGAGACCTGGGATCGGAACTTGCATTGAAACCAGGTAAATTGTGTTTGTCGGTGACATGCATGTTTAGGCTGCTGTATCTTTCCCTCTTAACTTAAACTTTGTACTCCTCTGATGGTCAGGTTTAGGCTACATTTTATTAAACATGCATTCCTCTTCAGTCTTCACTGTATTACAGCCTGTAAACCTAGAGCTTTCATGTGTCCATATGCCCAAATGCAGTGTTTTACAGTTGGTAAGCACAGACTGATTTTAGTTAAAGAAAAGTCAAACTACTGTATGCAATTTCACTGTGAGTTCAGTCTGGTTATACACCATCACTAAATTGTTTTCATTAATTGTTTTAAAAGTTGTTTAAAAGTTTTAAGCTGTATGTAATTGTTTCATGTATTCCTTCAAGTAATGGATTATTTTCTTGTATTATTTCCTTTAATTATTCTGCACTTAAAAGAACACTTTAAATATGGTTCTATTAACTTTAATTAATATCTAATCTTTTAATGCGAGTAAAAAAGCCTTTGGTACAGGGCCTACATGGAGCCCACAGGTTTCCAGAGGGATCTTACAGCGCCTTTAAAGCTTCCTCGAGTGAAACAAACTGAATAGCCTTTATTAGCACTACAGTATCTTTTTAGAAGAGTAAAATAATGAGCAGTCATGTCAGAATAGACCACTTATTGATTCAGAATAAGGAGCTGTAGGTTTGAGATTTTTTTTGCTTTGTATTTCCTAGCCAATTTTACCTGGCAATTTCTTTTTGAACATTTTGGAACATCATCTAGGCATACTTTAGGTTATTCACAATGCCACTCTCAAAACAAAATGCACATTTTAAATAAGACAAAATTTAAGTTTTATTTTTTATATTGTATATATATTATATACCACAGCTAGTTCCCCGTTCCTCGAATCTGATTGAACGAGAGACGTTTCATGACCACTGATGGTGTGACAGCATCAGCACTCAGATGCTTCACTGTGTGTGTATCACTCTGCATTCATGCTGTTCTAATCTAAAGTGTAAGCATAGTGTATATGTGTTAGGAGTTACTGTCTTTATTTTTTAAATGATATATGTTAGCCAGCAGGTGGTGGCAAAAGATAATTTTTTGTGTGTAATATGAGCCAGTTGGTGATGTAAAGTGAATCCTTAGTCATTGTTTACATAGAACAGTGCTCTGTGAGTTTCCACATTGGATACATACTGTTTAAAATGGCGGAGGACATCGCTGTTTCTACAGTGAATGACATTTGCGCACCGGCTTCCCCGAAATAGAGAGGAATACCCTGCTTTGACATCTATATTCCACTGAGAAAGCTGACCTTCAGAAAGCTGTAAGCATCTCTGGTTGTGTGTGGCAACAGGTGATCGCACATGCTCTCTCTCTCTCTCTCACTCACACACACACACACACACACACACACACACACACACACACACACACAGACAAACACACACATTTTTATGACCATACTCAGTTTTTCCTAATTAAATTAGAATATACTTGTTCCTTGAACTGTTGTATATAAGCAATATCACACTTGCAATCATGCTATATGGCCCTACATCAGCACTGCTGTAATTACCTATGGCATTGGCCTGCGGCCGAATCATAGCAGTGCTGACGTAGGGCCATATCGCACTCTTGCTCGTGTGATATTGCTTAAGTATATTATGTTTTTTTTACCAATACATAAAGATTCAATAAATTAATGTGAATTATTGTATATTGTATATATATATATATATATATATATATATATATATATATATATATAAACACACACACACACACACACACACAGACACACTGGTAGACAAAAGTTTGGAATAATGTACATATTTTTCTCTTGTGGAAGGAAATTACTACTACTTTTGTTCACCAAAGTGGCATTCAACTAAGGTTGCAGCGGTATACCGGTTTCATGGTATACCACGGTTTGAAATTTGACGGTTATCATACCATGTACATTTGCTTATCTACGGTATTAAGAAAAAAATGCAACCGGACGGAGAATCTCACAAGCGCTTGCGCATCTTCTTTCCTCTTTGTCTGCCTGTCAGACTCGTCAACTTGCATCACACACACACACACACACACACACACACACACACACACACAAACACAGCAGAGAAAATGTCATAGAGAAGCGAGGCGAGGGGGATCTGACATGAGTGTGTATGTGAGTTAAAGCAGTTTTTCTCAACTGGTTTATTCGGACTGGGTCATGGACAGCAGGGGAAGAGCAACGCCATGGTTCTCCCATTGAAGATATTTTGGCAGCCGCCCAAATGATCGAATATTTAGGACTGCCGAGGCAGATTTAATGATAATCTCGCAAACAGCTAAAGCAGACATGGGCAATTTACTGGCTGGATCAGGCCCTCCACATGGTTTAATGTGGCCCGCGGCTCATTTATCATAAAAACCTTTTTATTTTTCATTGGATATTTCAGTTAACTTGCATTGGGACATAACGCGTCTCCACAAGCGTTTACCATGCTCATGGTTGCCAGATAAGAGACGCAACACCCCCAGTTTCAGATTTATACATGCACAAATTGGAAATATTCCGCGTAATGTAATACTTATGTTGTGCACTCTGGCAACCATGCACACGAGTGCGCTATTTCTATCTGGCTTTCCCCTTTGAACAAACTTAGCTGTCTGTAATGCAATATTCTGCTCAAGGAAAAGTGTTATACGGCTACTCTGTGTCCATTCTTGTGGCTGCTTGTGATGTTTGGTGCTACTAATTTTGCAGGTAAACCTTCTCAGTGATTAAATTAAATATAAAAGTAGATGTCGGCATCATTGACACACGGAGGAGTAATCATTGATGTGAGCAAAAGCAAGCCAGAGACAAATATGTATATGTATTTATTATTTGTGGAGTTTAGAAATGTTGAAGTCCCTTCGCGCATGTATGATAATCTAAATCTTGCAGTATTCATTTATCATAGTCATGCAGTCTGTTATTCAGTTGTGTGCTGAAAGTCAAACGTTGACATCAACAACAAAAATAATGTCAATTGATGCATGTCCTTGTACTGGAAAACCATGAACAAAACTATGCAACATAAAAGGAAATGCAACCCAACATTCATTAAATACAGGTTTTATTTAATCTATGGCAGGTCACCACTTGATGTCCAATGTAAAATCTGCGTACTGAAGCAAAACCAGTTGAGAACCACTGATTTAAAGGTACAGACAGGAGCAGTCTGGCCTCATTGTTGCGCGACTACAGTATATGAACTGTTAATAATCATAGGACATTACTTCAAAAGCTCACACAGCTGATGTTGTTTTTCATTTAGTAGTTAATTTAACATATAAACTAACATGCTTTATTTATATAACATGTTATAGTTACATGCTATTCTTTATCATGTTTATAATTCGATTTATTATTATAATTCTGTTTTTTACACATACTTCAATAAAATAAATGGTTTCAAGTTTCAATTATAATAAAGTGTTTGCTCAAAAATAAATAAATAAACCTAAATTAAAATAACCTTTCTGTTTTCACTGCTAATAGTAATTGTGTAATACCGTATACCGTGAAACCGTGATATTTTCTAAGACGGTAATCATACCGTGAAAATCTCATACCGTTGCAACCCTACATTCAACTGGGCAAAATGTATAGTCAGGACATTAATAACATGAAAAATTACTATTACAATTTGAAATTGAAAAACTACTTCATAGAGTTCTCATCAAAAAATTATCCATGTACAGCAATGAGTAGCTGATCTCACAAAAGCTCAATGGGGTTAAGATCCATAACACTCTTTTCCAGTTATGTTTTCCAATGTCTGTGCTTCTTTTCCCACTCTAACATTTTCTTTTTGTTTTTCTGTTTCAAAAGTGTATTTTTCTTTGCAATTCTTCCCATAAGGCCTGCATCCCTGAGTCTTCTCTTTACTGTTGTACATGAAACTGGTGTTGAGCAGGTAGAATTCAATGAAAATGTCAGCTGAGGACATGTGAGGCATCTATTTCTCAAACTAGAGACTCTTATGTACATATCCGCTTGTTTATTTGTACATATGGGCTTCCACATCTCTTTCTGTCTTTGTTAAAGCCAGTTATCCATTGTCTTTGAAGACTGTAGTGTACACCTTTGTATGAAATCTTCAGTTTTTTGGCAATTTCAAGCATTGTATAACCTTTATTCCTCAAAACAATGATTGACTGACGAGTTTCTAGAGAAAGGTGATTCTTTGCCATTTAATTTGCCATTTTTTACCTAATATGGACCTTAAGACATGCCAGTCTATTGCAAAACTGTGGAAACTTAAAAACAAACACAAAGACAATGTTAAGCTTCATTTAACAAACCTAATAGATTTCAATTGTGTTTGATATAATGGCAAGTGATTTTCTAGTTCCAAATGAGCATTTTAGCATGATTACTCAAGGATAAGGTGTTGTGATGGCTGCTGGAAATGGGGCCTGTCTAGATTTGATAAAAAATAACTTTTTTCAAATAGTCTTGGTGCTGTTTTTTTTACATCAGCAATGATCAGTTGAATGCAACTTTGGTGAATTAAATTACCAATTTCCTTACGAAACAGCAAAATCTGTACATTATTCCAAACATTTGGCCACCTGTGTGTGTGTGTGTGTGTGTGTATATATCAGCCACAATATTAAAACCACCTGCCTAATATCATGTAGGTCCCTCTCATGCCACCAGAACAGCCCTGACATGTCAAGGCATGGACTCCACAAGACCTCTGAAGGTGTCCTGTGGTATCTGGCACCAAGACATTAGCAGCAGATCCTTCAAGTCTTGTCAGCTGTGAGGTGGGGCCTCTATGGATCAGACTTGTTGGTCCAGCACATCCCATAGATGCAAAATCGGATTGAGATCTGGGGAATTTGGAAGCCAAGTCAGCACCTTGAATTCTATTTAATGTTCCTCAAACCATTCCTGAACAGTTTTTGCAGTGTGGCAGGGCGCATAATCCTGCTGAAAGGGGTCACTGCCATCAGGGAATACCATTGCTGTGAAAGGGTATACAAAGGTTGCCCCATACACCGCAAGCTGGGATGCACTGTGTGTTCTGTCACCTTTATGGACAGCATCAGCAGTTTATGCTACAGTAGCTCTTCTGTGGGATTGGACAAGATGGGCTAGCATTCGCTCCCCCTGCGCAATGAGCCTAGGGCACCCATGACCCTGTCGCCGGTTCACCAGTTGTCCTTCCTTGGACCACTTTTGGTAGGTACTAACACTGTATGCCGGAAACACCCCACAAGACCTGCAGTTTTGGAGATGCTCTGGCCCAGTCATCTAGCCATCACAATTTGGTACTTGTCAGTTCCTCGGGTCATTATGCTTGCCCATTTTTCCTACTTCCAACACATGCAATTCAAGAAATAACTGTTCACTTGCATCCTTATATATCCCACCCCTTGACAGGTGCTATTGTAACAAGATAATAAATGTGATTCACTTCACCTGTTTTAATGTTGAGGCTGATCAATGTATGTATGTATGTATATATATATATATATATATATATATATATATATATATATATGTGTGTGTGTGTGTGTGTGCAATGAAAGACAATAGTGACAGTTTATAGTTTCTGCTTGACATCTCCTTTGGTGTGCCACAGAGGAAAGTCATATGGGTTTGGAATGATATGACGGTGAATTATGAAAACATTTTCATGTATAGGTGAACTCTTTAATAACAATAGTAACGGTAGTATTTGTGAAAACAATATTGTTACCATGATAAACTTTCAGAAAATACAGAACAAATCTTTCAGGAACATTAAGAAAGCTCCATACTGTTTGAAGTAGATACCATATACAGTACATGTATAGTTTTAGTAGCAGTTACTGTAGTAACTATACAATTTTGACTAAAACATTATGGTTACCTTCTACATTTTTACAAGGGAATGAGTCTAATACATGGCCATTCTGTATAACAGAACATTTAAAATGGAGTTCTTTAAAAGTCACTGCAGGTTCACTTAAAATGCAGAGCATTTGTCTGGGTAAACATTGTTCAATCACTCTTCCTAAATAGCAAGGACCATTATCATAATCATCACTGCTGTCAGCAGCTAGGTGCTCCTGCAAATGATGACAAATAGACCGCTGGAATTATAGGGGTCTGGGGGTTATTCTCTCAGGTCAGGATGTGTTTATCCAATAACAAGCTGTGCTGTAGAGTCACATTCATTTGGAAAATAGTATTTTCTATTCTTGATTTTTTTCAATTATGTGGAATGAAATGTGTCATCGTGAGTTTCTACAACCATAGGAATATACTAATTTCATTTTCTCATAGACTATGTGCACAGGTAGTGGATATTTACAACAATATTTGGGAAATATTTTGAACAACATTTATAGCATTTTCTAAATTGAATAAATACATTGGATTTAATAACTTAAAAATGTCCCCTTTCCCCTCCCCTGAGGTGAAAAAGTGCGCTAAGTCGTGGACCCTGGATGTCATTTCTTCCTAGCCCTATGTTCACTAACTCGGCGGAGGAGTTTGCCTCTACGTGATAGATGTAACTACGTGACATCTTTTGGGGCATTGGGGGAGGTTACGTGCAGTCTGATGCACCTCTTATTACTCATGCAGCAGCTTGCTTGCACCTGCATTGGCAGTTCACGTAACACGGTTCAGCTGTTGTGGTGTTTTTCCATAGGGACCCCTAGTGTTACTACATCGACACAACGTTGAGTGAGTGACAGAAGGGGAACGTCTCAGTTACTGTCGTAACCTCTGTTCCCTAATGTAGGGAACGGGACGCTGTGTCCCTCTTGCCACAACGCTACTAGCCACTGAAATGGCCGGGACCGTGTCTCGGCTCCTCAGCACAAAACCTGAATGAATCCTGCATTCCAGCTCCCTTTTATACCTATATGTCCTGGGCAGTGGTATGCAAATTCCACTTGTCAATTTTCATTAGCCTTTTTTCAAAGATCCGAGGTGATCGGGGCTCTCAAGTTCGACCCCAAGTGTCACTACATCGACACAACGTTTCTTTCCCTTCATCAGGGAATGGAGGTTATGACAGTAACCAAGATGTTATCATGTTTATATTGTATCTCATGTCATGTTTTTGTTGAGAAAAACAAGCATATCTACGTGCTCAGTAAACTATACTCATTAATACACACCAGTATAAATGATGGAATGTCCCTTACCTCCCCTAGCATAGTCTTTCTCAGATGCCATGTTTGTTGTTTACATTCTCACAATAACCTGCTTTTCTGGTGTCCATCTGAACATACTGAATCACAGAACCGTTTGCTCAACAAATGTGATCAACTTGTGTCCACACTCAACAGCACCACCCAGTGCATTATTTTATAATTACCAGTAAAACTTTCCAAATTCAAATACACATTTTTACAATAATACATTAGTGTACATCCCTAATATTTACCTGACTAATACATTGTTATTTTGATTATTGTGGATATTTCCAAACTCATTATTATGTCACCGCGAGAACATAGGTCAGGATATGATTATTACTGCGGACCATGAGTGCAAACAAACCCTCTGGTACCATCAGTCACGGACATATCACTTACTTAAGCAAGTTGTATGTACATGACTAAATTAACTCATTTGATTGTGTGTCAGCCTAATTTAATGATATTAGTAAACCTTGCAACCGCTGACATATTTGAAACTGATCACCTCCTAAATGTGGGATTATCGCCAACTAATGAACAAATAATGAGACTGAGTAATCAAAAACGCGAAATTATGATTATATAAAATGATGATCAGAAGCTGATTGGACGCTTGGTGCAAATTTGAGGTCTATTACCGTATTTTTTGCACTATAGGGCGCACTAGATTATAAGGCGCACTGTCAATGAATGGTCTTTTTTCATATATAAAGCGCACTGGACTATAAGGCGCATTAAGCGGGAAAAAAACAGTCAGATAAGTCAGTCAGTCAAACTTTATTAAACGCGTTCACAATAACTCTCAACATTATTCAAACGTTAATGAGCGTATTCACAATAACTACCAATCTTGTTCAGTTGTAACACGTAAAATACAACACAATACACTCACTTTTTCAGTTTATTCCTCGTCCACAAATCCTTCAAATTCTTCATCTTCAGTGTCCGAGTTTAACAGTTGGGCGATTACGGCATCCAACATGCCCGAATCCCTCTCGTCATTATCCGAGTCAGTGTCGTTGCTGTTAGCTGGCAGTTCAGTGATGATTCCGGCCTTTGTGAAAGCTCCTGACGTAAATTTCTCTCAGCCACTCACTCATCTTTTCCTCGTCCATCCAGCCCTTTGGGTTAGCTTTGATGATGACGCCGGCTGGAAACGTTTCTTTTGGCAAAGTCTTTCTCTTGAAAATGACCATGGGTGGAAGTTTCTGGCCATCAGCCTGGCAACTGAGAACTACAGTGAAGGATGACTTCTCGTTCCCTGTGGTGCGTATAGACACCGTTCTGGTCCCTGTTTTCTCCACAGTGCGATTCACAGGGATATCAAAGGTGAGGGGAACCTCGTCCATGTTGGTGATGTGCTCTGGCTGGATGTTCTTTTCAGTGATCTTGTTTTTGCAGTATGCGCGGAAAATGACCAACTTTTCTTCGTAATCTTTTGGCAGTTGCTGCGAGACGGTAGTTTGTGTGCGGATAGAGAGATTACGTCTTTTCATAAAACGAAAGCACCAAGAAGGACCGCCTCGAAAGTCATTGATATTCATGTCCCGTGCTAACGCTGTTGCCTTCAGTCGAATAGAGACTGTAGAGACGCTTCTACCTGCTGCTCTCTGTTCAATAATCCACTGTTCAATTTTGTCCTCTAACTGTGGCCATCTCGCTTTGTTCCCGCGGAAACTCTGTGTGGTCTTCTTTACTTGGCGCAGGTCATCTTCTTGCTTCCTCCACTTCCGTACCATTGATTCATTAATGTTGAATTCTCTCGCAGCTGCTCTATTCCCATGTTCTACTGCGTGACTGATAGCCTTGAGTTTGAAGTCCGCGTCATAGGCGTGTCTTTTGACAGGTGCCATTTTGGGATCCTTATACACACACTGTAATATTATGGTGAAGCACAGTATGTATTACTCCGCGACGCTCCTGGCTACGGTAGCCGTAATGCTGCAAGCGGTGCGGCTTTGTAGTTTACCAAAGTCGTACTAAAACATTTTGACTTAGCGCCGTGAGCGCCTTGTACCACACAAAATCGCTTAGAGGTCAGTAAGCAAAACCAGAATTAATCCATATATACGGCGCTTCGGATTATAAGGCGCACTGTCGTTTTTTGAGAAAATTAAAGGCTTTTAAGTGCGCCCTATAGTGCAAAAAATACGGAAATATTTGGAGTCAGATCAGCTCTAAACTAAACTAAAGTTTTAGATGTAAAACCAAATGTGTGCCTGAAAAGATGAAGAAGCACATACATTTGCCATACAGCTGGACAACACTATTGGATCAGCGGATTGACCTCTTACACTATATTCAATATTATATATTTATAATATGCTCTGAGCAGCATTAAACAGTCTGTGTAAATGCATATAAATGCCTGTTTAAATGCAACTTCTGTGCCACCTTGGCAGGGTAAACATGGCTTTATTTTATGGTGATAGTTTATATAGATATGGTTCTGCTTCATCATTACAAATGCTCGATACATTTCATCATGGGGTTCTGAGATTCATTACAAGATATAAACTCATCATTGTGTATAAAGGTTGACTGGCCATCGTTAAATATGCATAGGTTGTTGCATTGGTATGTATTCATTTATAAAACACTTATTGGTTTGTTACCATTATATCTTACACGTTATGTTAAAATTCAAGGCAATTTGAGGCAATTTACATTATACAGTAGTTTATGATCAAATGTATTACCTGTGTTAGTGCCTAGTGAGAACATAATTTGGAAAGAAACACTCTTCAGCAAACTTTAAGACTACTTGTATGTACTGTGTGTGTGTTTTATATTTATATATATATATATATATATATATATATATATATATATATATATATATATATATATATATATATACACATATATACACATATATATACATACATATATATATATATATATATACATACATACATACATACACACACACACACACACACACACACACATACATACACAGTACTGTGAAAAAGTTTTAGGCACTTAAGATGTTTCACAAAAACATTTGTCTTAAGATGGTTATCTTCAGCTTTAGTGAGTCAATAGAAAATGTAAACGTTAGACTCCCAAAAATTTATTTAGCTTTTGCACAGAACCCCCCCACTGAACATCGTAGCCCCTGAAACTACATGAAGACACAGAAGCAATTGAGACTAGCTTGAAGAAATGTGGTGAAATCTCCAAGAAGCTTGGTACATCCTATCTGCCAACAACCAAGAAAAACCAGGTGTACCTAGGAGAATTTCACTTCTAGTTCTTTTAGATCTTAGTACTGCATTCGACACGATAGATCATGATATTCTCTTGAATAGGCTAGATAATTATGTTGGCATTTGTGGAGTTGGATTTGCATGGTTTAGGTCCTATTTAGCATACCGCTACCACTTTGTCTATGTAAATGAGGAATTGTCAAACCAAACAAAAGTAAAGTTTGGAGTACCACAGGGATCAGTTTTAGGGCCTCTTCTTTTCTCCTTGTATATGCTTCCCCTGGGAGATGTTATCAGGAATCATGGAATAAGTTTCGACTGACGATATGCCGACGATACACAGCTTTATATTTCTTCAAAACCTGATGAGATTTCACAATTCTCCAAATTAGCAGAGTGAATCAATGAAATAAAAGATTGGATGGCCAGAAATTTCCTTCTACTCCATTCTGACAAAACAGAGGTACTAATTATTGGACCAAAAACCTCTAAAAATAAGCCGCTAAAATATAATTTGTCTCTTGATGGATGTACTGTTGCATCATCTTCAACAGCGAAGAACTTAGGTGTTATATTTGATACCAACCTGTCCTTTGAAAATCAAATTACCAATGTTAGTAGAACAGCATTTTTCCACCTTAGAAATATTGCTAAATAACAGCACATGCTCTCTGTTGCTGATGCCAAAAAACTAATTAATGCTTTCATGACCACAAGACTAGATTATTGTTATGCATTACTGGGAGGATGTCCAGCAAGATCAATAAGATCTTAAAGATAAATAAACTTCAATTGGTTCAAAATGCAGCAGCCAGAGTGCTAACGAGAACCAAGAAATATGATCATATTAGCCCCATTTTCTCATCAGACTCATCAATTTAGCCAGGCAAACACCTTATTTATCCTTCAACCCACAATTAGGCTGCTTTAGTTTAGTCTGCCGGAACCAGAAACCAAAAACATCGATCATGATCTATAACTCTTCAATAAATTGAATTGCATCTATGCTTATATTATTAATTTTCCCCCCCTGTCTCAACCTCGGGACTCCTATCCTGAGGTCACCAGATCCAGCTGGATCCAGCTCCGTTCCTGCTTCATGTTGGGCTCCACTGCTACGTGTCATTGTGTGATGATGACTAAATGCAGCCTGTGCCAGAAAAACATCACTTCAGTCTATTATGATGGACTTCAGAGGATGAACTGATGCCAAATCCAACCATAAGACATGGGATGCGCCATTGTCTGAAACTTGGATTTAGGATGGACCACACCGAACCTCACCGAAATTACCGGCCAGGTTGAACTGCGATGCACCTCACTGCTGTGCCTGCATCACCTCGGTCTTATGATGGACTATGCTCTTGAATGGAATACATAGACTATCAATTGCCAAAAAAATCCTTCATCAGCCAATTAACAAGGACAATTGTGTCTATGTGAACTTCTGCAGTTAATCCAGTATGGACTTCAAAGACATTGGTCATTACTCTTACAGTTCATACAAAATCTATGTTTAAACACTGTCCCTTAACACTTACTTAGTTTAATAATTGTAAACCATGACTTGCACTATACATAAGTAATATTGAAATTATATTCATGATGTTAGCCAGAGGGGAACTGGTCCCCACAGTGTGCCTAGTTTCTCCCATTATCCCGTTATTTTTCTCCCATTAACCAACATCTTATGGAGTTTTGTGTTCCTTAACACAGTCGCCTTCGGCTTGCTCACTGTTGTTATTAATACAATTATTCCTTAAGTATATATAATTTTATTTAAATATATATTTTTCACACTAATACGTTTTCGTTTGAAACGCATCTTTTTCTTTCCGTTTTGGCCTTCCATCCACACTGAGACAGCGTTTTTGTCTGCAAAAATTGAGCTTTTTGAAAACGCACTCTAAAGTGGATAAATTTGAAAATGTCGTTTTCGCGTTGTAGTGTGTGAAACTATGAAAATGGATATATATGAAAATTATGATGTATTTGTTGTCACACAGTCTATCGTGCTGTACTTAGTCTCCCTCAGTAAGAGTTTGCAACTAATGTACAGCACGGGGTGCTCCTCCCCCTCCACCATCTGGGACAGTACCGCTCCCAACCCCCTGTCCGATATATCCGTCTGAAAGATAAAAGGGAGAGAGAAATCAGGAGAGTGCAATAATGGCCTGCCACAAAGTGCAGCTTTCACCTGCATGAACGCCTGCTGACATGGCTCTATCCACAGGACTGGATCTGGTGCCCTCTTTTAGAAAGATCAGATAGTGGACTGGTGATGGTCAAATACTTAGGCACAAACCTGCAATAATAGCCAGCCATCACCTGGTCTCACCACCTTTTTGGTCTTAGGTCACATGCAGGCTCACCCACTGGCCTGTCATGGAAATTCTCCACCTGGAATCCACAGAAGTGAGCGAAGTTCCAAACACATGGGACACAGTGCAGTCTTTTCTCAGCTTTATCGTTCTCATGGCCAGGGAAGGAGCTTCAGTGTCTTCCCACCTCCTTAAACTTACACTGTCAGGATTATATTAGATGTGCTTACGTAAACTGTAACATATACTTATTATTTGATTAAACAAGTTCTTAGAAAAGGAGTTCTTAGAATAGGTCATTTCACAATACCACCCCTCCCCTGAGATCTGATCACAGTAGAATTATTGTTAAAAACAGAAAGAGAGGTGTTATCTTTTTTACTTTAAAACAGGATGGGTGACTTGAAAAACAGGATGGACATTGGCACAATATAGAGCTGTTCTTATACTGCAGTTTCTAGCTCTAAGTTAATCATTAATAAATTATAACAATGTTTTAATACACAACTATTATAATTTCCTTCACAGTCCTGTATTCAAACCCTCAGATTGAACCAAGCTTTGGTGAATGGAGGTTTGATTACAATCTGAATCCTCCAAGGCTTGGTATGTACCCCCCAATACTCACTGGAATCTAGTATGTTCCTGCTTGATCAGGGGCAGCCTGTGGCGCATCAGGGATCCGGACCAATGTCTCCACCTCCATTGCGGGACATCGGTCCTGGAAGTGCCCAGGCTCCCCGCAGCTCTAGCAGACCGATCCAGACCTTATTCCCTCACCTGAGGCAGTGGAGTCACCAGCCTGTGGGGGAGAGTGTAGAAGGTTAGGGAGGGAGAGAGAGAGAGCGAGAGAGAGGAAGGCTCGCCAGCCCCCGGATATGCCACCATATGGTTCTCAGCCAGCTGGACCGCCCGTTCAGCAACGCCGGTCAGGTAGCACTGGACCCACTTCGCTGTCTCTTTTGATAGCCAGTGATGAACTGTTCCAGTACCACGAGATCGAGTACCTCCAAGGCACCGCAATCTTCAGGCAGCTGCCACCTTCAGCAAGTGTCACGGAGCTGTCAAACAAATGCGTACGGTTGGCCGAGCTTGCAGAGCATCAGCAAGTGGAGTGTTGCCGTTGTTTTTCTGGGCTTCGGTCTACCCGTTGACGGATGGCTTTCTTCGTACACCTGGAGGTTCAAATCTTCGTACACCTGGAGGTTGGATGCAGGTAGTTGATGGGCAGCGGGTTGGGCTTCCCCAGGCAACAGCAGCATTGAGGCAGGCCACCCACTGAGTGTTAGGCCTGTTCCATTCTCCTGCTGTCCCCTCGAAGAGCACAAAGAATGCCTCCTTGTAGTCTGGTGTCCCATGATGTCCTTCATGGCTGAAGATCCCTTCTGGTTTTCCAATCTCCTTAGCTCTTGCCAGTCATCCGCTTGAGCCTGGAAGAGTGCCTGGAACTACTGCTCCTTTTTCATATGCAGCTCAAGCAGATACTGATGTTGGGCAAGATGGATGCTGGCGAGGAATCTATGACAGCGTTTTCTTCCTCCTAATTACTGGATTTTGGCACGACTGTGATAGATTACTAACTTTATACTGAAGGAAGGGGGGCCAGGTGAAAAATCCATGTAATTCTTTATTATTTACACTTTAGTGTTCAAAAATGCTATTCAGCCTCCCACTGAAAACGCACACACAAAGCGTTGCGCATCTCTCTCTCACTCCAACAGCAGTTTTGATTCATACCAATGTTTCTTGAGGCAAAGTTGTTCAGAAGGAGGAGATCTATCATATGATATGAATAACCTGTGTCTGTGTGAAACACATTGGTATATACATTTACAGGCACGTAAAAAATTATAGCGCCCCACGGTGGCCAAAGTTTTTTAAATTCAGAACAGACCTCTTGGGCCAAGAGACAAATAGGCCTACCAAGTTTCCTTCTGACCAAACTTTTATAACCTAAGCTAATAGCTGCTGAAAATTGATTGGTCAATGGCAGCCATGTTTTTCAAGATATACAAATGTTTTCCAACACCTTTGTGGCACCTTGTACAAAGACACTGCATTCAAACTTCCAAGTCGATCGGACAAACGATTCCATAGTTAGAGCTATTTTTAGATTTCTAATTTTTAAAGCACCACCAAGAAAGAGGTGCACAATCTTTTTATTTTATTTGTGCTTAGATAAATCCCATACATAAGTGTCTCATATTTGTTGAAAATATCTCATTCTCTTCAAGAGTTATAACCATTTAAGTAAAAGTAGCTACTACTGCTTTGTACAATTTGGGGTACCATCAGGGCCACGCACAGGCATTTTGGGGGGCAGATGCTCAAGTAAAAAAAAAAAAAAGGTCTATAATGATTATAAAAAATAAAGTTACATAAAGTAGCATATCTTTTACTTATTTCTTTATTTAAATACCCATCAGAGCATGTAAGCGAAGCGGAGCTGTGTGACACTCTGCTCAATAACCCACTCCATGTGTGTGCGATCTACTCAACCGTTCACGACCCAAGCAGACGCTACACTCAGTTATCACTCACTCACCATTAAAAAAAGTGTTCGCTCAAATCCCGCTCGGACATTAAATTTCTCTGTAGTATACTTGGTATACTTTGTAGTATACGTACACAGGGGGTCGCTACAGTGCCCCTTTGGGTGAAATATAGACAATAGGCCAACAATTATTAAATTATCAAATGCTTAGTAACACACACATCTGAAATTATGTGATTAAATTGTTGTGTTTTAGTATATAAATTATCGCTGTTTATTTTGGACTGGTTTACAATGGCTGTTAGATAATCAGGTCTACAAGATCCATGCCAAATATTTATCTGTTAACACATCTGTCATTGAACATCTTCAAATAATGCCATGACATTTGTTTTCAGTTCTAATTACCATTATTTACGTTAAACAAGTCATCAAACATGCCTCTACAGATGATAAAACATATGTGTTGCCGTGGAAACTTGCATATGCACAAAATTGAGCTTTTCAGTTTAAACTGGACCCGAGTAATACAATCAACCCAGAAAACCACATGTAAAAAGGGTTCGCTTCTCCGAAGGATTGAGGACACGGAAACGGGGATGAACTCAAGGTAAGGCTTTTAATTCCAAATAATAATGTGGGGTGAACATAAACTTCTAGCATGTAAATGTTTCTCTCTAAGCTGCCAACACTGGACTGGCGTTGCTCTCTCTCTCTCGAACTAGAGGCATTGAGGCTCTTTTATGCCGGTCTCCCCGTACTCACTGAAATTAGAGACAGGTGTTAGACATAATTTAGCTCAGGTGCAAGCGCCCTTACCGCTTTTCCCTCTCCGGACAGGGCGCTTGACCACGCCCCCGCTGCCACACCACAATCTTTTCAACTTTACATTTTGTTATAGTCGTTTATGGCAATAATGAAAACATGGACTGGTACCAGTAAAAAAATTGCAGGTAAAAGTGAAATTCATCATTATATTTCAATTGTCTCCACGTAATGATTATACTGTAGATTTGATACATTAATAGGTTTCTGATTTAATGCTATCAGACTTTGGGTGTGTAAATTAAAATGAGCAATTTCTCATCCTAATTTTGTGTTCAAAAACAATTTTCCTTGAAATTTGTAAAGCAGCATAAAGTAAATCTGAACTTTATATCCATCAAACAAGCATGTCTTTTGCATGCACTCTTTATATATACACAGCAAAGTTTAACCATAGATTCAACAAATAAAAAATATTTGCATAAAGTGAGATTTTGTCCAATATATAGCCTATATTAGATTAAATCATGTTTAATGATCCGAAAACAAATAAAAAAATATTTTTTTTTCACAAATTACACTACCTTTAAGATTTATTTTTTTTTTTTAATGTACAATAATTTATAGCTTTTTCCTCTGTGGATGAATGCAGCAAGCAATGTCGAGGATGTTATCTGCAAGTACATCTAGAGTAAGTTTTTTTTTTTACATTTCACTTATCGTTAAGGTGTGGATTTGGCTTTGGGAAACTGACCAGCAGTTATGTGCTACTTTACCCCGAAGCAGAAATTGAAAGTAACACGCGGTCAATTAAGTGAGATTATTTCACTATGAAATTCTCTATGCGAGAGCGGATATCTTTATTAATGAAATACTAAATATTACAATGGAGGCATGAAAGCAGAATGCTCCGCCTGCAAATTAGGACACACTGATCTTCAAGATCGTACATGTTTATTGGTTTTGATTCAGGGATTTTTTGTGTGCCGGGGCAAACATACACAAAAAAATCCCTGAATCAATTCAAGGAAAAATGCCTTGCCAAAATACAATATTATTTAGCTTACATGTTCAATTGAGTGTGCTCTAATATTCACAACCCTGCTGAACCGGGCCTGCATCTAGCTGGCAGCTGTACTGACATGATGGCAAAACAACAAGATAACACTTCTCTATTAATTTATTATGAAATAGTAGTGTAGCCTACTAGCTCACCTTTTGCTGCACTGCCATGTTTGTGTAGCACATCCTTGTGCTCTCTGGCAATGTGACAAATATGATTCCAAAAGGAATATTTGCTAATTCTCAGTCTATCCACACTCCCTTTTGATTTCCTTGTTCTTAACTTTGATTTATGCTTTGCATTTATTTAGGCTATGAGATTTGCAACTTCACTAAAACAATGTTTGAGCTCCATAACATCAGGCCTATTGCTTATTTTGCAGAAACCCAATCCTGCATATCACAATGTGCATTCTGGATGGAGCGAGAGGCACTGAGTGGAGGGTGGAATTATCACCGCTCCACTCAATGCTCCGCTCACTTGCTCTGATACACATATACTCATTCAAATGTTTAATACTCAACAGATTTCTTCAAAATGATACATTTTCACAGACACGATGGTCTTTTGCATTCACTATTATCAGTGTTTCCCACAAGATTTTGTGAGACTGATGGGTGGACCTCGGACCCTCTAGGTCTTTTCACATTTTAAAGTTACATGCATCAATCTGGTGCACATTGAGAGCAAGTAATTTAATCATAAACACATTGGTTGTATAGATATGAATTGTGATGACATGACAAAAAAAATTCACACCCACAAAGCATAGTAAACGAGACCGAGTATAACGCAGTACACAAATGGTCAAAACACAAAAAATCGATTAGTGCATACATTTAAGCCATCAAAGAAATGATGCAAAAATGGTTAACTGTGTTGAACCTTATCCTCAGATGCTGACTGGGAGTGAGAGATGCTTTGCAGAAGCAACAGTGCAAATCACAACGTCATAACGTTATAGATCTTTTATGTTATTATGAGAAGTGTAAAAATATTTCCGGTTCATTATGAAACTGGCGGGACACCACAGTCTATGTAATTAATGGGAAACACTGCTATTTCAACATTTATCACAAGAACAGGCAACAACAAAGAAAACCATGCCACATTGTGCATGCTTTAGTGGTCTATAAAATAAATAATCCTTCAAAATCAACTAATCTTTTCACAAAATTGAAAAGGCTGTTTTCTGAATAAATAAAATAACAAACCAACCAACCAACCAATCAACCCTCCAAACTACAAAGTAGGCCTATGTTCTAAATGCAGTCTGTGTACTGAGGTGATGGGAGCAGGATCATTCTCCTGCTTTTTAAAATTTAAACTAGATGAAAAGTTAAACTTTCAAATCTGAGCTTGTAAAGGCCCTAGACTACTGTATTAAAATGACTATCAGTTGGCTTGCCTACAATTGCCAGTACATTTTTTGTCACATGAGTAAGAATCGATAATTTACTAAGCTATATCATAAAGCTTTTGCTAATCAGTATGAGCATGTAAAACAGTGGATGAATCATATATTTGCATATTTCTTGTTAGGGATGACAGGTCGGCTAATGTTTCTGATACCAAAATATGACTGACTATTAACCATGTAGTGCAAATTTATTTGTTTCAGTTGCCTGACAAAGGAACTAGCCTACCAGAGTTCACTAATTTTACATTGATGCTGGTGTCACTGTGCTATTTTATGCCAATGTCAGACTAGCTTACAAGCGTACAAGTACTGCTCCTATCTGTTTAAATGGGAAAAGGCCAAAATCTCCAAAATAACTGCTCGAGCGCCCAGTGTAAAGAAGACTGCGTTGAAAAGTAAACAAAAAAAACAAGGTACTTTTCCAACCGTTCTGAAACCAGCTTCCTGAAGAGTTATAATCAATTAAAAAAATGCTATAGTTTAAGCCATTTACTGATTAGGCAGCAATGCATCTGCCTCTGTTTTTAGATGCAGCTACAGTTTGTGTAAAACCAACAGAAGTGTAGTTCCAATCCTGGGGACCTCCATCGGTGTAGTTGATGTTTTTGTTGTTGTTATTGAATCGCACATGCAAACAATATCGGGAGAAAAGTGGTGGACACTAGATGATGTCACTATGGGGGTTACTTTTGTGCATGCGAATGCAAGAGGGAAAAGTGTCATTGGGCCGTTCCTTTTAAGGTTAATAAGTACCAGGACTGTGTGTGGTAAAGATGCTTTTCATGTCTCTAGGCCTTACATTTTGGCACTTTGTGCTTGAACCCCTAATAATAATAATAATAATAAAAATCCTGAAAAAAAATAATAGGGTTTCAGTAACTGAATATCCTTGAATAAAAAAATAAAATGGGGCATTTAAATAATTTTGTAATTCTGTCTGCCTGGTGCAATTTAAACTACTTATACAATCACTGGATTAGAACAGACAAAGAAATTTCAGCAATATCATCTTCAAACTGTTAAGCAGCCATGTCAGTTGTTGGCTTAAAAATGAAAACCAATGTAGAGATAGATAGCTAACGTTTGATACAGCGCCTCCTGCAGCAACATTGAGAATGCAGCACAGACTTGCATTGTGTTTGGAATGAAACAAAATTAGCAATGAACCAATCAACATGCATCAAAATGATATCCTCATGTACTGCAAATGACCCAGATACTTTAGAAATTATTTGAAGTATAATTAAATTCACACGTCCTCTCGCAGTTCTAAGTGTTTAAATCATTTGTTTTTTCATCACTTTAATCATGTAGCACCTATTTAGTGGACCCCTTGATAACTTAATAAACAAAATGTCTTATTACAGCCATATTTTCCATTTACTACTAAAATATGATTTGTCACAGTCATGAATAGCATTTACCTTTAACTGGCTGTTTTACAATGAACATTTCTTGAGACTGGGGCACTTTATAAAAGATTTTCACCACAGTTGTAACACTATATGTATAGGTCTAACAAGCAATGCATACTCTATTATTTGCCACTATGACGTAAGACATACCTGTCAGAAAAGTGGAGTGTAGTATATGCAAGCTGAGTGGTGCTAAACTTAAGTATGCTTTCCTGTCAGTATGTTGTATTAAAAAAAGATTGTCAAAGTGGTTTGCTGATGAATTGTTCTATATAAGACCCTGGGGAGAAATAAATAATAAACGCAGTTATGTACCTGTATTTCTCTGTATGTTTGTTTATGTGCGTGCCTATATTTATTTTTTAAATAAAAATGTTTTTTTTTTTTACATATTGCCTTAGAGGAATTGCCTGCCCTCATTGTAATGATGGCTTTGTGGATATGCTTTTCATATTTGAAAAGGTATGAATGCCACTTTTGTGAACTGTATTTCAGTGCGCAAACCTGTTTTATTCGCTTACCACCTGCAATCCATTTTAAACAAGCAGTAAATGTGCTGAAATTGCACCGAATAAGTGTGTGCCATTTAAAAAAAATGTAGCCATTGTCGTTCTTTTCAGAGCAAACACGCCAACATTTCTATGTAAATTAGGCTTGTTATATATTGCGCCTTATTCATAATATGCAGCCCTATTTGCCGGGCACAATTTACACTAAGCTAGTATTGCTTGCTTAAAACAGATTTTCTTGTTTATTTTTTAGTGATCATTGCAGTAATAATTCATAAAATGATGGAGAAGAACATTATAACAAGGCATATATCCAGACATGCTGTGTAGTTGAGTGAACTTAAAGTATTTATTTTTTCTTGCATCCAAAAAAAGCAGCTAGATTACAAGTGTAAATGTTGTAGTAGTTTAAACTGCAGTATGTAGACTCCAACTCCCTTTATCAGAAATAAAAGCTCCATAAGGTAGGTGAGACATCTTAGCACATCAGTCCACTTCCTTTGGGGTGGAGGGGGTTGGGGAGATGGGATTGTGGTGAGTGCGGAGATCAGAAATGACACAGCACCTGTCAGCACTAATTAGACCTTTCATACTTTCAATGCTTGACCACAGGCTCCATATTTTCTAGTCCTGTTGTCAGTCCTAAACCAGCTATTATGAATGATCAATTACAAGACATATAATCCTTGTGTCTTTTTAAGATAAGTCAACTTGCTGTTTCCGATTCCACTGTGATGACTAATATGAGATATGTTTAGAATCAATTGAAAAAATATTTGAGAGTCCCTTTGCAGAAGTCCTTATGTTTTATTTTTTAACAAAATATTTAGTTACATTTTGCTGTCCTAAATATGTTTTAGATTTTAGTTTAATGAATGATGGTGTATTCTAGTTTACAATAATTGTATCTGTTCAAGTTTAATGTTGTCAACCTAAGATATCAAATGGGACACCTTGAGGCTAATTTTTACTTCGGCTAACAATTATGAGAAAAAACAGAATTTTTCTATTCTGTTAAGGTGATATTTCTCCTGTTCACACACATCCATGAAGCGTAATCATAGTTCTAATGGGAGTCTCATTGTCATTCATCATTACATGATGTTCTTCAAAGCCACAGTTTTTATATGATACTAAAGACAAACTTCACAAAGACAACCGTTTAATATCCAGCTAGTAAAAAAAAATGCATAGGGTGCTATAGTTCATTCAGGACAAATTGTTTGGCTTCTTCCATTGCATTAATTACACTTTAAGGTCTCACAGGCCTCACAGACTCACCTACAGCCATTGCAAGTCCACATCAGGTGCACCATTTGGAACAGGACCATATTGGCAAAATGTAGACCAGTGCCTTTTTTTTTTTTTTTTTGCAATGATGCTAATCTGCTAAATGCATTAAAGGGATAGTTCATCCAAAAATGAAAATTCTCTAATCAGTTACTCACCCTCATGCCATATCAGATGTGTATGACTTTCTATTTTGTGCAGAACACAAATGAAAGTGTTTATAAGAATATCTCAGCTCTCTAGGTCCATACAATGCAAGTGAATGGTGGCCAGGCCTTTGCTCCAAAAAGGAGATAAAGTCAGAATAAAGTTAATCCATAAAATTGCTAAGGAGGATGCTGTCATGACCAAAATGTAACTCCTTTTAACTGTAAATGTTGATAGCAACCCTTGGCAATCATAATTTCAAGCTCGTTTACACTTCCTATAGTGCTATCTAGTGCTCTGCGCATGTGTCAAGAACTAGGTGTAATCAAGCTTGAAATCACGATTGTGCCTAGATACTGCAGTCGCAACACGCACAGTGAAAAAGAAGTTATATTTTGGCCTGTTCTCATCCAAAACCATTTTTTATTTAACCATTGGAGTTTGATGGATTATGTTCATGATGACTTGATTTGTTTTTTGGAGCTTCAAAGGCCTGGCCACCATTCTCTTGCATTGAATGGACCTGTCACGATTGGTAGCGGTCAAGGCAATGATGAAGACGATATGAAGGACCCAAGTGCAGATTTATTAACAAAACGATGGTGATACAGGAACTGGAGACGATAACTAGACTAGGAACATGAACTGGAACAGACTATGGAAACAACGGGGTAACAACAGGCAGAGGTCAGGATTACAACAATACTCGACAAAGGAACAAGGGAAACATGAGGACTTAAATACAAAACAAGGGAAAACGTAAGCCAATGGAAAACTGAAACTCAAAACAAGATAAGGCAATAAACTGAAACCAACTAAAACTGATAACAAGGTAATTAAACAATGAACCAATGAAAATCAGACACATAGACATGGAGGGAAAACAGGACATAAGACAAAGACCGGGAAACAGGAACTTAACAATGATTTCAAAATAAAAGTGCATAAACAAAAGACTATATGGAACGTAACAGGACCTACAGAGCTGAGATATTCTTCTAAAAATCTTAATTTGTGTTCTGCAGAAGAAAGTCAAACACATCTTAGATTTCATGAGGGTGAGTAAATTAAGTCATTTTTGTGTGAACTAATACTAAACAACTATATTATACAATTAACTCGTAGTGTAGCTTTTTCAAAATATGATCCTAACTGTAGTTTAACTACTTTATATTATGAGTAGTTTGTAGTTAACAAACTAGTTTCAAAGTAACTTTGAACACACAACACAGTGAGCTACATACGTATACTAATAAAATCTTCCATGCACTGCAGCATTAGTGTCAGCCCAGGAACTCTGTCCCGGGAGACGGCTCAGCCAGAGCCTGTCAGTGTAGCTCTCTCTGCCCCATAAATCTTCACAGAGCATAGCCTTGTGTTACTCTGCCAAGAAGAATTAGGGCTCGAAAACAAGAAGCCATGACATGAAGACAGAGCATCCACCTGAACCACAAGGGACATGGAAGCACAGGAGATGTGCCACACACCTCAAAACTGCAGTAGTGTGTCATCTATGCATAAGAAACACATCCTACAAATAAAAGGCACACTCTTAAAACTGATGTCTCCAAAAGTTAATTCTCTAGTTCAAAGCCAAAGCAACCTATGAACTAGTTTTAAAGAACCCAGAAACAATACCCTGAACTGAAGAACCTATAATGTCATTAATTATAATTATACCTAAAAACAGTGCTGGGTAGTAATATATTACATGTAATCTGGATTTCATAATCAGGTTACAAAAATCAAGTACATCTAATTGGATTAAATTACATTTAAAATACTCATAATATGACTACAGTTACTTTTTATGGATTAAACATTAACAAGGCAAAATTGTTAATAATTTGTTGATCATCCTAACGTGTTTCATTCTAAATCAGAACACCGCTGATGTATGTTTGCTAAATCTTTGAGTGTTTTCGGAAGAGAGTTGTGTGCACACAGAACTGATACTTGCTACTAGGGATGGGCCGAAGCCAAATACCTTTTTCAGAAAGGCATAAATAATGACTTCAAAACGAATAACAGATTAATCTGAATAATATACAAATATTTGTATGACTGATTATCCAAAAAGCACAAGGTTAAAGTGACATTTTAAATAAACTTATCTAAAATTACAGTGATGTTGTAAATCTGTGCAGCCAATATTTCTAAAATGTAAACATTATAAATGAAAATGCCCATGTTGTAATTTCAGATTGGATGGACGCAGTCTCAACTCCGTTTGCGGTCTCTGTTAATTGTGCACGTCTGAAGCTTGTCAAGTTTAACATTAACTAAGATACAACATCATATACACTTTCCACTTCTTGAAATGTTTATGTTAATGTATCAAACGATTCACACGTGAATCTTATGTATTTATTTATAGCCTAAACCTGAGCACGATGTTAAATTCCTGAAATCACATTTACATTTATGCATTTGGCAGATACTTTTATCCAAAGCAACTTACAGAGCCCTTATTACAGGGACAATCCCCCTGGAGCAACCTGGAGTTAAGTGCCTTGCTCAAGGGCACAATGATGGTGGCCGTGGGGTTCGAACCAGCGACCTTCTACTATGCCACCAAGACTTTATTACAAAAAAAGTTAAAATACTCCATAGAGGTTTAAATGCTCCATAGAGTATTTCTTATGTAAAATGAAGAAACTGAAATATGCTCCATCTTTTTTTAATTCTTCTTTAAACTGTGGTAAATTTTCTTGAACTTTGGTAAGGCGCTATATAAATTTAACATTATAATTATTATTATTATTATTGAACTAAATAATGGTGTCCTATTGTAAAAATTCCTGATAGACTTATGGGACCTTCACTTGTTTGTAGGCTATATTGATTTTAATTAAATTTCTTTTAATGTTTGAATCTGTATTTATTATTCAATGCAAAATTGTGTGCTTGATAATTCACATTTTGGTTGACTCATTTTGCCTCCAGAATAATGTTGTTATACATGCACAGACAAACTGTTTCATGCAGATATTAATATCTGAAATACCAGGAGATACCACAGTTAACATATTCCACATTACTGTAGCCTACAAATTCAGCTTCATCTAAGAAAAATATAATAATAATTTAATGAAACATCATTTGTAGCTTGCAATAATAATAATAGGCTATTATTATGAAAAGGCATTTAAAAGGCAAATTTTATTTATAGAAACTGTAAGAGTAACATTTATTAAACATGATAACATTTGATTTAGTTTTAGAAATTTCCAGTTAAAGCCCAGAGACAGATACAGATAATGTTGTCATATGAACAGATACAGATAATGGCTTCACTGAACACCCCTAATCTATAGAGGTAATTTAATTTTTCAGGAGGCATGGGGCAAAAACATCCCTGTGCAATGTAAACTCTGCCTTCCAATAGTTAATATCCTGTCAACTGAAAAGGATTCTGCATCAAATCTAAAGAAGCATTTGGAGGAATGTTTGCAATTATTATTTGAATTATCACTCTGTGTGTTATATAACCATGTGTCGCTATGTCTTTGGAAGGGTTTTGTCCATCAAACGTATAAAAATGCACAAATATACGTAATTTCATATTGAATTGGATTAGAGCAGCAAAGTCACTATCAATTTCTTAAATTGCTTTTGTAGTCAGCTTCACAAATGTATATGAATGCACTTTAGTGATAACTTTGACACTTTCTGTGATGCTGATTCACAAATATAACTGGTCTGATCTCTTTCTACAGGTGTTTGTAAAATGGCAAATTTGCATGACCACATTTGTATTAATGAGCCCTGGCAACCTGTCAATAATTTTAGAAACTCCAATAAGAAATGCCTATTAAACTCACACATGTTTGAGTCTGTCATTGATGGGCCTCTATCAGCATCAGGGGGGGAAATCTGAAAACGTCCTTCGACTTTGTGACATAAGCATCAGTGTTGGAGGCAATGTGTTATAAGTAATGTATGTTATGTATTCAGATCACTTTTTTTTTAAAATGAGTAAAGTAATGTGATATTTTTTATTTTAGACCATAATATCTGAGTTCATTTTTAAATAACGCATTGCTTTTGTACACCTCTCCTTTCCCTGTATTGCGATAAATCAGGAGTAAAATTGTGCACATTTTGGGGAGGAGATGTTTTGCATGATGGGCAATGAAGTTCTAGAGGGTGGGAGGCTTGATTACCAGAGATGCACTATGAAGTTGTAGTATGTGTGCACATGATGGATATTGTAGTTCTAGAGAGTTTGAGCCATGTTTATCAGTGATGGGCAGAGCACATGCTTTCTTTTAGCCCACCCTGAAATTTTATTTTTTTTTGCACTGGAGCTTACATCATAAACTTTGCCATTGTCATGACAATCACAGCAAGAGTTAAGAAATGTGTCCTTATAAGGCAATATTTTGTCAAAACTATATCATTCGGGTAAGTGAAACTTTGATTCTCACAAATGATTAATGTAGGCTGCATTTAAAAGTGTGTAAACACACATTTTCGTGATATAATATAGCACAGGCATAAGCCCGGAGAAGTCTTCCTGTGGTCACGGCATGATTATACAATTACATTCAACGTGGAATGATCGCTGACATGTTGTGCATCTGAATTGCTTTGTTTTAAAGCATTTAACATTCAATATTTGGTTGAGTGAAACGTGTTTGATTCATGTGTAAATACACGCTGCATTACAAAAAAAATAAAAAAATCAATAAACATGTTTAGGCAGAGGGATTACAAGAGTAGCCTTCCACTGGTCATGGCATGATATACAGGCAAACTGCTCCGTGTTAGAGCTCCCAATAACTAGGAGAATGGGATGAGAAAAGCTGACTCTGGATCAGAGGCTGTGAGCAACATACTACATGGTTTGTGTATGCAGACAAAGTGTCTTAATTTCTTAATATTTTCAAATGTTTTGTTTTATAATAAACAAGTGATGTGATTTGTGAAACATACCATTTTTATTACATTTTGGTAGCATTAAAAACAAACCATTCATGTTGTAACAACATGGGTGTTTGCAGTAGGCTGTCCGCAGTACGCACCATGGATCAATTCAAAACAAGCTGCACTAAGATGACTTAAATTAAAAATAATAATTTATTAATTATTCCTTGAACGTTAAATTTGCATTCCCCGGTGAATTTTATCCTGACCTCTGAAAAACATCTCAATTTGACTCATTGTCAATAGGCACCACATATGAGCACATATATGATACAGGTTTAAGTGTTGGAATTTGGTGCTTTAGGTAAGACAGCAGTTATTCTTCATTATTCATATTTGCTGCCATGTTGATGGAAAAACAAAGAATGCATATTCCTGTTATTGAGTCTTTATTATAAATATGATGTGAATTCCTACTGATTGTAGTCTTTCTAAAAAATATGTTTGTTTTGAATGTTGTTTTGACAAGAGTGTTGTACAGTAGCTTGCATGTCCTGTATTTCTCTTGTAAGCAATGCATGGCTTATTTATATGGAATGCATAGCATAACAAAAGAGAGAGTGGCAGTGAGAAAAAAAATAATGCAAAAATAGCGTAAAAGTACTTTCCATAAAAAGTGACTTTTTAATTAATTAAGTAACTTTAAGGAGTAATGCAATACTCTAACAAGTTACTTTTAAAAGTACCCAACACTGATAAGCACCACTTAAATGAATAAACCATGCAGAATTCGGTTGTAAGTAATCCAAACGTAATTAGACAAGATTACTGCTAAATGTAATCTATGAGATTGTTACTGGTTGCATTTTTTGTCATGTAATTTGTAATCAGTACCTAATTACAATTCACAAGTAATCCACCCAGCACTGCCTACAAAGAACTCCCCAAAGAACCACGTATCCAACTCAAGAACTCTGTAACTCTAAGGAGCTACAAAGAACCACTGCAGAACCTTTATTTTTTTAGAGGGGCTATAAAGCGTAACAGTGCCTGTCCACTTTTTCAAATATATATTTTTCCAGAGGGATTTCAAGTCCTTCGTATAGGAGTTGAACCAACCCAACCCAAAAAGTAGCACTAAAAACAGCAAAAAATGTATTTCAAAATCTGTCAAAAAGACAAAGACTGTGTACTTTTTGTCTTTCATGAGGGAATGTGCTACAATGCATGAAGCATGCAAATTGAATAATTGAAAGAATTAAAGAAAAATATAAAACTATTAATTTAAAGTAGTTGATTATGGAAGCATTTTAAGTTTATTAACAAAATTTCAATAAATATAAGTCATTTCAGAGGATATAAATGGGTGTCATGGAAGCGGGCGGTCACTGCTGGTCTTTGCAGTGCTTTGTTCCTTTGATTGGTGGATTTTTCCTTTTCAGGATCATAGGTAGTGTAGTTCTTCACCAGAAATTCCTCTATTAAACAAGATTTTGAAATAACGCAGACTGATCGCTTCAACAGAAGCACAAACCGTCAATTTACTGAGCTCACGGTAGGTCTGTCTTTAAAGGTTTAATTATTTTTAAAAATCTATTCGCCCAGTGAAAAAAATAATGGGAATATTACTTTCAGAACAAGAGTGTTGTGCTCTTTAATCACAAGCAGAAGGGTTTGAAAAAGGTGATATACAGTACACTACCAGACTTGAAATCTTGGAGCAAATATATCTTGGTTTTGCAGAGATTTCAAAAGGTGTCACTTTGATATATATTTACTTTCCCAGGAACACTTCATCAATCAGGCCTCAAGCCAAATGTTATCGCACTGTGCTGCTATCTGCTGCTCTGCAGATGAACCCAAGCTCTATGCCAGACAGTCTGTAAAGGTTCAGACGTTTGGTCTCTCAGGAAAGGCCATAGTGCACTTCCTGTTCAAGATAAGACAGGTGATCAATAATGCTGTCCCACATGAGTGAGAAATAATTCCAATTCAATATTTGTATTTTGCAACATTGAAGATTCAATAAGTATTTGGCTTTTTGGCAAACTGAAACAATGTACTGCAATGAAATTATCCCAAAGGCAAACAGACAGTAAATACAGCTTAGGTCTTGTAAAGCAGAGGAATAAGTAAAACTGTATTATTTGCAATTAGTCACTGCTGATCAGACCAGACCTGTGACCCATTTTGGGACCCACCAGTTTAAAACCACAGTTGAATGTGCATGCCTACAGTTGGGTCAGATCTTGGCATTTCCCGTATTTGAGCTATTATGAAATTGAATTAAGTTAATTCATATGTCCAGTCTCTGACTATGACTTTATTTATTGGTAAGATTTGCATTTATCTCCATATCAGGCCTCTGTCCTTGTTGCCTGCTCTGTTCTTTCATACAACTTATTTAAAGTTCTAGAATGCATGCATGCATATATATATATATATATATATATATATATATGGGCTGTCAATCGATTAAAAACTTTTAGCGAATTACTTACATGTTGTCCCGATTAATTAATCGCATCTAAAAATGTTTGCTGAGAAAGCCCCTCATATAAAAAAATATTCAATATATAATGATGAAATAATTATACATCGTTACTATATATATATATATATATATATATATATATATATATATATATATATATAAAATATTCAGATAACTAAAATGCATTACATTCTTGTGGCAGAAGAGTTAATCATTGATAAGACAATACAAAAATCGGCTTTAGAATACAATGTATTGTTTACTACCATATTATTGATCATAAAACAATCATTGGCGTACAGTTCACAGCAATCCATTTCACAAGTGAATAAGCTTACATTTCTCAGGAATTTCTCAGGAAAGCATTGCGATTAATTGCGTAAATTTTTTTAACGCGTTATTTTTTGTAAATTAAATCGCACGTTATTAACACGTTAAATCGACAGCCCTAGTATATATATATATATATATATATATATATATATATATATATATTAATCAGAATTGCTATCTTCATGGAGACCCAAGTACATGTCTCTATTGGCAGTCCCCATATCCTTACATACAATGTTGGAATAGTTATAAGTATAAGTAAAATTGCCTTTTATCTAGATCCATTATCATTTGTTACAGGCACAAATAGAAACAAGCCATCTCTGTGATTTACCGTTTGACAAGATTTATTTCCCCTTTCCAATCACAGAGAGTGGAAAATGTATCTTAGGTCTCAACTCTGCAGTCTCCATGTTGCATTTTTAGCAATGATGACAGTGGCTGAATTTCTCAATTTTATGGTCTCAACCTTCCTAACTCGCTGAAGGACAAGTGCTCTATAGCTTTTTAGTGGATATCCACAATCTGGAGTTTTTTTTTTTTTTTTTGTTTGTTTGGGGGGTTTTTTTTGCAGAAAATCTATCTGTCTGTCTGTTTGTTCATATATCCATTTATAGCATCCATCAATCTCTAGTTTAAAATGTAAAAAAAAAAAAAAGTATAAAATAAAAAAAAAATTTAAAACTTGTAGACTGCACACCAAAGGGTAAAATAATCTACAAATCACAGTATGAATGTCATCTTTATGGGCTGAATTAATTGCATAATTTTAATACTTCAAAAAAAAAAAAAAAAAAAACACCTAACCTGAATGTTTTAGGGATATCAATACAGTGCTGCCTTGAAAGCAGTAGCAGCAACAATTATTATTTTGAGGCCTTTTAGGAAGACACAAGACACTATTCTTATCAGTTTGTATTGTGTGGAAGAGCCTATTACATTTACATTTTGGTTTCAAACAAACCACTGACAAGCGGAAGCAATATTAATCCATCGTACATCAGCCACAGAAAATGAGGGCATACCAGGTCTAGAAATAAGAGTGATCACGAGCTGTGCTGGCAGCTGAAGGCACAGTGGTATGTAGGGAGAAGGACCATTCATCCACCGAGAAACAGTACCCAGGATTAATTTTTCTTACCACAGGCTCCTATTGATGCATTCCATCTATTTTTCCTTGCCTCTTCTCTGCACACTGAACCACCATCAGCTAATAATATTTCACATGGCCGGGTTTATCTTTCCCTGTGCATTTCTCATCTCTGCATATAAGGGTGTCATGCACCTAATTTTTTGGTTTTGTTTTGAGGCACACAAATGGCAGCCTGGCCCACTTGGTGTTAGGTGAGAGAAAAAAAAACACTTTCCAACAACTTAGTAGTAGTAGTTTATTTTTAGGATTAGTTTTTTTACCAAACCAATGTTTTAAGTGAAATAAGGGTAAGGTAGATGAAGTTCTCATGAAAAAAAAAAAACTTAACTATGGCAACATTTGTGCAAAATGTCATTTTGTGGCTCCTTTCGCTTATCGTGGAAGTTCAGAGGTCAAATGTCTAGTGAGTGGCACTAAAATTCTCCCAAACATGTTGATGCTCTATCGAGTTCCCTTACAAGACGATAACTTCGACTGTACTGTACTTTACCAGCCAATACATTTTGTGTGATGGTTTAGGATTCAAAGTCCTGCCCCCTGTTGGGTTCTCCCGTAGTGTCAGCTTGTGACGCAGCGTCTCGATCCCTCCTTTTAGGGATCCAAGGTTACTACTAACCAAAACACTAAACATTTGACCTAAACCTTACTGATAGCTTCATAAAAAGCAAATGTGACATGAAAAACACAATTGCTGTAGCAACCGCATCATTTTGCGGTGATCTATGACACTTGTGGCACTCGTTTTCTTTTGACACCTCTTTTCTTCAGGACTTCCCAGTCCTTTGCATCGCATGGACAATGCTCTCAGTTGGAATATGCTTGTAAATGTAGATGTACCATTATACATCTGTACCATTTTTGGAGAGAGTGAGTAATGATACTTACTTTTTGATACTTGCCGATGGAAATCAGTTTTTTTTTTATTATTTTCTTTTTCTTTTTTATTATATTTGGATGGAGGTTTTAATGAGTACAATGTACATCTCTAACCTAAAACTTAAACCTTAACCTAACCAATTGTGATCTAAAAATTAAATGAGAGGCAGACACAAAACAGGTATCTTTACCCTTAACCAATGCCTAAACCTAACCGCTAGTTTCAACATTATCAAAAATCAATTTTTATGCTTTGTCATTATGGGGTATGGACTGTAGATTTATGTGATTTTTTTTTTTTTTGTGTGTGTGTGTGTGTGTGTGTGTGAATTTTAGCATAAGGCTGCAAAATGTGAAAAAAAATGAAGGGGTCTGAATACTTTCTGAAAGCACTGTTGTGCATTTAAAACTCAAATTGACTCATGTGTTGTCTTCTATGTTTTCTAAATTCTTCAACAGTTTTACGTAAAGAACAGACCGAAATTGTGAATGTTATCAGCTACTGACTGTTTCCTATGAGACACAATGTTTTCTTCCTAGGACAGAAAGTAGAGGATGACCGATATGAGTATTTAAATGGCCAATGCCGATATCCAGAGAGTAGGGTGGCCGATAGGCTGATACAATGCCGATATATCACACAATTTAATATAGTAAATAGCATAAACATAAAATTGCTAAAAATTATAAACTCTTAATTAGCACTATATTTAATCAATTTCATTAAAAAAATATGTATCTAAAAAAAAATATGTATATTATAAATGGTAGATAGCTTTCTTCTGATTTCTGTTTAGTCATGAAATTTTAGTAATTTATTTTCACAAGAAGAAATAGATAATATATTAGGAAGAAGGACATAACAGTACACACAGTAGTCCAGCAACCATGGAAGACATGTCCATGCTAGCAATCGCATTTTCTAAAAAAAATACCAAATCAAACCAAATTCACATAAAGTGCATAATGAATAAGACATTTACTTATGGTAAAAGTGCTTCATGTTTTCTGTGAAGTTGCACCAGATACTATTTAGCAGAGATGGGCAACTTCTATTAAAATGAATGGAGGAAATTAGAATGCCCAACTGCAGCCAACATTCAACGGATGTAGATGGGAAGTCCCACCTTACAGGTAAAAGAGTCATCTTTTATATACAGACATCGGCTGTCAATCAACTCAAGAACACTCATGCGCTTTAGCTATAAATTTATGATACCAATGTTGTCAGATTTTACTGCAGATTTGAAATATGTACTTTGATCATAATCTTGACCAACCATTTCAGAGATTT
This sequence comes from Moxostoma hubbsi, assembly GCA_032164185.1. NCBI lineage: Eukaryota > Metazoa > Chordata > Actinopteri > Cypriniformes > Catostomidae > Moxostoma > Moxostoma hubbsi. Next base: position 6,666,059 of record JAVLUX010000011.1, on the reverse strand, counting down.
CAGTCTTTCCACACTCAAGCAGAAAGGAGCTGCACTAGAAATACTGGAAATAGCCTCATGAGAGCATTCCAAACATGGCCAACACTGGACTGACTTGCTAGAAAGACTTTGTTAGCACTCACGCACTCATGTGGATCCATCGAGCAGCAGCAATCTCTTGACAGTTTAAACGGCCTGGATAGCCTGCTTGGATTGTGACCACTGACCATCATGATTGGTGAATCAGAGGAACTTTTGATCCTGATCCTGAAATTTTGATTCTGGCTGATAGAATATGCGCTTCAGAGGAAGATATAAGATGAGCACTCGACAGGAAGAAAACGCAGAATTTTCGTGAGGTTTGTGAATTACATCTGTTTAAATTAGATATTTGCAAACGGTTGTGTGAGGGTGGGGCCGGGTCGTGATCCTACACACCTGGTCCCATATTAGGCTAATCAAGCCTCCGAGAGGGATAAAGGCCGACTGCAGAGGATGGTGCGGGAGAGAGAGATAATTTACTGTGTGTGTTTTTTCTTTTGTTTTAAGTTTCTCATTAAACTATTATTTATATTGTGAAGTCGGTTCTCGCCGCCTCCTTGCCCGTCGAAATCCCTTTACAATGGTATATAATAGAAATGTAATTTATATTTTATTGATATTTGCCTTTTTATCGTTTGAGTTAAAAGTTACATGGAACCGTTTAGGAGAGAGAGGGAGAAGGAAACATGCGAATAACATTATGAACTCTAACGTGAGTGTCACGCCTCTGATATGCAAACCATTTAAATGACACTGTGTTGCACACCAGTCTATTATTGTAGTAACAAAACAAACTGTGTCTGGTCATTTACATGTCTTAGTCGCTTCACATGCAAGCAGGCGCCCTCAAGAAAAAAATCGGCCAAACAGGAAAATTTATCGTCCGGTTATGATAATGAAAAAAGTCAGAATATCGGCAGATTTATCAGCCTCGGCGATATGTCGACCACTACTCGACAGCTCAGAAAAACGAATCATTCATTCATCCACATTTAAATCTCAAAAAAATTATAAATAAATACTGAAAGACATTTTTGCACAGGATAGTCATTTTTTATAAAAACTGATTCATACCTGTGAATGGAAATCTGCCTCAGCAATATCTATGAAGAGAAAACATTTTTAAAATCCTCATCCAGTTACAAACGACCTACCCTGGCCAACACACCACGTAGGTTCCACATGACAGCAATGCTTGGATAAAGGTATGGACCTCTTGAAAATAATGATACTAAAAACCTTTAATAAATATTGAAATAAAAACAGACCTAAGAAAGTTTTAAAAAATGCAATCACGTGGTACCCCCATGGACACGGTTCTGCTGGGCACAGCCCTGCCCTTTCTGCTTCTATGTGTTTTTAAAGATAGCTTCTCGTCTCCGGAAAAGCAGGTCACTATTTTACATGGGGTGCCTTCCAAGCAGAAGTGATTATCCCTTTGCCCTATTTCCTCTGAAAACTTTTCCATCCACTGTGAGAGCTTTGAAGAGCCGATAGGTTTGTTGCTCAAAAAAATCGTTAAATCAGAAATAAGTATTTAAATATTTTTTTGGTACCATTTTTTGGTATTTGAGCACATGAGCACAGTATCGGACCTAATTTCAATACTGGTATCGGGACATCCCTAAAATGTCCCTAAAGCCGAGCAAAATGTGTTTATGAACTAATTAACTTTATTACTTGTGATTTGTGAATAAAAGTCATTGTTATTTTAGTGCCTCTAGAGATTATTTCACCATTAAACTGCTGTGATATTCGCAATGAGCCACTTAAAAATTATTTAGCAAAAATTTAGTAGCATGTTTCTAAGAATAGGTTTATCTGCTACTGTTTCTGCTAAAGAAAACACTTTACTACCTATAATAATCATGCAATTTAAATATCAAAGATACAAATAAAAACGTTAACTCAAAATACCCATTGGTCGAAATGTTTTATTATTTGTTTGAATTGGAAATAATCTTTTGTGTGCATAAACAACTGCCAACGCTGCTGAAAGAGACAAACTCCACCCTAAATGCTGCTTCGAATCACAGCACATTCAAAATTAGTGAAAAGATGAGAGATTAGTGAAAGTGAGAGATCATTATCACAAGGGCTTATTTTTATGGTACAGTGCATGTGCTTTTTAATTTGTCTGTGTTGATCACTGGTGGTTCACAGACCCCCCCCTTTGGATGGAATTTCTTAGCCACCACAGACTGATCACTGTACCCTGCCTGGCCCCTACCCCCATGTAAAAATCCTGGCACCACCCCTGGTGCTGATGTGCTTTTGCACTATGTGTTGACTGCAGAATCATCTGTTTCAAAGTCTGGCAGAAACCACACCACCACCCAACATATCCATCACTGCCTTTGCCAACCTGGCCTCTCCCTACAGTCATCCTCTTTCTAAAGTGTGCTGTCATGTCTTTTTTGAAGGACGACAGAAGCAAAAACTGTTTTAGAACAGATCAGAAGTGTAGTAACAAGCTGCCCCTCCAGCAATGTGGCAATGACAGCACTGTCAATGAAAGTGAGATGAGTCACTTTAACTACAGTATGATCAGGTTCTTTGAACCCCCCTCAGGTGGCATAACACATTCACGGCATGGCACACATTGGCATCTTGAAATATTGTGTAATTAGCAGCTAAAACTTTGCAAAATCAGACAAAGTTGTTGGACTAAACATGATTTTTGAGTGGATTTGTTGAATGAATAGTAATTTTTGTCATCATTTACTCACTACCAATCGTCTCTGTGGCACGGTGGAGGGCGGGACCGGGGCGTGATTACGCACGCCCGGTCCCGTATTAGGCTGATCAAGCCATCAAGAGGGATAAAGGCCACTTGTGGATGACGTGCGGGAGAGAGAGATCGTTCACAGACATGTCCGTTGTCTTATGTGTTTGTATTTTGAGTTTTCCATTAAACCTATGATTTATATGTTAAGCCGGTTTCTCGCCTTTTCCTTACCCGTGAGTGTGAACTGTATTACATTGGTGCCGAATCCCAGGAAGGAAGAGGGATGCGCCGTAGCGGAGTTCTTGCCACTGCCCAGCGGAGCAGCCGCGGCCATCTGCCGGGGGACGGAGGAGCCCAGCTGCCTGGACGCGGAGGAACGGCCGCCGACCGCGAGGGGAGGAGGGGCTCCTGGCCAACCGCCTGGAGTGGTTAGGGCTGCTGCCAGGGGCAAGGGAGTCCCCTACTAGCCGCTGGAACGCGGCGGGGTTGGAGACCGCCGACCGCGTGTGGGGGGAGGGCTCGCCGCCGACCACCTGGAGTGGGAGAACCGCTGCCAGGGGCGGGGGGAGGCCCCTTCGACTCCCCGGGAATGCGGCGGGGCGTTCCGTCCGCCAGGGGCTGAGGACTGCCTCCGATCCGTCCGGAGAGGCACGGCTGTCATCCTGTAGAGGGTGGAGAAGTGGCTGAGGAACGAGCTACGGCATATCAGAGAACCGGCGAGTAAGTTTTTTTTTTTAAATCTCTCTCTCCTCTCTCTCTTACTGCCGCTCTGCGTTGGCCTTTTCCCTCTTTTTAAATTATGGTGTTTGTGGGAGGGGAGGTACTGCCCAGTGCAGGAAGGACCTCCCCCCATTTTTAATTATTGTTGTTTCCCTCCCCTTGCCCCCTCCCTCGTCCAGGTTGATGGGAGGCGCCCCACCCCAGGGGATGTACGTCAGGCCGGGGGTCCCCAGAATGAACGGGGGAGGAATGTGGCACGGTGGAGGGCGGGACCGGGGCGTGATTACGCATGCCCGGTCCCATATTAGGCTGATCAAGCAGTCAAGAGGGATAAAGGCCACTCGCAGATGGCGATGCGGGAGAGAGAGATCGTTCACGGACATGTCCGTTGTCTTATGTGTTTGTATTTTGAGTTCTTCATTAAACCTATTATTTATATGTTAAGCCGGTTTCTCGCCTCTTCCTTACCCGTGAGTGTGAACTGTTCTACAGTCTCATTTTCTTTTTTCCATGAAACAAAAAAAATAAAAAATAAAAAAATAGGCAGAATGTCAAAACAGGGAATGTGAATAATGATTGTTTTTATTCCCAAGCTCCAAAAATGGACCAGCGTTATTATAGATACAATTTTTAGAATTTTGAAATTTAAAATTTTTGTTTGTGCTTTTGCACTATATTCCAAGTCGCCTGAAGCCATTTGTTAGCTTTATGTGAGAAACAGACCAAAAGTTAAACTGTTGTTTACTGATAATCTTCACCTTTGACCTTGCATATCTCATTCTTGCTTATATGTTTAGTTTTAAAAAAAATGCAGTATTTTGAATCATTGTGCCAGGTTTGATGTCATCTTGAAAATGGTGTGTGGCTTGCCGTCTCCTCCCCTCTCTGTCTTCATTTCTTTTACTTTTATTTATGTATAGTTATTCTTAACTGGTTTACGATCGCCAAACTCAGTTTGATATACGCAACTCAGTTGCTAAAATTTCCACACTTAATCTGAGTGGACCTCGCTTCTGCTTGCCTCCCACACCACCAAACATCCCTGATTACCTGCGCTGGAGGGCTATTGATCTTCTGCCGGAAGAAGCACCACAGGAGACATGGAAAGCAAGCAGGTGTCGCGGTTAGGTGGAATTATGCCTGGGCTTCGGATCTTGCTTGCCGGTCCGACTCAGCCCTTCCAACACCGGATCTCTACTGCCGATGGCGCGTTGTGTGGCGCTCACAGGATATACCTTATTGGTGGATTCTCTCACTTTACCCTGACTCATCTGGAGGATCCCTCGGATCCCTCAGTGCATTTCACCCAGGACACGCAAGGAGGATTGAACTACCTTAATCTCCGCACCATCAGCTGTGTAACAAAGTCAATTTTCTGAACTTGTCCCTCCGGACTGCTCATTCTTTAATTCCCATCGGACCACTGGTCGTGGTGGAGGTCTGGCTTCTGATTTAAAAAACACACTTCAATGCCACTCCGTACCTTCAGTTAAATATCATAGCTTTGAGGTTTTGTTGCTCCATATGAAACTTGGTAATCCTGTGTTGTTCATATTGATCTACCGACCTCCACAACCAAACAAGGATTTTATCAATGAATTAGCTGATTTTCTGGGGGGGATTGTGACAAGCTTTGATAGCATTATACTTTTGGTGATTTTAACATTCACTTATGCTGTGCTACTAATCCACTATCTAAGGAGTTTTCAACCCTTATTGACAACTTGGATTTTGTTCAGTGGGTAAATGGCCCCACTCATTAACATGGTCATACCCTTGACTTGGTATTATTAACGCATGAAATATCTGTTGACAGCATTGAAATCTGTGACAACACCTTTTCTGATCACAATCCGATCCTATATTCAACCTCTCTTTCTGACTCAGTGGTAAAAGTAAAATCTCAGATAAACTTGTCACGTTTATTTTCTCCATCCTCCTCTACAGATTTCTCAAATGCATTTAACGAGGCTCGTAAACCTCTGGATTTTGCATCTTCATCAAATAATTGGGATGCTGAGGAACATCTTAATTTATTCAATTCCATCTGTTCAAATACCTTAAACTCTATAGCTCCACTAAAGGCACGTCACCGAAAAAATTTAGAGTCCTGGTTTAATGACACTATGCGATCACTGGTGGAACATAAATGGAAAAAGGACCATCTACGTGTCTTATGAAATAATGAAGAATGCAACGTCCACCTTCCAAAAAGCTGTCAAATCTGCTAATTTGAAATATCTATCTGAGATTATAACTAAAAACTCAGATAGACCCAGACCTCTTTTCTCCACTATCAACACAGTTTTAAATCCTATCACAACTCTTTTTCCTGAGACATCAGTGGATCTATGTGAACTTTCTTAATTTTTTTTTAGCAAAAAGTTTACCAGTATTTGATCTCAGCTGCTTGCAGATGTTCATGACCTGGTTGAGACTCCAGCTGTTTGGAATTAATTTGTCCTGTTTCTATCAAATTATGCAGAGGAATCACTGAACATCTAAAGCCTTGTCTCTAAATTATGTCGTACCACCATGCTTTTTCAAACAAATATTTGACACTATTGGTTTCTGTTATTAACAACTGTCTCTGCACTGGGAATGTCCCGACTTGCCTTAAACTTGCAACAGTCTGGAGCCTATCTCTAACTTGTCTTTTATTGCAAAGATTATGGAGAAGGCCGTTTTAACCCAGTTGCAATCATTTTTAAATGTGAAATCTATCCTTGAACCTCTCCAGTCAGGTTTCAAGGCTTTGCATAGTACAGAATCTGCTCTACTAAAAGGACTCAATGACATCCTAATGACTACAGACTAATATCCTTATTTCACACCTTGAGCATTGTGTTTGTATTTAAGATTCGGCTCTGAATTGGTTGCGGTCATATCTATCAGATAGATAGATGATTTCCTTGATGGCAAATGGCACTGGTTGTTGTGTGTCATGTGACTGCATCATTTAATCGTAATTTAAAAAACAGAAACATCCACATACGTTTTGAGAGCTATGGCTTCTGAAGACTATCCCCATTTACTCATAATATATGGAAACATTCTGTCTGAACACAAATTTTGTGTGCACATATCTAACTATCTCTCTCTACACTGTATCTTCAGATGACTGAACTCCACAAAATAGAAACACATTAATTAACTCTTTGCTGTCTTTGGTTTATGAACTAGCATCTATACAAGACCCCTTTCTAACTACTTCTGTATGGCTTAAATCAAAATGACAGTTTCTTTTTTTATTGGGGAATTGTTGATGGAAGCTAGCCAGGGTGGGCAGCTGGTATTGAGTGAGTTCGAAACAATCTCTAAATTGAAGTAAGGCCTTTAAACGGATTTAAAACATATCTTAAAAGCACTACAGTAACTTTTAAGCCTTTTGCGGCACCATGGATTTCAAATGTATGCCATGGTTCAGTGATTTATTTATTTTTTAGGGAAAGTTCCACACTGCAGCACAATTTTTGAAGAGCTGTCAAAATGTAATGTTTAAACAATATTGTACCCAGTGTCAACAATTAACTTTTTTTTTATACTTAAGGTATATTTGATGCTTTAATTTCATTATAATTTGTTTTCTTCTTACCAGGTTAAAAACAGAGGCTTTAAATTAAATGATTAATTTAAATGTATTATTTATTAAATCAAATCTGAACAGTAAATTTTCTGCTTGAACATATTTTAAACAGTCATCTGGTCCCTATGTGTCATTATATAGTCCCTTAACCCCTATAGCTCTCTATTTTATAATATGACATTCAGATGACAAACCCATAACTAGAAAGGCAAACAATAGATATATTTGCCTTTGCCTTTGCAATTTTATATATCTGGGGTATTTTGTCACTTTCAATGGTGTTTTAACTTAGAATTTAAAGTATAGAGCTATTTTTGAGAGTTGTATTCGAAACACATGTAAACTGCTAGATTTTCTTGACACACAGCTCCTCAGGTCCCCGATGTGTTGAACAATGACCTTGAATGACTCTGGGCACTCAGTCACTAAAGCTCTGCAGAAGAGAAGAGGCAAATCAGGATTCTGGGAGCATTTCTGTGGCATTTCTCCTGCATTTTAGAAAGCCCATGAATAAAAGAGCACAAGCTGTATTGAAGTACGGTGCAGATTCTGATCAATGCAGAGGGAATGTAATATCTTTGCATTCTGGTCAGATGTCTATGTATGCAGATGTGAGTAAGTGAGTGAGTGAGTGACACTCACTCACTCACTCACTCACTTACTTACATCTGCATACATAGACATCTGTGAGTGACATTTGTTCATGTTACCATATGGCCTCAAAATAACATGTGATCATAAAATAACATGGAATTTATTTATTTAAGTAATGACCAGCTTAATGCATTATACCAGGGCTGCGGAGATCCCAACATACTAACTAGTCAAGAATCAATGAACGAGGATCACCCAATGCGAAAAGAAGTGGAGGCAGTGGAGAAGTGGAGAAGTCTCTGAAGAATGGAAAAGCAGTTGGTGTTGACATCATTCCCGCAGAGCTAATTAAGTGTGGAGGAGAAGCAGTTGTAAAGGTCCTCACCAGAATCGGCAACAAGATCTGGCAGACTGGAATGTAGCTGACACCCTGGACACAGTCACTCATCATAACCTTCCCCAAAAAAGGCAACCTACAGCTCTGCCAGAACTACAGAACTATCAGCCTTATAAGTCATACCAGCAAAGTGACGCTCAAAGTCATACTTAACAGTTTAAGACCACAAACATAAGAAATCATAGCAGAAGAACAGGCTGGATTTTGTAGTGGACATAGCACTACAGAACAAATTTTCAATTTAAGGATTCTATGCGTAAAGTGCTCAAAACACCAGCAGAACATTTATCTTTGTGGACTTCAAAAAGGCCTTTGACCGAGTCTGGCATGAAGCTCTCTTGGCCACAATGAGAAATTACAACATGGGCAAGAAGCTGACAGAGACCATCCAACAGCAGTACACCAAAGTTAGCAGCGCCGTTGTACTCCAGGGCCAAATTGGAAAATGGTTCTGCACGATTGTCTGTGTCCATCAAGGATGCCTTCTATCCCTGTTATATTTAATATATTCCTTGAACGTATTATGATGATGCAGTCGAGGACCACCATGGGCCTGTCAGCATTGGAGGGCATACCAACACCAACCTCCATTTCGCAGATGACATTAATGGCTTAGCAGGAAGCGAAGATGAGCTGGCAAATCTAGCGAACCTCCTGGATAAAATATCAACCAGATACAGCATGGAAATAAGTGAGGAGAAAACCAAGATCTTGACAAACTCCACCCAACCTGTCACTAAGAACATCTTAGTGAATGGACAAAAGCTGAAAAGGTCCACAAGTTCAAGTACCTGGGTGCCATCATCAGCGAAGAGGGGTCCAGGCCTGAAATCCTTGCCAGGGCAGCACTAACAACAGCTGCGCTTGCCAGACTCAATCCCATCTGGAGGGACAGTAAAATCAGTCTCAAATCCAAACTCAAGCTGCTGCATGCACTGGTCCTATCTATCTTCCTGAATGCTTGGTAAACATGGACGCTGACAGCAGAACTAGAAAGAAAAATCTAGACCATGGGATGAGATGTTATCGTAGAATCTTGGGCATCTCATTTATGGACCACATCACCAACGAAGTGGTCCAAAGAAGAATTAAGGCACAAGGCCATTATGAAGACCTGTTGGCCATCGTAAAATGAGAAAGATGCTGTGGTACGGACATATTATTAGGAGTGATAGTTTATCGAAGACATTTCTTCATGGGACAGTACCTGGAGGTAGAAAATGAGGTTGACAGAAAAATAAATGGACGGATAACATAACGGAGTGGACAAGCAAGAGCTTCGCCACAACCCAGATGTTAGCCTGTGACTGACAGAAATCGAGGAAGAAGATGTTTGACTCAACCATAGAGCGACCCTATGACCCAGGAGTGTTAAGGGACAAATGATAATGCTAAGAAGTGAAGAAATCCTTACAAACCCTGAGATTTCATTTGTGGATGGATGGGTGATTTTATGTAACACTCTCTCATACAGAAAGCCATTTTCCAGAGAAAATTACATTAATATATTATAATGGTTTGTTATTTCCATTTTTTACTTGCATAAACAGATTGATACTGCATATTCAGTACCATATTTAACTTTACTATAATAAATGCTTACTGTAAGACATTACAGACAATCTATAACTGCACATAGTAGTCCTAATGATAGGGCATAAACTGAACATGCCAGTGGATGGTGGAACTGAAAAATTATGTGTTATGGATAAAGAGAAAAAAAGAAATAGCACAGATAATGTTTTTGTGTTGTTGGACTCTTAAATAAGAGTGAATTTGAATGTGTACACAAGTGAATGTGGTGTTGATTCATGCAGACAGATCGTCACTCTGTTATTTTTGTGGATGTTACTGAGTCACGCGTGACTAACTGTCCTCTCTCAACATAATGAAGACATATCACACGTCGCCTGGTGGTGTGCCTTTGCCTGACAGAGTAACAGACTTTAACCATTGATGACAAACACATCTCTGTTATGTTCAGATTTTGCATGTTTTGAAACCTTGCTTTTTTTATACAGTATAATATAATTGCAATTTATGATGTGTAACAGCATACCTTAGAATGAAAATGCAAGACGGAAGAAAATCATATGGGTTTGGAATAACATGAGGGTGAGTAAATTAATGCCAAATGTTGATTTTTTTGGGTGAACTATATTTTAAACCAATCCAATGTAACAAAAAATAAGAAAGAAAGAAAAAGAAAACCTTCCAATTAAAGTATTATTGACTAAAGCACAGGTAACCTATAAGATAAATCAAACAATTTCAAGAGAATACCAAGCACCATATGATATTTCATAATACTAAATGCAAATCAAATATGTCAAATGTTAAACTCAGAGGGAGCACTTTACTGCAACTCTTCCTAAGACAACTGTGAGGTGGAGACAGAGATTAATCATACTGTTTTTTTTTCAGTGGGTGAGTTTCTACATTGATACCACACATCTGCCCACATGATGTAATCACAGCACAACCACATGCTGTATAATATTGTCAGCTTAGTTTAACTGTATCCTGTGCTGAGATGTTTGCATCACCTTACTTCAAGTGTTACCATGTTTTACCAAAAAAGAAAGCAAGCAAGAAAGAAAACTTTCAAGTGTAACACTGGGATGGTTGAAGAGATATGAGTCTATCATGTCCTGTCACTTTGGCAATATATGGCAAGCCATTATATCTCATAAAACACTGAAGTCCCTGGATGCATAAGTTAGGCTTACTGTAGGTGGGATCGTTTGAAAGCGTAGAGTCTGAACTTTTCAGAGAACCCCAATGCTTTTGCATTTAGTTGCATGAAATAACAAAATTATGCCTGAAAAAATTCTTGTAAAAAGGCCCCACCTATAGGTAATGTTGTAGAAACATCAAAATGAAGATAAAGGTCCTTGACATAGCACAGAAATAGACAAGTCTTATCTCAAATGAAACCTCTCATTCTCAAGAAGGTGAGTGTACAGTTTAATTTGTTGCCATAATACCACAGTTTGAATTATTTTCAAAAATATCACAAAGTGAAATTTTATTTCAGTAAGGCATAAAATGCAAACATCTCTTTTCTGTGCTGACCACTGATCTGTAAGCCCCAAATAGCCTCAAACTTTATAGAGGTGATAGAGGACATAACAAATATGTTTTAGTACTTTGCTGAAATCCAGTGGAATTTTGTTTGAAAACCCTACACAGAACTGAAATGGCATGCTTTTAAACTTTAAACTTTGTTTATTATAAAATTTTGAACATAGACAGTGTTATTTATTAATTAATGCAATAATTTCTTAAATTATAGGGGGTTATCTGTAAAATAATTAAATTTGTATTAAATGATTCCACCGTATGTGTGAACAGGGCACTTTTGAATTTGAGTGTGAACATTTTCAGGCGGCAGCCCAAAAATCCTACAGACTAAGAGGTTTTAAAGATGAAACCAACTCATCGTATAACATTTAGCTTAATATGTTGTTCTTTAATAAAAGAGTTTCCTTTAAGATTAAAAATAATTTAATCTTTATGCAAGTAGTTGAACTTTTCCCTTTTTATTTACAAGCCACCAGACCTTGTGTCCTTAATTCCCACTGAGACAATGTTCCAAAGTTTTTTTTCTGTCTGTTCACTCAGTTAAACAGAAAAAAGGAAATAAGATTATTGAAAACACTGTTATACTACTGCTGACTATACTAATACGACAGACAAATCTTCAACCTCATGGCTTAGTCAAGTGTGATGTGTGTAATCCCTTCAATGCTAAAATACATTCTCCAGTCCCAGCTTAAAATGTAAATACATTACAGTAAGCCATTCGTATACATTGATTTTGAAAAACTACTTTTTCAAACCAAACAATCCAAACTCTGAAGTCAAAAGGACTCCACTCACACCATACCAATGGCTGTAGTGTGAGAATGCTATATATGTCTGCCTGCCACAGCCCATAAGTGATATATTATACAATGAGATATCAGTGGTGATTGTGTAGTGTATCAGTAATATATCAGTGTTTTATCACCAATATTTATCTGTGACAGTAGAGTAATTGTCTGGGTGGTTCTGTGTGACTGGAATGCAAATGTTTTTTGGAGAGAGTGTCATGCAGTGCTTTAGATCTGTGCATTAGAAATTCACAATGCCGTGTCACATGATAGATAATGTGGGAGAGAGAAATAAATATTTAAAATCCAGGGCAAACAAGGAAGAATGATGAAGCTGGGGTGGTGCTGCTACACCATTCAAAGGGTGTTTGAACAACTGAAGTTGCTCCAAGCCAACCAAAACTCCCTCACATAACCATCCCACTCCCCCCACCCTTCTGTTGTCGGTCCGTTTCACCAAGCTCACTTTAGCGTGACTGATAATGAAAATGCAGGTAACGACCCATTTTTGAGGCGGCAAATGACAGTGACAGCAGCCACTGAATGTTTGGATCAAATAGCCAGGGGTGTGATTGCTGTGAATGCCAGACCTGAAGTCATTTATGCCTCTGGCTTCTCCAGAGCTCAGTGAGTTAGCAGTAATCTAATCATATGAGGAGAATGCACTCAGGGAGGCTAAGAGAGCTGTTGCACAGGCAGAGAGCAGAAACGAGCTTTGGGTGCCAAAAGGAAACAAGCACAGCACAGCCATTAAGGCTGTATTTTCATAAGAGTACTTCTGTTTGGGGGGCCTGGGGTAGCTCAGCGAGTATTGATGCTGACTACCACCCCTGGAGTCACGAGTTTGAATTCAGGGTGTGCTGAGTGACTGAACCAGGTCTCCAAAGCAACCAAATTGACCCAGATGATAGGGAGGGTAGTGTCACGTGGAGTAACCTCCTCATGGTCACGGTTAGTGGTTCTCGCTCTCAATCGGGCGCATGGTAAGTTGTGCGTGGATCACGGAGAGTTAACATGAGCCTCCAAATGTGGAGTCTCTGTGGTGTCATACACAATGAGCCACGTGATAAGATGCACGGATTGACGGTCTCCGAAGTGGAGGAAACTGAGTCTTGTCCTCCGCCACCCGGATTGAGGTGAGTAACCGTGCCACCACGAGGACCTACTAATTAGTGGGAATTTGGCATTCCAAATTGGGAGAAAAGGGGATAAAAAAAATAAATAAAAAAGAGGACTTCTGTTATTATACTAGTGAATGACTGGATAACTATGATAGAGTGTAGCCACTGTAAATACAGTGGAATACAGTTTAAGGATGTAAAGTTCACATCTTCAAAGTCAAATTTGTTGTTTAAGACAAGGATACAATATCATGATATTAATCGCCATGTCACTCAACATTATGACTTTTCACATTTATAGTAAATTACATAACGTCGCTGTCCAATAAAAAACACATATCTCCACTTGAATAATTATGTTCTGAATGAACTGCTGTTAATAATCAATGCATCATAGAGGATTTTAGATTGGGAGTTTGATAATCCATGCAAAACATGTTTTTTTAAGGTGCCTTATCATCACATGCCTTTCACATTTTCCTAAACATTTTAAATGCTTTCTAAAAGATAAAATGTGTCATTTCTGCACCACTAATGTCTCCAAAAGAATACCAAAGCAATGTTTTCAAACAAGTTTCCCTCCATCTTCCATTGATCGACCAAACTGATAGTTCTGCCCCAAGCTCAGACCATTGGTTAGGCCAATGTTGGTAAATCTGGCTAGTTGGGAGTTTCAGACAAATAGAGGAAGGGTTTGATAATGCCAGAAAGCCACACCATTTACGCTTTCATGGAAATCAACATATAAATGGATTATTTATTGTTATTTTGGCTTATTAATAGGAGATAGGAGAAATATTTTTATATAGAAAAAAAATTACACATTATCTGTAAAGGTGATGTAATTTCTGCATACTAGCGTCAACAAATGGAATGCATTATTTTAAATAATGATCAAAATAATTTTAAAAAATCCTCCTCTTTTCTAACATGCAAAATAAGCATTAATACGCAAATCACAGAATAGCCTTTCAGTAATGTCACACATAAAACACACATAAGAAACCAAGAGGGCTAAAACTGAGCTTTTCAATGCACAAAAGAAAACTACAAATAATAATTATGCATTTTATAATACAAATAAAATGCACATTTCACTGGGCCACATAGTCTCTGAATTAAGAAGAGCTATGCTCTATGCAGAGACATTTATATTCAAGTCTTTTTTCTGTAATGGACAGAAATGGAGCGGATTGATGTATGGATGTGCCCATTTATGCAGCGGGATCCATCCATATCGACTGAATTTCATATGGATTAACTGAAGGGGAGTCCCAAGGAGAAAAAAACAAAATCAAATGATTCTCTGACCCTGCTGGAGAATGGTAGGTGCTCCTGGGGGACTGCCATTTTAGATGCAGTCGTGTGCGCTCTTCACAGTGTGAAAAGCCTTTTACAAGTTACCTTAGCTCTGTATTCCGGCTGCATTCTTAGTAGGCCTAACCCATGTCACATACATTCTCTTTAGCTCAGGACCTGAACTGCTGAAGGAGATGCTTCAGAAGGTATGCTAAGAGCCTAATGAATGCAATACTTTGTGCAAGAAAGCTAAAAAAAAAATGAATAATGCATTGTGTTTTGCTGGATGAAACTTGAAAAGTCATAGTGAGAAGGTGAAAGATGAGAGTTTTCAGAACACATTTTTAGGTCTTCATTTTGATTGGTATTATTGATATAATCTATCTATATTAAGAGAAATGTTTTCCTTAGAATAATTCTCCATTTTAGAATATTCCTTTTTTAATTCATTAAGCAGCGGAGACAGGGCTAGTTGTCACACACTGAAATAGCCAAATGGGCTTTGTCTTAGCAGGTCAGGACAAAATGTGTATTTTTCTAGAAGTAGTTTTGTTTTTTGTTTTTTGTTTGTTTGTTTTTTTTATACTGTACCTAGTTTAAAACCCTTTAAATTAGAAAAACGTGAAAGTGATTCCTCACCCACACTAAAATTCCAATATCATCATATTTTTGCTATAGCTGTTGCATAAACAAGTGAATATAATACAACCACACCGGCATACATTCAGGCAACGATTTTTACCCAAAAATTTAACTATGTTCTCAGTACAAGTCCCACAGCTTTATGTTACAGACCAGATGTTTAGAGTAAGCTCAGAAACTGGGTCACCCTGTGACAAAGCAGTCATGAGGTCACTCTGTCAGTCCAAATCAATGCCACAGAATATTATTAGGGCCCGCAAGAACTGGTTGGTTTCCAACGGTTAATTTTTTAACAGCACATTCATTTTTACTAAAAATAATAATAATAATAATAAATTAATTATAATAATACTTTTTAATAAAATAAAATAAAAATGAATCAGCCTAAGCTGGTTTGCTGGTGTTAGCTGGTTGGCTTGTTTTAGAGGGGTTTTGGGAACTTGTCAGCTGATTAGGCTGGGAAGCCTACCAGCTAAACTAGCTGAAGAACTTTTGACCAGACTGGGAGACCAGCTTAAACCAGTAAACCATCGTAAGCTGATGATTTTATTTTATTTTTCAGCTGGGATTCCCTTCAATTATTCAGTTTGTGTTCACTTATCATGGTCCAGTCCATTTGGTTGTTTTTGATGTGGCTTCTATGCTGGAGACATTTTTATGGAATAGCAAGCTGAAGTAGAAAGCAGAAATGTTTATATCACTATATATATATCCTGAGATATGACACCTGTCTCAGAGACAGCCCTAGGCTCTGTAAATAGCACAGCAACAAAAAAGGAACCTGACCACGAGACACTATTGTTTAGCTCAGGGGGTTTTAAAGTGTTAGACAGTGTTATGACCAAACTTACAAGACGATGACACACACACACACACACACACACACACACACACACACACACACACACACACACAAAACTTTTAGTCATGTTTTTATTTCTAAAAACAACCAAATCTATTGGATATTTCTCAGAAGACTTTGAGGTGCTCGCTGGCTTTTTTTATTTAATTTTTTCTCATTTTGAGTGTTTGAATGACCCTTATTTTTGATTCTCAAAATTTGATTCCCAAAGATCTCAAAGTGGATGATAAAGTCTTCAAAGGGAATAGGGATGATCAATTCTGAATGGAACGCACCTGCGTGAGTGTGGTTTGTTGTCTGTACAGCTGTGTGTTGCCTATACAGCTGGAGTTTCCCTTACTGCCCCCTGCTGGAAATAGGGGGTACTTCAAACTTAAATTGCTCTGATGGAAGGATTGGGATGTGCACATCACCATATTTTACACTGGATAAACTACAAGGTTTCATGAACGGTTAATTGTTTTTTTATCTGGAGTCCTGACATGGGAATAAAGAATGTTTATTGTAATGGAATTTCCTTAAACACTACTCAAAACATCTGCAAATAAAGTAGACAGTGAGCTAAGAGTCTAGATAGCACAATACATACTCAAAAGGAAACATATTGCATTAAAGTCAAACAAAAATAATCAACCATCAGTATATGTGCTCTGCACGGGTAGGTTTACACCACATAAATGGTTTAAAATCAAATTACATTGAACTTGTCTAATTATTGTACTAAATATACACACCAGAGCAAAAGGGAAAAAACACTGTCTCACCATTCATAGATATTTAAAATGTTGCTCAGTGAAAAACAATCTGGAATCATGTTCAATGGTGTAACAATCAGATAAAGTACAACGAAGGCAACACAATGCTGATTTGAGAATAAAAAAAATAAATACAAAAAATTAAGTCATTTTAAGTTTTACTCTTTAAGAATGTGGCGATCCTGTGCGAGGCACTGAAAGAAAAAAGATTCAGCCAGCGCAACAGTCAAAGACATCATCCAGCATGTGTCAGTATGACTGATCTATAATAGAAAAACAGTGCAGATGCACACAAAAGCATGTTTGAACAGCCCCCGAGCTCGGGTGAGGTTGCAGACCTGTACTGCATGTGTAGAATAACCGAATAGTGAATAGTGTTGCATCGATAGTTAACCAAATGTCAACTATCCATGCAAATCTCTAGTAGGAAAATTAGGTTACTTACCAGGGTCTGGGGACATAATAATTTGCTATTATTTATAACATGTAATTTTTTATATAATAAATGACACTGAATTAATGCATTAAATCAACAGCCCTAATATATATACAATCTATTGTTAATGTGACATCACAAGCTGTTTTGATGCAGTAAAAAGAACCATAATAGCTTAAAAAAGCCATTTACTAACCTATTAAACTGTAGATTCAGTGGAGGAAACATCATAAGACAGTATTTTATTCTTCCTGTCCATGGAAGAATACATGTTTGAGAATCATTAAAGGAAAATTAAAACATGGAAATTCTGTTCCTTTATATATATATATATATATATATATATATATATTATTTCTGAATAACAACGGTTATCGGTTCCCAACCCTGTATACAGTATGTCACATCAACTGCATTTGTTATGGTTAAGTAAGTATTTCTCATCTTAGCTGTTGGCAACACCCCAAACTGTGTCCTGAATGAATTTATCTGTGAAATAATTCCTGCAGAAACCCTGCCAATCACAACAGCGAGGTTGTGTTAGTATTATTGTGGTTGTGTGTGTTGTGGTTTGGGGGGTTTCCAGACAATGTCTGTAGGTAAAATGAATTCAGTGGCTGTTAGAGGCATTATCTGGGTGGACAAGTGACAGGGGGGATATTGCTGTGTTAATCTGACAGGGAGAAAAGAGAGGACAGGAGGCTGATTGACAGAGGAAAGGCCTGTTTACCAATGCCCCCCTCAGAGGAGGGCTGGGCTGGATTCACATGCAGGTCAGGTAGCACTTCATTTCCTTGCCTGTCAGTGTGGACAAGCTAAAACACCAGACTTCTGACACTGGCATTTACTATTGCTCTGTCTCCTTGACAAGTCCAGTAGCAAAGGAGGCTTGGGAGGCGAGTTATTTCCTGCGGGAGCCAGGTCAATTTGCACGTGCCCCTGAAGATTTTAAAGAAAGCAAAATAAATTATTTCTTCCTTAAGGTGTGAAATAATCACACCTTAAAATGTCATAGCTGCTATTGGTGGTGGTCAAAATCTATGTGTTTTCTTTTCCATTTTGATTTGTCTTTCTCTCTTTAGCCTTGACCAAGGACTTGAGATTCAGAGGAGATTTTGGAGAACGTGCCTCATGAAATAAGAAACATCCAGATAAAAACAGTGATCTCCTAAGGGCAACTTTGACTAAGTACAATACTTAGATAAAAGACTTCCTCATTCATAGTCAGTGTCTACTCAGAGTAAGACAGTTTTAATGAATACATACTCTCTATGTCTCAAAGTGGTCTGATGGGTATACCATGAATGGTTAGTTAATCTTCCATTAGCACACACAAAAAAAAAAAAAACAGTGCACGTTCAAGGACTTGAGAAACTACTATAAGTAATACTTTTTGGGGGCTGATGACACAGTGAATGTAAATTTTGGAGTGAAATTTTGATGGTCAATGTTAATAAAATCCATCCATCTTCAACCGCTTATTTGCATCTTAATAATAACAGTTGCTTAAACTAGCCCAACTAGTCTGTTATCACCTCTGAGCATTCATTCAATTATGGTTGAATTATTGAAGGCTGTTAAATGAATATTAACCTCAAATGGAAGACTCATTATCATTTAGAAACACCTGTGACGTACTTTCTTCTGTAGAACATCAAATGAGCTGTTTATAGCAGAATATACATTTTACATATAATGAAAGTGAATGGTGACTAGAAATGTCAAGCCAGATTTTCAGCTTTTCAGATCTTTCAGATTTGTCTGCTCCTTACACAATGCTATAGTATGACTTCAGTTAGACTTATATATATAATATATAAAGCAGACATAGTATGGACCCATTTTATGATACTTTGATAGTGCTTTCCTTTTCTTTTCTTTCTTTTTTTGTTCTTTTTTGGAGCTTGACAGCGCCTGGTCCCCATTTACTTTTTTAATTGCATGAAAAAGAGCAGTTTGGACATTCTGCTAAACTTCTCCTTTGGTGTGCCACAGAAGATAGAAACTCATACAGGTTTGAAACAATATGATAAAGGTGTGATCACACTACACTTCTCACTTCATTCGTACTCATTCAGATGCATCCGAATGCAGCAGAGTGGAAACGCGAGCTCGTGCGAAGACATTTCATACTACTCTGCATACCAAAGCTCAAGCAAGTGAACTCTGAACCATGAATTCAAACGACAAAAGGACGTGCGACCAATAGGAGGCCAAAACGTCACACTCTGACCTCTTGACTCAATTCAAAGGATACATACACTCACCAAACACTTTATTAGGAACAGTATGGTACTACTAAAGCACTGCTTCTGCTGTTGTAGCCCATTGGCCTCAAGATTCAACATGTTGTGTATTCTGAGATGCTATTCAGCTCACTACAATTAAAAAAAGTGGTTATCTGAGTTACCGTAGCCTTTTTGTCACCTTGAACCTGTCTTGCCAATTTCCGTTGACCTCTCTCATCAACAAGCCATTTCCGCCCACAGAATTGCAGCTCAATGGATCTGTTTTCTTTTTGGCACTATTCTGAGTAAACTCTAGAGACTGTTGTTAGTGATAATTCCAAGAGATCAGCAGTTACAGAAATACTCAAGCCAGCCCGTATAGCACCAATAATCATGCCACGGTCAAAATCACTGAGATCACATTTTGTCCCCATTCTGTTGGTTGATGTGAACATTAACTGATGCGCCTGACCTGTATCTGAATGATTTTATGCATTGCACTGCTGCCACACGATTGGCTTATTAGATAATCACATGAATAAGCAGGTGTACAGGTGTTCCTAATAAAGTGCTCAGTGAGTGTATTTCAAAGCTGCTAGATTTATTGTTGCAGGAAACAGAGTAGACAAATATTTGAACATTTTAATACAATATTATTTGTTATTTGTGATTTATTATTTACTACATCAGAAGCCCTACAGCGTGACATCATATCCTGGTTCACTGCGTTGTCCAAAAAAATAGTGTGCTCATAGCCTAGAGTGACCGCCCCTTAAGTAAATTAATTTTCATTTGTAGGTGAATTGGAAAGTCAGTTTCTTCTTGTGGTCCAGACATCAAAGGTGTGTTCCAGGCACATAGCCTCTTAAAACAAAAACCCTTTTCAGGAAATATTGGATATTTTTCTTGTATTTTTCATAATTCATGTGATGTCTTTGTTGATATACCACTAAAAGTTTCTTTTTTTGCTTGTGTGGTAATTTTTTAGTAGGTCTCAGACATATTTTCTTCTTATTCTGTCAAATGTTAGAGATGACTCATTTTACCCGCAAAAATGGTTCAATTACAATTTAAGCCTTCGAATAGATGGATGATTCAATAGATGATTACCATTGTTCCCTAACAAATGTTAACAATGACTCATGACTGCCATAGTGATTTCTTTCTTTCATTCTTTCTTTCTTAAAAAAAATCAGTGTATAGTTCTGGGAGCAATTTTCAGAAATAAAGCCTTATCAGCAAATGTTTGATAAAATTGACACATAGAAGTTAGAGCATAAGATCTCAATTAATTAAGATGAACATTGCAATGATTCCACAAATCCTTGTTGTGCTGTAGTATGTGACTTGCAACACCAGCCTCACAACTTTTATTCCCAAAGAACATACATTCTGGATTAAAGCATGTGCCGAATGCGTACATTTATTTTTTACCCTCTTACTATATGGCATTATTATGTTCACTCAGGAGAATATGTGGCATTTCTATATTTGTAGTTGTAGGACTCACATAAAATACTTGCATTGAATATTCATTAAATGTATGACAAATGTTCTAATTCCCAAACCTGTGACAACTCATTTGTATTATACTGACATTATCAGAAGCTCACATGACAGGTGTTTTCTTTCAAGCAACTACAACCACTGTTTCCAAACATCCCTAGTTCTGTACTAATACATAAAGCATTTGTTAATGCATTGCTACATTAGGCATTTGGGTACAAAACATGAATTTGAAGAATGCATATAGAGCATTATATAAAGCGTTGTTTTGCTGATTAGCTTGTAAATTGCCAGAAATGTCATAACACTCTGCTCAGCTATGTTCATTAATTTAATTTCATTATTTAGAACACAAAATAGAAATGTTGCCTTTTACTGTGTGTGACTTTCACAATGCCTAAATGTACCTTGAATGCTGTTGTATTTAATGACACAATCCTCACTACAAATAGCAAATAATTTAAGGGCAGTTATTGTAATCAGCAAAAAAAAAATGTTCAAGTGCTTTACAAGATAAACAGCACCTAAACAATTCCAATGGACTGCTATACAGGAGTCTAATTCACATTCTCAGGTCATTAGAGATGCATACAGTGGCATGAAAGTGGATTATCACTTCAAATGCCCCAAACTCTTTCACAAAAAAAAAAAAAAAGAAGAAGAAAAGAACAAGAGCCAGCACTCCAGAGAGCATTGTCAATTCTCTGACAGTTCAAAGCCTTGTACACGGCTGCAGTGTGGATCTTCGTAATTCAGCCATTTGTTGGAACAGCAAATTGCTTTCTTATTTTCCTAAGCCACCACTCTTGTTTAAACTTGGCTCACAAAGTGCAGGCTACAAAAAAGGAACGCCATGACAGCTTAAATATGAAAGTGCGACAGCAAATCTCCTTTTGAACAAAGATAAAAGAGTAACACATTTGCCAGGGAGCTGCTAACAGTGTTTGACAAATGAGCCTTGTTCTTCACAAAGGCTGTATTCCTGTAGACAGAGCAAAGTCTAGATGCATGTGGACCAGTAAAGAGAAAGGCCAGCCTCTGAACACTGGTGACAATAAGGAGACGGAATAGAAGAGACATTAGCCTTTGATCAACTGTTGTATTTGGCAACTTTTTTGACCTTCTCAGTCTGTTAGCGTCTGGAAAGTTTAGCCCTCCAACAAGGATAAAACTCTAAAGTGCAATACTAAACTTTTTATCTGTCAATTCAAGGGGACTGTGATCACCAGTCACCATGTACTAGCACTTTTAAAAGGTCAGCTAGCTCACATTCGCAAAAGACATTGCATATAATTCATTAATAGTTCTTTTAAAGAGATATTTTACCCAAAAATGAAATGCACTTTCATTGCATCTTTTTGTACATATATTTTGTTTTCCGGGTAAGAAAGAAACATATACATGTTTGGAAAAATATGAGGGTGAGTAAATAATGACAGAATTTAAATTTTTGGTTGAACTATTCCTTTAAAGAATTGTGGAGCAAACACTTACTGACTGTTTGGCAGTCGAGCTTGCATAAGGCAATGTCCAACAATGTGCTGATTATCAATTTGAGCGTCCTGTATTTATCAAGGAAATAAGATGTTGTGTGACCTTGTACAAAGGTCTCACATTGCTAACAGTGTTTAGATTTAAGAAATGTATAAGCAGGGTTGGGGAGTAACGGAATAAATGCAACGGGATTATGCATTTAAAATACAAAATATAAGTAACTGTATTCCACTACAATTTCAGTTTAAATCATTGGTAAATAGAATACAATTACATTCAAAAAGTAATTGGATTACTGATGAGATTACTTTGTATTTTATTGTCATCTGTTTCATTTAATATTTAGTCCTTTCAGATGGAAAACATTAAAACATATAAATGATGTGATCTAAAGTGCATTTAAACAGCAGTGAAACACTTTCTTATGATGTGTTACATTCATATGAGCAGACAGAGAAGTAAGTTTGAAGTTAGTGTGAAGCAGAAGAAATAGAAATAAACCTTGTGTAAATTGTTAGCTTTTTGCTATGCTAAAATTATATTTCTAGCCATTTTACAAGGACATTATCAGGCACGATAATATTTTTATCAAGAAAATTCACAATGGATCGTAATTTCATTTTTCTAATAAGACCTATGATATTAGGGCAAAAAATGTATTCTTGATAATATTTTTTTTATTGTATCCCTGTAAAAATATCCTTAAATCCTGAAAATCCTGAAAAAAGGTAAATTTGAGTCATCTTGTTTTAGAGTCAACACTGCATAATATATTTAGATTTTTCAGAGAATGTATTTTTAACATGTGTATTTTGTCTTACTGTACTGGAAGAGTTTTTATAGTAAAAACAAGTGAAAAAAATCTATCAGTGCTGAAGAATAATCCAAAGTATTTAGAATATGTTACTGTTACTCAAGAAAAAGTACCTTAAGGCAGCCTTTTGATGATTATACTTCAATAAGTGGCGTTTAGAACATTTTGTTGATCGCTTGGTTTCTATTTCTGCCGAGTAACCACATGGACTGTGACATCATTGGTCCAATATTCCAATGCTCTTAACTGTATATTAAAACATCAAATATATTTTGCATATATATATATTTTTAACCTTTTAACACAAGGATGAAAAAAATTATACAGAGGAAGTGTACCTATCAAGAGCTTATCCAAATCATAGTATTACATTAGACAAAAAGGGATGAGATTCCAGAAGTCCAGTTGCCTATGCAATAATTGGCCTTTCTTATATTAATTGAATTTCATCTTTGAGCAAAGTGACCAAAGTTGTTTAGCATACAAACATAAACATAAATATCCTTAAAGCCAAACATTAAAAATGTATTATTATTATTATTATTGTTATTATTATTATTATTAAGATTAGATATTTTTAAGCCAATAATTCATGGCACAAAACACAGTACAAACAATCTTCGTCCATGCTAAAATGCAAAGGTTAATGCATCAGGTTTATTTTTCCTTGCATAGTTTTGTTCATGTTTTTTCTAACAGTCTCTTTTTTGAAATTGTTAGTTCCTGCAATGAACTCCGTTTTCCCCGCTATTTCTTTGATATAAACTTTTATGTATCTCGGGAAATGTAAAGCAAATTTTAAAATCAAAAGGGAGTAAACTTTTACTGTCACCAATGGCGACCTTGACAGAAATTACACTCACAAATAAATTTATTTGGTCACAAATGCGACCATTTTTAGTCGCAGTTTGGAGCCCTGCACAAGGATGATGATTTATCGACTTTATAGACATTACATTTTTATCGTCTGTTAATGCTGAACTTCTGTAAAGCTGCTTTGAAACGATGTGTGTTGTGAAAGGCGCTATACAAATAAAATTGACTTGACTTGACTTGACTTTGAGAATAAGGGCATTTCATACAACCTGCCCATGATAGTATCTGCATAATTGTCTTCATTCTAACAAGTAACAGATGAATTCTCAACAAATTCAACATGATCACACAGGAAGCTGGCATGTTGCTACCAAATGTTCCACTACTCTGACATCAACCCCATTCTGCCTAGTTACTGAAAGGAATCAGCTTCCATCAGACATCTTTGCATCAGTTCATGTATTTACCGCTTCAGTGACTGATTGCGTGGTCAACAGCCTCAAAGACCCAGGTTCTCGCCCAGCATTGAAACAAAGAAGTTATTGCATTTGAATAATCAGTGATGAGTTTCGATGGTTGCATTTTGCTATTTTTACTGTACTAATGGTTTGGTTTAGGCTTGAGGTCTGGGTTAAGGGGTAGAGTTAATATGCATTCCCCTTGTTGTATCACATAATTTACAACTAAAACTACTGGCTTTACAACTTACATTTGGTGCCACTGTGTGGACATTTTACCCTGAAACTGAAGCTCACACATACCCATACTTTAAAAAAACAATGGGGGGGCAGTGGTTCAAATATTGTTTAGCACAGAGTTTAGCTGAAGAACATTCCACTATTTGTCACAGCATTTACAGTGTGATCAGTCTGCACAAAATTATCATAGAGTTTCATTGGATACATTGCATTTAACATCAACAAAATATAGGGTAAATGTTTTCTACTACTTTTAAAACTTGATGAACCAATTTATATTGCTATAATTTCCAAGCACAGTCATATGGCTAGTTGCATTTTATGATCTGAATGACCCTGTGAGAACAAATCCAGTGATATATAAACTTTCTTATTTGTTATAATGTAACATTGAGAATAACATTCCAGGACAATGCTGTTCTTGTGGAGGAGATGGTGGCATGCCCCTGTATTCCCTATACGGGAGGTTCCAGTGATCTCATACTCCATATGGAAGAGCTGGATATGCTGATGAGTTCAGAGGGAACAAACAGGGAAGATGCTGTTTTGGAGCCATTCCCAGCAACTGACAACACAGTAAACTGGCCCTTGCCCAGACATTTGTTTTGAGGGAAATTTGGGGATGTTGAGCCAGAACACATCCAGCGGGATGGGGTTAAAGTCCTTATGAAGTAAGCTGTTCAACTTCCATTCTCTTTTAAGCAGGTATTGTCACAGTTTCATGACAATTTTATGCTACTTTTCTTGGAAAGTTGTCTGGACCATTCAAAAAGCACAAATAACAGTTTAGATGAAGTTGGACATTTTTTTCAAGTCAAATTCCTTTAGTTGGGTAATTTCTCATGGATCGATGCCTTTCTTTTGCAGAAATACATTCATCATGGATCCATTTTGGCGACATGATGTCTAGACAACAATAGTTTTCCTGCAGAGCTCTTTTCAGTTATTTGTGTATTCTTTTCTCTTCCTCTCTTTTTGTGTTGGAGGGTTAGTTTTTGCCAGTATAGCTGGAGCTGAACACATAAAAAGTGTTCTTAGTGTGTCAAGATGTTCTCTTCTGGATAAATCTAAAGTGCTCAGAAGACAAGGCAGACTTAGATGGCAGAACATACCATAATCACCTCTTGTCTTACTCCCTCATTCTGACATACATCAAGCTGTAAAACAGAAAAAAAACTTGAAGACAAGTTGTCCAGTGTTTTCCACTGGTCTTTCTGCCTATCATCCAAAATTCTGATAAAACGTTCATGGTTGATGCATGCACAGTAATGTTGTTATTCTCTGGTTGAAAGATGACATATGGGACTGCATGGAGATCTGTAAGAGAAGCCCTGCCTGCTGGCAGGCTTTTCCCTGCCTCTCGAGAGCTGGGGTCGGGGACGAGGGGAGGGAAAAAAAGAGGAGAGGGAAAGAGTGAGGCGGAGCGACAGTGAAAGAGGAGAGACAGAACAAATCTTGCTCGCCGGTTCCCAGACACACCGTCACCTGGTCCTCGATCACTCCTCCACCCTCTGGGACACATGATGGATGGAACACCCCTCCGCCTTTTGGCAGCCGGTAGGGAGCCTCTCCACCCCTGGTAACAGCTCCACTGCTCCAGGTGGCTGGTAGCGAGCCCCTCCTCCTCTCACAGATAGTGGCCATTCCTCTGCATCCAGGCGGCCGGCAGCAACTCCTCCATTCCCCGGCAGACGGCCGCGGCTGCTCCTTTGTGCGGATGGCGAGCTCTCAACGACAGAGCGGCCCTCCTCCTTCCCGGGTTTCAGCACCCATGTAACATGATTCAAATGGAAAAGGAGGCGGGAACCAGACAAAGCATCAAATGAGTATTTTAATGAAAACTTAAACAAAAATACACACAACTTAAATGCACACACGGTAGCTGCATGTTTCTCTCTTGAACTGCTGCATCCCGCTGCACTTATCCCTCACCTCGGCTGATTAGCCTGATCATGGCCTTGCTTCGCCCTCCTCCTTGTCGCAATATTTATTATATATATTAATGTTATATATAAAACTTTCACACAAAACAATCCAAGTAAGCATGCAAGTGACTCTCTCTGGCTTTCTTTTCCATTTCACATGCATATTTTGTTCATGATTTTCAAGGATGAGGGCATGTCACGTAACCTGTCCATGATGGCATCTGTCAAATTTGACTAGCTTCTACCAAGACAATTTTCTCCAAATATTGTGTTTGATTAGATGTATGGCCTTTGACATTAATAAAAAAAAAATATGGAATGTGTGTTCTCCTCCCTTTTAAAATTTTATAAACCTATTTATATTCTTATCCAAACTATGCATGATTACGATACGGTTAGTTGCATTTTATTATTTGCATTTAGCATTGTTTTCCCTGCCATCTGTGATAATATCAGAACGGATCTGCAACCCATTCTTTGGATTTAATTCAAAGTTGATAACCACTGCTCTGGAGAAAACACAGCCTAATAGAGTATCAGCTGAATAAACCTCTTCAGCAGGACACCGATTTGCTACTGTTTAATTACATTTCTTTCCATACATTAGTGATATGTCACGACAGCAGATATATATTATCTGCCCCAACAATAGAGCCATATGGCGATAGGAGGAAATGCCAAGTGAACACATTTACAAACACTACTTTTCCACTTACTAATTCTTACTTACTTATCGCCCTCCAGGTCAGCTGGCAAAATTTCTTGAGGAGTTGGATATCCTACTGTCCTCCTTACTGGAAGATGGTAGGCCACTTTGGTTCTTGGAGATTTCAACATACACCAAGACAAGCCCCAGGCCACAAAACTTCATACTCTTCTGGCCTTGTTTGACTTGAAAAGACTAAGCACTTCAGTAACTCACAGATCGGGCAACCAGCTGGACCTAATTTTTATATGTAACTGTACCAACTCAAATATTCTTCTTACTCTTTTACATATTTCTGATTACTACTTTGTTCAATTCAACACGACTCTCCCATCTTCATTAAAACAGATTCCACCTTTGGTTTCCTTTTGCCGTAACCTCCATTCTCTTTCACCCTCATGCCTTTCCA
Organism: Moxostoma hubbsi; assembly: GCA_032164185.1. Lineage (NCBI taxonomy): Eukaryota > Metazoa > Chordata > Actinopteri > Cypriniformes > Catostomidae > Moxostoma > Moxostoma hubbsi. The sequence continues at coordinate 6,638,427 of JAVLUX010000011.1, read as the reverse complement.
CTGCTGTCTCTACCTCTCTCCTCACACAAAACTTATTTTCCACCCTGGATGTAAACACTGCCACAGATACACTAAGCTCTACTTTAACAATCTGTCTAGACAGCATCTGTCCTCTCTCCTTTAGGCCAGCATGTATGACACCAACCAGCCCCTGTCTCTCTGGCATACAGCGGAACGATGGCGCCGCAGATGGCCGCCTTGGTGTGGAGCTCTCCAATTCTTTTGTTGTTTTTGTTTGTTTGTCCTGCTCAATAATTGGATGCACAAATGATCACCGAAGTATTTTTTTACTTCCTTCATCCAATCCCCAGAAGGATCAATGGATTAATTTAATTTACTCTGGAAATGCACCGACACAACACGCCAAAGTTTTGCATGTCTGCGCCAAACATTTCACAGACGACTGTTTCCACAACATGGGTCAATTCAGAGCTGGGAATGCTGAACGTCTGAAACTAAAATCTGGATCAGTACCAACTCTCTTTGGCTCAGCTACAAACCTCGGACAAGTAAGTCAACTAATGATATATAATTGTGTTGCTATACTATTTATGGTTACCTAGCTTGTTACATGTAGAATGTGGCTGTAACATTAGCTATGCAGCTAACAGCCGAGTTACTGTCGCTAATGTAAAGGTAGATAGCATCAGGTATGTGTGTGAATACACAAACTGTAACGCGAGTGTTGTACACTTCTTTGTTATTTGGATAACCGTTCTCCTGTTGGTGATATGGCGCGCGCGATATCCGCATTTCAAAATCGCAGAGCTTGATGTAATTGTAATAATGCATACATAAATATATGTATGCATTTATATATATATATATATATATATATATATATATATATATATATATATATATATGCAGGTGTTGAGTAGAGTTAACGCTTGAGGAGTAAATCATTGGTTATGTGTAACATGACTTCAGTATACGGGGACATGGAGTACTTTGTCATTAAAAAATAAGCTACATTACAGTCTTCTCTAAACTAGAAATATTACTGATATAGATGCTAATACAGCGTTAGCTGTATATACTAGCGTTAGCTACATGATAATAACTGTAACCGCATACGTAAAACATCCGAATATATTACAGTATCCAGAAGTAATATTTTAAACTAACCATTCGGAGACGTCCTGCTGGAGCCGCTGAGTTGCAACTTCTTCATCCGTTGCTCTCCATCCGGATCAGACTCTGGGTCAAACTGAAATGCTTGAACGACTGCGTGTCTGCGTGCCATTGCGATATATCCAATGTAAACATGCATGGTACTATTGCTGCTCCTGAAGTTTGCAGACGACGCCACTGTCATCGGCCTCATCCGAGATGATAATGAGTCTGCATATAGAAAGGAGGTTGAACGGCTGGCTGGCTGTCTGTTGCAGTCAAAACTATCTGGAGCTGAACATGCTCAAAACGGTGGAGATGATTGTGGACTTTAGGAGGAACACCCCAGTATTGCCCCCCCTCACCATTCTAAACAGCACTGTGGCAGCAGTGGAGTCATTCAGGTTCCTGGGCACTACCATCTCACAGGACTTGAAGTGGGAGATACACACCGACTCCATTGTGAAAAAGGCCCAGCAGAGGTTGTACTTCCTTCGCCAGCTGAGGAAGTTCAACCTGCCACAGGTGCTGCTAAAACAGTTCTACTCAGCAGTCATTGAGTCGGTCCTCTGCACTTCAATAACTGTCTGTTTTGGTGCAGCTATGAAATCAGACATCAGAAGACTACAGAGGACAGTCTGGACTGCTGAGCAGATTATTGGTTGCCCCCTGTCCCCCCCCTTCAAGAACTATACACTTCCAGAGTGAAGAAAAAGGCTGGTAAAAATCCCTCTAGACCCCACTCACCCTGCCCACTACCTTTTTGAACTGTTGCCTTCTGGCCGGCGCTTTAGAGCTCTGAGCACCAGAACCGTCAGACACAGGAACAGTTTTTTCCCTCAGGCTATCCATCTCATGAACAATTAAATTGCCTCATTGAGCAATAATCATGTTCAATACACAGTTTAAGTATATTTATATTATCCAACATATCCACTTCTGCCATTACTTGCATTGCTCTGTACATAATATACTGTATTTTGTTCTTTATATAACAGATTGTAATAGATATGCACTACGTGTGTGTATTTGGGCATGTACGAAGGTGAGTGTATGTACGTATATGTATAATAAAAAAAAATTAATTACCTATGTCTTGCTGCTGTTTTTGGTATTGTTTGTATTGTTGTACACTGGAAGCTCCTGTCACCAAGAGAATTCCTTGTATGTGTAAGCATACTTGGAAATAAAGCTGATTCTGATTCTGAACATCGAACTGACCTCAGGGCGGCTGAGAGGAGATGGTGGAAATCTAAAGATCCAGCAGATCTGGGTAAGTATCAGTTTCTGGTTGCAACTTTTTCAGATAAAGTTAAATCTGCAAAAACTTTGAAAAAGATCAAAAAACTGCACTTAACCCTACACAAGTACAAAACTACAGACCAGTCTCTCTCAACCCATTCTTGGCAAAAATACTTGAAAGGGCAGTTTTCAATCAGATTTCTGCCTATCTCTCACAGAGCAAGGTGCTGGATGACAATCAGTCAGGTTTCAAAAGTGGACATTCCGCCGTGTCCTGCTGTCTGTCGCTGGCATCACAGGGACTGTGCTTGAGTAGTTTAATTCCTATCTTTCAGGTAGGTCCTTCAATGTAGCCTGGAGAGATGAGGTGTCCAAGTCACATACTGGGGTACCTCAGGGCTCAGTTCTTGGGCTACTTCTATTCTCTTTATACACAACATCACTGGGACCCATCATTCAGGCACATGGTTTCTCTTACCACTGTTACGCCGATGACACATAGCTATATTTGTCTTTCCAGCCCAATGACACCACAGAGACTGCTCGAATCTCTGCCTGCTTGGCAGACATCTTGGCCTGGATGAAAGAACACCACCAACACCACCACCACCACCAACTTAACCCAGCCAAGACTGAGCTCCTTGTCTTTCCAGCCAACCCTGATGTTGAAAACAACATCACCATGCAGCTGGGTTCATTACAGTAACACCTTCAAAAACTGTCAGAAATCTAGGGGTAACCATCGATAACCAACTGTTTCACAGACCACATCTCAAAGACAGCACGATCAAGTAGATTTACACTCTACAATATCAGGAAGAGAAGACCCTTCCTCTCTGAACATGTCACATTAATTCTTGTTCAGTCACTTGATGTTCAACTAGACTGGACTACTGTAACGCTCTCATTGCAGGCCTCCCTGCATGGGCAATTAGACCCCTGCAAATTATCCAGAGTGCAGTAGCACGTTTTGTCTTTAATAAACCAAAGAGAGTGCGTGTTACACCACTCCTTGTCTCTCTTCACTGGCTGCCAGTTCATGCACATATCAAATTTTAAGCTCTGATACTGGCATACAGAACATTCACTGGGTCTACTCTAGCATACCTAAAATGATTTCTGCAGAGCTGCGTTCCCACCAGAAACCTGCAGTCGGCTATAGAACAGTGCCTTGTTGTACCAACACAAATAGGCACCAAAACACTTTCCTGGTCTTTCGGTTTCATCCGTGAAGCTGATTCACTTTCTGTCTTCAAAAAACAGCTAAAAACACATATTTCCTTGAGCATTTAACCAGTAATTAAAAAAGAAAAGAAAAAAAATCTTGTTGCAATTATTGTCTTAAATACTACTATTCTGATGCTAATGAAACTTTGCGATTCAGCACTTTTCATCCCACTCCTTAAGATGATTTGCTTATAATGTGTTCCTCTTTTGTAAGTCGCTTTAGATAAAAGCGTCTGCCAAATGAATAAATATAAATGTAATCCTAGAGGCCTTAAGAAGTGTGCAAATGCTCATTTACTCCACACATGATTTTGCACACTGCTTTAGACGAGGCTGTAGGAACTAAAAAAAATAGAACAAAACAGCATATTTTCCCATGGGAATTTTGTCCATGTAAAGAACATTAGATCTTAGTCTAGTGAGTATTGCACATTATGTTGTACCTTTTCATTTAATTTATTTATTTATTTGTCAGGGAAAATACACATTAATCAGATATCTCAATTATGTAAATGTGTCTGATTTAGCCAATGGCACATTTTCATCTGCTGTCGCAGGGCAGGTTGATGTCAAAGGTTAAAATTGCACTCAAAATTCATAATTATAAATATCGAAAATTACAGATTATACAAATGTTTTAAATTAACATAACAATCAAAACCAATCAATTCTAAATCTTTAAAAACATGAAACTCCAAAACATAATATAAGAAATCCCTAAGAGTATACTAATACTAATACTATGTTGGCAGTTCTGGTTTGACTGTAACCAGACTTTTCATTTTTTTGAGAAAACTTCATAACTTGTAAGAGCTTTCAAATCAGCTGGAAGTGCAGTACAGTCATAGGTTGCTCTAAAAGCAAAAGATAATTGACCAAAAAACTGACTCTTTCTTAATGGTATTTTGCAATCACACAATCTGACGCCAGCCTTAGTTACATTTCCTGTAATTTTGTAAATGTTTCAATATGAGTGAGCCAGTTTTAAAAGTCAACAATAGGTCTAAAAATGTAGTCCCTTTTTCCCTAACTCAAGAAATTATTCTTAAATACAATACAACAGTGATGAAACACATTTGATTTCCTTGTCTAGTACCTTAAGAGCCTACATGTATACTGTTTCAACAGGCTTCAGAGCAGATTTACCAGGCATTGCAAGGAATATATTACTACTTTCTGCTTAGCATATAGTCTCTTCAAAGGGTTGGTAGAAGATCAAATCTTAGAGTCTTTCTGGGGCTAATTTTGGTGTCTGGACCAGAATTCAGGAGTAGTGTTAGAGTAGAGTTTTCTTTTAAAACTCTACATTATAACAAGAAACACTATAGCACTATCCTAAACACTGTAGTACTTCAACAATTTGTTGCAACAAAGGAATGGATTTGTTTTGATGGATGTGCAGAGTGTCTCCACTGACTGCGTCTGTCACAATGGATATTTATTCGTAGAAATAAGTATTTGACCCCTCTGCAAAACATGACTTAGTACTTGGTGGCAAAACCCTTGTTGGCAATCACAGAGGTCAGATGTTTCTTGTAGTTGGCCACCAGGTTTGCACACATCTCAGGAGGAATTTTGTCCCACTCCTCTTTGCAGATCTTCTCCAAGTCATTAAGGTTTCGAAGCTGATGTTTGGCAACTCAAACCTTCAGCTCCCTCCACAGATTTTCTATGGGATTAATGTCTGGAGACTGGCTAGGCCACTCCAGGACCTTAATGTGCTTCTTCTTGAGCCACTCCTTTGTTGCCATGGCCATGTGTTTTGGGTAACTGTCATGCTGGAATACCCATCCAAGACCCATTTTCAATATCCTGGCTGAGGGAAGGAGGTTCCCACCCAAGATTTGAAGGTACATGGCCCAGTCCATCGTCCCTGTGATGCAGTGAATTTGTCCTGTTCCCTTAGCGTAAAAACACCCCCAAGCATAATGTTTCCATCTCCATGTTTGACGGTGAGGATGGTGTTCTTGGGGTCATAGGCAGCATTCCTCCTCCTCCAAACAAGGCAAGTTGAGTTGATGCCAAAGTGCTCAATTTTGGTCTCATCTGACCACAACACTTTCACCCAGTTCTCCTCTGAATCATTCAGATGTTCATTGCCAATCTTCAGACGGGCCTGTACATGTGCTTTCTTGAGCAGGAGGACCTTGTGGGCGCTGCAGGATTTCAGTAATTCACGGCATAGTGTGCTACCAAAATAGTAGTTCTGGGCTGATTCCTCACCGTTGTCATTGCATTTAGCCCCAGACCAAGGGAGATTGACAGTTATTTTGTGTTTCTTCCATTTGCGAATAATCGCACCAACTGTTGTCACCTTCTCACCAAGCTGCTTGGCTATGGTCTTGTAGCCCATTCCAGCCTTGTGTAGATCTACAATCTTGTCCCTGACATCCTTGGACAGCTCTTTGGTCTTGGCCATGGTGGAGAGTTTGGAATCTGATTGATTGATTGCTTCTGTGAACAGGTGTCTTTTATACAGGTAACAAACTGAGATTAAGAGCACTCCCTTTAAGAGTGAGCCCGGAATTTCTGATTGAGAGGGGGTACTTATTTATAATATTATAATACTTATTTCCCTCATTAAAATGCAATTAAATTTATAAAATTTCTGACATGCGTTTTTATTTTTACTTAATTTTTTTTATTATTCTGTCTCTCACTGTTCAAATTAACCTACCATTAAAATTATAGACTGATCATTTCTTTGTCAGTAGGCAAACGTACAAAATCAGCATGGGATCAAATACTTTTTTCTCTCACTGTATATACAGTATATATTCACATTGTGGGACCAGAGAAAGACCCATTTTTCATAAGGTGTGTCTTTAGAATTATGCATTTATCATGAATTTTTAATCATTTTCAATGTGGGGTCACAGGTGGTTGCAGTTTTGTAGGACAAAAGGGTGTTTAAGGAGATCTGAGAAATTATGTTTAACGTAGTTAAATGGAAGCAGGCCGTGGTGCCCAGAGGAGTTGTATTTTTCAGTTTCTCCTTATGGATGGAGGGCAACAGAAGGGTTGTTTGACAGTTGGGCTGATTATATTGAGGATATTTGGTTAATTGCCATTATAAATCCTATTTAATGTTTTAGAGGCTTCATTAACTCGCTGTCCAAAATGTCTTCATTCATAATGAGATTGTCATTTTTGATTCAAGAATTGTAGGTTTTGCATTATTTTATGTTGGAACGTGGTACTTTATTTGATATGTGACTTGAGATTTGAACAAAGAATGATATTGCAAAGAATGATAAAGAACACGTGTCTTTACGCTTGTTATAAAATTCATAATGACAAGTAATTCAACAGTTAGGATTAAATACTTGACATAAAATGTAATACTTGTCATAAGCGGTGGCACACAGAATGTAAGTTTTATAAATGTTATATATACCTATCGGTTCCATTGGTATGTACTGCGTAATGACCAGATGTCAACGTTCACTTTACTGGCTTTTAATAATATGCCATTGGTCTGGTAAAGGATTTAAATAATGAAAGTAACCACGGCCAGATCTAGAAGTATTTTTATGGGGTGGCAAAGGGATGACATTAAGACTATGAGGGCTGGCAACACCAAAGCAAGCTCCCATATTCAGTTTTTATGGATTAAATATACCAAGCTTCATTGCAACAAGTAGCTGCTAGTTTATATATTGAAATCACTATCAAATTAAAAAGGTCCATGAATTTGCAATATAATTCATCCATAGATACATAGAGGAACCACATAGTAAACATGTTGCTACTGATTTGCTAAATTTGTTAAAAATAAAGTTTTTTTTTTGTTGTTGTTTTTTTTCACAACAACAAAACATAAATAGCAAAATATCTATCTCCAGAGAACCAAGACATTGTCACATCAACAAATTCTAAATGACATATAGAACCGGCAATCTAAAGCCTTATAAATCTAAAGACTTATTAAGCATCATTGGGGTAAAGACTGGGAAAGGAATGATCACAAGACAAAAAGAAACACAAACTATGGCGATCAATAATGATAGGTTATATAGAGCAGGGGTGTAAAACCCATTTTAAATTGAGGCCCGGATTGGAATTAATGCCACCTTTTACAGGCTGAATTGTTTTATTTTGTTAAAGCTGAAGTATGTAACATGTTCAGTGTTAAAATACTTTCTTGTTTTCCAGTTTAATATGCAGAGACAACAATAAGTCATCTCAAGTTCATTTTCTCGAAAAAAAGTAGTTCAGGACTTTTATCCATCAGAATTTGATTGGATGGTGAAAAGTGGGTGTTACATACTAGAATGGAGCCAGGGGTTTGGAGGGGGTAGTTAGGAAGAGGAAAGGAGTTGGTCATCCCTTTGCTGAGAAACTCAAGTTGTAATTAGGACAGATGTAGTGCATGGACTAGTGAGCACAATATCAAGATATCTTTTCAATTACCCATCTTTACAGAAAATTATTCAAATTTTCTTCAGCTTGCATATCAAAAGCTCTCCTACTGAGTAATTCTGCTCCTTTGAAGACCAAACCCCAGGAGCGGGTAATTCAGAATAGATCACACTAATGTGAGTCCACACTAGTTATGCATTTTTTGTAGATGAATTCTTTCAGTGTCTGCTTTCATTTTTAATATTATTTATTTATTTTAAACAAAAACAAATCAGTTTTATGAGAAATGGATGGGTGAATTAACCACTGTCGTCAGATAATGTGTTACATGAAACCAACAGATTATAAGATCAAATAAACTCAGAATCCCATGAGCTTTGAGGGAGATTGTGTGCAGTAAAGTAGGTTTGAATGATTGTGAGTTGTAGTCAAAAAATGTCAGTTTTGCACCAACAGAGAAAGAGGGGGCAAAATGCATAAATTCATACAGTGAGGTTTGAATTAATTCCACATAGAATGTGAGATATTTTGTTATTTTTGAGAGGGCAGGATGTATTTGTTCAGTGGGTATAGGCTATGTTTTAGAGGGGAAAAAAAGAGACTCAGGGGATCTATTTAAGTGTCAACAAGGAATCAATAGGGGTGTAAAGTAATGAATTACAAATACTCACATTACACATAACTACTTTTCCCCAAGAATTGTACTTTAATAAGTAGTTTAAAAATGGTATACTTTTACGTTTTATTGATTACATTTTAAGTGCTGTAACTGTACATATACAGTGCTATGCTGTCTGTGTTCGCTACTTCCCTGTAATGATTTTATTTTTATCTATCAACATGATTGGCTAGGGAGAGTCTTGTGACTCCCATCCAATCAAATCACATGTAAAAATCTTGAACAGCAGCTGCAGATCTGGCGCCAACCATTATGGATGTGGAGAATGCCAGCACAGTTTACAGCTGAACATAACCTGCCGCAACTGGAAGGGCTTTTCGCAGTGAAAAAGACCAAATGCTTAATCATGTCATGTGAGTTTACATTTATTCATTTGGCAGAGTTTAACTTGCTCAAGCCAGATATCAGCATTAATCCTGCCTATAATTTGAAGAAACACATCAAGGTAAATTTCATATTGATTCTGTGTGTCTATAATGTAGCCTGTAATTTAACTATCTATCACTGAGATTATTGGGCTGGTGTGAGAGATTAATGCAATGTTATCAATAGGGCTGGGCAATAAAATGATCTAAAAGTTTACATGAAAAAAGATTTTGATGTCCTCGTTCCAACTTTGAGTAGTTTTCTATATTTAGCCTGTGTTTTACATCTATAACACGGGTGTTCATTACATCAATCTCGATAGTTTTGATAATGTTATTTCCTGACGTCTTTTGTTGTGTGCTGTTTGATTGACAGGTGGCTAATGCTTGAACACTAATGCTGTTTGCGCCTAAATGATCAAATACACAACAATCAGAGTAAATACACAAAACCTCTGTAAATCCAACAATGCCCATCTTGATGAGACATTAATGTAAACGCAGTCGTTTATGTCTAAAATGAATTTAAACAGTGCATTCCACGAGTCACAAACTTTAGAAAATTGTGCATCATGCATTAGAATGAGATCACAACTATTTCTTGGCTTAAAAGATACAATAACTAAATCAATGTTGAAAATTGTATCTCAAAAGGAGACAATGTGATCCCCTATGTGCTACTTAAAGAAATAATTCATACAAAAATGTATACTTTATCATTTACTCACCCTCATGCCATCTGTCTATGACTTTCTTTCTTCAGAACACAAATTTAGAAGAATATTTCAGCTCTGTAGGTCCATTCAATGTAAGTGAAGGGGTGCCTAAATTGTGGTGCTCCAAAAAGCACATAAAAGCAGCATAAAAGTAATACATACAACTCCAGTGGTTTAATCCTTGACTTCAGAATTGATATACATTTTTGCTACAAATTCATCTCTCTGCCCAGTAGGTGGCGATATGCATGAAGATTGTGAATCACCAAAAACACAAGAAGAACAATGTGAAATTTAAAGTGGAGATTGACTGAGCACGGAGGAGAATTAATAGTAAAAAGGAATTAAATATTGATCTGTTTCTCACCACATCTATCATATCGCTTCTGAAGACATGAATTAGACTACTTTTATGCTGATTTATGTGATTTGTGGAGCTTCAATATTTTAGCACCGATTCACTTTTATTGTATGGACCAAAAGAGCTGAGACATTCTTTCAAAAATCTTACTTTGTGTTCTGCAGAAGAAAGTCATACACATCTGTGATAGCATGAGGGTGAGTAAATGATGAGAGTATTTAAATTTTTGGGTGAATTATTCCTTTTTAGAGTGATTTAGCCCCTGTTTCAGAAAAACTTTTCCCATGCCTACTCTACCTCCTCTATAGTGCAGGATATGACTTGCCAAGTGATCCTGCTTAGTTAGCATTTTTTTGCATTTCTTGCATTGATTTGAAAATGTTTTAAGCACAACAATAACGCTCTGTCGGCAATCGGTATAAAGGGAAATTTAGACCCTACATATAAAGTGATTTTAATGTAATTGTTTCATACATTACGATTTAAAATGTTGATCAGTTTATTGAAAATAGCTATTTCATCTTTTCTGTTATTATGTCTCTCTTTTATTTTTTGGAATCATATTCATGTAGTGTTTATCATAGATAAGTGATGTATTTAAAAGTTGGTATTCAGTGTTCATTATAATGGGGCATAGGTTTTGCAACTCGGTATTCAATACTCACTACTCATGAGTACTTTTAAATGAGCTACTCTTTTATTCTTACTTGAGTAGTTTTTAGGACAGCTACTTTTACTCTATTCACACTACATCCTCACCATTTCTGTTAAAGGGATAGATCACCCCAAAATGATAATTCTCTCATAAAATAATGGGGGAATCATCGGTTTAAATGACTTTTTTGCTTTCAGTAGTTCATTTTAAAATGGTCCTCCATTGTGACGATAAAGCAATAAGCTACGAGAGGCCGTTATAGTAATTTTACCATGAGGAAGGGATGTTTTGATGGCTTATTGCTTTTATAAAATGATGGCAACAGTGCTATGATAAAAGACACCAATGTTCTATAAAGAATCATATTCACAATTGATATTTATTGGAATAAACAATGTAGTAAAAACAGAAGTACTATTGTTCATAATACCATAATGGTAGGCTGTTTACGGTTGCCAAGAAACTTAGCAACTTGACGCATTAATACAGAATCTACAATTACAATCATTTTACAACAGCTTGAAACATGGTGCAACCAATCAGAATTTAGTGTTGGAACCAGGCACTAAAAACAAAATGTTTTTAATTTTGGTACCTTCTGAGAAAAAAACTGTATTTTTTCATTCCGGTTCAGATGTTCTGCAGCCTCCTTTCCAAATTGTTACAAGATAGAACAAAATAAAGTATGATTAATAACATTATCATTAAAATATGGACAGTACTCTGCGCTAATGGGTGGGTGAAATACCAATTGCAGTGTTCTCAGATCTCGCAAGAGAAACAAGCGACCTGGCATGGAAAAACAAGACCAAAATAAGCCACTTGCCTTAGAATTATCAGCACAGGAATCATACCAAGCATACAGTTATTTAAGAGTTAAGGATCATTTTAATTACACATCTGTTTCACAGTCAAAACCCGGCAGCATCAAATATGTAATAATGCATCATATCTAACAATACTTCAGTGAAGATGTGTAAACAACTGAGAAATGAACTTTTTACCTCTAAAAATGTTTTCCTTGTGCCTGGATTAGCCGTGCATTTATACAGTATGTAGTAATTATACATAGTTGCTAAAAAGGTCTTCATTAACAAATGTGACATTCACAATGGGCAGTTGTGTGATACAGCAATTTCCGTCAGGATCAAAGAACATGTTTCATTTTTTTCAGGCAACATGAAGTGGTGTAGTTCCAAAAGTTTACTGTGATAACCCCTTTGGCCTTTGGTTTCATTAATTTGTTTTAGGTGGAATATAGCATAATACACTGCAGGATATGACAAGTTCCCCAAAGTACCTCATGTTAACTACCCAAATGGAGAAAAATTATGTATCTGATGTTATATGGCTCTCAAACAGTGTTTATACTACTTGTGCATATAGTTGGCTGGCACGCACATTACTTATATGGATTTGCAATACAATGCATGCTTCGACTTACATATCGTATGCATGTCCAGCTAGTCAAACCATGAAATTCTCTACAACGATCTGCTTCCCCGTCACAGAGTCTGGGGCTTAAGCACACTTTAGAGGTTGGTTGAAAATGACAAGCCTTTTATGAATTACCCATAGCCACTCAAACTAACATGAATGCACTTCAGCTGACTGGCAAGCAGCAGGCAGAAGCCTTTACAAGGGCAAAATAAGACAGATGCTGTACATTTTGGATGCCTTAATGAGAGAATGCAGTGAAGCATGATGTGTAAAGGACAGGCCTCCTGAGATAAAGCAGAGTGGGTTTATGAAGGACTGCTTTATACCTGCTGGTCTCAGTTTAGCGCCGAGGGCTTCCAGGATCATCTGCTAGGTTCTAGTGGAGAAGAATGTAACAAAATGATCTCGGGGGTAAGGTGGTAGTGAGTTAAGACATGTTTTTGTGGACTTGCATGGAGTAGTCATGGGGTTTTATGGTTGCCAAAAACTTTTTCAAATTGTTTCCTCATCAAAAGAATTGTTGATTGATTTGAAAGGGAATTTGTTTCCATACAATGAAAGAGTATGGTGAATGAGGCTGTTATTCTGCCAAACATTTTCTTTTGTGGACCTCATAAGGGTTTGGTAAAATATGATGGTGAGAAAATTATGACTAGCTATATCATATAAAATGTATCGTAGAATGCATAATCTGCAAGTAAAGTGAATTTGAACCTGAATCTTGCCTTCAACCTTTAGTGTAAACTTTTTTAGTACTCTGCCTAAGAGTAGTGATATAATTTGGTAAATGTCAAAATGATTGATGAGGGGAAGTGTCCGGAAGTCATTGAAGTTTATGTTTGATAACCACAACTGGAAATGCCTGGCCGGATGTGTGTTTGATGTCTGAATGACCGGAAATATCTGATCAGAAGTCTGTTTGATGGTTGAATGACCGGCTGTTTTGACAGGAAGTCTGTTTGGTTGATAACAATAACTGGATGTTATGACAAGTCTGTTTGAGAGATAACAATAAACGGATGTTTTGTTTGGTGTTTATGTCTGATAACAATAGCCAGATGTCTCTGACCATAGTTTGACCTTTGGTTGCCAGGATGTCTGGTTGTGGTGACAGGAAGTCTATTTTGTGGTTACAGGAAGTGTGCTTTAACTGACCATGGTTTGACCTTTGGTTTGACAGATGTTTTAAGTGATTAAAGTTTTGTCAAGTGTGTGGTTTAAAAGTGTCTTCCTGAGTCTGAATAACTGTCCACATTCAGAAAAATATTGTGAACGTTGCTGAAATGGCTGTTTCTCCATTGAGAATGCAAGCTGAATTAACTGAAAGGAAAGCTTTTGCCTCATAGCGAAAGAATAGATCAGGTGTGCCAGAGTTAACATCGGACATTGTGAAGTGTGAGCTCCCCACATCCCATGAGAGCGTTGTTGGGTTTGAGTTTAATAAAACAACGTGCACCATCAAGATTTTCACTAGTGCTGATGATTGAGTATCATCCAATGATCCACACTTATTCCTCATGGCTGCGGATTGGCATTTTGTTCTATAAGAATGTTTGGTCATCTGTAAGGGGGAAACGGTACAGCTCGATGTACATTATCAATTGGGCCAGTGTGAAATATGATCAACGTTTTTGTGTACTACCTGAACAATACAGAAAGTCAGATCATTATATCTGTAAAGGCACTTCAAGGGTTAAAGCAAAACATTTGGTGATGATGACTCTTCCTCAGGAGACATTGACACAGATTTGGGATATAAAATATACTCTGAAGACATATAAAATTTGTTGATAGCCTTGGACATGTCTGTAATGACCAAGATGTGTGAATTTATTGAAACAAACCTCTTTGGCTACTGTTCTGACATGAAAGTATTTAGCGAACTTTCAACAGTAAAATATGTTTTTTTTTTTTTTTTTGCAATAATAGCAAATACATTTTTGGCAAATATTTTCAAAATAAGAATTTCAATTAACAAAAAAATTGTGTATCTACTCACCTGTTTTGAATGAGATGTACAAGAATTTTAAAACATTAAAGAGGATTAAATTGTATGCTATGGTTGTTTATATTAGTTGTAACTTTGTACCCAAATAAAAGTCTCTAAATTCTCTCTTTGTATGTATCTCTCTCTCTCTCTCTCTCCCTCTCTCTGTCTTTCCCTAAATAGCACATCTTTTAGAGGTCTAGTAACTCTTTAACTTGAGTCACCACTTCACAGGACATCCTCATCCCACTTCACACATAACCTCAATAGAACCATCTGGTCGTAAAACATTAAGGTTGACCAGCCTACACATGTTTAATTTAATGTTACAGTATTTCTTGACATTACGTGTACCTGTGACCCTGCGTAGGACAAGCGGCTGAATGGATGGACGGATGGACGGATGGATGGATGTTTAAAACTTGTGAATTTACAAACTGTTTTAAGTGTAAACTTCTTTATGATTAATTATGATTAATGATTTGTAATCATTAATATGTTTATTTCATTTTTATTCTAAATCCTAACATGTACACCATTTAAACATGCATCAATGTAACAATTCAGATACATAGAACTATTTCAAAGTAATTTAGTATATTTTATTTTTAAAGATTTGTAAATTATACACTGTTGATGATAATCAGTGTTGGGTGTAATGCATTAATAAATAATTTATTACTGTAATTAAATTACTTTTTCATTGAAAAAAAGTTAAATAAGGGATTTCTCTTAATTTTTCAGTGATTTAATTACAGTTAATTATGATGCTGTATAGATTATAGAACAATGATATGTAAAACAATAGGGAATTTTAAATCTGAGTTTAATGTCTTATGTCAAAAGATGTGTTTTTTATTTTTATTTAATGCTGCCCCCTTAAATTCTTTGACCAGTTCATGAATAATTTATATGATTTTATATGATTTATTTGCAAGAATTAAAAAGAACAATTTCTATCCTTGTATTTCTCATCTGGTTGAGGTTGATAAGGGTTTCAGAAGGTAATTAGCAATTTGAATGTTGAATGTGACATTTATATAGCGCTTTTCTGACACTACACTAAAAGTGCTTTACACAGTGAACAGGGGACTCTCCTCAACCACCACCAGTGTGCAGCATCCACCTGGATGAAGCGACGACAGCCACTAGTACGCTCACCACACACCAGCAATTGGTGGAGAGGAGAGATTAGAGTTATAAAGCCAATTAATTGATGGGGATTATTAGGAGGCCATGATTGAGAAGGGCCAATGTGGGGAACTTGACCAGGACATGCAATTGCTTTTCAGACAGAGTAATTAGTACAATAATCTAATTACACTGTAGATGTAATTAGTAGTTAGTAATTCATATTTTTTTTAGAGTAACTTACACAGCACTGATGACAATTTAACAAAATGGTATTAATTTATTACTTTTAACGTGATGTTAAAAAACACACTAACTTCTTATAATAGTCATGAGTTTGTTATTCCACTAATCTTTTAACAATGTCCTCTGACCATAGGTTACTAAACACAACATCCCAAACACTCTTCTCTCTTAAAAAAGTAAGGCTTAAACTAAATGTTTAATTATATGTAAATACTTTTAATTCTACTAAGCTTAAACGAATATGGATAACCAAGAATACTTATACCGATCATTTAAATAACAGACGTAACTAAATCTATGATATTAAAGTTTAAAAGTCTCTCATTAACCTCCTCCACACGCACCCACCTTTGTCTTCTAGTTGTGAAACTTAAAGCTAAGGCTGACCACTCTCAATATGTTTAACACCATTCACTCTTTCTGGACAGCACACAGTAAATCATGAACCTTATAGTGGAGAAAATACTTATTTAAAACTTGTAGAAAAGACCAAATGATGTATAATCATTGTCTACTTCTAGCAGGGTAATTTAGAAAGTTTTGAGATTATTCATCATTTTGGTCTTTCTAATTTTCACCTACGGTTGCAAACTATATATTGACTTTAATTAAAAAAATGGTATATATTTAAAATGTTATTAGAATGACAAAGTTACCATACCAGGAGAGTAGTCATGCAACAAAACAATGAAATAGCTCAAATAATTACTGCTATTTATTTTATCTCACTCTTTAGACATTGAAACAGCAGCTAACATTTTAGCAGTCATGATAACACTGAATAAGTAATTAATCTCTGTTATATTCACATTATTTCAAATGGCAGAGATATCATTTTAGAGTAGAAGCACCAAACATGAGCCTATCAAGTTTGTAATCCCTAGTTTGTTATGAAAACAGAGAGGAGTAACTAGGAGCCTTCCCTCTGTAATACACTACAACCACAAAATAAATAATGGAAATGTTAACTTTTTAAAAATGTATAGTTTTAATTAAAACAACTTTTATATTCGTGATCATAAAATTAAATTAGTAAATTAGTAAGAAAATGGTTGTTAGCAAACACACCAATTTATGATAACCGTATATTGTATACTGATGTGCTATGTTTCACGATTTGAAGATGGTCTGTATGTTTTGTACTATGTCCGTATTATTCATTCAATTGATGAGATTTTTCGCAGTTTTGATAAAAGATCTCTTTGTATGCAATAGTCAGACAATGTTATTTTGTAAAATAGAGTAAATATGTGACATATCATGAAACTGCGTAAGACTTTTAAAAAAAAAAAGTGCAATTGTAGCCAACTTGTGACTTTCTATTGAGCAGGCCAGAAGATGCATGCTACAACATAAACAGTAGTTTTTAGTTGTTTTCCTTAATTAAATTCTCATCTGTTAATTTCACAAATAGGCTTCTAACTCAAATTATAACACTTAAAACTGCACATGCTCTGTTAAGTTGCTGGTGTTTCACTCAGACAGGCTATGCTCTGACATAAATATTTTGGTTCACAGTTTTTTACTGAACTGTACTAACTCCAGGAGCAGTTTTACCCACATAGCAATTTTAGGCTGGCCCAGCTCCAGTCCACATAATCTATTATCCCTCGGCCCACATACAGCAATGAATTATGGCCGTAGTGGCCCAGATAAAATTTTCAGACTAGAGCCATGCATGGGCCATAACTGGCCCAAATCTCAGCTGATCAGTAGCCCATAACCACCCCTGCACTGTGCCAGAACATGTATAATGTCAGTACCGAATCTCAGCCTTATGAATACCATATCAACACCAGCCTTTAACCAGAAACCCCATAACTAAGCCACACCCCTCATCTAACCAAATTTCTGCACAGAATCTCTTCTCAGCCATAATTTACCCAAATCATATACATGTAGAATAAACAATGATCTAACACTAAAAGTAAAATAAACCAACTAAACTGAACTAAAATACAGTTTTCTCATTTGCTTAGACACACTTAAAGAAACTGGGATCCACTTTATCGTCATCATCACCTTCTTAGCACAGCAGAAGTCTTCTCTTGCAAATGTCTTAACACTTTTTTATTTGTTTCACACATTTTTCACACTCTTTGTCAAAACAGTTTTCACAGATCTCATTGAAAGACCTCAAACTCTATTGGATTAACTGTGCTGAACAAAAGGAAAATATCTATTCACAGCTGATAGAAAGTACTTGCATAATTATGAATCTCTAATGCGCCTGTGTGAAACCCATTTGCACAACTCTTCAATCTGCAATCAGTCCTCATCCGTCTATAAAAGATGCCACCTCTGTGTTGCTATTTGCAAGCATGGATCAAAGAGGCTAAAGGCACGGAAGGAGAGTAAGAGGCCATGATAGAGGGGCCCGAGGAAGAGGAATTTGCATGCATGGTGGAGGAGCCACAGCAAGAGGAGAAAATAGAACTCAAGTTTCAAATTAAATTAAAGTAACAATTATTGACCATGTCATCAATCATGGCTTGTCCTTTAGAGAGGATGGACAAAGGGTCCAGCCCATTCTGAGTCGGAGCACTGTGGCATCTATTGCCAGGCCTTTTCGGAACGAGAACAGGTAAGTCACAATGTTACTATATACCAACGTGTTTTTCAGCTTTACTGTATTGCCCTGTAGGCAGAGCAAACTGTGTCTACAGTAATGCAGATGTTTCATCAATCCCATTTATGTGACTGTCATAATGTAAATTTTGACATGCTTTTTGCTTTTACTTTATAGAATCCACACATTGGTGGCAGAGGAAAGACCTTTAGTGTTGAACAGGAGGCTGCCATTGTAGATATGGTTGTGGCAAACAATGCAATCAGACTGTGTGAAATCCAGGCAGCAGTAATTGCAGATCATGAAGCATTTAGAAATATCAATAGTGTGAATTTGGCATCTATAAATAGAGTCCATAAATGAAACCATGTCAGAATGAAGCAGCAGTACAGAGTTCCATTCCAAAGAATCTCTGACATCTTGAAGGAGGCAAGGTTCGAGTATGTGCAGGTACAGATTTGTTATTGTAATGCCTTGTATTACCATACAGTTACGTGCAACTGGAATAATTTGCTTTATGAATTTGCTTTTGTTCTTAGAGAATAATGGAGCTTGAAGCTGAAGGGGCACATCACAAATTCAAATTAAAATGAAGTGGATGAAAAATTAATCACAAATTAAACGAATGAAGCAGGCTTCAACCACTGTAAATTGAGGAAATGCGGGAGGAACATCACTGGGCAGAGGGCCACTGTTACAGTGCAGGGTCAGAGGGGCACCAATATCACCATGTGTGCTGCCATCTCCAATGATGGTGTCCTTTTCCACATACCAACTATTGGCCCATACAATACAGAACACCTTATCACATTTCTTCATGCACTGAGTGAAAGACTGGTTCAACCCAAAGAGAGAAGGCTGTTGAGGCCTGGCATGACTCTGTATGTCATCTTTTTGGACAATGTTGCATTCCACCACTCTCGCCTTGTGAATGAATGGTTTGCAGCACAGCCCCGTATGATGATACAATTCCTCCCTGCATACCCTCCTTTTCTGAACCCAATTGAGGAGTTCTTCTCTGCTTGGAGATGGAAGGTGTATGATCACCGGCCATATGAGCAGATGTCCCTCCTGGAGGCAATGAATGCTGGTTGCCTGGCAATATGTGCAGAGGAATGTAGGGATGTGTACACCATGCAAGGAGGTATTTCTCTCAGTGCATTGCAAGGGTAAACATCCAATGCGTTGTTGATGAGAACCTGTGGGATAATCGTCGGGAACAAGTGGACAAAATGTGAAGTTCTGAGTATTTCAACTCTATTTTATTTTTTAGATATTTCCGCCCATATGTTTCCTTTGGTTGCTTTTTTACAGTATTCATCATCATTGTATCATATATTTCATATTGATAGCTGTATTTTGGAAAGCCTTGCATTAATGCAATATACATGCACAAATACATTCTAAACAAATTAAGGGGATCAAACAATAGATAAAAAAAAAAACAGTACATTTGTATGATCACAGTAGTTTTTTATTGCCAGTCCTAATAGCTGTGTGTGTGTGTAAAATCAAAATCAAATCAATCAATGTGTGTGTTTGTGTGTGTGTGTATGTGTGTGTGTGTGAGAGAGAGAGAGAGAGAGAGAGAAAGAGACTGACTGACTGACTTACTGACTGACTGACAGACAGACAGACAGACATTGTCCTATACAAGTTGAGTGTCCTGCCCTTCTTTTCTCCTCATCCGCTTCCTCCTTCCTCAATCCCTTTCAGGGGCAAACTGAAGCCATTTCATTACTTTAACTTCAGTCTTCTGGTCAGTGCCCCACAGCAGCTAAGGACACACAATTAATAAATAAATAAATACAGATCATTAAAACACAGGCATTGCTAGATACTATTTAGGGGTGCTTCAGCAGGGTTGAGTGCATCTGCTGACCGAATGAAAGTGAGGAGATGGCTTGTCGTTCTTTTAGTTCCGCAATCTTGTTTAACAAGAGAAAGGGGCTGAATTATGAGTAAAAGT
This sequence comes from Moxostoma hubbsi, assembly GCA_032164185.1. Lineage (NCBI taxonomy): Eukaryota > Metazoa > Chordata > Actinopteri > Cypriniformes > Catostomidae > Moxostoma > Moxostoma hubbsi. The sequence goes on along the minus strand of JAVLUX010000011.1, from coordinate 6,618,365 downwards.
AACTTATGACATTGCAATGACATCAGGATCTAATTGAACTTCAAAGAATTTTGGGGTCTATTTTGTATAGTCAAGCACAGCAGTTCACAAAATAAAAGATATGCTTTGTTTTGATTTGTGGGAAAAACACTTATAATACTTCAACACTGCTAAATTCTCTTGGTAGATTTGTATACATGCAACTATTAATAAAGTATAATTACACTTGTTTCAGTCATGAACATGTCAATGACTTAAATGGATAGATGGTTAGAAAAATGAAAACTCTCATCATTTACTCACCCTCATGTCATCCCAGATGTGTATGACTTTCTTCTGCTGAACACAAATTAAGGTTTTTGGAAGAATATTTAATCTCTGTAAGTCCATATGGTGCCTAGAACTCAGAAGATCCAAAAAAAAACATAAACGCAGCATAAATGTAATCCATATGACTCCAGTAGTTAAATCTTCAGAAGTGATGTGATAGGTGTAGGTGAGAAAGATCAAAATTTAAGTCCTTTTTTACAATAAATCTTCACTTTTGATCAGCCCCGACCAGTATGTGGCTGAATGTGTGGAAGTCACTTCTACACCAGAATGTGAAAGTGTAGATGTACAGTAAAAATCTCCTTAAATATCGATCTGTTTCTCACCCACACATATCATATCACTTCTGAAGACATGGATTTAACCACGGGTGTCATATGGATTACTTTTATGCTGCCTCTGTCATTTTTGTACATTCCAGGTTCCCATCACCATTCACTTGCATTGTATGGACTCACAGAAAGGCACACACATCTGGGATGGTGAGTACATAAGTGAGAGAATAAAAAATGTTGGGTAACCATTACTTTAAAGACTCTTTTTACAAAAACAGTCACTTAACGAATCAGTGAATCAATCTTTTTGGTGAACAAATTTAAAAGAATCGAGTTGCAAGTTAATGACATACAAATCATCTTTTATCTAAAGTTATTTCACTCTAATAAATAAATGTGGCTGGAGTGATTTGCAGAAGAAAGCATATCAGAACATTTTACAGGTTGAATAAATAATTACATCGCAAATTGACAAATTCTTAAATTTTTTAGGTCTTGCCAAGACGTTCTTCTCAGTGGTGACAGCCCCTTGAGTGTTAGGAATAGATGAGTGTAAAATCTGCTGTCCACTAGGCAGTTCTTCTAGTCCGCAGACTAAACGAGAGAGAGAGAGATTGAGAGAGAGCGAAATCTAATTGACAGTTTATAAACTGATAGGAAAAAAGACTTATAGCAACTGTAACTTACGATTTCCTTGGCTTTGGTTTCTTCTTAGCATAGAAATCACCTTGGAAGACCAATGCGTGTATGATCTTTGGTGCTCTAGACAGGTTTTATGGTCTGTACAGAAAGAGAGTGAGAGGCAAATATAATAAACATTTAATAAATTGCTTATAGGAAGAAAAAAAAAGTCAAACAAGTTTCGCAATTGAAACTTACATTTTCTTTGGCTTCATTTTTACCAAGACAGACTTCAAGGGTGAACAAATACACTTGGGAGTGAGGAATAAATTAGTAAAAGAAAAAGGACTGTCCCCATACTGTCCATTGTTTTGCACAGGCAACACTTTAGATTAATCAGTTTGACAAAACTCTGACATAACATGTGAAATTATACAGTATGGCTTTATGATATGTCAAGGTAAGATAGTATTCTACATGTGTGGGACATGACATATTTACTAATGAATACACAGATATATCGCTTGATTTGCCAACATAAACAAAATCTACAAGATTGCACTAACATGATGTGAATATTCTAGCACAGTGTGGGGTCCATCCATCTCCAGATTCTTCCAAAATGTGTATTGCCTTGACAACATCTATTTTGTTTGGTGGACATATACAGTACATGAATTTGTACACTGCTTAAATGTTGTTTAATTCTTGTCATCTCATGTTGCTCCTGTTGTTAGAAGACCAATTACTCTCCATACCTAAATCAATTTGTCTCAATTCCAATTTTCATTGACCCAAAAATCTGCCCCTACAGGGAAGGTAAATGAAAGATATACTTTTAAAAAAAATCACTAAACTGTTTTGTTTTAAGACACTGATTATTATGTATCATCATTATAATCACAATAATATCTGGTGTCCTACATAGATGCTTACTAAAACATGTATACATTTCTGCACTTGTAATTTTTAAATTATGCTGCATTATCAGAACCTGCTAGAAATAAGACAAGCAATTGAACAAAGCACTGTAAATAGATTACATCAATAGATATGTGAGATAAAGTTACTTATATGGTCAGTGTTGGGTACAACAGACTACATCTGAATAATACAATCGTTTACTGTTTCATTATAATTACATATTGATTACATTATATACAGTGTTGGGCAGTAATGGAATGGGAATACGCATTTAATATACAAAATATAAGTAACTGTATTCAACTACATTTATACTTTAAATCATTGGTAATCAGAATTCAGTTACATTCAAAAAGTAATTTGATTACTGAAGAGATTACTTTGCATTTTATTGTCAATTTTTTCATTTAATATTTAGTCCTTTCAGATGGAAAACATTTAAACATAGAAACAATGTGATCCAAAGTGCATTTAAATAGCAGTGAAACACTTTCTTATTATGTGTTACATTCATACGAGCAGACAGAGAAGAATGTTTGAAGAAAGTTTGGAGCAAAAGAAATAGAAATAAACATTGTGTAAATTGTCAGCTTTATGCTAAGCTAAAATGCTATTTCTAGCCATTTTACATGCACATGTTACCAGGCACAATCATATTTGTTTATCAAGAAAATTCTCTTTGGATCCTAATTTATTTTTTAAAGTAAGACTAGAAAATATGATATTTGATATTAGGGCAATAATTAGACACATGTCTGTGTGGTTTTGATTCACATACGGCGGGAACAGCAGTTTAAATGTAAACACCCAACTGCCAACAGTCCTGATGTAGAAAAGAAAGTCCCACCTTAAAGGTAACAGATCCAGTCACATTTTGGATTCAGACATCGCCTGTCAACTCATGTACGCACATGAGCTTTAGCTGAACCAGTCAGAATTTGTAATTTTTTTTATGCTATCTGAGCTAAAGAAGCACAATTTATGATAACTCTGTAGTAAGATATTACTGCTGAATTTAAATTTGTACTTTGAATGTAATCTTGACCAACATTTACCTATTTTTGATGCATATCAAACATTTTCAATATTTAACAAATGTGGTGGAAAAAATAAATATATACAAACATGGGTCATGCAGGTGGCTTACGAAAGACTTATAACAATGGACATTGTCTTGATCTTTTGATTATCAATTATGCAAACATTTATTAAAATTATTATTTCTAAGAAGAATAACATTTAGGGATCCATTAAAAAAATATATAAAATCAATGTAACTTTTCAAATGTGGCCCATGATTCATAAGCCTAATTTGGGCTACACACCTCCCTCCAACAATAATGTTGTTTGCCGTCACATATGCAGAGCTGCCATTGCCAGACATGGCCCACCTTTGGCCGACAGGATGCATTGCCGACATGAGGCCATCAGTGCCAGATTGAGGCCACACTCGGGCCAAGTCTGTCTGCTATGTGGGTAGGCTCAGTGGCTACTAATGGGTTAATCCTTTGATGAAAATAGGAATATAATACACTTTATAATTAAAATTTATATCTGTGAGTACTCATTTATGTGAAATATATTTAATCAAAGAGTTACTACACACTAACACTTGTCTCAGCCTCTTATACGCTCAATGTACTTTTAACACTAGTCACTACTTTATAACATGATAAAAAAAACACAATTTCCATAGTTCAGTGCACACTTTGTGCAACTGACAGTTTAAAGCATTGAATCATTGGGTGTGTTTAGAAGTTACAAGTCTATTAAATAGGTTTAAATATGTGTTTATGAAAAAAAAGTAGTTGCTGGACTAACCAAAGTTTGCAAGATTTGTGGCATTGTCTCTTAATAAAAGATTTTGTTTTGTTGATAAGTTTGTAAATTACTTGTAGTCATGGACTTTATGACCATGTGCACGCACGCACGCACACACGCACGCACAACTGTGTCACAAGTGTAATTGTGTACTGAAAACCACCATGAGAATGTGGGCATTTGGTTTTAGCAATGCTAAAGTTAGACCGGTATTATTTCTTTTGTACTATATGTATATACTACCTAAATTAAAATATGTAAAAAAAATATTATTTTTTTTTAAGTTTTACTAAAAACATAGGTCCAATAACTCACCGCAGTAAAATCCATGATTAACTTGTCAGATTCCCCCAATGTCAAGCCTCATTGTGTGTGTGTGTTTGTGTGTGTGTGGGCATGTTTATGTGGTTTACGAGGACAATTTTTTAGTCTACAAACTGGTAATTACAAAGGTATTATTCTATAAATGTGGTTTATGGGGACATTTCTAGTGTCCCCATAACTTAAATAGCTTAAAAAACATATTAAACAATGTTTTATTGAAAATGTAAAAATGCAGAAAGATTTTCTGTGAGAGTTAGGTTTAGGGGTTGTGTTAGGATTAGGGGATAGAATCTATAGTTTGTACAGTATAAAAATGATTATGTCTATGGAAAGTCCTCATATTGATAGGTAGACCAACATGTGTGTGTTTAATGAGAAATGTGTAAACTTTAAAAATAATTTGTTTAAACTTTGTAGAATTAAAAGTATTTACATCTAATTAAACATTTTGTTTAAACCTTACTTTTGTAGAAGAATGTATAATATGGGATGTTGTGTTTAGTAACGTATTGTCATGTATTTATGAGAAGGCCTCTGCTGTATTGTGAGGAAAAGAGCATTTTCTCATGTTTTGAGTCACTAGGCCTTTTAAAATGTGTTGTTTTATTGCCAGAGAACATTGTTAAAAGATTCTTGGAATAGCTTGAACTCATAACTATTATAAGTTAGTGTGTTTTAAGCATCATATTAAAAGTAATTAATGAATACCATATTGTTTAATCATCATCAACAGTGTATAATTTACAAGTCATTTTCTAAATAAAATATACTTCATTACTTTGAAATAGTTCTCTGTATCTGAATTGTTAAATTGATAATCATGTTTAAATGGTGTACAGCTCTCACATTAAAACAAAACAGCTGTCAGAGATATTTCCCCACTGTTACAGTTGATACAATCCTAATATCATCTCCCAAACTCGCTCTCCATTCACAAACTGGTGTTCGACCACGCCCCTACCACCACAGTTTGTTTCAAACAATTCACACATCTTGGTCATTACAGACATGTCTAAGTCTATCACCAAATTTTCTACATCTTCAGAGTATGTTTTATATCCCAAATCTGTGTCACTGTCTCCTGAGGAAGAGTCATCATCATCAGAATGTTTTGCATTAACCCTTGAAGTGCCTATACAGATTGTAAGGAAGTGGGCAGACGAGGGAGTAAGGATCCAGGTGCAGCTTTATTCAAAGTCACAAAGTAAAGGGAAGTAGGAACACAGGAACAAATGAAACGTCCACGAGGGGAAAAATAAAGACATTAACACTAGATAATAACACGGGGAGTTTTCCAAGGAGGGGTTAGGCAGGAACAGGGACTAAGGTAGGATTCGGGAACAACCATGGACTGAACATGAAACACCAAACATTAAACAACGACCAACAAAGGACAAGGTGAACATAAGGGCCTAAATACAAAACCAAAGGGAAACTAAAGCCAGTGGGCAAACAGAACTCAAAACAAGATAATGAGGCAATTAACTTAAACCAATAACAAAACTAGAACTGATAATAAAGTAATCAAACAATAAACCAATGAAAACCAGACACATAGACAAGGAGGGAAAACAGGACATGACAAGACTTCAAAATAAGAGTGCATAAAACAAAAGGCAATACGGAACATAAAAGGTGCCAAAACTTAAAATAAGAGTGCATAAACAAAGAACAATATGGAACATAAAAGGTGCCAGAACTTAAAATAAAAGATACACAAACCAAAGACGGTGTGGATCGTTACACAGATATAATTATCTGACTTTCTGTATTGCAGTTCAGCCAGTACCCAAAAATTTTCAAAACAATCATTCACACTTGCCCAATTCATAATGTACCTCGAGCTGTACTGTTTCCCCCTCACAGATGTCCAGATGTTCATATAGAAAAAAAAGCCAATTTGAGGCCGTGAGGAATAAGTGTTGATCATTGGATAATACTTAATCTTCAGCCCTAGTGAAAATCTTTGGTACATGTTGTTTTATTAAACTCAAACCCAACAACGCTCTCATAGGATGTGGGGAGCTCACACTTCACAATGTCCAGCGTTAACTCTGGCACACCTGATCTATTCTTGTGCTTTGGGGCTTTCCTTTCAGTTAATTCAACTTGCATTCTCAATGGAGAAACAGCCATTTCAGCAACATTCACAATATTTTTCTGAATGTGGACAGTTATTCACTCAGGAAGACACTTTTAAACCACACACTTGACAAAACATTATCACTTAAAACATCTGTCAAACCAAAGGTCAAACCATGGTTAAAGCACATTTCATGTAACCACAAAACAGACTTCCTGTCACCACAACCAGACATCCTGCACAGCAAAGGTCAAACTACGGTCAGAGACATCTGGTTATTGTTATCAGACATAAACACCAAACAAAACATCCATTAATTGTAGAGATGCGCCGATTGCAATTTTGTGACCTACCAATACTGATTTTTCCGATTTTCTTTCTAAGAACTATTATTGACCGCATATACAAACAAAATCTACCTTTCGTCAATGCAAAATGTTATTTTCATAATAAAATTAATTATTAAACATTACAATTTCCTCCAAACTGCACTAATTTACAATATCTTCTCTCACTTAAACAACTCTCAAAATAAAGTGCTCTGTGCCTGGAAAGAGGTAGAAATAACAATTAACTGCAAATGAGTTTATATAACAAAACAGATGTCATTTTCCACAATTTTTATAAATGGACCTTTTTCTCTTTATTACTCATCTAACAAAACAATTCCAAAGATTACAAGCCTATGAACAAAACTAAAGTGTCCAATACGCTCAACATTGACATTAAGCTTGCGTTAGATGTCTAAATATCTGATGTAAAACTGATTGCTGCTTCGGGATCGGATTGTAACCATATACTTCACTTATGCTTTTCCCAGGAGTCTCCAGTATTCCATGCCTTTTGCAATGTGTGTCGCACTGATTTTAAAATCGGACACGGTGGGAAAAATTACGTTACTCATCACATTAAATCACAACGGCACAATTTGTATGTATTTAGCCTGCCTATGCCATCCAGCACCCCACTTCCCTTCTCCCAGATTTGTGTACCCAAATGTTGACATGACACAAGATTAAACAACTCGGGCAACGCGACGTCGGAAAGTACCTCCTACTCTCTATTGAGGAAATTGATCAGATTTCTAAACCCTTTGTCCTCAACTATGGAGAATGGCTGGTCATCCAGGACCATGAATTCCATAATTTTCCTCGTAATTGCTTTGGTATTTTTGCTGCTCATACCAAAGAAATATAGGAGAGGCTGCTGACTTGTGGGCTCTGGCTAGCTTGAGCCACTTTCCCTTTTTAGCTTATTTTTTAAAAAGGGGATTTTCAGCTGTGTGATGTTGTTTTAAGTGTCTAATTAGGTTTGTTGTTCTGAACGTTATTGTGGTGGTTCCCCCACGGTTTACTTTAGCCGTACAATTATTACACATTGCAAACTTTATGTATTATTCACTCACAGTGAAGAACTTCCAAGCCAATGACATTTTTACGTGCAGCTGTGACGTTATTGCCTGTGCCGCTGGCAACAAAACGGACCGGCTTGGAATCGGAAAGACGTGGGGCTGACCGGCCGGTCACCGGTCCGGGCCGAGCATGCGGAAAATCGGCTGATTCCAGTCCCTGGCCGGTCGATCAGTGCATCTCTAGTTTATTGTTCTCTCAAACAGACTTATTGTCAATAAATCCAGTTATCATTATCAACCAAACAGACTTCCTGTCAAAACATCCGGTCATTCAACCATCATAAACACTTCTGATCAGACATTTCCGGTCATTCAAACATCAAACACACATCTGGCCAGACATTTCCAATTATGGTTATAAAACATAAACATTGTCAACGACTTCCGGACACATCCCATCATCAATCATTTTGACATTTACCAAATGATATCACTACTCCAAAGTACTGCGCAAAAACACAGGCTGAGGGCAGAGTATAAAGTTTCTCCCATACAACATGTCAACAGATTGAAAGCAAGTCAGATTGATGCTACCTCTGAATACACAGAACACCATAACAATTCACAGTAGAAATTGGTTTGGTTGGAAGGACGTTAACAAATAGACAACAGGCCACATGTTACTCAAGGCCTTCTGCTGTCAGGTCGATTCAAACCAAGCCAGACTGTCCCTGAGGTTAGCATGACTCACAGTCAACCGTGAAGAAACAGATATATCTGCATGAGGAGAGAACAGTAAGTGAAGAGCAAACATAAGTTTAAGGTTCGGTGAATGATCCCAGCCGGAGTAAGACATGGATAGAAATGGAGAGGTACTCTCCCCTGCTTTTATCCATAGAAAAAAAAATCCAAAAATGGATTGAATGGAGTGAATATTATTTTTCCTTTATAAACAAATTATCAGTGAGTGGAGTTGCTACACCATCACAAAATGTTGTCTGGCAACTTAAGGAGGTCAAACTAAATATTAAATTTAAATTATTAAATTTTATTTTCTATTAATAATTTTTATTTATTTTTTTTATCAGGTTTGCTAATTTTGCACTTCCACATTTTTTTTTAATTTACAGTTTAAAAACCTGATGGTGTGATTATATTATTTTTTTACCAATATAAAAAAAAAATACAAATCATAAATTAAATAGACAAAAAAAAACGACACTTTTTTAAACTACTTTGCCAGAGTGGGTAACAGGGTTTAGCCTAAATTAAGCTATCACTCAGTCAGAGCTGGCTATATTTTGGACCAAATGCTGGCTTGTAGTCATTTACCATAAATTAAAAACATACATTTTAGAATTGTTTTATTTTACAATATCTTGTGACAGGGTTGAATGGTCAAGCTTGACAAATGTAGTCAACGAAACAATACTTGTAAAGGGTTAGAAAATGTAATGAGATTATTTACATGTCTTGCCACCTTGCTATAGAAAGGGTCCAAATGATGTTACATTGGGTGTCACAATTTTAAAGGTGCACTCGGTATTTTTGTATGTCATCTTTGACTTACACTGACACCTAGCAGTGAGGATGCAGCATCATTGTAGCACAATAGTTTTCTGTTACAAATGCCATTGTAGAAATTCACTATTTACAATCAGCCATGATTCATTTCAATATATCAGTGAAAGTTTCCAATAACTTTTTTTTACTGGTTTTACTGAAATTATGCAAGTAGTATTGGACTGGTCATGTGATGCTAACATGGCAGCCCCCATGAGGGGACCCTGTCCATGTAGAATAAAACGGCATTAATAAGGTTTCTCATATGACTAGAGTCCTCATTTCATGTGAGTAGTAAAGTTTTTATAGATGTGTTATATTTAAAAATTATAATTAATTTATTTATAAGTAAAACTTTTTAAATGAAGAACAAATTCTTGAGTACAGCTTTAATGAATGTAATTTTTTTAAATAGGTGGGAAATCACAGAGCTGCTTGCAAAAGTTGTGACAGATATTGTGTTTTCGGTAATTAAAATGAAGGAATAAGGAATAAAATAATTATTTTACCACAATTAATTGAACATCAATTCAATACATTATATCAAAATTATAACATTGTTGAGTGATTTTATTTGTTGGCTAGAGTGAGGTTCAAGACCTTTTAGATCTTACTAGGGTAGTTTATGTTAAACAACAGTTTATTGAACTACTTCAATAGTTTATAGAATTATGTAGTGTAGTTCTCTCAACAAACAAACAGGATTTTCAAAAAAAGTGTTTTGAAAAATACAAGTACAGAAATTGTGTTGCTATGAGGAGAGATCACATGATGATATAAAAATATAAAGGACAAGACAGAAAACGTTTGACAACAACCCAACGAGCCAAGCAATGTTGAGAGTCCCTTTTGTATTTCATCTCCATTTCCTAACACTGGCAGTCAAAATTTTGGAATAATGTACAGATTTTGCTCTTGTGGAAAGAAATTAGTACTTTTACTCACCAAAGTGGCATTCAACTGATCACAATGTATAGTCAGGACATTAATAACATGAAAAAAGTACTATTACAATTTTTAAATGAAATTTTTATTACAATTCAAATTCAAAGAGTTCCCATCAAAAAATCCTCCACGTGCAGCAACGACAGCTTTAAGATCCTTGACATTCTAGCTGTCAGTTTGTCGAGATACATTTCACCCCACGCTTCCTTTAGCACTTACCATAGATGTGGCTGTCTTGTCGGGAACTTCTCACACATTACAGTCTAGCTGATCCCACAAATGCTCAATGGGATTAAAATCCATAACGCTCTTTTGCAGATATCTATTGTTCAATGTCTGTTTCTTTGCCCAATCTAGCTTTTTCTTTTTCAAAAGAGTCTTTTTAATTGTAATTCTTCACATAAGGCCTGTACCCCTGAGTCTTCCCTTTACTGTTGTACATGAAACTGCTGTTGAGCGGGTAGAGTTCAATGAAGGCATCAGCTGAGGCATGTTGTACATATGGGCTTCCAAGTCTCTTTCTGTTCTTTTTAGAGCCAGTTGTCCTTTATCTTTAAAGATGTAGTTGTAATGATGAGTCATTGGAGTTGGATCTTGTGCAGCTTTATTTATAATAATGTAAACAGGTAAAGATCACCAGCAGTAGCAGTATCCAAGGATAATCAAAGGGTGGACACAAACAGGCATGAGGTCAGGGCAGGCAGCAAACAATCAGAGAATTAGTGCAGGTAAACAGTAGTAAACATAGGCAGGCAGCACAAAATCAAACATGGGGAAATCAGGCAGGTATCAAATACAGGCAGGTAATAACAACAGGGAATAACGCTCAGAAATGTATGCAGAGGAAAAAACAAGACTTCGCACTAATAGCGAGTGAGAGTGAGTCTTAAATAGTTGTGTAGATGAGGAACAGGTGACCAGGTAATTAGTGACAGGTATGTGGATTATGGGAAATGGAGTCCAAAGAGTAAAAGACAATAAGAGTTTGATGAGACTTCTGGTGGTGAGCAGGAGGAACAACAGAGGTAAGATTCATGACAGCAGTGTACACCTTTGTGTGATATGTTTTGGCAATTTCAAGCATTGTATAGCCTTCATTCCTCAAAACAATGATTGATTGATGAGTTTCTAGAGAAAGCTGTTTCTTTTTTGCAATTTTTGACCAAATATTGACCTTAAGATATGCCAGTTTATTGATATGGTGGCAACTCAAAAACAAACACAAAGACAATGTTAAGCTTCATTTAACCATCCAAATGGCTTTCAGCAGTGTTCAATATAAAGGCAAGTGATTTTTCTAGTACCAAATTAGCAATTTAGCATGATTACTCAAGGATAAGGTGTTGGAGTGATGGCTGCTGGTAATGGGGCCTGTCTAGAGTTAATCAAAAATGACTTTTTTCACATAGTGATGGTGATGATTTTTACATCAGTAATGTCCTGTCTATACTTTGGGATCAGTTGAATGCCACTTTGGTGAATTAAAGTACCAATTTCCTTCCGAAACAGCAAAACCTGTACATTCTTTTTGGCCACCAGTGTGTAATATTTTGGTCTATATTAAAATGCACTTGAAAACTCTGAGCACACACATAAATCCAGTTACTGAATTATGTCACAGATTTACTGAACAGCAGTTTAACATAGCTATCACTGATCATGTCTGAGTTGAAATGGTATTTAATTAAAAAAAATATATAATAAAAAACATTTAAGTATGTTACCAAATAGTTTTGTTTTGTTAAATGTTTTTAAAGTCCTGACTGTGAGCAATTTCTGTTTCTTATCAGATCCAAAAATCACCATCACTGAAAGAAAAATTCTTCTTAATCATAGATTCTATCCCATTTTCTCCACAGATTTTCATTTTGTGCCTTTGTGGGAGAAGAATCGGAAGGGTGCTCGGTTACTCTGCAATTACTCAGCCTTTGTGGGAGAAGAATGGGAAGGGTCCTCGGTTACTCTGCAATCACATAGCCATTTTGAGGCAGACTGCGTCACCGTATCCATGGTAAACTTCCTTCATCTGGCCAATCTCTGACAGGTTTTAATGAGGTCATTGGTTCCACCTCAGCATGTAAAACATCACTTTGAATACACTCAGTCATATTTGATGCTGTAGATTTTTTCTTAGTGCAATGGCAGTATAAATTATCGCTCTGTATGCTTGCCCCATTATGGCTGTAGTGGTCAAATAGTGTGTCCATAATTGGAAAGAGGAGGAATGGTCTAGCTGTTTGATTGACCCCCTGCAAGCTGGATTTGAGAAACGCAGAAATTATTTTTTTTGTTTGATACCATTAGAGCTTTGCGAATCAGATGTCCCTGTGTGACTAACATTGTATATAATGTGTTCTTTAGATGATCTGGGGAAATCCAGTGATAAATGCAGATGCAATCATTTTCTAACACTGACATTTCTTAAGTACATTGGCACACATTCTGAATCATCACTTTTAACTACAGTAAAAACTGAAATGTTGTGAAGTGTAATTTAAAGGAATGTTTGCACTTACATGGAAGTGGGTAAGTCCATAAATGTTAAAATATAGCCACAAGATATATAGATTGTGTTAACATGGTATTAGAGTGATAAAATCAAGGATTTGCCAACATTACAGCATTTACCAGATTACAGGATTTAGCCTACCTGCGTTTTGTTGTAATGATAACAAGTGGTAATATAAGATATAACTTTACACATGAGGTTTTTAGGTAATTTGATCACAATAAAATCATGCTAACATATAATGTGTACATCATGTGACTATATACCTTTGAAACATTGTGAATTTTAATGTTTATGGATTTTCCCCGTTCTCTTTTCTGTCTGTCTGTCTGTCTGTCTGTTTGTCTGTCTGTCTGTCTATCTTTCTATTGTTCTGTCTGTATGTCTGTCTGTCTATCTTTCTATTGTTCTGTCTGTATGTCTGTCTAACAAGCTATCTAACTCTGCCTGTCTTTCTGTCTGTCTGTCTACCTTTATATTGTTCTGTCTATCTATCGTTCTAACAATCTATCTATCCAACTCTCTGTCTGTCTGTCTGTTTGTCTATCTATCTATCATCTGTCTGTATGTCTGTCTGTCTATCTTTCTAGTGTTCTGTCTATCTATTGTTCTAACAATCTATCTAACTCTCTGCCTGTCTTTCTGTCTGTCTGTCTGTCTATCTTTATATTGTTCTGTCTATCTATTGTTCTAACAATCTATCTATCTCTCTGCCTGTCTGTCTGTCTGTCTGTCTGTCTGTCTATCTATCTATCTATCTATCTATCTATCTATCTATCTATCTAGAACTAACCATTAGAAAAATAGGTATACAATACCTAAATATCCAGGAAGTTTCACTCACAAGGCCTCATGCTAACAGCTGTATATACAAGCTCGTCATGCAAGACATGTGTTTAGAAAGCATATGATCATTTGTAATGTTAATCTAATACAAAATCCATAGAGCAGAGGACCAGCAGAAATCTCCAGTGTTATTATAACCACTGGTCGCTCACTCTTACAATCACTTTGTAAAATACTGACATTAAACAATGGGATAAAGTTAAGATGCTGAATTACAAGACCTCTGACACAAGGAACATAGGTACTTGCCATCCTTTAGTAAAGCACCCTGTAGTTTGTGTTAGTAAAACTCTCCTTTTTGCAGGTTAGGCAGTGTGCTGACAGCAGGAGACCTGTTGTGAGGGGAGGGTCTAGACAGCTTTGTGTTCCACCAGGAGAACTGTAATTTGAGCTAATTACAATGAATACATTATAACCATAACAATTGACCTTCTGTTCTGGCTGTATGAATCCAACTGATTGAGTGTAATATTGTTCTCTGTCCCACTCACTCAGAAGCAGTCATGTAAGGGATAATCCATGGTTACATTAAATTATTTTAATTCACAACGAGGAACCACCTGATGTGAAGCAGAGGGTGTTTACCTCCACAAAGTGCATTCAAATTCTTTAACACACCTAGCCATAGATTATCTCACTTATACCATGTTCACTTGCCAGCATTAATTAGTTACAGCTGTAATTTTTACAGTGATTTTTGATCGGAAGAATAACAATAACAATTAACTTTATCGACATGTTGTTAGATCTAGAGTTCTGCCCATTCTAAATCAGACAAAGAGATAAAGAAGTGTTATAGTATAACATTTATTTGAACTAAATAAATAAAAAGCTGTTAGAATCATTAGAAAAATGGACATGAGTTTTTTGGAGACCAAATATTTCTACAAACTCTGAATTTACTGTAAATACTCAATCCAGAAAAAATAATAGCCACATAATGTAGAAGGGTTGGCACTCTTCAGAATATATAATTTTTAATTGAAATTCTTTTTCATTTTTAAATTAATGAGGAAAACCCAGCATTGCTGATGTGTTGGTTGTAAAAGTGGCACTTGTTGTACATGATGAGGGGAAAACCATCCAAAACGCTCTAATCCTGCAGACTTTGACCTCTGAGACATCCATATGGTATCCATTAAGGCTGCATGATTGATTGAATTCAGAATGAAATCGTGATTACTAAACTTCAAAAGGCTGTGTTTTAAAAAACTGCATTCAGCTCTTCAGTCAACGATGTGTGATCGCGGGGTGCCCTCTAGCAACTACAGGTTCACATGTTGAGCAGGGCAGCAATATTAGATGATGTTGATCATATTATACTGTAATTCAAATCATCTTGCCTTATTTTGCCAGACAGCAAAAGATACATTTAATTGGTCCTGTTTAACTTCTTTCCCCCTCCTCGCAAAACAGCAGAATGTCAAACCAAACTTTCCTTACAAGCACTTTCGGTGAGTAATACGGTGCTGATCAACACTGTTGTCTTCTCCGTGTTTCTTGTAGTGCTTCATAGGTGATTTAAAAATGGAACTGCATGACTTGATGATGTTGTTTTGTGACGTGATGGCTAATCCCAGCTCTGAGATTATATTCACTTCTGAAGTCATTTAATCAGAGGCATAAAACTCATTACAGAAGACAGCAGATTTGACACATTAATATAAAACAGTGTTTGAAACTGACTGGAACTACCTGTGCATTAAACTGATTTATTACACAGCCATCTAGAATACTTGGTTCTGATCGGTCAATGGCGCCATCTAGCGGTCTGATATTTCTCAGTATCAACTGCACATCCATGTTTTAGACTGTTCTAGACTGCTAATGAAATAAATTCAAATCAATGTTTCATGTGCATTTACTTATTTTTTGGCAATTATTCTTGTAATAAAATGCATAATGAGGACTCAGATGCTATAAGCCCCAACAAATATACCCCAACATAAATATGATGCAACCTAGATGTGGATTTTATTTTGACAAGTAGTCTTGCAACAAAATGGATAATGAGGAGTTAGATGGTAATTTTCACAAAATAAACCCCAACAGAACCCCGACACAAACTGGAGGTGGATTTCAGCTGTTCAGCGATTTTCTTTCTTCTCACAAAATTACATACTTTCAATGCAAATCAATATATTATGTCTATATATTTAGTTATTTGGTTAGTAACTGTGTAATAAACAGCATGTGCAGTCATGTGGTTGTCATTGCAAAATAAACCTTTTCAGGGTGATATCAGACCCCTCCGCATCGTATCGGGGTCCTGATCACCCTTTCAGTCTTTATCTTTTTGTTATCCCTTAGTTAATTTATTTCAGCCAATAAGAATTGAATATTCAAACAGACCATGGTATAATTACATCTAATATATATGTATAAAAACATCAGTATACACATATACTGAAGCAATAAGGTGTGAGAGGATGGTTAACACATAATAAAAGTATTTAAGACAAAATTTGTATTAAAATGTTATTTACTGTAAGTAAAATCATTAAATGCCCAGTTTTCCTGACTTACTACTGGGCAGCACCATAATTGCCGCTGGACTGTTTTCTGGTTCCGGTGTCCAAAAGAAACTACCAATATGAGCTTTCCTGTTGGAGAACAACAACCATTTTAAGTGAAGGAGTAAAAATGAGTTCAGGCTCTATTTGTGTGGTTGTTGGCTGTTAACTACAAAAATTACAAAGTACTTAATGATATCGATGTAACAAATCTCACTTCATAGCTTCACGTCATCCACCCACTGTCAAAAAATAGTAATTGTGATATCATTATCCACTGAGAAGATATGGCAATGGGAGTGAACATGCTGAAGATAAGACAATGCAAACAGGTTTCCTTTATAAATCGTGGAACATGTCTGTTTAGGAAAAAGGTGGATTGTCCCTGACAGTAAACAGAACGTTGCTATGCAACAAAAATAACAGTCAGCAATGGTTGCTGCACAGTGAAACAAAATAGTAGTTTGGTGCAGAGGTCATTGCTATCAAAGTCTTTCTAGCATGTCAGCCAACTGTTGGCAATATTTGGAATTATCTCGGGAGGCTATTTCCAGTCATATTTGTGCAGCTCCTATCTACTTGAATGGAGAAAGACCAAAATCTAAAAAACGGTTGGTCAAATTTACGATCAATGAACATATTTAAAATAAGCAATAATATCTGACAATACTGGTTTCTAAATTGTGATTATTTTCCTAATTGCTAAAAAATCTAATTTTCCCAGCTTGTATAACTAATGCACAATTATACAGGCTGAGATGTGGCTGAGACATGGCATGTAGCACGCTGAGGCGTGGCTGAGACATGGCATGGAGCAGGCTGAGGCATGACATGGTCTGGAGCTGACTCTGGCGTGGCTGTGACATGGCCTGGAGCCGAATCTGACGTGGCTGTAACATGGCCTGGAGCACACTGAGGATCCGAAGCAGAAGGTGGGGAAAGCTCAGTGACCATGACATGGAACTCTGACTTGGTGGCCATGACGTAGAACCTGGGCTTGAAGGCCATGACGTGGAACTCGGACTTGGCGGCCATGACATGGAACAAAGTTGTGGATAGCCGAGCCATGGGAGGCTCAAGACTAAGAGTCCTGGATGTCTGGGAAAAGACTTCAGTGGTCGTGAACATGAGCAGAGTCTTGGGAGTGACCTCTGTGGTTGTGTTCATAGAATGAGTCTCAGGAATGACCTTTGGGGTTGTGGGCGTAGACAGAGACTCGGGAATGACCTCTGTGATCGTGGGCATGGACAGAGACTCGGAAACGACCTCCGTGGTTGTGTACATGGGCAGAGACTCAGGGACGACCTCCATGGTCATGAACATGGGCAGAGACTTGGAAATGACCTCCGTGGTCATGTACATGGGCAGAGACTTGGAGACCACCTCTGTGGTCGTGAACATGGGCAGAGACTTGGAAACGACCTCCGTGGTCGTGTACATGGGCAGAGACTCGGAGACCACCTCTGTGGTCGTGAACATGGGCAGAGACTTTGAAACAAAAGCCTTTTTCCTCCTCCGGGAGGCCAAAGTTGGCAGCGCAGGCTCATGGACAGATGAAGCTGGCAACATTGGCTCTGGGACGGACAAGGCTGGCAACGCTGGCACTGGGCTTAAATAAAAGGACATAGGTATCAAGTAAACAAGACAACCAATTACAAGACTAAACTATAAACAAGATAACAAGACTAAATTAAATATAACCAATGAAAAGACAAGACTAATAACAAATTAATCAAACAATGAACCAAAGAAAACAAGACACATGAACAGGGGAAATGCATGCCAAGATCACACAAGGGAACAGGAAATCACATGACAGGAACAGGAACTAAACTTAAAAATAAAAGACATGAAAAAAAACATGAACCAATAGAATCAACATGACAAATTGAAGGAAGCCTCTGATATCATGCAGAGCTCAACCATTGGATTTGCTCTTCACACTCATCAGAAGGTTAGCAGCATCTCTGGAAGCATGTGTATGTGTATGTGTCCTTACAAATGGAAGGAAGCACTTTATCTGCCTTTATCTGTAGCAGACATGGCAGCATGCTGTCTATATGAATAGGCACAGGGTATGTAGGTTTTTTATATACATCATATCAGTCTTTAAAAATAATGTTTTTTCTCCCCAGTCATAACTAGATTTTCATGATAATTTTTCATTCCCTCTTTGACCCATAGGATATTTGCTCTTGTACCTTTTAAGACATCTAAGTAAACACACTCTTCGTAAATAAAATGATAAAATCTGTGTTTTGCTGTACTTTCTCATGAGCTGCAGGTTTGCTGTCTAGTCCAATACAGTTTTCAAATGTGAAGTCTGCGGCATTAGGGACACTAAAAATATAAATTATAATTATAATTAACACTTTGCACATTTCAGTGTCCATATTGCACATATTACATATTATTAGGTTGGCTTGAGAAAGCCAACTTACTGAAATCCTATTTAAACTTATTATTAGGTTGGCTTGAGAAAGCCAACTTACTGAAATCCTATTTAAACTTATTATTATTAGGTTGGCTTGAGAAAGCCAACTTACTGAAATCCTATTTAAACTTATTATTATTATTATTATTATTCTGAGACTAAATTTCTAAATGTAACTCCTCCTAGAGCTTTTAAGCTACATGCACCAAACTCGGCACAGACCTTCAGACTAATCCCGAATAGTGTGCTATATCTTTTCTAACTGATCAGACTTACGGTTTTCCTAAAAATGACGATCAAAACTCGGAAAAACTCCCATTGATTAACATTGCGGAATGTTCAGAAATTTAAATCCCAACTGACGTTTTCACACACACAGGCAAAAAAGGGCCTGTCAGCCCTGCGTCTCTCCCTCTCTCTCTCCCTCAGAGGATTTCTTTTATCAAGCAGCCAATAAGTAATGACCTAAAATCTTCATAGCCACAGTATAGTAGCTTCCAGGTTGACTTGATTCACTCAGTATGGAAAGGAGGCTTGATAAGTATCACCCTGGTAACTGCCTAGCAACCAGATGGGGTTACCCTAGCAACCAACTAACAAATCACATATCTCTGCACCAGAAAATCGTAGAGACTTCCTGTTTCACTTATTTCACTCAGGATGGAAAGTAGCCTTGATATGTATCACTCTGGTAACTGCCTAGCAACCAGATGTGATTACCCTAGCAACCAAGTAACAAATCACATATCTCTGCAACAGAAAATCAGAGAGACTTCCGGGTTGACTTATTTCACTCAGGATGGAAAGTAGCCTTGATATGTATCACTCTGGTAACTGCCTAGCAACCAGACGGGGTTACCCTAGCAACCAAGTAACAAATCACATATATCTGCACCAGAAAATCGTAGAGACTTCCTGTTTCACTTATTTCACTCAGGATGGAAAGTAGCCTTGATATGTATCACTCTGGTAACTGCCTAGCAACCAGATGTGATTACCCTAGCAACCAAGTAACAAATCACATATCTCTGCAATAGAAAATCAGAGAGACTTCCGGGTTGACTTATTTCACTCAGGATGGAAAGTAGACTTGATATGTATCACTCTGGTAACTGCCTAGCAACCAGATGTGATTACCCTAGCAACCAAGTAACAAATCACATATATCTGCATCAGAAAATCATAGAGACTTCCGGATTGACTTGATTCACTCAGGATGGAAAGTAGCCTTGATATGTATCACTCTGGTAACTGCCTAGCAACCAAATGGGGTTACCCTAGCAACCAAGTAACAAATCACATATATCTGCACCAGAAAATCGTAGAGACTTCCTGTTTCACTTATTTCACTCAGGATGGAAAGTAGCCTTGATATGTATCACTCTGGTAACTGCCTAGCAACCAGATGTGATTACCCTAGCAACCAAGTAACAAATCACATATCTCTGCACCAGAAAATCGTAGAGACTTCCTGTTTCACTTATTTCACTCAGGATGGAAAGTAGCCTTGATATGTATCACTCTGGTAACTGCCTAGCAACCGTATGTGGTTACCCTAGCAACCAAGTAACAAATCACATATCTCTGCACCAGAAAATCGTAGAGACTTCCTGTTTCACTTATTTCACTCAGGATGGAAAGTAGCCTTGATATGTATCACTCTGGTATCTGCATAGCAACCAGATGTGGTTACCCTAGCAACCAAGTAACAAATCACATATCCTTGAACCAGAACATCGTAGAGACTTAGGGGTTGACATATTTCACACAGGATGGAAAGTAGCCTTGATATGCATCACTCTGGTAACTGCCTAGCAACCAGATGGGTTACCCTAGCAACCAAATAACAAATCATATATTTCTGCACCAGAAAATCGTAGAGACATCTGGGTTGACTTAATTCACTCAGGATGGAAAGGAGGCTTGATAAGTATCACCCTGGTAACTGCATAGCAACCAGACAGGGTTACCCTAGCAACCAAATAACAAATCACATATCTTTGAACCAAAACTTCGTAGAGACTTATTGGTTGACATATTTCACACAGGATTGCAAGGAGCCTTATGAGTAACACTTTGGTAACTGCCTAGCAACCAGATGGGGATAGCCTAGCAACCAAGTAACAAATCACATATCTATTTAACAGAAAATCGTAGAGACTTCCGGGTTGACTTATTTCACTCATGATGGAAAGTAGCCTTGATATGTATTACTCTGGTAACTGCCTAGCAACCAGATGGGGTTACCATAGCAACCAAGTAACAAATTACATATCTCTGCACCAGAACAACATAAAGATTTCTGGTTTTGTTCATGGGACTCAGGGTAGCAAGGATCTATCTATCTATCTGTCTGTCTGTCTGTCTATTTATCAGTCTATCTATATCTATCTTTCGAACTGTCTATCTATCTGAGGGTTAATATCTATCTATCTATCTATCTATCTATCTGAGGGTCAATATCTATCTATCTATCTATCTATCTGAGGGTCAATATCTATCTATCTATCTATCTATCTGAGGGTCAATATCTATCTATCTATCTATCTATCTATCTGAGGGTCAATATCTATCTATCTATCTATCTATCTATCTATCTATCTATCTATCTATCTATCTGTCTATCTATCTATCTATCTATCTGAGGGTCAATAACTATCTATCTATCTATCTATCTGTGGGTCATACTCTATCTATCTATATCTCAGGGTCTATGACTATCTATCTACCTATATAGATCTGACGGTCAATATCTATCTATCTATCTAAGGGTCAATGACTATCTATCTATCTATCTGAGGGTCAATATCTATCTATCTATCTATCTATCTATCTATCTATCTATCTATCTATCGAGGATCAACATCTATCTATCTGTGGGTCATACTCTATCTATCTATCTATCTATCTATCTGAGGGTAAATATCTATCTATCTATCTATCTATCTATCTATCTATCTATCTATCTGTCTATCTGATGGTCAATAACTCTATCTATCTATCTGATGGTCAATATCTATCTATCTATCTATCTATCTATCTATCTATCTATCTATCTGTGGGTCATACTCTATCTATCTATCTATCTATCTATCTATCTGTGGGTCATACTCTATCTATTTATCTATCTATCTATCTATCTATCTGATGGTGAATATCTATCTATCTATCTATCTGTGGGTCATACTCTATCTATCTATCTATCTATCTATCTATCTATCTATCTATCTATCTATCTATCTGTCTATCTATCTATCGAGGATCAATATCTATCTATCTGTGGGTCATACTCTATCTATCTATCTATCTATCTATCTATCTATCTATCTGAGGGTCAATATCTATCTATCTATCTATCTATATATCTATCTATCTATCTATCTATCTATCTATCTATCTATCTATCTATCTATCTGTTGGTCATACTCTATCTATCTATCTATCTATCTATCTATCTATCTATCTATCTATCTATCTATCTATCTATCTGTGGGTCATACTCTATCTATCTATCTATCTATCTATCTATCTATCTATCTATCTATCTATCTATCTATCTATCTATCTAATCTATTTGATAGACTGAATGGTTTTATAATCTCTAAACTTTGAACTTTGAAAACTACTACTTATAATTACATCAAACTAGAAACCGTAAATCTTCAAACTTTTACAACTACTTCAAACTTTATGCTAGGCTTTCTCAAGCCAACCTAAAGTTTGTACTCAAACTTTTTAATCTAGTTATTATTATTATTCTGAGACTAAATTTCTAAATGTAACTCCTCCTAGAGCTTTTAAGCTACATGCACCAAACTCGGCACAGACCTTCAGACTAATCCCGAATAGTGTGCTATATCTTTTCTAACAGATCGGACTTACGGTTTTCCTAAAAATGACGATCAAAACTCGGAAAAACTCCCATTGATTAACATTGCGGAATGTTCAGAAATTTAAATCCCAACTGACGTTTTCACACACACAGACGAAAAAGGGCCTGTCAGCCCTGCGTCTCTCCCTCTCTCTCTCCCTCAGAGGATTTCTTTTATCAAGCAGCCAATAAGTAATGACCTAAAATCTTCATAGCCACAGTATAGTAGCTTCCAGGTTGACTTGATTCACTCAGTATGGAAAGGAGGCTTGATAAGTATCACCCTGGTAACTGCATAGCAACCAGACAGGGTTACCCTAGCAACCAAATAGCAAATCACATATCTCTGCATCAGAAAATCATACAGACTTCCTGTTTCACTTATTTCACTCAGGATGGAAAGTAGCCTTGATATGTATCACTCTAGTAACTGCCTAGCAACCAGATGTGATTACCCTAGCAACCAAGTAACAAATCACATATCTCTGCAACAGAAAATCATAGAGACTTCCGGGTTGACTTTATTCACTCAGGATGGAAAGTAGCCTTGATATGTATCACTCTGGTAACTGCCTAGCAACCAGACGGGGTTACCCTAGCAACCAAGTAACAAATCACATATCTCTGCACCAGAAAATCGTAGAGACTACCTGTTTCACTTATTTCACTCAGGATGGAAAGTAGCCTTGATATGTATCACTCTGGTAACTGCCTAGCAACCAGATGTGATTACCCTAGCAACCAAGTAACAAATCACATATCTCTGCAACAGAAAATCAGAGAGACTTCCGGGTTGACTTATTTCACTCAGGAGGGAAAGTAGCCTTGATATGTATCACTCTGGTAACTGCCTAGCAACCAGATGTGATTACCCTATCAACCAAGTAACAAATCACATATCTCTGCAACAGAAAATCATAGAGACTTCCGGGTTGACTTTATTCACTCAGGATGGAAAGTAGCCTTGATATGTATCACTCTGGTAACTGCCTAGCAACCAGACGGGGTTACCCTAGCAACCAAGTAACAAATCACATATCTCTGCACCAGAAAATCGTAGAGACTACCTGTTTCACTTATTTCACTCAGGATGGAAAGTAGCCTTTATGTATCACTCTGGTAACTGCATAGCAACCAGACAGGGTTACCTTAGCAACCAAGTAACAAATCACATATCTTTGAACCAGAACATCGTAGAGACTTAGGGGTTGACATATTTCACACAGGATTGCAAGGAGCCTTATGAGTATCACTTTGGTAACTCCATAGCAACCAGATGTGTTTACCCTAGCAACCAAGTAACAAATTACATATCTCTGCACCAGAAAATCATAGAGACTTCCTGTTTCACTTATTTCTCTCAGGATGGAAAGTAGCCTTGATATGTATCCCTCTGGTAACTGCCTAGCAACCAGATGCGGTTACCCTAGCAACCAAGTAACAAATCACATATCTTTGAACCAGAACATCGTAGAGACTTAGGGGTTGACATATTTCACACAGGATTGCAAGGAGCCTTATGAGTATCACCTTGGTAACTGCCTAGCAACCAGATGGGGTTACCCTAGCAACCAACTAACAAATCACATATCTCTGCAGCAGAAAATCGTAGAGACTTCATGTTTCACTTATTTCACTCAGGATGGAAAGGAGGCTTGATAAGTATCACCCTGGTAACTGCATAGCAACCAGACAGGGATACCCTAGCAACCGAGTAACAAATCACATATCTCTGCAACAGAAAATCGTAGAGACTTCCGGGTTGACATAATTCACTCAGGATGGAAAGGAGGCTTGATAAGTATCACCCTGGTAACTGCATAGCAACCAGATGGGGTTACCCTAGCAACCAAGTAACAAATAATATATCTCTTCACCAGAAAATCGTAGAGACTTCCTGTTTGAATTATTTCACTCAGGATAGCAAGGAGTCTTGAAAAGTATCACTCTGGTAACTGCCTAGCAACGACAAGTGCTTACCCTAGCAACCAAGTAACAAATCACATAACTCTGCACCAGAAAATCGTAGAGACTTCCTGTTTCACTTATTTTACTCAAGATGGAAAGTAGCCTTGATATATATCACTCTGGTAACTGCCTTTCAACCAGATATGGTTACCCTAGCAACCAAGTAACAAATCACGTATCTATGCAACAGAAAATCATAGAGACTTCCGGGTTGACTTTATTCACTCAGAATGAAAAGGAGGCTTGATAAGGATCACCCTGGAAAATGCCTAGCAACCAGATTGGGTTACCCTAGCACCCAAGTAAAAAATGATATATCTATCTGTCTAGCTATCTATCTATCTATCTATCTATCTATCTATCTATCTATCTATCTATTTATCTTTCTGAGGGTCAATATCTATCTATCTATCTGAGGGTCAATATCTATCTATCTATCTAACTATCTGCGGGTCAATAACTATCTATCTATCTATCTGTGGGTCATACTCTATCTATCTATATCTCAGGGTCAATGACTATCTATCTATCTATCTATCTGAGGGTCAATATCTATCTATCTATGGGTCATACTCTATCTATCTATCTATCTATCTATCTGAGGGTCAATATCTATCTATCTATCTATCTATCTATCTATCTATCTATCTATCTATCTATCTATCTATCTAATCTATTTGATAGACTGAATGGTTTTATAATCTCTAAACTTCGAACTTTGAAAACTACTACTTATAATTACATCAAACTAGAAACCGTAAATCTTCAAACTTTTACAACTACTTCAAACTTTATGCTAGGCTTTCTCAAGCCAACCTAAAGTTTGTACTCAAACTTTTTAATCTAGTTAGGTTGGCTTGAGAAAGCCAACTTACTGAAATCCTATTTAAACTTATTATTATTATTATTATTATTCTGAGACTAAATTTCTAAATGTAACTCCTCCTAGAGCTTTTAAGCTACATGCACCAAACTCGGCACAGACCTTCAGACTAATCCCGAATAGTGTGCTATATCTTTTCTAACTGATCGGACTTACGGTTTTCCTAAAAATGACGATCAAAACTCGGAAAAACTCCCATTGATTAACATTGCGGAATGTTCAGAAATTTAAATCCCAACTGACGTTTTCACACACACAGACGAAAAAGGGCCTGTCAGCCCTGCGTCTCTCCCTCTCTCTCTCCCTCAGAGGATTTCTTTTATCAAGCAGCCAATAAGTAATGACCTAAAATCTTCATAGCCACAGTATAGTAGCTTCCAGGTTGACTTGATTCACTCAGTATGGAAAGGAGGCTTGATAAGTATCACCCTGGTAACTGCATAGCAACCAGACAGGGTTACCCTAGCAACCAAATAACAAATCACATATTTCTGCACCAGAAAATCATACAGACATCCTGTTTCACTTATTTCACTCAGGATGGAAAGTAGCCTTGATATGTATCACTCTGGTAACTGCCTAGCAACCAGATGGGGTTACCCTAGCAACCAAGTAACAAATCACATATCTCTGCACCAGAAAATCATACAGACTTCCTGTTTCACTTATTTCACTCAGGATGGAAAGTAGCCTTGATATGTATCACTCTGGTAACTGCCTAGCAACCAGATGGGGTTACCCTAGCAACCAAGTAACAAATCACATATCTCTGCAACAGAAAATCAAAGAGACTTCCGGGTTGACTTATTTCACTCAGGATGGAAAGCAGCCTTGATATGTATCACTCTGGTAACTGCCTAGCAACCAGATGTGATTACCCTAGCAACCAAGTAACAAATCACATATCTCTGCAACAGAAAATCATAGAGACTTCCAGGTTGACTTAATTCACTCAGGATGGAAAGTAGCCTTGATATGTATCACTCTGGTAACTGCCTAGCAACCAGACGGGGTTACCCTAGCAACCAAGTAACAAATCACATATCTCTGCACCAGAAAATCGTAGAGACTACCTGTTTCACTTATTTCACTCAGGATGGAAAGTAGCCTTGATATGTATCACTCTGGTAACTGCATAGCAACCAGACAGGGTTACCTTAGCAACCAAGTAACAAATCACATATCTTTGAACCAGAACATCGTAGACACTTAGGGGTTGACATATTTCACACAGGATTGCAAGGAGCCTTATGAGTATCACTTTGGTAACTGCCTAGCAACCAGATGTGTTTACCCTAGCAACCAAGTAACAAATCACATATCTCTGCACCAGAAAATCATAGAGACTTCCTGTTTCACTTATTTCACTCAGGATGGAAAGTAGCCTTGATATGTATCCCTCTGGTAACTGCCTAGCAACCAGATGCGATTACCCTAGCAACCAAGTAACAAATCACATATCTTTGAACCAGAACATCGTAGAGACTTAGGGGTTAACATATTTCACACAGGATTGCAAGGAGCCTTGATATGTATCACTCTGGTAACTGCCTAGCAACCAGACTGGGTTACCCTAGCAACCAAGTAACAAATCACATATATCTGCACCAGAAAATCATAGAGACTTCCTGTTTCACTTATTTCACTCAGGATGGAAAGTAGCCTTGATATGTATCACTCTGGTAACTGCCTAGCAACCAGATGTGATTACCCTAGCAACCAAGTAACAAATCACATATCTCTGCAACAGAAAATCAGAGAGACTTCCGGGTTGACTTATTTCACTCAGGATGGAAAGTAGCCTTGATATGTATCACTCTGGTAACCGCCTAGCAACCAGATGTGATTACCCTAGCAACCAAGTAACAAATCACATATCTCTGCATCAGAAAATCATAGAGACTTCCGGGTTGACTTGATTCACTCAGGATGGAAAGTAGCCTTGATATGTATCACTCTGGTAACTGCCTAGCAACCAGACGGGGTTACCCTAGCAACCAAGTAACAAATCACATATATCTGCACCAGTATATCGTAGAGACTACCTGTTTCACTTATTTCACTCAGGATGGAAAGTAGCCTTGATATGTATCACCCTGGTAACTGCATAGCAACCAGACAGGGTTACCTTAGCAACCAAGTAACAAATCACATATCTTTGAACCAGAACATCGTAGAGACTTAGGGGTTGACATATTTCACACAGGATTGCAAGGAGCCTTATGAGTATCACTTTGGTAACTGCCTAGTAACCAGATGTGTTTACCCTAGCAACCAAGTAACAAGTCACATATCTCTGCACCAGAAAATCATAGAGACATCCTGTTTCACTTATTTCACTCAAGATGGAAAGTAGCCTTGATATATATCACTCTGGTAACTGCCTATCAACCAGATATGGTTACCCTAGCAACCAAGTAACAAATCACATATCTATGCAACAGAAAATCATAGAGACTTCCGGGTTGACTTTATTCACTCAGAATGAAAAGGAGGCTTGATAAGGATCACCCTGGAAACTGCCTAGCAACCAGATTGGGTTACCCTAGCAACCAAGTAAAAAATGATATATCTATCTATCTATCTATCTATCTATCTGATGGTCAATATCTATCTATCTATCTATCTGAGGGTCAATATCTATCTATCTATCTATCTAACTATCTGCGGGTCAATAACTATCTATCTATCTATCTATCTGTGGGTCATACTCTATCTATCTATATCTCAGGGTCAATGACTATCTGTCTATCTATATATCTGACGGTCAATATCTATCTATCTAAGGGTCAATGACTATCTATCTATCTATCTATCTATCTGAGGGTCAATATCTATCTATCTATCTATCTAGCTATCTGCGGGTCAATAACTATCTATCTATCTATCTATCTACCTATCTGTGGTTCATACTCTATCTATCTATATCTCAGGGTCAATGACTATCTATCTATCTATAAATCTGACGGTCAATATCTATCTATCTATCTAAGGGTCAATGACTATCAATCTATCTTTCTATCTTTCTATCTATCTATCTATCTATCTATCTATCTGAGGGTCAATATCTATCTATCTATCTGAGGATCAATATCTATCTATCTATCTATCTATCTAATGGTCAATATCTGTCTATCTATCTATCTATCTATCTATCTATCTATCTATCTATCTATCTATCTATCTGATGGTCAATAACAATCTATCTATATATCTATCTGATGGTCAATAACTATCTATCTATCTATCTATCTATCTATCTATCTATCTATCTATCTATCTATCTATCTGAGGGTCAATATCTATCTATCTATCTATCTATCTATCTATGGGTCATACTCTATCTATCTATCTATCTATCTATCTATCTATCTATCTATCTATCTATCTATCTATCTATCTGAGGGTCAATATCTATCTATCTATCTGAGGGTCAATATCTATCTATCTATCTATCTATCTATCTATCTATCTATCTATCTATCTATCTATCTATCTATCTATCTATCTATCTATCTAATCTATTTGATAGACTGAATGGTTTTATAATCTCTAAACTTTGAACTTTGAAAACTACTACTTATAATTACATCAAACTAGAAACCGTAAATCTTCAAACTTTTACAACTACATCAAACTTTATGCTAGGCTTTCTCAAGCCAACCTAAAGTTTGTACTCAAACTTTTTAATCTAGTTAGGTTGGCTTGAGAAAGCCAACTTACTGAAATCCTATTTAAACTTATTATTATTATTATTATTATTCTGAGACTAAATTTCTAAATGTAACTCCTCCTAGAGCTTTTAAGCTACATGCACCAAACTCGGCACAGACCTTCAGACTAATCCCGAATAGTGTGCTATATCTTTTCTAACTGATCGGACTTACGGTTTTCCTAAAAATGACGATCAAAACTCGGAAAAACTCCCATTGACTTAACATTGCGGAATGTTCAGAAATTTAAATCCCAACTGACGTTTTCACACACACAGACAAAAAAGGGCCTGTCAGCCCTGCGTCTCTCCCTCTCTCTCTCCCTCAGAGGATTTCTTTTATCAAGCAGCCAATAAGTAATGACCTAAAATCTTCATAGCCACAATATAGTAGCTTCCAGGTTGACTTGATTCACTCAGTATGGAAAGGAGGCTTGATAAGTATCACCCTGGTAACTGCCTATCAACCAGATGGGGTTACCCTAGCAACCAAATAACAAATCACATATCTCTGCACCAGAAATTCATAGAGACTTCCTGTTTCACTTATTTCACTCAGGATGGAAAGTAGCCTTGATATGTATCACTCTGGTAACTGCCTAGCAACCAGATGTGATTACCCTAGCAACCAAGTAACAAATCACATATCTCTGCAACAGAAAATCAGAGAGACTTCCGGGTTGACTTATTTCACTCAGGATGGAAAGTAGCCTTGATATGTATCACTCTGGTAACTGCCTAGCAACCAGATGTGGTTACCCTAGCAACCAAGTAACAAATCACATATCTTTGAACCAGAACATCGTAGAGACTTAGGGGTTGACATATTTCACACAGGATTGCAAGGAGCCTTATGAGTATCACCTTGGTAACTGCCTAGCAACCAGATGGGGTTACCCTAGCAACCAACTAACAAATCATATATTTCTGCACCAGAAAATCGTAGAGACATCTGGGTTGACTTAATTCACTCAGGATGGAAAGGAGGCTTGATAAGTATCACCCTGGTAACTGCATAGCAACCAGACAGGGTTACCCTAGCAACCAAATAACAAATCACATATCTCAGCACCAGAAAATCATACAGACTTGCGGGTTGACTTTATTCACTCAGGATGGAAAGGAGGCTTGACAAGTTATCACCCTGGTAACTGCATAGCAACCAGACAGGGTTACCCTAGCAACCAAGTAATAAATCACATATCTTTGAACCAGAACTTCGTAGAGACTTAGGGGTTGACATATTTCACACCGGATTGCAAGGAGCCTTATGAGTATCACTTTGGTAACTGCCTAGCAACCAGATGGGGTTACCCTAGCAACCAAGTAACAAATCACATATATCTGCACTAGAAAATCGTAGAGACTTCCTGTTTCACTTATTTCACTCAGGATGGAAAGTAGCCTTGATATGTATCACTCTGGTAACTGCCTAGCAACCAGACGGGGTTACCCTAGCAACCAAGTAACAAATCACATATATCTGCACTAGAAAATCGTAGAGACTTCCTGTTTCACTTATTTCACTCAGGATGGAAAGTAGCCTTGATATGTATCACTCTGGTAACTGCCTAGCAACCAGATGTGATTACCCTAGCAACCAAGTAACAAATCACATATCTCTGCAACAGAAAATCTGAGAGACTTCCGGGTTGACTTATTTCACTCAGGATGGAAAGTAGCCTTGATATGTATCACTCTGGTAACTGCCTAGCAACCAGATGTGATTACCCTAGCAACCAAGTAACAAATCACATATCTCTGCAACAGAAAATCATAGAGACTTCCGGGTTGACTTGATTCACTCAGGATGGAAAGTAGCCTTGATATGTATCACTCTGGTAACTGCCTAGCAACCAGATGGGGTTACCCTAGCAACCAAGTAACAAATCACATATATCTGCACCAGTATA